>JANXJC010000028.1:23208098-23259727 GCA_027564655.1 Leptodon cayanensis
CTGTGCAGCGTATTCACACTCACAGCAGCACTGGGGCTGTGTAATTTCCCACAGACAGAACGTCTCGTCGTGCCTCTATTAATACTTCAGATACTACTTGGCTGACTTTCAATAATTTTAAACATCTGGGAAACTGGCAGGGTGTTTGTGTGTTAAAAAAAAATAATGTCTTCAGGAAAAGCACTAAAAAATAAAATCCATTTTTGCTACTCATGCTTTCTTGTTTTATTTTTAGTCACACAGAATTTCCTATCATGATGTTTTAGCCAAATACGAGTTATTTAATTTTTATTGGCTATTTCACTGTTTAAGCTAGCAGTAGTCAGAACTTTCTCGTCAAACAGGGAAAACATCTTTCAAATGTAATTACTTGCCTTCAGCAGTACGTGACAAACTGAATATGGTATTCAGATCAGAATTTTCAATAAGCCACAACAATTCCATTTAAAACCTTTTCCAAATGTAGTTCACTTAAACCTTATATCCAAAGATGTGATTTGTTAGTTAACCTGGATTTGCTAGACTCAACAACCCAAGCAGTATTAAAATAACTTCTAAAGGGACCATGGGAATTTACTCCTTTGCTAAGGAAACCCCACAATGACTGACTCAGCAGGTCTATCAGGACACCGAATAGCCCAACATCAAGTCCGCTGGGCCTGCTACAAAGTTTAGCAGACAGGTGCCATGAAGTTTATAATAAAACTCCACCATTTTTTTTCCCTTAGATTTAAATGGACAATCTGTGGCATCATCCCAAGCAATTCAGAACAAAATTAAAGACATTTATACAGACATATAATCACTTGATCACTATGGTCTGTAAAAGCTTTGAGCGCAGGTGGAAGTTTTTCCACTGATCTCATCTCTAGCAGGGCATTTCACATATCCAACATTTCAAAAGCAGAAGAGAATCTTTGCCTTATCTTTACAGGACTTAAAGGATTAGGAAACATAATTGCAGTTACTTTAGAGGGAAAAGATGGGCCAACACTTTCTCAGTCATTTGTACTAAACAACAGCTTGTTAGCCAGCATATGAGAAAGAGCCCACTGAAAATATTGCTTTATGCGTGGTTATGTGGGGAAAAGTGTTTCCACGAGTACATTTAAAGCTGGTGCCTGTGAGAAAATGCCTTCATGAAAAGAAACTCCTAAACCCCATAAAATTTCTACATACCTAATTCTTCTTTCAATAGCATCTATATGAAGTTGCTTTTCACTTAACAATTTCTTCAGTGATTCAACCTCCCTTTGTTTTTCAAGCAATTCTTTTTGTAGACGGTAATTTGTTTCCTCCAGAGTTTCACAGAAAGCCTAAGAGACAAATTAAAGAACATCTTCCATTTAACTCCAGTGGACTGCCTTTATTGATTTTTCTTTTAGAAATATCAACCTGTAACAGAATTGCAGCTGCTTTTCTTTATATTGATTACCATAGAGCTATAAAAACTTCAAAAAAACAAGAGTTCTGTCCTTAATAAAACAATGCCGCTTTGCTTTGAAAAATGAATTTGTTATGCTAAACTGTGATGTAAATACTTTTATCACATCATTTGTTTGTCTCACAGGAGATTTCAGAAAGAGGTTTCTCTCCTTTGATGCAGTCCCTAATTTTGAACCTTTTTGCCTATATGGGACATCAGCTGAGGTCCCGACTCCCCTTACCCCTCATATAAGATTTGCTTTCACATGACTTGGAAGTCAGTTTCGAAGTATCTATTTATGCCCAAGATGCTGGGCCTATTTGGCTAAACTGCATGTTCTTCCCTTACCCAGGATGAAGACAAAGTTGTACAGTTCTGTACCAAATAGCTGTTACAAATATGACAACTGTGAGAGTTGGAAGACCAATACAAGAACATTTTGAAAAAGTTTAATGAAATGCTAAGAACACTAATGACTCAACCATGATAACTCTGCTGAGCATGACATGTATATATAGTCCACCCTGATGAATTTGACAGCAAGAAATCTCAAACCTTAATGTGAAGAGCCAACGTATAATGCAGTATCTGCGCCAACGTATAATGCAGTATCTGCTGAACGCAGGAAGTGACAGAAGCGTTGGCACAGAGCCTGTTGATCTATTAACTGGAAAGAGCAAATCTACCAACAGTAATGTGCAATTCTGATTTAATAATTTACATGTTCTCACCAAATAGGAAACCCACGTAGGAGGCTTTCTTGGCTTAACATTACATGCACCTAACCACCACTTCATGGAATCCGCTGAATATAAACATTTCATATGAGCTCAGTTAAGAACAATGCTGTTGAGACACTGTTTTCCTAAAGTTTTAAAATGGGCTACAAACATCAAGAAGATACTGTTCTTTGGTTTAATTGAAGCAGACTTATCAAGCTCTTTAAAATGTTAAGTCTTCCTGTAATTATACAATTCAAACAAATGCAATGTTTTTCAACCCAATAACCATTTAATTTTTTTAAATGAGTTTTAATTTATTTTATTGTCTCAGATAGAAAATTTATCTTGGTTGACAAGCATTGAAGACCAATCATCAGTTAAGCCATAGCTTTATTCACATCTACTAGAGGTGAGAACACGTGGCATGCAATTCATTCTTCACACAGCACTTTTAGTGATTGCTTTAGCAATCACTCCAGTTAAGCAGTCATCCTGTTTCATCCAAGCCAATTAAGTTAATTCTAGTGTATTCTGTAAAACTGTTCAGGGTTGCTGGTGCCCTGGCTGAAAATTGGCCATTATTTCCTTAAGAATGTAATTAAAATTATGTCTACATTTAGATTTATGCACATGCAAATTTCCCTATTCACAGAATAACTAAAAGTACTCCACATGTTATATAGAACAATGAAACAGTTCACGAGATCTGAAAAAAAAAAAATACTGGAAAAACTCATCTCTAGCTGCAATCTGTGTAGCAGCTGCCCAAGGAAAGGGAGTGACTCTTCACAGCAGAGTAAGAAGCCATCAACAGATTCTGAAGGATGCCATAATAGCAGAAAGGTGAACCAAAGCTGAGAAAGATCTATCAGGGAACTGTGTGTAATGAGATATCTTGCTCCTTGAAGACCTGGAGTCTGGTACAGTTCTAACACCCAGGTGGGACCAATTTTCCCTGTAAGCTCTGAAAGGGCAACAGAACTAGGCCAGCTGCAAGAGAGCTTGTTTCCTTCTTCAGTGGATCGTGAAACACTGACAGCTAGGAAAGGACCTGTGGAAACAATTACCAAGGATATGACAAAAAAAAGACTGCTTTAGTGAGTATTTTGCCTACATTTCTGTGATTAAGTTTCTGTAAGGCCTAAACAATTTCTAATGGGGGAGGTACCTGTAACCTTCCCAAAAAAAGATAAATATGTTTTGGCAAGTCCTTGCTGAACTGGAATAATAGAATGGACATAAAACAAATAGAGGACATCTGTATTTTCCATTATTAGGAAAAACAGTAATAGAATTGTTGATTTTGTCTTTTTCTTTTTTTTTTTTTTGCAATGCTGTGTATTACAACAGTAACAGCAGAAAGGTGAAACAGAAGTGATTTCTGAGATACCTTTAAAAATGAACTCCAGGAATAAGTATGTGAACCACAGCGCTTGCCCTGTAGTTGGGCACAGTTAACAAAAGCAAGGGATGGATACAGTTGCCCTCTGATATGTAAGAGTTCAGGATCCTAACATGCAGGAGCAGGGCAAAAAGCAGGACCACAACTACAGATTTCGGGTGAGCAGACTTCAATCTCTTCAGACATCTCCTTGGAAGAAAGACTCCATGGGAAACCACTCTGGAGGGAAGAGCAGCCCAGAAGAGCTAGCTGATATTCAAGGATCACCACCTGCAAGCTCAAGAAAGGTCCATCTCAATAAGAAGGAAATCAAGCAAAGGTTGCAGGAGGCCCATATGGATAAGCAAAGAACTCCTAACTGAACTCAAACAAAGTTTACGAGCACTGGAAGCATGGAGAGGTGACCCAGGAAGAATACAGGGCTGTTGTCTCATCTTGCAGGGACAGGGTTAAGAGAGTGAAGGACAACCTGGAGCCAAATCTGGCAAGGCCACGTGAATGGAAATAAGAAAGAATTCTACACGTATATAATCAGCAAAAGGGAGACTAGGGAAACCATGGACTTACTGCTGAACGGAGTGGGAGAACTGTGACAAATCACACTGGAAATGTTAAGGTACTCGATGCCATCTTTGCCTGTCTTGTCTGGTGAGACCAGCCTCAGGAATCCCAGACTTCAACAACCAGAGGAAAAGACAAGGAAGGGCACGAGAGACTTACACTCAGTGGAAGAGGATCAGGTCAGGGAGCACTTAAACTGGACATATGTAAGTCCATGGGGCCTGACAGGTTGCACCCACGAGTGCTGAGGGAGCTGGCTGGTCTCCATCAGGACCCCATGGCTCATGATTCAAAGATCATAATCAAAGGTAATTAAAGGACTTGAGCATCTTTCATGCAGTAAGAGGATGAGCGAGCTGTGACTCTTCAGCCCAAGAAGGATTAGGGTGATCTTACCAATGGGTATAAATACCTGATGGGAGAGAACAAAGAAGGACCCAGACTCTTCTCAGAGGTACCCACTGACAGGACAAGAGACAATGGGTACAAATTAAAAACCAGGAAATTCCATCTGAACACACGAAAACACTTTTTTTTTTTTTTTTTTTACTGTGGTGGTGATCAAACACTGGAGCAGGTTGCACAGAGAGACTGTGAAGTCTCCTCTGTAGATTATTCAAAACTTGGCTGGACATTGTCTTGGGCGATTTGCAGTAGCTGACCCTGCTTGAGCAGCAACGTTGGACTAGATGATCTCAAGAGGTCCCTTCCAACCTCAACCATTCTGTAATAAAGGGGGGTATCCCTTGGAGACCAGAATTTTATGACAACTGTGCCCGACCAACTTCACAGAAGTGGTTAATAGCCAAAACTACAACAGCACAGCTATTTTAATAGTTTGCCTAAAATCCTATGGTGAAAGAATAACCCTAAGACTTCACCATGGCATGAACGATCAAAATCTCTATGAAGGCAGCACTAAATTTCTTAATTCATTATCTGAACAAATAATTCCTGCATTTTTTATTACTTTTTATCAACTTAAACAACTATGATGAAAAGTGATAGTACAGAAATCAAATATGAGCTCATATCACAAAAAACATACCAAATCCTTTAATGCACATACTAATGTAACAAGAGCCAAGGCACCCCCACTTGCACGCAGAACAAACTGGTAAATACAAATTTAGTTGAAGAAGCATCGCTTACCATTTATAATTTCTACAGCATGTAGAATGTGCAATTCCAAAACACATTGTTATTCTATAAAGCAAGAAAACTAAGACAACCTGTTCTAGACAGACTTGGTATATAGGTCTGCATGCCAGTGAAACATACTTCTAATAAAATAGGCTGCAGCATACAGTATTATTTGTTCAACGTGCTCATATGCACATTGAAAGGCTGCTGTTTTACAACACTACTTGACAATGCTCAGTTATCTGCAAGAACAATATTTTTTGTGGTCAGAATTAATCCTTTCATTACATTTCGTAGCAAGAACATTTTACCGCAAGACCTGAAGTCTCAGGTGTATGCATTGTGACAGCAAGTTGAATGTAAACCTACAAAAACTCTCCTTATATTCAGCAGTTGCTTTAAAAACAAATTTCATCCACTGGTCATAAAAGGCAAAAAAGAAGAGATTATACCTTGGGACAGGGATCAAGTACAGCAGTCAAAGATTACCAGTGTGCACCGATAATCAGATTGTGTCAGTTTTAGAAATACAGCCATTTGCAATTTTTTTGTGAAAGAACAGAAAAAAAATGTTTCATTCCATACTGTTCAGCAGATTTTACAATATCCTAACAACCACCACTGCCTTTTGCATTCTCTTTTTATTATACTACATAGCACTTACCCTGCTCTCTTCTAGGCTGTCAAAAGGACCTGGAGGATCATCCAGACAAAGAAATTCCCTCACTGCAAGGCTTTACCAAATAAAAGAGAATTAATTACTTGGTGTACAAAAAAGCAACAATACTTAAATATGATGATACAAAGGCAGTATTTCTTTAAGGGACACAAACATCCACCCTCAAATTTACTCTGAAGTATTCAAAATAACATTACAAACTATTAAA
Organism: Leptodon cayanensis; assembly: GCA_027564655.1. Taxonomy (NCBI): domain Eukaryota; kingdom Metazoa; phylum Chordata; class Aves; order Accipitriformes; family Accipitridae; genus Leptodon; species Leptodon cayanensis. Next base: position 23,214,240 of record JANXJC010000028.1, read on the forward strand.
TCTTAGTTGTATGTGCAAACCAGGGACAGTATTTAAAATGTGACTTAAGAAGTTGCACAAGTACAGTTAAGAGTTTTCAAACAGAGAGTAAGTCAATTTAGAACATGATTTTTCAAATCTTCAGAGAATTTGTTGCTACATGACAACTGGCAAGCAAGTTTACCCTTTTGGTATTGAAAAGGTTTGAAAAATTCTCCTGGTGAAAAATAAATATTAAAAGATGGATGAAGAAGTATGCTGCTAAAAGCCATACGCAGATTCCTTCAGGAAGTAATCGGTGAAACTATGCATGGGTACTGAAACACCCTTACGTGTCTCCATTTTGCTAAGATCATAATCCACTGCCATATATACAGTATATAATTTTTATATACACACACACAAAGTATATAATTTTATATCTATATATAAAAAGAATAGTAAGTTATAAAAGAATAAGCAGTGACAAGGTTAATGTGCCATGGATGTACTACATAGCACCTCTAAACACACACTTTGAACTAATGCATTGAACTCAATTGTGTAAAACTCTGTAACAGTTGTCATCTCCCTCTATGCATTGTTTTGCAAAGCCCAGAAGGAAGAAGTATGTGCAATCCTGTGGTTTACTATAGAGTATTTTGAGCATCTTGCTCATTCTATCTTCCAAGTTTAGATTACTTTTCACAGAACTCTTCAAGATCTCCAAATATGTTCCTTCACCCACCTTTCCTGCTCTGTTGTATTCAATCGTCTATCAGTAACTTCCAATCAGAAAACTGAATTCACAATTAATTAGCAAGTAGTAACTTAGCAATTCTGTGCTTGCACTCACTACTACAAATCTTTAAATCATCTCCCGCTGCAATGAATGCACAAAAATGGAAGATGGGGAATTAGTTTGGATTCACATCTCTTCCTCCCACCTAAGTCCTGTGGGAAGGTGAGGGCAAAAGAAAGTAGTTTTCTACCTTCCACTCATTCTCTGCATTTGAGGCAGACGCAAAGTACAAACACAAGAAAGGAAACTTCTTTTACCCAGCTACTAATCTAAACAGCTTCAGGTTTAGCAAGCAACATGGGGAAAGAAGTTTTTTCAGCAAACAGTAATCATTGATTATGCCATCACTTTTAGTTTTAGAAAGGCTCTGAAGAATATTTATCTAAAATACATCGAACCTTTATTTTGTTGCTGGATTTTTGTAAGCCTGTTTTCGAGTGCTGATTGCACATGTGAAGATACAGGTAGGTATTTTTGGCCAATGGTTGGTACGAATTCTTGTCTTCGTATCCACTTTCACCTCATCAGCCTTTACACCAACCTGAAAAAATTTCTCCTATAATCATGATAGATTCAGTAGGGAAAGGAATTATGTGACAAATGTGATAAAACATTCCTTTTTCAAGCCCTCTCCACTGGTTTACATTCATCAATCCACAATCTGTGCAAGCCATAGCCTAAACCTGTACTATTAAAACAGCTTCTCCCACGTACTCAAATAAATAATAAACAATTTCTGCTACTTAAACCAAGACTATCATTCCAATTAGCACAAAAAATTATAGATGATAAGAAGTCATTAGTTAAATTATTAGAAAACATAACCTCAAACCAAATGAAAAGTTATTCAGGTGTATAAAGTACATTTTCAAGGAGAAGAGCAGCGTTGGTTTTTTTTCCTCTCCAAATAGTTTAATCTGTTTGAAGTGACACTTTTCCAACATGATGCTCAAGTCCATTTTTTAATGGTTGAATTGTTCTTTTCACAAAGATGAAAGTTGTGCTGAATGAACTCACATATGCCTAATGCAGAAGAATTCATTATGCGGGAATACTTCTGCTCACCTTTTTTTTTTCTTTTTTTTTTTTTCCCCAATATCTTCATCTTTATTCACATAGCTCAGTTCAAACATATGTTAAAAGTATTTATTTTCTACATTTTGCTGGTAAATTTATTATGTTCTTGAAGGGTAACATTAAAATGGCATAACATGCAGTAATGCTTGTGAGTGAAAAAGGAAATACTCAGAAAAATAAATGTGCAAAAGTATCCAATCTACACATATCATCTGCTTACATCAGGTCAAACCCATTTTTTTTCTCCCTACAGCTGCCGGCGGAAAACTGTGTCTTTTTCTATAGTTTTCAAAACTTCTTGAAATAGAACGCTTTATATTCATAATTTTACATAAGGAAGGCAAGAAACTTAAAGCCACAGGTCACCAGAAACATTGTTTCTTTAACTAAAATATGCACCTGACGGCATAAACATGCATTTGCAGCCTGGCTTTACTCTCAGAGTCTGCTTTGACCCTGCTCTCCCCTCCACGTGTTACACCTCTTCCTTTCATTTAACAAATAGGAGAAAATTCTGCCTTAAAAGTATCATAGAAATCATCTACATCATGCAACAGATTGCTGTACATAGCTTCTTTCTTTGCTCCTATGCTAGCTGACATCCTTCTCAAGAGAGGCAGCGATGCCAGCGTACACCAGCGTTAAGGCGGGCAGCGAGGGGCAGTGTGGCACATGGGATCCCTCACAAGACTCAACAGCTGACCGAGTTCCTCCCTTTCAAGCTGCTTCTTATACAAGGTGGAGGCAGAGGAGAGCTGTCATCTATGTAGAGTCAGATGACACTTCTGTTTAGCAGGTTACAACTTCTTTCTCCCGCTTCATGGGTTATATGAAATTTTCTTGAACATATTAAACTCTATGGATGGATTTCAATTTGATCTTTCACTGAATCTTCAATACAAGGCAGAACATGAGAAGAAACCCATAAACCACAGACTCTAAATTTAGTCACCTGCATACCATCCTACATGTTATCTTTAAACTACTTTGTGAATCTAGTTTTATTAAAAAATAGGTACACCAAATGAGGTCTCCGACCCCTGAAGGGCAAATTTCCCACTGTCAATATGTCTCAATGATAATACAGTGCATAAGGAAAAATGAAAGAGACCTCTCCGGAAAGTGGAAAGAGAAAAGGCTCGGTTGGTTTTGGTGTGACCCAAGCAGTTTGACTTCCTTGCAAAACCGTAGAAGTGGTGAGCTTTTAAGGAGGAAACGGGGTCAGATGCTCACCACTGCTCACGTAAGGTACAGATATTAATTTCCATTAATACAAACTTTTATTCTCTGATAAGCAGGTAAAAAAAAAAGAAAAAAAAAAGTCAGACAGATCAAATCTCCCTAGTTTTAATCACTTCCTGAGGAATCCAGACCTTCCGCAGATCCAAACATTAGCACATAAGCCATACCACTAGGCTATAAAGTTTATTAAAATCTTAATCTTCATGCAGAACCTTACCCAGCCAAGATATGGTTTTGAGGAAGACACATTTCAGTTAACTATCTGTTCATTAACCAAAATACAAACTGATTCCACAAATATTTAAATTCCTTTTTGTATCTGATAAGCGATGAAGTCTAAAAGTTATGTTTTGTTTTTTTTTTTCCTTAAATTATGACAAACACTATCTTGTCCAATATGGACCATTATCAAGATATAAAAAAGCTTGCTGAAATGCCAAACTAGCTGCAACAACATGAGGCATAAAGCCTTGTGATCTATTCCAGCAAACTAGAAGTCCATCCAGCTCACTAGTCTGTCTCCAGCAGCATAACATAAGTGACATTTAGGGAACAATTCTTTTTTTTTTTTGGCACACACCTATTATTGTGTCATTTAATAATCAGGAAGTTCTTAAACTGCTCAGCCACATATTTCACCCATAAAATCATGTTTAATAGCCACTGACAGAGAAACTCACAGGTTGATCCCAGTTTCTTTCTGAAACCATTTAAGCTTTCTGTCTCTGACCTCTCACAACAAAGCTTTGCAACTCAGTGTGACAAAGAGATGACTATGAATCATCCAAAATATTAACATTCTTGACTCACCTTCTTCCCTATCCCCTTGATGATTTCACACACCCTGTTTAGCCAGCCTTTTCCCAAGATGACAGACTAAAACAAACAGAACTCTTCTTGCAGGGAAGTTTGTCTGTCATTTCATCTGGTTTCACTTGCTTTCTTTGTACTTGAGCAGACCCTCTTTTGAAACTGAATGCTGTGCTTTAGCACTGGCCTATGTGGAAGTGCAATTCAGATTCCCACAGCAATAACATATTTTTTTTTCCTCTCAAATTCCTCTTCAATTTTCATGAAACTTTTTTTACTATTGCTGAATACTGAACTGACTCAGAAAACTGTATCAATACCAACAGTTATTTTCCAGGCTGTGAAAAACAATTGAGTTTGATTCTGTACGTACGTACTTACTGTCGTTTTGCACTTCATGACGTGAAAATTAATGTCAGTCACTCAGTGCCTTGGGATCCTTCTACAATACTTCATGATCTCATTGTTCATTCCCTTTTCCAGGTAATTCCCACATATTCCGAACACCAGTGTCCATAACTGTGATCTGATATTCCATATAGAATACACCTAAATTTACATCAATCCTTTTCCCCTTGCCTCTCAACCATTTTAAACAAGCTCCCTCATAACTACTTGTTAGATAGATTTCCCTCTGCAAAAGACATTATTGCTTTTCCAAGTATTATTTTTATTTACCTGCTTACCACTTTGTTTTTTTTATTACGAACAGTACCAGAAGTCAGACTTACTTACTAATCTCTAGTTTCTAGACTCAGCAGTCAAATGCCTTATAAAAAATGTGCCAAATGTAATAACAGCCATTCCAATAAAAAGTAGATATGAGCATTATATGGTCTCACTCCACAGCTCGGCAATTTTACATTTTAATTCCTTTAAAATTCTTGAGGGAATGCTGTTTGCTCTAGAAAATTTCTTACTCTTCATTTTTAATGAAGTTTCAGACAAAGACAATTCCTCAGATTCATTTCTCAAAGAACCTCTGCTACAGCAACCTCACAACTTTTTTATTTCTGCTGTTGGAAAAGGTTTTTAGAACCAACTGCTCTGCCTCTAGCAACTTGCTTACTGAAGTCCTCTTTTGGCTTATATTAAACTGATTTTACATTTCATTTGCCAGAATTATGTTCTACTCACCTTCCAGCTTTGGAAGAATATTCCACTTTGTATGAAAAAAGGTATTGCTCAAAGACTTCAGCACTTTGTTGCTTAAACACATTATGTTTTTTAGACTCTTCTTAAGCCTTTTTTGATTTGTGGTTTACACTTACTTATGTACAGCAATCTATAAAGGTAGTTCTATTACTATCACGTCATGTAAATTAAAAACCTTTAGTTTAATACACATTTTAAGAACTAATCGCATAATAGTGTAGGTACTTTCCATTATGAAAGCCCAACATTTAATCTCAACATAAATGAACAATATATCAATTCTGCATTCAGCACACAGAAGTAATGTTTTAGGAGTAAACATGGAATTAGTCCAACATTTTAAATATTACAGCTTTTAGTTAGTAATTAAGCGTATACAATTCAAAATACTCAATTCCCATTTTTGCTTAGGTTAAAATGGGATTAATTTAATAGCACACTAAGTAATTCACATAATGAGCAAATGCACAACATGAACGTTAATGAAATTCCTTATTATGTTGCTCAAAGGTATGCTGCTAGAGTCTAGGAACCTATATGAGGAATTTGGACACAAAACCACCATCCAAATCCACAGGCAAAGTTTAATCACGTACCAGTTAGCAATATCTTTGTGAGCTACTAGGTTCTGGAGGAATGCTTGTAGTCCCAACTGTCGATCTTCCAAGAAGTCAGGATTATAATTATCCTTGAACCAGCGCTTTGGTGGAAGGGCCAACCGAAAGCCCGGAAACATATCTTTTAGCTGAAATAGAAAGCAAAGCCAAAGAAAACCACGAAAAAAAGTTTTGATGAAATACTGAATTTGACACAGGCACTGACTTTACTCAGAATTACAGCATCTTTCTGTCTTCTGTGAAGTTCAACCACAAGGTAAGTCTCAACCAAAAGTACAATCCAAATTATAGCATAAATTGTGGACACAGGTCTGTCACTTGCTGTGTTGCCTTATGCAAATGACCTCTCAAATTTACCATATAAACATAGGAATGAAAAACTTTGCTTTGTTATTTAATGTCTCCGAGTCTGCTATTTAATACCTTTGAGACAGTAAACATAAGAAAATCGCATGCAAGTAAAAAGTATCAGATGAGCAAGCATTTCAGTGGTGTTTCTTCTGAAGTACTCAGGGATAAGTACTATATAAATAAAATATATAAAAGCCCATTACAGACCTACAACTCTGCAACTTGTCTTTTTTGGGGGACTAGCAGAATAAATTACAGCACATGCATGAGATACTTCTAGTAAAGAGTAGCTCCTTGTACACCCAGAATATTAAAATTTCAATATGCATGGATATGGCTCAAACCCTAGTACTAACATGCAAAATTGTATTTGAGTTACTTAAATAGTAATGGGGTATACTCAACATCACAAATACCTAGAGTTTTTCTTTGAATTCAGAAACGAAATATGCAAGTGAATGGAAGCACAAAATTATATCACAATGAATCTGTCCAAGAATGCAATTATTTTTCTAAGATGCAGGAAGACCAAAAAAACATTAACACCTTCATTAAAAAAAAACAATTTTTAGATGCCTTTCCTTAGAAGAGATGCTTGACACAGAAAAACCTCAAAGAGGATTTACAGCCAACAAGAAAAAGAAAACAGGTTTTACAAAATCTAAAATTCCTCTAACTGCCACAAGAATTGTTTAATCTTTTTCTGAAGACAGGATCAAGCCAACTGCTGTCAGAGATGTACTCCATACACCTAATATATTCGTATGACTGTTCCAGTGACAGGTATTCCAGAATCTGCCTTGGAAACAGTTTAGCACTCAATGTTTACATAGCTGCAAGGTAATTCTTCAGTGGATGTCTTGATCCTTGCACAGCAAAATTTAAGCCTTCTGACAATAAGCTTTATTTATTTAACTACTCTTTATGGACTCATGGAAAAAGCTACCGGGTAGCTCTTTCAGCAGATTAAGTTTTAAAAAAATTAAAACAGATACTGTATTTCAGCTAGAATCTCTCTACACAGTTTAAAGGAAGAACCATGTTAGTGGATCACCCTTGGTCATGTAAGTACCATTTCACAGCACAAAGGTGCTTTTTTAACACCACAAGTATTGTATATTCAAACAGCCCATGAAAACTGCTAGCTTCTTATTTATAGAATGGGTTATTGTCAAACCTTTCATCTTTATTTCTGCATTTAATTACTTAAGTATGTTTTCCTCTTCTCTTAACTGAATTTCATCATGGTATTAGACTCTTCTTGATATTTTTAAGTTTATCTTCGATCATCCAAAGTTCCTTCATCTCTTACCAAGTTATCATTAATACCATATATGTAAATATAATCTATGCTCCATAACTCCTCTTAAGTTCTATTCTCCAAATAGAACTGAACCCAGAAAAGGTAACAAAATGAGTTCCTCTGTTAGTTGTAGAGAGGAGGCAGAGAACCACTGCTGGGAAAGCTTTTCAACCACAGAGATTTCTGCTTAATGGTAATTTCACTTGTATGGTTATGTAGATCATGTAATTTATTTCTAAGGAAAGAGTATGCCTACCCACAGATTACTCCTTTTGTGGATGAAGAGAGTATGAGAAAGCTAGCTGCTGTCAGCAGACTAATTTTCAACAGCACAGTCCTCAGGCATTCTTCCTCGAATACTCCTCAGACACAGCAGGAAAAACTGCGGGTCAGACAAGTTATGCTGGCTGTGATTGCTTGCTTGGACCCAGCATCTTTTCTACATGTCTCTCCCCTACACGACCACATGATAGATTATGCATGTCACATGAGGCATAGTCTTAGGGAGAAATGGTTAACTTCTTGGTTCTTAAGACCGGCCATTTCATTGTTTGGTCAACTTCTTTACCAGCATAGTAATAAACTTTACAAAGTTCTTTTCCCATATTTTTTTGGGACTGAAGAGTATTCTTCACATACTTCTACAATCCACTAGGTGTTCTTAACAAACAAAGCCTATGCATCTAGCCAAATGTCTGTATTTTAGCCTTTGATCCTAATCCCTCAAATTCTGTCATGTTTCAACATCCACTAAGATTAAATTTTGTTAATATTACAGCAAAAAATAGCATTTCAGTCTTTGCTGTATCATTCACTATTGACTTCCCATACTTTGCTCTCAAGTAATGGATCTGTTATTTTACTGCCTCCTTCCCTTACTTCTGCCCCTAATGATTTATAGAACTTTACCTATTGCTCTTAACATACTGTGACAGTCCATCTTGCATATCAGCACTTCCGCCTTAGTCTTTAGAAGTCTGTGCTACTCTCCTTGTGCTGATCTCTATTTGTATTTTTTTTTAAATTACTTTTGACTTTGAGATCATTATGTGGCTTCTTGTGTACCCACACAGGCAATATTTCATCTTTCCTTCATATTGGACTACTTTGCCATCATCTTCTATTTATCTTCTTTCGGTAGGTACAGAGTTTTCATAACCTTTTGATTGCCTGGAAAGTAGATAGCTTTGACACTCAAAGAACTTGTTGCTCACACTTGAAATGTGTTCTTTTCAAGTCTTAACCTGCTGCTGCACTTACTCGTTTCATTCACAAAAAGAGAGTTGATGTTTTGAGATCTTTTACTCCCATTAATTTCTATTTTATTAGCTGTTCCTTGCTAAAAATTTTTCAGAAACTAGTGGAAGTACAAAACACTTTCCAGGATCCTACAACTATCTATTTTGCCTTATTTTCTTTGAGAGATCAGGGCAACAAAGCATGCTATTACTAAGTTCACTTGCTGCTTCTATTAGTTAGCTGAGCTGCATTCATTCATCTAGTCCTGATTTTATCTACATGTCCCCATTGTGACACTGTTCCTATTCTCACGTTTTCTCCATTTTTAGTGACTGCCAAAATCCAACTCTCAGTTCAGTTTGGACTTGAGAGCAAGTATATGCCCAACACATACAAAACATATTGCTCTTTTGTCTTTACCTGGTCTGCCTGAAAAGCCATTCTCTCTCTGTTAATACTTCAAACTGATTCACACAGTGATTGATTATTCAATTCAGTTGGCATTTAATGCCAAGTTTCTAATACCATTTTAGGGAATCAATAATTTGCCACCAGCCTCAAGAAAGATGGTAGAGAAAAGGATTTGTAAGATAGTATATTTCTCTTGTTTATATTGAATTTCTAGGAGACAGGGTATAGAAAATCCTGAAGGTATACATGCATGCAACTTCATGTCTGTATTTGCCATCAGAGAACAAGGAATTGCACGTGTTGCACCATGCCTTTTGAACCACTGATGCATGCATATAACCATTTACTCTTCATTTCATAAGACATTATGGTTTTTATAACACAGAAATGCCAGCTGCAGGAACTGAAACATATCATAATTCTGAAACTTCTAGAGAATTACAGAAGAGTAACATAATAAAAGTTTAAATATATACTGAAAGATGAAAAAGTTTCAGTCAAGGGAACCAAGGGAAGAATAAAGTTCCTCCTTCTAAACAGAAATCCTAATACCTAAAAATTGTGCTAGAAGCCAGACATTTTTGTCAAAGATTTAACTGCAAAGACTAAGGACTTCACTTATAAAATCTAAGTATCTATTCTAAAATGAATACCTGTGGCATTTTAATTTTTCAAAGTGCTGATAACGATACTAAAAGGCAATGCATGTAAGCCAGTTCTTGATCTGTATCTGACGCAGCTGACCAAAATACAAACTGTCATATGACTTGACTTCTGAAACTTGAGTTGAAATCCCCAGAACATCACCATCTCAAAAAAAGGCTTTTGTCAATACCAAGGCACTCCTTAATTTAGGATAGACTGAATTAATAGACAGAAATTTCTTCAGAAAGAAATCTCTAAACTAACTCACATTCAACTGTTTGAGGTAGTTTTAGACTGCACTGGCGTTTTAAAGGTAGCCTAAAAGATATCCAAATAGGTCAAGCCAAGAACCCAGAGAAATGTGTAAGTTCAAGTCCATATTCAAAATTTCAGTTCTTAGTTGATTAGGCACATTGACCCAAGAAGAAGAAAGGCTATACAAAAAAATCCCTTACTACGGGTAAAAAAAATGTTAGCGCTAAAAAGTTACAGGTTCAAACATGAAAGAACGTAATAGCAGAAAATATGTTAAACTTGCAATGAAAGATTATTCTTAGGAACGGACAGGAGGACAAAGAAAAGTGTAATTCTGTTTTTCTAGTTTTATGCTTCTATAGAAATAATGCTAAATGGGATAGCCAAATGCTATTTACCAATTAAAAAAACTTGTGCTTTTTAGACAAACATTTTTTGCTTTCAAATGTTCTAAAAACATTAAGTTGCTGACCCAGAACTCCTATTTACCTGGCATCTCTGTCTTCAGCTTTAAAGGTCTGATATAATATTTCATAGTTAGCTTCAAAGACACTGAAAACAACTGAAGACTGACCAACATACAAAGAACTTCCAATGTTCGTGAAACTTCAGTTTTATCATGAAAAAAGAGTTTGTTGCACTGGAAAGGACTGAATAATTACTGGATCATTCATGCAAGAGAATACAGGCCCCTAGTTCTATTTCCTTGCAGGGGATACAACTGTTAAAGAGTTAATTTCCTTTATCTAGGAATAAATATAAAGTATGAAGCACACTAACAGCTTCAAATGAAGAAATACCTTCTTTACATTAGCTGTAGTTATTTCACATATCTTTGAAAAAATAAGGAGGAATCATATGTTTTTAATTCATTAACTTAGTATGTGTTTTATATGCAGTAAAAAAAAGCAAGAAAAGAAAACAGTCACAAAAACGTGAGACACAAAGAAAATGAAATGTGAAAGAAGAGTGCAGCAAGTAAGCTGAGAATCTACCAGTGTATAATTCTCACCTTGTCATTAAGCCTGGAGAAGTCGGTGTACCGTCTGAAAACCACCCAACTTTCCTCTGGACTTCTTTTTACCAGTATTTTGTATACCTGTGTGGAAAACCAGGAATATCAGAAAAATGTGCACAAATTCACATTGCACTGGCTGGAAGGCTGAAATTATCCTTTATTTCTTAATGAAACAAAAGTTGTGGATAAAAAGAAAATCCTTAATTGGATTTTTTTTTTTTAACAAAACCTCAATTACCAGTACAAATACTATAAATTAATTTCAGATTTGAAGGAAGGAGGTTCTATAATTCCTAAATACATTTAACTATTTTCTGTCTGTAAGAAAGGGTTTGTGAAACTGCATCCAGATTTCTTCCCCAGGAAAAAACAAGTCTCAGCTATCAAAGAGGTAAGTGAAGTATGTTTTAGTGATCTACTGTAACCTTTGCTGAATTAATACTCATTAATCCTTGAGGCCAATCTGTTTTTAAGATAACTGTAATAATCAGGTACTGAGGGTTATATTGTTTTAAAACATCTCGTCTGACTTGCTTCACAAGGAAAAGTGATGCAGGATAAAAATAACATCCTCCTTTGGTTTAATTTGTCTTGAACATTAGGTTTTGTCTTTCCAGGCAAAATATTACTTCCCTAGATAACTGCATCAGAACAATTATACTAGCACTGTAAAACTGAAATAAGGAATCCTTTGAATCATATTTAGCAAGACAACAGCACAGCAGTACCATTCTCCCATTTAAAAGCAAATGGATAAATAAATAAAACAGTAATAAGTAAAGAAAAAAAAACAACCAAACTACCTTTTAGGAGGACTGAAACTCAAATGCCTAAACACAATGAATCTAACAACACACAACTTCAACTAGAAAATATTAAACAGTGTCTAGGAAAGAAAGTTTCTCATATCACAACCTTACTGTCTCCAATATAAGGAAAAAGAGGCTCTGCAATTAGACTGGGAAAGCTAACCCAGTACAAGTGTTCTCTAATTAAAAAAAATACAAGGAAGAAAAAGGTATTTTTGGAATCATAATGATAAACACTCTCTTATAGGCATTTAACCAAATTCTATTTAAAACATTTTCTAATCTGTTACATAGTAAAATATTTTCCAGTATTTCACGTTTTTACAGCAGGTTGTCTTAGCTGATAATACATTTTTCTTGTTGCAGTCCCAGCATATGATAACCCCAGTGCTAGCCAAGTTCTGTACAACTGTGAGACTGTATTTTACCATTTTTGTATTCTATAATATATTAAGTTGCAGACAGTTACACAAACTACAGATAACTACAGTGCAAATTAAAAGCAATTTTTCAGCAAGTACTTCTCATCTAATTTTTAAACACAGAATTCCACTTTCAAGCATCATCATCAGTGGAAGTCATGCACTGTGATAAAGGCAGTATTTCAGTCACTAACAAAAAGCTATAAGCTTTTAAAATTCAAGCTGCAGGACATGCCTGTGAAGCCAACATTAAAATGTAATTCTTCTGTCTTGCATTTTCTGTATAAGTTTGTCCAAATGTTTTAGCTTTCTTGTCATACCAAAAGTAGAAACAGTTTTATTTTATTAAAATTTCATAAAGCAGAACTGCTATATAAGATTGTGAAGACTCTTTGCTAGCACACAGTATAACATAGAACAAGCAGCTTTTGAATATGCTTGCGGATTTACTTGCTAATCAGTATTCTATTCTTTTATTCTACTAAAAGTCTGGCAAAGGCATTGCTTACAAATGCATACATGAAAAAAAATCCAGTTAGTCTGACCCTCACTCTGAATGGTTTCCAAGTAAATATCAGACAACTTAAAAGAAAGTCTTCACAAATTATGGTCAACTTAACTGTAATAAGGAGCACAATCAGCTCGTGATTACTGCCCCCCCAAAATACAGTCAACCTGAAACAAACATTTTTGGTTTTCTTACCAAAGTTAAAAACAAAAACAAAAAAAACCCACAAAACTTTTTTCAAGATTTGTAATTAATAAACAAGAAAAACTAGAGTATTAAAAAATCAACTGTCTGTTCCTTCACACAAGGTCTTGGGAAAAAACTACAAACAAATTCAACAAATTCACGTAATTTCAGTCAATCCTGAATGGCCTTATTCCACAAACAAAAAACATTCAATGAAAATATGCCAATATTTAGTAACAATCTCTGGCTGATTCAGCTTCTCATTATTATTTCTAGTTGGCTTTAAAAAACAAAAGTGCTAATTGAACATTCCAGGACTAACTCATTTAAGACTAACTGCTTACAAACAGAGGTGTTTTTCAGCCTAGGTTATTTTCTCCCATAAGCTTCAGCAGCCATGTACTCCAACATGCACTAACATTTAACTCTTGAAGTTAGTACATCACCCAGCTTAAGTAATTCAGATTCTTATTTTTGGGAACTATGAGACACTAACACACATTAAAAAAAAAAATAAACTCAGCAACTGAGTCTCATCTCTTTTACAGGTGATTTCAATTTAATTTCCACTGTCTTCCATCTCATTGATTTTGCACTGCAGAAGCAACCGAAATTTCTAGGATTAATTCCTTGCTGGTTTTAATGCACAATAGCAAGCTTATTTTCAACATGCAGCTGAAAAGAAACAGTTAGTTATGTGCTTTCAGAAACAAACACAGCAACAGAAGTTAATTCAGAAAGAGCAAAAATGCAACCAAGCATTTTAACAATGAAGAATGTTTCATTTGTACTGTAACCTGGCCTTCTACACAAAATAAGGAATCAAAGTTGTTCTTCAACTGTAGTTACAATGACATCTTACAAGCACACTGGAATATGCGTTGGCATATTTTCAGACTAATCCTTGTCAATATAACAATACTAATCATTGTTTTAGTTTTGAAGGTATTACTTAAAAGGAATCTTTAAATCTACACGCAAAAAAAATTTGGCTCTTCTCTTACACTACCATGCGTAAAGATGTTAGAAACTGAAAAACTCAAGACAAGCCAAGCCATCATTCTCAAATAATTAAAAAGCAGCATTATTTAATTCTTTGCAAACAGAACTTGATGATTTTATTAGTATTTCAACTGTCATAAGGGCATTAGATTCCACACTTTTCTAATCTGAAAGAAAACAGGAGAAAAAAAAAAAAGTTTGTCTGCTATTTCCTCCTCCTTACCTATTTGTGATTAATGTTGCTCTCCTGAAGTAACATAATTAATAAATAATTGGTAACAAACAACTTCCATCAGTCCCACAAGCATTGCTGAATTATCTCAAAGAAATGTTTCAACCACATCCACAAAAGCAAATGCACAAATACGTTAATATATTTATAGCACATAAAAAAATTTGAATTGCCAGCTACAGTACATTTGGAGAAAAATCAATACAAAGCAGTTAAGCTGGTGTTCTGTTATGAGATACTACATATGTGATATCTCATTCTGATGTTTTCAGAACAGATTTCCCCTTATTAGAAACTAAACCTCATAATGCAGGAAGCTGAAAAGTGCATGTTTGCACTTCAGTGCAAGTGTTGTATGTTACTACTAATAGCTGTAAAAGGCAAATACCAGGGTGTCTTATCATTCATTTCAAATAAAAGACTACATTTTATTTATGATGTTAAACTATTCAGAACTTCTACAAGTTCAATTTCACAAGGAACTGTAACTTTGCAAGGAATTCCTGACTTTTCCAGCAGAAATTGATACCTGAAGTAGAATGAATTCCTTCTATTCCACGTACACAGTCACAGGAAAGACTGCTTCTGAGTCTCAATTTTCCCACCTGTATAAGGGGAGTGGTATTTTCCTGTCAGATGGCAGTACTTTGAAGCTAAATTGGTATTTGTAAAGTTCTCCAACATTCCTGAACTACAGGATTAATTACTGAAAGAGAATGCAAAGTACATTCAATTGTTATCTTGTCATTACAGGATGAACTATACTATCCCGAAAACTTACAGTGAATTTTGCCCTTTCCTCCATCACCTCATAACCCAGTATAGTAGGCGTGGACGGTCGATCTTCCCAGCTCCTGGAATCTGTATTCTGCTCTATTTCTTCTGCGGGCTGTGTACAGTATTCTATGGATGTATCCATACCTGTAAACTTAGTCCTAACAAGTGGACTACTACACACAGATGATGTAGAACCAATCTGGTCAGGCACACTCATCTTTTTAAAACTACCAATTGTGGAGTCCTCCAGCTGTCCTTTTGAGGAGCTGGAACTTGTCGAGATGCTCCCAAAAGAAGAACTTCTTTGGTTTCTGTTCATAAAGCTGGATGATGAACTTCCAATAGGAATAGGAACAGGAACATATGGTGTTGCCATCCTTCATGAAAAAAAACCTCAGTTTTTGGTCCAGGAGTTTAAGGTTCATCCACTGTATAAGCCATATTTTCTCTTCTTTTCAAGAACATTACCTGTAATGAAGGACAGAAAATATTGTCATTTTAAAGTGAAAGCAACACTATGTACTGCTTTGGAAGAATATGTATCAGCAC
The DNA here is from genome assembly GCA_027564655.1 of Leptodon cayanensis. Taxonomy (NCBI): domain Eukaryota; kingdom Metazoa; phylum Chordata; class Aves; order Accipitriformes; family Accipitridae; genus Leptodon; species Leptodon cayanensis. Next base: position 23,229,608 of record JANXJC010000028.1, read on the forward strand.
TGAGATAGTACATAGCAGTACTGATGGTTAAACATTTTCACAAGGAATTTCGCTTCGCATAAAATGCTGCTTTTAAACTGTATCTCTGCAGTTTGACGGACAGTTTTACAGGAGTTCTCTGTCCTTCATGGCTATTAAAATTAAAATGACAAAGTTAAAGTAAGATTACAAAAGAGAAAAATCTTTTGGTCCTTTAAGTGCTATTTTGCTTTATTGAAAAAGTCAACAATTTTTAGGCATATAAGAAGCTGGGGTAGTTTTAGGGACTGTTTAGTATAAACAGTACAAAAGCTTTTCTCAGAATTGTTTCTGTAAGATCTGGAGCAGACTACATAAGCCAAACATGCATGCAACAATATACATGACATGAATCAAAAGACAACACAGTAAACAACTTAGGTGAAAAACATATTTGCATATATTACATATTCACTGAAGCATAATGGATCTGTTTTCAAAGCGAAATATTTTTTCAAAATAACTCTGTTGTATATAATGCTGCAGACATTTGTAACAATGTTAACTGGGCACATTTTCTGTAGCTTGAATTGGAGCAATTAAGTTTTACAAGCATGCACATCAAAAGCAGTGTCGTAATAGCAGCTAGTTTTCCATTCCAGCAGATTAAAATGGAAAAAACAAGTTCAGGGAAAAGAGATAAACAAAGGATTTGATATTTTTTCTTAAAGAAAACCATTTCAAGCCAAAATTAATCTTTTGTGTGCGTGTGTGTACATTTCTTAAAAAACGCAAAAGAAAATTAAGATAGCAGTATCAAACTGCTAAAAAAGCACCATCTCCTCATTTTAACAAAGTACCCAAGGAAGAGCTCTTACAAGATGCAAATTAGATACCACCTCTTTGGATTAATAGGATTTGAGTCACCACCCATTTCACCCTAGAGTATACCAATCAACAGCAGACGGCTGTGAAATGGGAAACTGTCAACCTGATTCACATCATATATACAATCAATCATCTACTGAAGCAAAAACCAAATGAGTTTCTTAATTGCCAGGGTGAAGTGATGCTTTCATTCTCTTGCTCTAAATAAATCTTAGAGAACATGAATAAGGAAATAAATATGAAATGAACCCGCATCAACAAGGAAGACCGAAAAATGCTCTCGAAAGAATTCCTTCAGTGAAGGAAAAAAACAAACTTGCTCATCCTTTCAGCTACATAGGGAAATCTTCACACACTCTGTATGTCAGAAAGCTCAGGGAACTTGACCAACAAGAACAATTTAAAACTGGCAGTGACTCCTCAGGAGCACCTCTGCTTCACTGTAGGATTGAGGCTGGACACTCAGCAGCATCCGAGGGAGCAGAAATGTCAGTATCATAAACCCTTGCTGACTGACTTTGCTGGTCAGCTACAGGATTTGGACTACCCAGCAGCTTCTGTTGCAGCATAGTCCTGTGCTTGCTTGTGTGACAACCTCATGCATCTACGACAACTGATCTGCTTCAGCCTCACATAGTTTGAAAGAACCAAGTCGTGCCTGTGCTGGAGATGACATTCTCCTGGAGGTAGACCAAGATCTAAATGCCTTTTTCCACCTGTATCTCAGCAAGTGAATCTGTGTTCTGCCTTGAACAATAAACTTTGTAATAAATTCTTCTAACAGAGATAAAAATATCAAGACACGTAAGTATTCTCTGGTAGATATTCTCTAGCAATATTGTCATCTGTATAAAACACTGAACAAGGTAACTCCTTTCTCACTTGCCACTTCGGTGACTCTTCCATGTTACCAGCAAAAGGAATTGAGAGCATCCCCTTAAAGAATGCCCCACCCCGCTACGTTCCTAGGAGGACTAAATCCCTATGAACAGAAGAACCCAACTGAGTCCAGGTTTGCAACAAATCAAAGGATCTGTAAATAAAAAAAACAGTTATTTTCTTCTGCTGCATGACTTTATTAATCTGAACCAGGAAAGGAAAATAAGCCTACGTCTCAGGGAATCTGGTTAAGTTCACCCAGGAGTTCATGGAATTTTGAGAAGAAAAAAAAGCCTGCGCTTTTCAGCACTTTCTGGGACACCCCCCCCCCCAACCAACCAATCACAAACCACAACAATGTTTTCACCAGTTACCATACTTGTGAACAGTGTCTTTTCTAGAAGAACTTCTTTCTTTAAAGTGAAATGCCAGTCAAGAACTTACTATCATGAACTTACATACTTACCACTGCTCTTAAATGCACATGCTTTACTGAAAAGCGGTACCTATATTGGCAAGCAACACAGCTCAAGACAAACAGACCTGTAGAGTAAAGCACTTGGTGTTAAGAATCCAACATCTACATTGCACACGCTTCAGCAGCTTTTATGTCAGACTAGCTGTGATTTGGTACCATTGGCTGAATGCTTATTAGCAGCTGGACTGCATTAGGTCTGCTCCCAGGGCATCTTTTCTGGTTTAGTTTCTTTTGTATTCTGCAAGACCATCCCAAGTTGTGAGCCAATGCATATTAAATGGTGATGATCACAATATTTGCTTCTAAAGGACATTCTTGACTCAATCTGACACAGTAAACATATCCATAGATAACTCTGAAGAGTAGCAGAGGAATATTCTTTGAGTAACAGAACTGTCAAGTCAAGTGAGCAATGGACACACTGTGTCATTTAATTTGATTTTTTTTAAAACAGAAAAAGAAACATACAAAGATATTACAGTAGAACTTACCAGATTCATAAATACATATATATGTATGTAAATCTATTTAACTGTAAAAGTATCACAATTTCCAAGTATCTAAAATATTTACATGCTATGAATCACAACAAGATTTAAAATCTCATTAATTTGCACTTCATGAAGTCTAAACATTAGAAGAAGAACACAATGTTCAAATGAGGGTCACAACCTTAGGATTCAAGCCTTTTCTATGAATACAGAAGTTTATTGCCAACTCATGCAATAAAAGGAACAGAAAATAATTTGATAAAAAAACCCGAACCTTTTCGACAAACCATATGACTCCTTGCTTACATTGCTGCAGCGAGGAGAGAAGATTTAAGTGCACAGTCTGCTACTACCCAAGCTCCACCACGGACTGGTCTCACATGTCACTGCACTAAGCCAGCAGAATTGTTGCACCACACCAACTTTCAGAACAAACAGATCACTCACGACACCTATGAGATAATCTAGCGACAGGACTCTATTTCTTGTCTAGATATTTACTTACTTTACTTTTTGTAAGAAATTTGTTTCCTGTTCAGAACTTGTATTGGTTTAGTTTGATTTCCACCTGTAAGTTAAGAATGAAATAAAAAGAAGACAATATTTGCTGGAAGTACTGAACTGCTAGACCTGAAACAGGATAGGACAGAGTCCCAGGAACCCTACTGTCACATGCTACAAAACAGCATGACACCAACTTGTCCTACAGGGTGTTTACAACAGCCACCTCCTTTTTTGCGGGTGAAGCAAACAGTCTGTAATAAAACCACTTAAAGAGGGTTTGCCTCCAGCTTGCAGCTATCGCAATTCCAAACCCTTTTAAGCTAATGGTTTGTACATTCAGTGAGAAACATGTAAGCCAAGCGATTCAAGGATAATAGATTAAAAACAAAACAATCCTTACTTAACAGTTCTAATTGAATTTAGAAGACTTTTAGCTATGCAGTACTATTTGTGATCTGGTTACATTTATTACGTCTCTGTATAGACAACGCAGTCAGGCTGACTGACCTCTGTTGTTTAGGATTTAAGTGCTACCACGGAATGTCAGCTTAAGAACTAGCGGAATATTTCCAAAGACACTTGCCGAATTAGGTTCCACAAAACTTAAAAAAAATAATCATTTGGTGCGACTTCAATTAAGTTCCTTAACAACCTACTCCACCCCTTTATGAACTCAAAATTGGGGCCTGTTTATCACACCTCACGCACAGACAGGCACACGGAGGGGGACAATTCCTACCCCAAAACGCCTGTAACCGAATTAGAACCAACTGAAGGCAACTCCCTCCCCCCCAACTCCAGAGTAGGACGCGCTTACGTTGCCTACCTCTGCCTGTGATTTAATGGTTCTGAAACCGACGCAAACCAAACGAAACCCGTAGTTAGCTTCCAGTCAAGCCACCGGCGACCGGCACAGCCCCTAAGCGGAGGGAACACGCTGAGAGCGGGGGCGGGGGGCAGAGCCGCCCGGCTCCGCCAGGCGCACGGCACCGCCGCGGAGGGGAGGCGGCTGCCGCCTCCGGGCCGGCACGCTCCCTGGATGCCGCTTGCGCCGTTTTACGTAACTTCAGGACCGGCCACCGAGTCAGCGGTAGCCGAGGGGCCCGGCTACACGGCCTGGCAAGCCTCGCCCGGTCGCCAAGGCTTCGGGAACCGGCGGGTTCCACAGCAGCGCCGGCTGAGGAACCACCCCTGAGGTGAGGCGCCGCTTCTCAGGCCCGCCCCGCCCCGGGGAAGGGGGCCGGAGGGTTCCGTCCCCGCCGTCCCGCCCGAGCGGCCCCGGCCGCCTCCGCGGAACCCAACCGCCCGCGGCGCCCCCCGCCGGCGGGGGCCGGCGCAACCACCCGAGGCCGAGGCCGCGGCCGCCTCCGCACAGGTGCGCGGGAGCTGCGCCACTGGCCGGCGCGGGGAGGAGGCGGCGGGGGCCGGCCGTGCCCGGCACGGGACGAGCGGCAGCGACGGGGCTCCGCTCCCCCGAGTGCCCCACCGCCTGCTTCCCCCATTCCCGGTGACGGCGCCTCCTGCCCCGCTCACCCCTTCCCGCCCTCCGGGCGAGCAGTGAGGGGAGGGGGAGGGCGAGCGCCCCCACTCACCTGCTCGCCGCCGCGCTCGCGTCCCTCTGCCGCGCTGCCGCTGGGGCCGGCCCCGCCCCGCCCCGCCCCGCCCCTCCGCGTGCCGAAAGGGAGGTGCGCGGCACCCCGGGCCGGGGCGGCGCGCTGGTACCTGCGGCGCGTGGCGGGCGGGCGGGGAGGAAGCGGGCAGGGGGCGGGGGCGGTGTAGAGACCACAAGTACCAGCTTGCCCCGCCCGCCGGGAAAGCCTTCGTTTCCCGGCAGGCAGCGCGAGGCCGCTCCACGGCGCGACCCGGCCGCGTTGCATTTCGGGCACTGTAGTTCCCTGGCGTCGCGGTGCCTGCTGGGACCTGTAGTTTTTCGGGGGGTGGCGGGGGGGAACGGTATAGCGCCCTGAGAGCGGTTGGGTCTCCGTGGCGGCCGTCACCGCTGCCGTGCCCGCAGGCCGCCCGCCTGGCCGGTCCCCAGAGCCTCCGGGCAGCCGGGGAGGAGCGGGGAGGCGGCTCCGGGCCCCCTGACAGGGTCAGCCTGCCCCTCGGCCGGGCGGGCGGCCCTCGGCGCCCTCGCCGCGAAGCGAGGGAAGGAGCGGGGCGGCAAGGGCGGCGGGTTTTCGCCCTCCCGGCTGCCGGGCGCGGAAACCCCAGGAACTTTGTCAAGTACGGGATGTTGACGGGATTTCGCGTAACACCACCATAAAGTCCTGCTGTACCGCGAGGTGTTTTCACGCGGCCGCGCGACCGGTGTGGTAGTGGATAAAAGTGATTAGCGAATTTGCCGGGGGTGGGGGGGGGTGAAGGAAGGAAATCACTGTTCTTAAGTAGTGGGAATAAAGCAGAATCTCACTATCTCATAGTGACCTAGGTACGTAAACAGGAATACGATAGTCTCGAGAAAATGAACGTGGCACAATTTGTGTCCAAAGGTACATTTTCTTTAATATATTTTTATATTCTTTCTACATCACATAAAAATGTGATACCTAGAATTTCTAAGAAAGTCTGTTGAGTTTTCATCCAGAGGTTACCACGCACCTGTTTTTCTGGGATTGGCTTTTTCCCCCCTTTGGATCTTTTATCTTGAAGGTACTTGAGCACTTTGGGATTTTAGGGTGTCAGCAGCCTGCTAGAACAGCAGCTGCGACTGCTGCCTGACATCTGTCTTGTGTTCATGGGTCTGGAAGCCATTAGATGCCTCCAGAAAATATTGCACCTTTTGTTCAAATGCTGCGCAACTGATCTGCTTGTTTATAATAAACTTGATACTTTCTGCAGCGCATGGGCACACAAATAGCGTAGCAAACCTGTGCTGGTAAGGTGATCTGATCTGTGATTGCAAACAGTAGAATAGGCCTTTTGCATTACCCGTGTCGATATGTATTGCTCTGGGGGCTACTGTTACCACTGGAGTGTAATTCTTCTGCTGGAATTATATTCTTAGGGTCTTAGGGAATTTTGTTGTTTTTTTCCTGTGTCATAATATTTAAGCAGTACATCGGACTGTTTGGAATTGATTTTGAACTTAGTGGTTTTTATGGATGTTGGTCTTTCAAGCAATTTCCGCAGATTTGGCAGGGTAGCTGGCATTCATCATGAGTAGAATGAATAGATTTGAAAAGCATTTCTGAATGACTAGTTCAGAAGCCATGCCATGGGAACTTTTTTGAATCTAATTCTCTCTTCCCAATTCTGTTTTAAATATGTAGTACTCAGAAGAGATAATGCACTGGATTTTTGAAATGTGTTATAACAATGCATATAATAAATCTGGGGAAATTTAATCAACTGCATTTTGCAAATTGCATTGCCGAACCTGATATGCTGAGCATATTACTAGTATGAACTTTAAACTTTGTCTCACTCAAGATGAAAATGCCCTCTAACATACAGTGGCAGAGGAGAAAAAACTGTTAGAAACAGGAGAATTCTAATTTCCTGTTGTTCAGAACACTTTTTTCTGTAGTAGTTGATCATATCTGAGCATTAAAATAATTTAGTTGTATATTCTGTTTTAATTTTTTTAACATAAAAAGTTATTTTTAAAGTTTGCTACCTATGCTGAGCTACTTCTTAAAAACAAATGAGATTTTTTCACCTCTATAAACATTTGATAGTTATAAATGCATGTTTTTCAGCTTGTTAGTCAGCTATCCCAACAGCTTCTGACATGACATTTATTGTTTAAATAAACGTAGAACTTTTAGCAGCCCCCCCCCGCCCAGTGATACTGATGTCAGTTTTCACTATGACACTGTCGATCAAGCAAGAGTCCTATCCCATATCCTTTGAAGAGAACAGGACATTTTTCGTCATGGTGAGCAGGTATAGGATCAAGGTGTGAGGCTGCATTTCTTTGGTTATTTGGAAATTCCAAGGAAGTCAGTGGGATTTTTGGCTGCTGAGGAATGTGGGCTCAGTGCCATCATATCACAAGGCATTATTCACCCACAAAGTCATCAGGAATGACTGTTGCTTCACTGGGGTGAGAGAAACTATGCAGGATTAAGGTGAATTAAATTGGGTCTGTGCCTTTCCTGGTCTTCTCTTTACAGTAGTTCTTCCATGTGTACTCTGGCTGTAGCAATCCGTGAAGCTTTGAGACTGCCTTGCTTCAGCTGCTTCTGTAAGCAGAAAATCTGTGGCTTTCATTGCAGGCTAGATGAGCCACCCTGTGGCAGTGCCGTGCATTTCACCTTTCTTGAATCGAAAGGTCCACAAAACTAGTTTTACAAAAATGCGTAAGAGACTGGAAAGTATTTGCTGGACTGCCCTGGAAAGTATTTGTTGGTTTTTTTCTGCATGTACTCGTACCAGATGCCACCCATATTCTGCCTTCATCCACTAGTTATTTGGTTTTCCAGAGGATCGATATATATATATTACAGGCCTGATCAAAATCTGTCAGGCCATCATAATCCTTTGTGCCAAAGACCTGATTTTTGCTAGTGCTAACTGGTTAGCTAGCTTAATTTAACCTCGTTTAGGGGATAGGGCTTGCAGAATCAGAAAAGCCTATTAACGTAAAAGAACTTTATGCAACCTCTGTGAACTTCCCAGCACTTTGCTGGGAATAAGAATGCAGGAACTGCTAATCATGTAACACTAGTGGTCCAGCAATTCCACTTTCTGTTGTCAACAATATACAAATAATCCTATAGATGACAACTCTGGGATAATCTGCTATTGAATTAAATGTAGCTTCTGCTGTGCTAGTTGAGGCATAATGCGATATGTTTTGAAAGTCCCACCTGCCCTCATGATCATGTGAAACACTGAGGGTAGATTTTCAATCAGGTTATGGGATTTAGGCACTCAAATCTCATTACATTTCAATTGGATGTAGGCATTCAAATTCCATTGTATATTAGAAAAATTCAGGCATTCAATCCCATTATATTTCAATGGGATTTGGGCCTTTCTCTCTCAGGACATTGTGAAACCTATGACTTGGAGGGTATTTGTTTTATGACAAAACAACCAATTTTCTTTCTCAGCTGTAGACCCTTCAGCATTAGAAGTGATGGAGTTTCTCCTAAAGGCAATTCTTTCTGTAATTCCTTCCAGGTGCAAAAACTACACAACTTTAAAGAAGTACAGCTGAATATTTTGAAAGGAGATATAAGCATTGAAACTGGGAATTTCATAAGATGTGGGCATCCTGTTCCTGAGTTCTGATCCTGTAATACTTTTAAGTAGTTGCCGTGTCATTCTAATGTGTCTTCATTTCATAGATACTGTATCAGCTTGTGTGTGTATGTTGTATTTTAATACTTCCTATGTCTGTGTGGTGCTACTTCAGCACATGTTCAGAGGGACCTTGGCTTTTAAAGGGCTGAAAAAATTGACCTTTTATACATACCCTTTGAGAGCTCCTGTCCTTGGGAGGTTGTACTACACAGTTTCAGATATCCAATGGAGAAAAAAGACTGATGCAAAGGTAAGAGATGGGATTTAAACTCCGTTGCTGGTGGCTCTTTGCAGGTTTGGTCTGACTTTCTGTGATTCGCTGCTCTGTGGCTGACTGTGTTCAAGCTTACTTTGAAATCGTCATGAGGCATCTCCCTTCTGCAGATAGGCTCCTGGAAGCCTACACTCCTTGTTCAGAGTTTGAAGTATCATGCTGAGGACTAGGCTCTCCCAAGGTCCAGTCCTCTGTTAGCTCTAGATCTTTATGGTTTCTAGGACTTTGTTCTAGCTTGGGTTTTGAATTTCAGACTTGACCCTTGTCCAAAATACTCAGGTGTGGGATACTGATTGCCCCTTTGTCTCCTAACTGATTACTCAGAGCCTGGTAACATCTATTATCTTCTGATGCTTGCAGTAAACTTTACTCATAATATAGTTTTACACCTAAATTGGTTTCAGGGTGGTATCCTGACAATAGACTTTTTGTGGAATACAAGATTCACAGGTATGGTTCAGCTGCTGTGTATTATTCTGGCAATTCACTGAGCTACAAGTGGGACTTAGCAGCTATTCAGTTATGCCTGTTGTGCTTCCCTCTTAGATGGGAGTCCTCAAGCAAGAAAGCAGAAGCAGCAGCCTTTATGGAGTTAGAGAAATCCCTGCCTGCCAGAGGCTAGGTCTACTTTAAGTTATAAGGAATTTTTCTCTCTCAGGGATTGCTTCTGGGTAGAGAAGCTCGCAGGCGTTATAGTCAGAATTTTCAGATGAATGAACTATAAATGTGGATTTTAAAATAATGTATGAGTTACAACATTTGCTTCTGTCCTGTGGCAGGTATTGAGATCCCTAGCAAATTGTGTCCTTCCTTCTTCCTTCCTTTTTATCCTCACCGTGAGCATTTTCAGCCCCTGTCCTAGCTGGATATATCTTGCTTTGGCTTTAAAATACATAAGTAATTGTGATTACCGACTGCTAATAATGATGTATCATTAATAAATAAGAATATATGGAAGTATTCTGATAATTGATTGTATTGATGCTTAGGCAAAATTGTCCTAGAAATTGACAACTGAAGACTTGTTGACGTCTGGCTACCCTTCTGGAAAAAGAACAAAATATGTAATTTTGCAATAGGTAGACTTTGTGATATTCCACTGGGGTCCTGCTTTCCCTGCCTTCTTTGCCTTGGTCTTTATTGGTAAAATCAACTTTCAGGGACTCTCAGTCCCCTGTGATCAGTGGGAAAGTTTGGAGCAAGGCAGATTTACCTTAGCGGAAGAGGATTATGTTGGGGAACATTTAAACAAACTGGACATGTGAAAGTCCAGCGACCTGGTAGGATGCACCCATGACTGTTGAGGGAGTGGGCTAACATCGCTGCAAGGCCATTCTTGATCATCTTTGAAAGGTCGTGGTGTTTGGGGGAGGTTCCTAAGGACTGGCAGAAAGAAAATGTCACATCCTATTTCAAGAAGGACGAGAAAGTGCATCTGGGGAGCTACAGGTCAGCAGTTGACCCCTGAGAGGGTGGTAGAGCAAATAATTTGGGAAACTGTTTCTGAAAATGAAGGACAAGAAGGTGATCAAGAGTAGTCAGCATCGTTTTAGGAAGGGGAAATCATGTCTTACCAACCCGATAGCTTCCTGTGATGGGATGACTAGCTTGGTGGGTGAGGGAAGAGCAGTGGAAATTGTTTATCTTGACTTAATCAAGGCTTTTGGCATAGTCTTGTGTAACAACCTCAGAGATAAACTGATGAAGTATGGGCTAGATGTGGACAATAAGGTGGACTGAAAATGGCTGAACAGCTGGGCCCAGAAAGTTATGATCAGCGGCGTAAAGTCAAGTTGGAGGACAGTCACTAGTGGCGTATCCCAGGGTTGATACTGGTTACAGCCCTGTTCAGCATCTTTATTAATAATCTTGACGATGGCACAGAGTACACCCTCATCAGATTTGTGGACAATAAAAAACTGTGACGAGTGGTTGAATTACCAAGTAACTGTGCTGCCATTAAGAGGGACCTCAACAGACTGGAGAAATGGGCTGTTAGGAGTCTCATGAAGTTAACAAAGGGAAATGCAAAGTCCTGCCCCTGGGGAGGCATAACCCCATGGAATAACCAGTACAGGCTGGGAACCAGCCAGCTGGAAAGCAGCTTTGCAGAAGAGGCCCTGGGGGTCCTGGTGGACACCAAGCTGAACATGAACCAGCCATGTGCCCTTGCGGCAAAGAAGGCTAATGGTATCCTGGGCTGCATTAGGAGGAGTATTGCCAGCAGGTGGAGGGAGGTGATCCTTCCCCTCTGGTTAGCACTGGTGAATAACGTCTGGAGAGCTGTGTCCAGTTCTGGGCTCTCCAGTACAAGAGAGATACAGACATACTGGAGCAAGTACAGCAAAGGGCCATGATGATGATTGCAGGCTTGGAGCATCTGATAGTGAGGCGAAGCTGAGAGCTGCGATTGTTCAGCCTGGAGGAGAGAAATATCAGGGGTGTCTTATCCATGTGCAGAAATACCTGATGCGAGGGTGCAAAGAAGTTGGAGCTAGGTTTTTCTCAGTGGTGCCCAGTGACAGGACAAGAGTCAGAGGGTGCAAATGGAAATATAGAAAATTCCACCTGAACATAAGAAAGAACATTTTACTGTGAGGATGATCAAACACTGGAATAGGTTGCCCAGAGAGGTAGTTGCTTGATGATATTTAAAACCTGACTGGCCACAGCCCTGAGCAACCTGCTCTAGCTGACCCTGCTTTAAGCAGGGGCTGGGCTAGGGGAACTTGGGAAGTCTCTTGCAACCTCAACCCTTCTGCAATTCTGTGAGCTTAGAGGCTTGCCATCCTGCTGTTGCTGCAGAACAAAAAGATACCAGACAATGTTTCTATTCCTGTATTCCTAAAAGCATCTACTCTTCAAAGAGTATGGGAGCAAAATTTGTTCTCCTTATTTGGTGTTGTGTGATGAAATAAAATTCAACTTGTTGCAAGCTGACAGGTAATCTTTGAATGTACTTTCTGATACTGTTTTCTGAATAAGGTTTTTGCCTTCTTTTTTCTTTCCTGTAATCAATCTGAAAAGAGAAGAACATACCCAGGGAGTAGAGAATAAAGAATTATTGTTAATTGAATAGTAGACTACATGGTTTCTTTTCAATCTAAATAAAATTATTATGGCAGAGATTTCAGACATTTTGATTGAGGAGTTATATTCATGTGCAATAATGACTTCATTACATGCATGTGAAGCTTCAAGTTTAGAAATGGCTAGTTTGCTCTTAGAAGAAGTGGTTTAAAATGTTCTTTGTTTTGCATCATTGAAACATTCACTCACTTTCCTTGTGGGGAAGAGGTGGTTCTTTCCCAGTAATAACCTTTTGGACAAGATGGTATGCTGCGTTGTAATTTGACATGGCAAAGCTTGTGGTTCTTTGTAGAAGGTTTTGGTTTTCCCTCCTAATGCTCTACAGCTTGCTGTTTTGTATGGCACAATGTATTTTAGTATTGATTTGTGAGAGGTCTCAAAAGTATTTCTTTCTCTGTGGGGTAAAGAAGAAACTCGGTCTTGTTAAAACATGAACGGACACACAAGTGGGACAGACTCTGTTAACTGTTTCATGGGTTTCTGTGGGACCTTGGACAAATGACTTCACTTTACTGTTGATTCCCAGGTTTTGCTATAGGCTCATTAAGCGAGCTAACAAAGTTACAGTGAATATAATCTTCTTCTAAATCTGGAAGGCATCACTATTACTTGCACAACCCTGTGTTCTGAATTTAAAGTGATACTTGTCTTTCCTGCACAACACAGCTCTGTTACAATATGCTCCTTCTGCACACAATCACTAATACAGCCCTATAAAGGGTAGTGTTCCTCAACTGTATCCTGTGCACAAAGGATGTGAGCTTGATTGTTTTTAACAATAATACAGAAACCTTTCCATTTATTTCCAAAGTTCAAATAGCAGCAGTGGTGTGAAACAGCTTTGTCTTGGAGAAACATGTGGCGCATTGATATGGAAATGAGGACACCCTGTGCTTCAGTAAGTGCCAGGGTGGCAATGTTCAGTACTGCCACACTTAAGTGAGCTTCTGCATTGTCCTCAGCTTGGGTTCAGCTACCCAAAATTCTAGCAGTGTTTCCTTCTGTGTTAGAGGTAGACTTTGAAATGCTGCTATACTTGACATCCTTGTATGTAAAGTTGGATAGAATCATACTCTTACTCTTTTCTTGTGAAGTAGCATCATGTAGTTAGTTGTTTTTAGATGAATATTATACAATAATGTATTTTGTTTATGGTAAAAAACAGCAGATAATTTGGACTTTTGGCTTTGAAGAAGAAAAAAATCTGTCCTTCAGAAGGACTTTATCTATTGCTTTCTGTTTATTTAGCCTTTTAGTCTTTTTCTATTTCAACTCTACCTTGTGAATTGCAATTCAAGACTATGTTGCACACTGACATGTTAATTTACCATTAACATTTGCCAGCTCTTCTAGGGCTGGAGGCTACTGTTTAGTGATTATTATTATTGCTATCTTGCAGAGCCCAGAAGTGTGCTAATCATTTGCAGATGCATAGAAAAAACATCATTATTTTCTGGATGGATTTGTAACTTTATATTGAACAGGATGAAACAAGTGATGATAACAAATATTTCAGGCAGAAATTGATGAGAGAACAAGGGTTATCACATGAAGTTCAATCACCTACTCATTTTAGGCCTTGACATAAAATTTTTTATTATCAAACAGTATTTATCATGATGGATGATTACATAGAGCAAAGACTTTTTTAGGAGAGGTGAGCTCTAGTCAGAATGCCTCAGCTGATCTCAGCTGCAGCAAATCTCACTGAGTGAGCATGGTAGGAAACCCCCAAATCACAGAAACTGAGAGGCAAGTCCACTGCACAGTGTGTCCTGCACTTCTTATCTCACTGTCATCTGGACACGGTCCCAGCAGCTGGAATGCCCATCCCTTCCTTCTGAACTGCCCACATGTCTTACTACCCAGGGAATGTAAGAGTATGGGAGGGAAGCAGAGGGTGGGATGGTCCCAGCATGCTGGTGGGACGCAGCCACGTCTCACACTCTCACCCAGATGGGAAGAGCTCCCAGGTACCACAGCTTAGAGATAGTAATAGGTACCTGAAATGTCATTTCACCTAGAACCTTAGACACAACTGATCACTAGCATATTGCAGCATTCCCAAAAACTCAATAGTTTTAAATGAAAGGGAAAATTAGACAGTTGTATGAGTGAATAATGTCTTTTATGTGCTGAGGAGGAAGGCAATCTTTAGGATGCCTTGTGAATGAAAACATTGCTGTGGCTGGATGTAATGGAAGCAGTAGGCATTGAAAGTGTAGGGTGAGATGGCAAAAACCATAAGGATGGTTATAAGAAAGGTAAGCAATATTAGATGGAGATTTGCTGTCAGAATTGTCACAGATATTTCTAAGGAGACATAGTATGTGATGGAACAAAGTCAATATTAAAATGATCAGGTTTTATAAGAAATCAAGGAATCTCACTGTACGATACTAAGGACGTGAATTTTCGGCATGAAGACCTTGGCTTACTAAGTCCACAATTGCCACTGAAAATTGTTTTAAATCCTTTAATAAAGATACCGAAAAAAGAAGAAAAGTAGTTAGAGAATTTGAAGTATAATTTATTAAGTGAGGTTTATAAATACACATTTTAAAATAAAACCTGTAACTATAAAAATACATAGTACAATAAAATGTAAAAGGTTTTCATTTCATCAGCATTCCCTGATTGCTTTCCTTTGTATAAAAAAAGATTTTAGAAGGAAGTTCTTCCTCCTGTTAAACTATATTATAGCTAGTATTAAAGACTTTATCAAATGTCTTTTCTGGAAAAAGAAAAATGTATTTGAGGTGGATTCAAGCTATTGCTTTTCCTAAGTTTGTGCTCTGATATGGCTTTGCTGGGAACAAAACAAATAGACACAAAAGGGGAGAGAACAGCAAAAGCTGACATTGCACTTTTTATTTTTGATGCTGATTTTTAGTTTGAAGCCTCATGACTTGGAATGACAGGCACACTAGCCATCTTAGCATCCAGCCCAAGACCCAGCAAACCTGCATCAGCCACCTTTCAGGTCATGGATTAATAATGAAATGAAAAGAGGTTCTGTATTGGTTGGCTAGATCAGATTTCTTTCACACCAAAGAGAAGAAGTGAAGTAGGAAAGAGCAAAAATAAACCAGAGCAAGAAAAAGAGAAATAGAAGAAATGTTGCATGTAGGAGCCAAATCTTATGTTCTGGATGATGTTACAGATTAATCTAAAAAGCAGTGAACAATCATGTGACAAAGGGAGCTGGACTTCTCTTACTCTGTAGAATGTAGAATACAGGATTTTACACCACGAAGCTCAGTGTATGAATTCTCCTTGCCTGGTATTAAGTGGAGTTTCTTTGGTGTGAAACGAAATGTGTGCTGTAATTTGAATGGTAGCAATCTGACTTTTGTGCAAGACAGATGGTTGAGAGGAAGCATAAATAATAACCTTACAATTTCTTTCTGACATGTAGATCATGCCGCACATTAGATGATGAAGATATTTCTGTCCTTTGATATCCTGTGTTCTCACAACAAATTATTATACATCAAAGAAATGAGTTCTGAGTCAAAATGATAGTAAAAGTGATGAGCTAGAAAATAATGTAAAGAGCTGGTACCTATGAAATTACTGCAAATGTCTGAAGAAATGGGGTAAAGGAAATTGCTCACTAAGTTGTTCAAATGACTTAAGCTGCTGTCTGAAAAATAAATAATCTGAGATATGACTATTAAAAATGAAATGTGGTTAAAAGCTGAAGTTTTTGAAGCACTGTATCCAACACTGTATTACAAGCCATCTTTCCTTAACCTCCTTCCCTGATTAAAGTTTTAGAAAGATTGTAGTGGGGGCAAGTAGAGGGCAAAAGAATTGCCAATATCATAAAGAATCTTTCTTATCGAAGTCATTAGTCCTTTTCCAGCCATGTCAATAGTGGGTTGAAGTTGCCATTGCCAGAAGATTATTCAGTGGTCTGTGTGAAATGAATTGATTGGTCTGTTCTTGTTCCTGTTAGATATTTACATCACAAAAAAAGATTGCCAGGATTGATACCACCCAGCTGATACCAGAGACTAAGCAGTGGTTGAGGGTTCATTGCAGAGAGAAAATTGTAATTAACATGATAGACAATCCCTTTAGGAAAGGGTTAAGTGAGTGATGTAGAATGGTAGGGAAACTTGTCCATTTTGCTGACTAGACTTTTGTGTGATCTGGTCTAGTCTCACTTCGGTGGAGTGTCTTTCCATACCCACTTGGGGACAAGGCTTCTTCTTACCTGTGTTTAGCCATCTAAATTTATGTTTGCGGTGGTTGTGTGGGATCCCTCATAGCCCATATGAAGACAAAAGCATTTTCAGAGGACTTCAGTTCCTCTGAGATAACCTTTCTGGAGATTTTTTTTTAATCACTTTGCACAGTTGTCCATGTACAGAAATGTTGAACTCCAGGTCATGCCCTCCTGCAGAAACGGCTGGGTCTTGGTTTTACTCATTTGGCCAGAGAGGAAATTCAAGTAAAATCACATGTGGGTTAAACTTTTACATGACAGCTACAAGATTAAGAGCAGAGATGAACAGAAGGCAAAATGTTATATATTCTGGGATACTCTTCCTATGAAAAAAACAAAGGAGGAGAATGTAACATTTTAGTGAGTGTTAAATATTCAAGCTGAATATGTTAGTGATGAAACTTACTCTGAAGGCAGAAAGCAGTGTTACTCAGAGCACAGACTTTACACGAATTCCTGCAGTGTAAACTTGTCTTTGATAACTCTTCTTTCTGGGGCCTGAAATTAGTCACTTAACTCTCTATTTCAGTTTCTAAGTCAATAAAATGGGGATAAACTGTACTTTCTATCTCCCTCAAAAAATGTTACGTAAGAATTCAGTGTTGAATTACAGGTGAACAGTGGTAGGTATGTGCTGTATGTGCTCAAAGGCCCAGACTGGCACCAAGATCTCTTGAAGTGGATGGTACAGACTTAACTTAGATATCTAACTATCACATTTCTATCAGCAAACGGTTATAAGCTGTACATAAATCTTTCAGCTGCAGTTTTTGAGCCCTCCCTTGTGCTTCCTTTTTTGTTGTGGCCTTAATTTTTTTTTTTTTTTTTTTCCAGAATGAAAAAGCAGAAGGGTTACTCTAAGCTGTGCTCTTGGTGATATATTTGGATGTTATGGAAAATTGGAAAACAAATTATTGCCATGTCTTATTAAAGATCCATGTGTCTGGACCAGATGTTTGCACTACAGCCTGTTCTGCTAATGAGGAAAAGGGTAACTAACCATAACATGATTGATTTCTGGGTGAAGGTCCATCTTTGCCTGTATCCCTAGCAGGTGTGTGTACTTTCTGTATTGCAGAGAATACACATTTTCTGTATTGCAGAGAATATTATATAGCCTGTCAGCTACCAGGACTTAGGAAAGAAACTATGTTGGCAAAGACCAACAGATCAGCATTCTTTCTTTCGGACACACCCCCATACCTCCCACCCCCCATTATTTATTAAAAATATCTAGACAAGCAGCAAGTGAGTTTCTTTGATTATACTTTACTGCTTCTTTTGCCTTGAATTGTGAATTGCGATTGCTTAGATAAATGCACGGAAAGACTGTGTTCTCACTTTGGCTTTCAGAAATACCTTTTTATGTTTTTCAGTGAGGTACTGTTTTGTAATTTACATCATCAGTCTCATTGTGTGAATCTCTACAGGTATCTCAGCAACCTCTTCAGGAGTAATACAGTGTGGGTACCATTTCCCTCTGCTTTCCAACAGTGAAAGAATAATGTTCTCACAAAGCTGTGCTAAATTACACGACTAGCTTTTTCAGTGCTAACTCCCTATTGTTATGTATGATTTTAGTCAGTATTATTAAAGAAAAGCATGAAGCATCCCAGCTTTCTGGGTGGTCTAAAAAATCTGTCATCTCCCGTCAGGTTTTCCACAAATGTACTTGAGCTTTCCTTTAAGTCTATGTCTAAATTTGAGAATCCCCATAAAGGAAAGAAAGATTCAAGCAATCTCCAAATGTAACTTTTAAAAATTGGAAATAGGACTAATGAAATCTCAGTGTGGGTTCCCAAAAGATAATTTAGTGGTAGGTACTGAATAGAGCATGCTGTGTGATTTGCTGATGAATCCTTTGAGATTTACTTAGACACAGGATCAACCACACCGAGAGCAGAGCAATAATTCAAGCACTTCTCCTGGGTGACAAAATTACTGTCTTCCTGTAGCTGAGTTAGTGCTGAAAGGTGCAACAAGCTAGCTCATATATTTTCAACAGGAATTTTTAAATAAAAGACAATAAATTTAAAGCACCCAGCTGTTCTATAAAGGCATCATAAAAAAGGGACAGTCTGTAATAAATTACCCATCATTTATTTTAAAAAAGGGTTTCTAATGAAAGCTTAGCACTAATTGGATCTAATCACACTGGGAAAATTTGGCTATTTTCCAAGACATTTACATCCTGTAGTTCGTAGCTATTTTATAACACTTTCTAGATTTCTTTCTCATCTGCAGTATGTCCAATGTTCTTCAAAATTACTTTTTTCCTAAAGACTGGAAACTACGTCTCCCATTATGAACTCTAAGTTTATATAGGCAAGAATTTGAATCTTGACTAACTAGTTCCACTTACAGTGCAAACTTTTCCTTTTTTGCAACAAAAAACATGGGGTCGTATTAGCTGCTAGCAATGTATATTGTTCTCCTTAATCTCTTTCTCCATATTCTCTTAGTTTATGGTTACTTTTTCTGTTCAACAGAAAGTTTTGAGGTTTTAGAGAGGTTTTTTTGCTGCTACTCTCATTCTGAATTTATTTCCATGTAACTGCATATGCTGTCTGGTTGCTTGGGGATTTAGTTTAAAACTCTTCAGGACTTGACTGCATTCTCGTATCATCATTGGCTATGCTTCCAATTAAGTGTCATCTGAAAAAACTGTCCATTTCTCTTTTTGCCTACTTTCTTTTCTGTTTCTTTACTAACCCTTAAAATCTAAAGCAAACCAAAATTAACCTGGTCTTTAGATAGGTTAACATCCCAAAAAGGAAAGAGGCATTGTTAAATAAATGGGTCCATGTTAGTTCTGACAAAACTTTCTTCTGTTCCTATTTAACTTATTTCAATATGTTTGAGTCTATTAAATTATTTCTATTGGAGAATATAAAAAATACATAGTTTAATGCAGAGTAAAGACACTGGTACATATAATTTTGCACTTAATACAATTAAATACACTCTACTTTTTTCCTCCATGCAAACAGAGGATGCTTTCAAGGACAGTGACAGTAAAAACTGAGCTCCAGTCAAATACATGGAAATTGACTGGCTTCCTTTTTAATAATCTTTAAAGATTTCTTCAGATACTTCTGTTCATGTTGTCTGCAGACTGAAAAGACTTTTACCCTCAGAGTAGAGACATCAGTGCTGCTTAGCACTGATAAAAATAACACCCTGTCAAATATTTGATGGTGGAAGGGTAGTGAATTGATCACTCATATGATTAACCAAGTCATAGTCTCAAGATTTCAGGGTAGAGGCAAAAATACTGCTTTTGTTAATGCTTTCTCTCACCTAAAGGTGCTGAGAAGTCAGGTAAGGTGAAGTTGGCCTTTTTAGGAGAGAAGCTTGCCCAAAGGCACTTTTACATTTCTACCTTACAGTTGGTTCATGTTTAACTCTTTTGCCTTGATCTAAATAAACATTGCATATTGTTGGTAGAAAATGAATTGATTTCTTTCAGAGCTAGTCTTCTCAGGTGATGCTTCTTTTTTTTAGTAACACCTTTCTCTTATGAAGTTTTGAGCCATGGTTCTTTGGGGCCCAGTCATGTCTCAACTTTTATGATAGACCAATATGACTTTTTATGAAGTTTGTCATAGAAAGCATTAGGAAAGCTCGTATGGTCTCAGGGAGTCCCACTGGTGGTTTAAGGGCTGCAGTTGCTGCTGTGGTAGGGCATTTTACTTTCCCCCTCTTCTATGCAAGGATCTGTGGCTGGCCATTTGAACCTCTGATAAAGGAGTGGAGCGCTGACTGTTGTATTGCTTTTAGTCCTGATGACATTTGGTCACGCGTGACACCCATTCAGTCACTTGTTGTCTGTCTTCTGTGCATGAGAACATCACCTGTGTCTCCATCGTTCACACTGTGCACCTTGCTAATGGCCTTGCAATGTGCATACACAGAAATGTGTGTGGGATGGGCCTGATTTTGATCTAACATTCATATTTGGACCCATTTCAAGGTCCTTTAATGCTGCCAGAGCAGTGTAAACAGGCAGTAGTGGCGTTTACCTGAGAATTAAGCCCTGTTTAAACAGGAAGGGCTCAGTTCTGTCATCCTGACTCAGTTTCACATAATACATTACTGCACAGGTACTAGTAGATTCAGTGAATCTGTTTATGTGACAAAGTGTCATTTATGTGAGAAAGGGAAGCAAAATCAGGCTGCTTGCACTTAAGCCTAATGGGAAATGGGATATTAACTGACTCTTTTACAGAAGAAGAGCTGTCGTAAAAGAAATATTTGACACTGGGAAAGAAAGAACAGGTCAGCAGGAGAACACACCTTGAAGAACACAAGCAGTGATTATATGTCATTATTTGTCAGTATTCTTCTTCCGTAATCTAGAGCTGTGTTGACAAAGTTAGCTGCAGCACTCGGGAGTAACTCTAATGGGATGTTGGCATACCTGACTGGCTTAAGTAATACAAAGTGAGTGTGATCTACCTTTATTGGTAGCAGGCAAACAGAATGCAATTTGGTCAAAATTCCTTCTATTATATTTTCAAGGATGTTCTCTGTAGAAGAAAACATTGCTTTGAAATGTATTTGTTTTGAAGCACCTGAATCCACAGAGCTCATATTACCTCTGAGAACTCAAGAATAGAGGTTTGAGAGGAACCTCTGTGCATAACAGACTCTATACTTCTGAACTATGTCTTCCCAGCATGCATAATTCTAAATATTGAATGATGGCAATTACTAAGGGCATTTGAAGAGTAAGACATTGAGGAGTGTTGTCGTATTATATTAGTTATAGGTAATAGCTGCTGACTTTGGAACAGTGATGTGAAAATCAGACCGCTTCAGAAGCTCATTTTGGAAGCTGGGAGAGTCATGCAAGGTGACAGATCAGTACCAATGTAGGAAATGTCTTAGAGGCAGATAACTGCTGTTTCATGCATAAGTAGTCAGGGTCCCAATATTTTTCCCATGCAAATCAATGTCAAAATTCAGGTTAACCCAATTAGGATTGTCTCCTTGCAGAGAAGGATGGAGAAAAGTTATGAATTCCATCATTTACATAATACATTGAATCTAGTGGCCCTAGGAAAGTTCTTAATATCAGTTATTGTCTGTATAGAACAGTTCTTGTTCAGAGAAACAAATGAGGAAGGTGCTTTTCCATGAATTTAGGAAGGCATTTTGAATTGGTATGCACGGTATGCACTTGTGCTGATCCTGCAATGTGCATTTCTTACAGACGTATTCCTAACTCACAGTTACATTTGGTGAGAGTACATTGAACATTCCCAGACTGTTCGCTCATCTTCGGTAGTTTGTCTAAAACAGTGTGATCTCCATAGCTAATGATGCTTAAGGTTTTTTCTTGCATCTCATCCCTCATCTACATGGGGTCACCTTTGTCGTTTTTGAAGAAAGACTCCTGCAAAAGAAGAGTGTTCAGGAGACATTGGCAGAGACCTGCAATATGTCTCAGGGAGAAAGGAAGATTCCTTCTAATCTGTGCTATAAGTAATAAAATGTGGCCAGGCAAATCATTCTTCTTCTCTGGAAAAGTTCAAATAAACCATAAGGGAGATATTGTGAATTCATCCACCGTGTAAAAAAACTCATGTTCTCATTCATTCACGAGGTGACAATAAAGAATTTATTTTGTGTCTTGCATATTTATCATTTTTGGATGTCAGAAGTATTGCTTTCTGTCATCACTTAAAAAGATTTTCTGGTGAACCTCTCACATCTTCCAAGGAAGATGTCTATTATACAGGGTAAAGAGTTCTTTTGCTATCATAATATAAGTTGTATTTTAGAATGGAATTAACTGTATTCACAAAGGACTGTTTTTAACATCTGGGTATCTAGATTAGCAGCATAACCATTATAAACAGAATTTCTGTATGGAAAAATTTTATAAATATAGAATTACTCTGGTCTATGTACTGGCTTACTGAATGTAATAAGGTGTATCGGTCTCAAGATTTTTATAAGCTGTGCCTAGTTAGGAAGAAGTATACGTTGCAGTGAGATTGGTTTAATAGGATGCTTTGCTCAAATACAGGAACACTCAATGCTCTTGGCAAGTACATAATTTCAAAGTTAGTGCTCCTGATTTGTCTCCGTTTGTTACCTCATTCTCCTTCTCCAAACAGTGAGGCTCCTATTTCTGGAATATATCTAGTGTCATCACCAACATTAGCCATTAGCTGATAAATTGAAAAATTAATGGAAATTTTTGGCCATTGAAAATTATAGAAGTGCTTTTCTATATGTGCTCTTTCAAAGTAATTTCTGTGTTCCTTTGTACCAGTGCTACTTTTTGCTTTTGTACAACCTGATTTTCTTTAAGTGGTCTGACAGAAAAACACATGTGCTGCTGTTTAGATTGTTGCTCACATTATTTTAGGATTAAAAATTGGATTGTTGTGCTGTGGTGTGTTACTGAGTATTTACAGTGATGTGCATCCTTCATTATTATTAAAGTGAGCAGCAATTTTTTTTTTTTTTAAAGAACATAAAGGGAAGGAGAAGCAGAAAAATGCACAAATTTTGAATGTATGAATTCCTGTTGTTATATCTTGGATATAGCCCCATTTTTTAAGTAGTAAGGCTCATGCTGATTATAAGTACAGAAGAGCTGTGTAATTTTTAGTACTTAAAGTAAGGTTTAGTTTTGTGTCTTTTGACAGTTCTGGCCCCAGTTTCTTCTTAGATGTTGCTTTACATTTCAAGGGAAGCATAATATAAGTGTATCTAAAATTCAGAAATAAAAATAGAGCATAATATGCACTGAGTCTGAATCCGTTATGTGATGGTAGGTGTTGCTTATGACAAGAGTGATTGTATTATTTCCTGACCTGGACTACTTTTTGTATAATTTCTGTATTAATTTTCATAAGCTTTCGCTTTCTAAGTATTCTTATAAAAGGGATTTTAGAGGTGAAATAATGGGGGAAATGTTTTCTTTTCAAAGCAGACACTCCGGCTTCACTCCTAGCAAGTGCTACTGGTATCTCTATCTTCCTCTCTTGATAACTCTGGGGAAAGGTTAAATTGCAGTAAATTTGAGTGCATACTACAAATTATATATTTAATTATGCTTGATCCCTAATACATAGGTAAGAAATTTAACATTCCCAGATCTGCAATCTAGAGTTATTATTTGTTGCAGATTTTTTTTTCCTAAGTAAATGCAATGGAAGTACAATGAAGCTTCCTTTCTGGAAGCAGGATGGTGATTTTCTTCTGCCGTTCAAGGAACTTCAAAACAATAGGAAACTCTTAAATTTGGTGCATTTGCATGTACTTGGAAAAAATCTACTTTTAAATAGGACAGCACTGTATCATTGTAAAGCACTGAAGAGTAAGTAATATAAAATCAACCAAGAGGATAATCTCTGACATTTACAAACATTTATAATGGCATTAGTTCCAAGTAAGTTAGCTGAGGCAATTTGAACCTGTAGACCTGAACAAATAAATAAGCATGGCTTGCCATCAGCTATTTCAGAAATGTACCAGTATTGCTGTGGAGCTTTGTGCATCCAAATAAGCAGGGAGATCTACCAGATTTCTCTGGGGCTTCCTTCAATCAAGACATAGTCTACTTTACTAGGAAGTATTTCACAAACAGGTAAAAATGCTATGTTGCAGAAATTTCTGGGCTTCCTGGATATTCTGCTGCAGTGTTTTAGAGCTGGTCTGAAAATAATGGGCTTACAAAAGACTCAGTGACAGGGCTTAAAGGTGAAATTAGTTTTGATGAAATGTCCCTGATTGGCAGGTCTGGAAATAGTTTTCCTTGCTTACCTGTGAAATGAATCCATTCTTTACGCAGCTGTGTGCAGTGGTTAGACTGTGTTGCCAGTGTGGGCCTGAGTCTGCACTTGATCCCAAACTGACTTGTCCAAATTCTCTGAAGCCAAGCCAATGCCAAAGCAACTTTCTGCAAGCCCTGAGGAGCGAAGAGGATAATAATTAAGCCTGTGCAAATTTTTAGTATGAGCAAAATCTGTGCTTAGTATCGGGAAGGAGAGCTAAACATAGGCATGCCTGCTCTTGCTTAGCCTCCATCCCCTGCCAGAAGTGCCACAATGACTTGCATCATGTAATAACGGCCACATGTGGATCAGAAAGACCGATATAATGGTCAGCATGCCCTTATGGGAAATAGGTCACTGTGACACAAGTGACCTAGGCAGTATGAGTGTGCAGAGCGTGGCTCGGGGAATGCGCGGTGCTTTAGCCCGCTCTTTGGTTTAGCGGGCAGATAGCGGGGTGGGCATGGGCTTTGCTACGCTGCCTCGCCACAAGTATGTATTGCTATACGAGGGACAGAAGCACTGATACTAATCTCTGGACTGGAAAGATAATTCAGTTCCCCACTTACTCAACTGCAACCTGTCTTCAGGGGAAATCTTATTTATTAAAGATTTCATCCACTTTATTCCTCAGGGAAACATGTGAACAAGAGGAAGAAGAGGTGTCTGAGCCAGCAGTCTGAGGGCCAAAGGAATTTGGAGACTATTAAGCAGACATCGCAGCAATTCCTGCTCAGAGACTCAAGCAAGAATGTGCAGAGTGGGGCTGACCAGTGGCAGAGACCCTTGGTAGGACAATATTCATCAGGGTCCCATGTCCCTGCATCAGCAGTGCTCAGGTAAACCTCTAGTCCTCCAATCTCAGCCTCAACAACTTTAAATATTTGCCCTGAGAACATTTAAGACAATTAACCTGATGTGGTGTTCAAAACTAAAAGCTTGATTTAAAAGTAGGGAATTTACAGAAGCACGACTGAGAGTTAGATTTGGCCTGTGAAGCCTTTATTTCTGGTACTAATGTTTAAGATGGAAACAACCCAGCTTGACTTCCAATTCCCCAGAGTGAATTTGTAGACCTGAGTTTTAGAAGAAAAAGCCCTTTAACTGGTATATTGAGATGTTTAACCTACAAATCCGTAAGAGGAGACAAAAATGCAATTCACACAATGCTTTGATTGCATTTTTTAGAGGAAAACCACATTTAAAAACTGGAAACAATACTAAATGCCAGTTGTAAGATGCATGCTTTAATGCTGATTTCCTTCTTCCATCTGTTCTGTAACAAAAAGGCAGTCTCTTCCTTTCTGGGTCAGAAACAAGGCTCTGGTAGTAACTTTGTACTTCTTGGAGGATGTCATATGCTTTAAACCAATTCACTCCTGTGGTGCTGTGCAGTGGGAGGTCATCTGAAAAGTTTAAGATAACCCAGGACAATTTAAATCACACAGTTTTAGCAAGGGTCTGTTAGTTTTAAGCACTAGCACAATTTGGCCAAGGACTATGTGTAGATTGTTTCTTCAAAGTTGAGTGCACATCTAAGTAAGACCTGGAGGCTTGCTGCAAATGGTTTTATGTTTATTCTTTTTCAAGACTTCCTTTATAAAAGTTTCTAACTGGGTGACACTTTCTAGTTTATACCAAACTTCTGTAATGGTGAAATTTAGAGTACAGGATGATGTGCTGTCCGTAACTGCAACTACATCCTCATGGAATATAAATTGTTGTCCCATTCTCTACATTATTGTTCTAATGAATGCCTGTTTTGTGGTTTGGTTTTTGTTTTTTGGGGTTTGGGGTGTGGTTTTTTGGTGAAGATGTGACAGAAGTAATCTTCTGAGTTAACAGCATACTATATTTTCAAAATTGTTAAAAATTTGAGTTTTTAGAAGTACCCAAAATAGTTATTGACCATTGGTAAAACTGAGAGGGCAAATTATTGGTATGCCTTAGTGTGTGCTCTAATGCTTTTGTGTGTATGGGGTTTTGTGAGAGCTGAAAGACTTGCTTTTTGTTACTAACTTTCTGAAATTACTCTTCTGCTCTATTTTTTTGTCTTGTTTTCATTCCTTTTCCAAATGAAGTTCATAGATAGTTCATGAAAAAAAATATTTCAGCTGGTAAACATTTCCATCTGCTGGAATACCCTGTTTTAGCAGCTGTAGTTAGGGTTGTTTAGAAGAAGCCCGAGACCAATATTAACAAGTATCACCATTTTGGAAATGAACACTGAATATTCCAAGTAAGTCTGGAAATGTCTTGAAACTGGCAAAAGAAAACCCACCAGCATTCAGTGATGACCTAGTCTTGCTAACTTGAGTGTCTTCCTCACTCTACTGGCAGCATAGGGAGTATAGCACTTCCAGTGTGTGCTGGAGTTCAGTTAAACAGGGACCGTTCAGCTGGGAATATTGGAAACCCATAGCACACACAAGGTGGTCCCAGTCACCAGTCTGGTGTTGGTATTGCCACTCACCTTTTACACAAGTGTCAAGGAGAACCCCAGGGGAAAACTGACATTACAGCCCCTGCTCCTGGTGAGTGGCATGTGCTTTGCGTGGTTGGATCACCAGATAAGCACAGACGTGCTTCCCAGTGAACAGACTTCACTGATCCCTGTTCCCTTTTGTGGGATGAGTGGGCATCTAGGAAATCCTGCTGCCTGGCACCAGGGCTCAACCTTCTTAGGACGGTGCCCTGCGGGCTGGCCCACCGCCCTGACACAGGGCAGCAGGCCTGTCTTCCCTCCCATGCCAATGGTAGTAAATCACTCATAACTTTTTCAGGGACTAAAGTTGAGTCCTCATGTTTGTCTACCTTGTCTTGTCTTGCCCTGGATCTTCACCTTCAGGTTCAGTGGTGGGTTCCCAGGATATTTAGCAGCCTACAGTGTTGATGGATGTACTTAGCCATTTAATCACAGATTATGCTATAGATTGCTGTCTTGGACATTCAGTGGGTTTTCTGGAGCTTTTTGAATATTTTTCTGTCCTCTTTCTTCTCCTGTTAACCCAGGAATGCTAATAATTGAAATCCCCTCTTTATACAGAGAAACGTGGGTAGTGGCCCAGCAAGGCTGCATGTATCACAAACGCTTGTAATTTTACCTTGTCTATAATGGAAGCTGAGGACAGAATCTAAATGGAGAGATTAGAGTTAATACTTGGAAGTGAGATGAAGTTCACAAATTGTTTATTTGACAACTTACTTTATTTGTCTAGCTGCTGCTGTCTATATCGTCCACCTATCCCTTCTTGATAAAGAGATCATTTATCGTTTAGAAACATGGCTCAATTTTTTTCTGTGCTGGTGCACACAACTCATGCATGTCATTAATGTAATCCAGAGGGAGCAGTTCGGAAGAGGAGAGGATAATTTACTCACCATGTGCATTCAATCCTCAGCCTCCTTGCTGAGATTCCCCTGCTGGTTTGGATTCTGTTTTCTGACATAAACCTGCCTTACCTGTAATAACCAGAAATGTAGTGAGCCTACTAGTTTAATTCAAGGATAGGATGGTACAAATTGTGTTCGCAATCTTCGAAATTCAGAAACCTCAATTCTGTTTTAATCCGCAGACCCACACCCAGTTCTGGCATTGCTTCCTCTGTACGAGTTGAGAACTACGTTATGAAAGACTATGAGATGATTATAATTACTAAAATATGAATAAATTATTAATATTAATTGCACTGGAAATAGGTCTGGTTTGACATGAGAAAGAAAATTCGGGGTGGGGGTGAAACCGATTTCAAGATGTGAGGTGCTGCAGGGGTGTTGCACGGTGCTGTAGTTACTGACGTGCCTTGGCAAGAACCTGCTCCTTGCAGCTCTGTAACCTCCCTCTGAAGCTGTTGAGCCGTTAGCTGGAGCCTCTGTGCCAGCATTTTTCCATTATTGTTTTCATGCTGTTGCCCTTGTATCATTTGCATGGATTTGCACCTGCAAATCCTGACTGTTGTTACGGTGGGCTTTCATGGAAGTAGCTACCACTGGTTTGAGAACCACTCTTCTTTCACCTCTTTCTTTCCCTCCTGTTTTGTAGATTTTAAATTATATTAGAGAAATCAAACGCTGCACAACAAAGCAGATAATAATGCTCAATAAATGTTATCCAGTAATATATATGGACAAAAGCTTAACAGTCAATGTACTGCGCTTGCATCTGATTAGCATACTCTGGTCAGTGCTAACAGCGTCATAAGCAGAAGCATTCCCTCGGGAATTTGAGTGGGTCTCAGTGAAACATTTAGGATGAGGGGAAAAGTCCTCCTCCTCTTCTTCATCATCACCACCTGCCTCCATTACCACTGGAGACACTGTCCAGAGGATGATGCTCACCTGAGACCCCATGGCTCCCCTTACTGGCTAGTATCTGGGGAGTTTTTCCTCCTCCTCTGCATTTTCCCCTCTCCTGTCCTCTTTTCTCTGTCCTTCTCCTCTGCTTTTGTCTTTGTTTTTCCCCCCAGATTACTTTGTTAGAGTCAATGCATGTCTTCAGCGGTGGATCCTGCTAATAAATCTTTGTGCACGTTACCGTGGCTCAGCATCCTTTGTGCAGCAGGGGAATCGATGATCAAGTTTGAAGTAGAAAGCTGTAAGGAAGGTGAAAGGTTGTGATCCAGACAGGTAAAAGCTGAAGAGGAAAGAGGTGTCGAGCAGCAGGACCTTAGGCCGGACGTAGCGCTGGTATGGATACGCTGGTCTGGTTGTGCTGATCTCTGCTATCAAAGTGCTCTTGCTGAGGGTACAGTTTGTAACAGGAAAATTATGGGGCGCTTTTAGCTCTCTCTGCAAAAGTGCAGTTTTTCTGGAATAAATGCATCTGTGGAAGGACTTCACTGGCAGTGACATGTCAGTCACAAGGATTCTTGGTGCCAGCAAATGTTTGTAGGACGCCAGAGTGTGTTTGTGCATGTTGAAGAAAGCGGTATGTGCACAGAGGCACAGGCTTACATCCGCAGCTGAGCCCAGCACATTTCCTGTGATAAAATGGGATGCAGAATGTGTCAAAGTACTTTTGCAGCCCATTAATGACTCTGATCTTCCTGCAGTTTGCTTATTAAATTGTTCTAAATTGTTATTAAATTCTGTTAAATTGTTTTTCCTCCTTCCTGGTACAGAGAGTGCCAGATACAATGGAATCCCCCATATAGAGAGGTGAAAATCCCAAGCAGTGAGCACTCTTGAGGGTGATTTAGCCCGAAGGCTGGCTCGTGTGCGGGCGCTGCAAGGCTGAGGTCACCAGCATTGGATGGGCTGCGCACTGCATCACACCAGCGGTACCTGCCTCTGCCTGTCACCCCAGCAGAGCTCCTAGCAACTGTCAGAAGTCTGTCTGCAGATCTCTAGGGCCAGGAAACTCTGTAAAGTGACTTATTTTCACATTTGCTACTCCTTTTGCTTACAAAAGCAAATTTAGCTCCATCCTTTTTTTTGTTTCAATTCTATTGTGTATATACTAATTGTATATTCCATGGAAAAATATAACTAGCTGACTTTTTCACAAAGAGATACAATATCAAATATAGTGTTATTTTTTTCTATTCATAAGTAATTGATAGAAAACAGCAGGTGTTATATTTTGTCTTGGAGTAGATAACATTCAAGGAAGAAGAAAAGGAAACCTCTCCTTTTCTCATGGGTAAGGGACTGATAAATTATTCCGTGATAGATAAGGATAGAACTCACACAGGTAACAAAGCTTTGGAAAAAAAGCACATAATAGTAGTAGTGGTAGTAATAATAGTAGTAATAAAAAATGAATGTATGTTTACATTGCTAAAAACTTGTTTGGATGCAGAGCTCCAAAGCTTTCCATATTATTGAATATAGAAGAAAAGCTTTTTATTGCTCTTAAATTAAAACCAAAACCAAAACCAAGCCAGTGTACAAATGCAGTGGATTTGAGGCTTTGACTGTGTATTGGGTTTGCGTGGCAAGGTTTTGGTAGTGGGAGGGCTACAGGGGTGGCTTCTGTGAGAAGCTGCTAGAAGCTTCCCCCATGGCCGACAGAGCCAATGTCAGCCGGCTCCAAGATGGACCCGTCGCCGGCCAAGGCCGAGCCCATCAGCAACGGTGGTAGCGCCTCTGGGATAATGTATTTAGGAAGGGGAAAAAACTGCTGCATTACAGCAACTGGAGAGAGGAGTGAGAGTATGTGAAACAACCCTGCAGACCCCAGGTCGGTGAAGAAGGAGGGGCAGGAGATGCTCCAGGCACCGGAGCAGAGATTCCCCTGCAGCCCCTGGGGAAGACCATGGTGAGGCAGGCTGTCCCCC
>JANXJC010000028.1:23260091-23271827 GCA_027564655.1 Leptodon cayanensis
AGAGACAAGGTGTGACGAATTGACCCCAAACCCCAATCCCCAACCCCCAGTGCCGCTGGAGGGGAGGAGGTAGAGAAAATTGGGAGTAAAGTTAAGCCCGGGAAGAGAGGAGGGGTGGGGGAAGGTGTTTTAAGATTTGGTTTTATTTCTCATTACCCTACTCTGATTTGATTGGTAATAAATTAAATTAAATTAATTTCCCTGAGTTCAGTCTGTTTTGCCAGTGATGGTAATTGGTGAGTGATCTCTCCCTGTCCTTATCTCTACCCACAAGTTTTTTGTTATATTTTCTCTCCCCTGTCCACTTGAGGGGGGGAGTCATAGAGTGGCTTTGGTGGGCAGCTGGCGTCCACCACAGACTGACAATAGATAAGCCAGAACTCTTTGATTTTTACTTGCTTTTCTACATTTGTGTGTGGCACAAAATGGAAATTCCAGTGTAAGAAGAATTTGTAACTCCAGCAGTCTTTGCGTCTATCAAATAGGGAGAATAAATATGTCGAACACTTCAAAAACCCAAGAAATTTCTCCTGGGAGGAAGTTGAAATAAGAGAAAAGGGGTATAATGGTACCTTAACCATTCCTGTCCCCGGCTCTCTTGTTCATCTCCCTTTTGTTTCCACTGGCTTGTTCTTTGTCACAAGCAATATTCCTTCAGCACATTTCTCCTATTGCTTTTGAGCTGCTATTGGTGTCTAATAAGTATATCATACACCCAATAAGTTGTCAAGATTCAGTGAAGATTTCTGGTCTATGACACATCTCTTCAGTGTGTTCTCACAGCGCTTAGCTTGGGAACAAAATCAAGAGTTTCCACCCCATTTGTTTGCTCACACCGGACTCTCCTTAGCCTGGTGCTCCTCAATCCATTCTTGGTGACCTGCTGGGTAATTTGGCTGAGGTCTGCTCTGCGGGAAGCTGCATGCCAGGTCTGGTCTGCCGTGCCAGCCACGCAACCTGCTGAGCTGTGCCTGGGACCCGCAGTGCTGCTGAGGCTGCTCTGGTGGGCCAGGGGATCATAAGGGAAACCCGTGCAGAGAAGTTCACCGGTGAAATCCACGCCTGGCCAAGACAAAATTTTCCAGTGGTGTGGGTGTTGGCTCCAGTCTGTCATTGAAATAATTCTGCCAAGAACAAGGCAAAAACATTCACTGATTATTATGGGCTACGTTATGGGCGCTGTGCGCAGACACTACTTAAAAAGTCTTGTCTTGTTCACTCCATCCATTTCATCAATATGAAAAAAGTGAAGAAAAGATTAAAAGTTGGGTTTAATGAAATACAAAAGAATTAACTCACAAAATGTGTCCACATGCTTATATTTCATGCAGTCCCTTGCTGATTACATCTTTTATTGATATCCATCTGAGTTGGTGATGAATCTTTTCTATGTATTCTTCACTCCTCCAGTGTAATTGAGCCTTACCTATCTGAGGTATATTTAGATAACTGGCTGACTGTGGTGCTGTGCAATTGATTTTAAATTGATGCTGAATAGTGGAATAGTTGCTTGTGGTACAAAATAATAAATGGAAGCAGCTCTGAGGTCTGTCCGAGAGCGGTTTAGAGATCAGGGTTAAATCAGACCTTGTGAAACTGGGCACAAATCAGTGCAAGTTGATGGAATCACTTACGCCAGGTCTTAGTGTGGCATAGTGAGCTGCGAGCTGGGTTTGCAAAGCTTTCTGGGTGCACAAAATACCATTTGAACTGACCTTTTCTTTTTGGTCTTGGTCTAATGTAGGGAAAATTTCAGATACTTTGAAATCTGCTAGAAAATAATGAGAGCAAAAATGGAAACCTGCTATCTTGGAACAGAAACTATTCAGGTATTTTAAGACACTAAAAGTACATCATGGTAAATAAAGGTCTAAATCTCTGCTTTCTCTGGCTCGGAACAAGGACTTATACATAGTTGTTCCTCTTTTCAGAGGCCAACACAACATAATTTGCCATTTGGCTCTGCTGTTATGTCATTCTTCACACATCCCCTGAAATGGCAAACAGATCTAAGACACTTTTCCAGCACAGAAGTTATAAATGCCTCATTCTGGAAATGTTTGCATGAAAGGAACTTTTGTCAGAAATTAAGTTAAGCTTAACATTTTTTCACCTAGCTCCTTAGTATGTCCTTTTACCTGAGAATATGGCCTGGCCTGATCTTCAGCCAGCTCTCTGATCTGTGTCTTCAAATCAACTGAATTTTGTATGAGGCATCTAATGACTCTTTGGAGGTGGAAAAGAGTTATAACTTGTGATTTTAAAAGTTGGAAGTTTTAGTATGGATGTCAACATAGATGTTTAGACTTGCTGATATGGTAGGTAGGAGCTCGGTGCAGCTTCACCAGTTATGTAAAAAACCTTTCCATTGTATTTACCCTGGGAAAATGGTGCCTCTCTGCTAACATCTGTATGTGAAAGACAAGGATGGGCTTATTTTGAGCTTAGCTTATTGGCAAAAAACTCAGGATCTCCTCTCTTTCTTGGGCTGGTGGTTTGTAAATAGGCTCAGAGCTGAATCAGAGATTTTGTATTGTGTTGCCATTCATTAAGCAGACTGAAGTAGAAGAAAGGGCTGAAGGTCTGACTTGCTTGGCAGGCAGCAAGGAAGAAATCTTGAGTTTGCACCTCCGCCATTCAGTTTAAAAATGTTGAATGCATCTGATGAAATGGAACATTTTCCTGCCCATTTTAATTCTCTCTAAAACTTTTGCAGTCTCTTTCCACAATAAAATATGAAGGTTTCTCTGCTGCTTTGGACATGTCCTGGAAGATGCCTATTGCTCCCAGCTGCCTTTGAATTAATTGAGCTGCAACTCAGATAACAAGACTCTCAGTTTTGCCAGTTGTATTACTTTGAACTTGTCCAGTAGGCGAGAAGAGAAATGAAGATAACTGAACCAGTGTTACATTTTTTGTGGCAAAATTTGACATAAGGAAAAAGTCCTTTTACTAGTTCTAGCTGAAGGGGAAGGTATATTTTACAGATGCAAAGGAATTTTTGCTGAAACCATCCTTGTCCATTTTTCTTGAAGTGAAAGGATGGAGTCAAGTTCTGAAGCAATTTATTTTGAAATCAAAAACTTACTAACAGGTTGCAAGGAATAAAAAGTAGTAAAAGCATGTCTGTGGACTAAATTGTGTACTTGGAAGGTTTTGTCAGTTATTTCCTTTGATGTGGTTCTCTTTACTTGAGATGCCATATAGATAAGAATGTTTCAGATTCTTAACACAACAGTAGTACAGATGTTTAATATCATAACTTCAGAAATTTTTGAATAGCAATATTTTTAGTAATATTTTGCAGAGCCTAATGATGATTTTGAATTCTTACAGTCTTGCTCTGTTGAATGATTTTGTAGTAGTTTTTTCCATGTGGTCAGTGGGCTGAACATTATAAAATGTGGAAGCCATAGTAAAACATTAACATTGGCTTTCACATTTTTTCAGTGATGGAGGCACGCTTTCTTGTTTTCAGAGTATTGCATAGCTTTTGCCTGACTGTAGTCTGTCCAGTTACATACTAAATAATCTATGTAATTTTTGATTACTCTTCTATTAGAAAATATGTTTTGGGGTTAACATGCTGAACTGATTAACAACAAGTCTAGCGTTAATGCGTGGCTCTGCCACAGACTTCTTGAATGGTCCTTGGCAAGTTGCTTTGTCTCTCTGAGCCTCCTTCCCTGTCTGTTAAAGGATGGAAGAGGGTTGATGATTCATCCTGTCTCCCATTCTTCTAGAAGAAACTTATTCTGGAGATTGTTTAAACGTAACTTAGATGCCACTATATCTGTAGTTCAAATACCTGTTTCCAGCTTCGCTTAAAAAAGCATAGATATATGCCATTAAATCCTTTCCTGAACCAGGATCATGGACTGAAGGTTGTTTAAGGTAAGAAGCACCCTTGAGACTGTGCCTGTGTTTGTACATTATGTAGGGGCACCCGCCAGGGAGGAGAGCTCAGAAGGCTTGAGTGGTACAAATAGTTGTAAAGGGTGTTTTGTTCAAGGCCACGTGGATAATCACCATACAGCGAGAACATTTTGTTTTGGCTTGGGCTCTCTTCAGAGAAAGGACTTTTCTTCATGTCTACACAAATGCTTTCACACGTTGGTGTCACTCTTCAGACCATGCCCTTGCACGCTGGACCTGCATCAGTTCTGCTACCACAGTGTGTCTGGAGGATGGGCTGAGGTTGCTATTTCTCACACTAAAGGATTCATTTATGGTCTGTTTCTTTGATTTCAGCATGATTGTACCAGGGCTGCATGTGAAACTGCTCTGCAATCCTATTAAAAAGGGAATGGCTTTGTCTTGCTGTCCTGCGATGGAGGAGTCAGCAGCTACTGTCAGGCTGCCTGAGAAACTGGGACAGTGAGTTCTTGGCTGTTTCAGTCTTGCTAAGCTAATTAATGGAAAGCCGAACAGCCCAGTTAAGAGTCAGGTCTGGTCTGGTCTCTTTGCCAGTCAGTGCTGACCATGTATGCTGAGAGAAGTGCCATCATTTAAGTAAAATTCTCACTATGGTAGAAGAAGCTGGACTGAAAAGAATTTTTTACTGTGCTTAGCCCTGAAATGCAAAATAAGTTTATTTTGCTTCTGTATTTGGTTATGAGTATGATTATTTCCTTATTGCAAAACATGGTATAAATAACAACCCTAGATGCAGTCCTGGCAAGCATTATTGGCAATCAGTGTGAAAGGAGGGTACTTGGGTCTTTTGCAGAATTGGGCTGTGTATGATTGGAGTTGGTGGAAGGGAGGCTAGACTGTAATTTTACTGAATTAATCCCATGCTTGGAGATGAATTTAAAACTTTTCTTTTTCCTGGGGGGAAGATGAGCTGTTTGGCTTAACATTTGGTGGCATTTACACTAGGTCTGAATGGCTCACATGATTTCATTTTTAAGGCTGAAACTAATTTTGCATTTTGAATCCCCTTTCTCCCCCCAGTACTCAGAAGGGAGCTGGAGATTGTTTTAGCTGTCTCATCACCTATGAGCAGTTGCATTATGTTTAGATTTAATCAAGCTGTGTATAAACAAAATGCTTGCTCTTAGGCATTTCTCCTGAATGTTGAGGAGCTAGCATTCATATAATTTTATAAGAAATACATTGACAAACCATATGAACTGATAAACATATTTTTTCTTAATACACAATTGGTAGGACCCATATGAGGATAGTGAGGATTAGAATTGCCCAAACAGCAAAAGACTTAAAAAGAAAAATCTGCTAATATATTAGTTGTACAGGGAAGAGGCTGTAACAAACTATCCCTTCTGAAAAATCTTAGCAGTATTTGTATTTTAAAAAATCTGAGTTATAGTTGGTGCAGCTGAGTGTTTGCTTCAGGGACTGCGTATGTTGAATCTGATTTGGATCAACTCTGTGTGTGCAGCTAGGCATCCTTCTGGAAGACAATGCACAAGCCTACTTTATCCATCTTACTGAGAATTGCCCGCCCCCCCCCAACTGGTTAGAAAGGTACGGAGGCTTCGCTTTATTTTTTTATAGTTGCACTGTTTTTCACCTGTATTCATTGGTGTTTCTTTTCCAGTGTAAACTGTGTGTGATTGATCCTCCCATGTTACTAAAAATAAAAGCATGATGTTACTAACTTTTAATTGCATTTCCATTTGTAGATCAAGCTGTTCTCTTTTTCTCTCTCATGAGACCAAGATGTGGCATCAACTGTAAAGTCAGTTTCCATCAGACATTTAAAACAAGGTAGAGAGATTAATGTGTGCATATCCATAAATTAAAAAAAGAAAAAGAGCTCCTTTCAGAGCTGGAATTAATTTCTTCCTGTTTTTCCCCCACTCTCATGGACCACATAGAAAGTGTTTTATTCTAGGTGAACGGGTATGTGAAAGGGTATGTTGTCCCTTTAGATGACTTGATTCAGATTTGAGTACAGATGAAAGCATGCCTGACATTTATTTCCAAGACTGTATTGGGAGACAGGGTGACTCTATTCAGTGGCTGAGTTTTGTGTTCATGCTGAGAGGCAGCAACATGCTAATGTACCACAGAATCCCTTCTTACAGGTCCTAAATAAACTGCACTGGGATTTCATTGACATAGCGTGTCAGGCTTCAGCAAGGTAAATTTTGTTAAGGACTTAAGTATATTCAGTAGTGGATGTCAGTGAGTGGACTAATATATTTATTGTGACGGTGAAAATGGAAGATTTTAGCATGTGGCGTGGAGTTACTGTGCGCAGAAGCCCATAGAACAATACTGGTTCTTTTTCATATCATACCAAATCATCTTTAGAATACAAAATTCAAAGTTAGTTAGTTTTATTACACAGATACAACTTCAGTGAACCATCAGAAGCCCACATCTACCTCTAGCAAATTTTGTTATTGTTCCCGGTGGATGAAGGATCAAATCTTTATAGTATGGATTCTCTTCTGCTGTGGGAAAAGGGAAAAAAGGAGCATTGCTTAGCTGCCATTATTGGTGGTGGCGCAATATGAAGGTCAAAGCTAAGACGAGAATTTTACCAGTTTGCAATAGCTTCCATGCCAGCTGGAGACTGCCAGAAAGCATTGTGCTCCTGTCAATTCCCATCACTGTTTCTAGAGCTTCTTGGAAAGCTGAGGGTCTGTTTCTGCTGAGAGCTCCCTGGGCCTGGGGAATTACCAGAAGGGGAATATAGAGCTTATTTCTGGTCTTTCTGCACACCGTGAACAGCACTTAGGAAGTAGAGCATTTGGCCTTATGTGCTGTAGTTGTATTAAGCTGCTCCTTGCCCTCAGATACTGCCAAAATATATATATCAAAGCTAAGTTCCATGTCATTCTGATGTCTGCCCGTGAATACCCTGAAAAAGTCATTGCACCGTTGACTTTCAGTGTAATGTATGAGTCAGAAGTCTCCCAAGTGACTCCCTCTGTCTTTGCTGCTAATGATTTTATGGTAGTAATCTCACTTGGAGATGGCAGATGTGCAGAAAGACTGAGTCTCTTTCCCAAACAAAGTACAGGCTAAATCCAACAAAAGAAAGAGATGAAGATGTGCGGGAAAGGCATATGATATATATACCAAACAGACAGGTTGATGATAGATGTGTGCTGATGTTAGTTCCCACTCTTCATTGGTATTGCTTGAATAAATATGAATTATTTCAAACTTCCTAGTTTTCAGACCTCAAGAAGCCAAATGGCAGCTAATTTCAATAATTTTTTCAGTGGGTATGTGTGGTATGGAAATACATCCCTCCATTCCTGCTTTGTGGTTGGAAATCCTTCTTTGCCCAATGTCCCGCTGAGGCTTTTGGCTACTTGCGGCTTGTGCCGCATGCAGCTGCTGTTACTCCAAAGTGTTGTTGAGGTGTGAGCTCTGTGTTTGTGTTTTGTGTCAAGACTGAAGGCTGTGCTATAGGTATGTGGCTGTAAGGTGAGGACTTTGCAGTAGCAGCTTCTCATTCTGGCCTTGATCCTACGGGGAGGTCAAGGCCATTGCTCTCTCGTGCATATATGCTCAGCTGTGGACCCAAGAAAAGTAGGTAAAATGCAGCAAAGCAGATACATTATTTTCAGCTCCTTGCTTACCTGCTGCTTTAATCTCAGGGGCCCAGGATAAATAAAGGTGCTGAGGTAGTTGCAGACAAATGGTATTTTTACAAAGTTAAAGTGTAATCCTCCAGGTAGGAGCAGGCAGGCTCTCACTGATGATGGATCAGGCTTTGCTGAAGGCTTCAGCCTGCTCAGCACTGAGCACTGTATTCACTGACTGTCAGATGAGCCCCTAGTTACTTTTGCTATTTATACGACTTTTTGGAAGAAATCAAGCAGTGCAGAATGAGACAGTCACATTCTGGTGGCTCCGTGCCCATGCCTCAGCTATCCCAGACTCAAGTGTGGAGCTGTCCCCAGGGGCAGCTCGGTGACTGCTGGAGGTCACAAAGGGACTGCAAGGGACTGCCCTGTCAAAACCCCTTCATTGAAATATAGATCAAAAAGTACAAGTGTTTGCATAATACCTGGTTCTAACATGTGATTGAAAATTTTAGCATTCAAAATTTTTGAAGGGGATAGAAAGGGACACTTGTTTTCCACGTCTTTAAGCTAATCTGAGCATATAAGCATTGGGAACAGGTTGACCTTGGAGTCACATAGGTGCCTGAGTATGGAAATCTATTTTGGTTGTTGGGGTTTGGTAGACTGTGAACTATGCTCCAGAAAATGAGTTTTCATGTGGGGAAAATGTGTTTCCAATCCTTTAGTTGCAGAGGCAACTTTTAAAGTACAAACTAGTAAAGCCTGTGGGAGTTTCCAGGCATTCTGGCTACATGTAAAGTGAAGATATAACTAAGCTGGCTTTGAACCATGTAGCTTGCATATAACAAGGACAGTGTGCTGCATTAAAGCAGCTAATTAGCTGTGTTGAAAAGCTGATAGTGGGGCTGGGTCAAGGCAGCTACCTTGCTTCTGGACTAGCTTGTTCCATGGAGCCTCCGGGATCTGTCTGCGGCATTGCACCATGCTGAGCAGGCACGTCTCCCGCAATGAAAGGTTGTACAGCTGTAAGCTGCCATTGCTAATCTTATTGAGGTGCTATCAGAGACTGCATCCTGGCTCCTTTTCAGGCTATGACCCTGGAGTGCACAAGGCTGCTTCCTTGTTGCGTCCCATTGCTCTGACTTCTGCAGAAAGGAAAGCCAAGCAAGCTCCAGCAATCCCAGCTGGGCAATCAAAATCCTGGAGCATGCTCTGTTTTTTCTTGGTAATTAGTACAGCCTTCGGCAGTAAGGGTGGGATTCATCTCATTTAACTGAAAGTATTGGAAAGTTAGCAATCAGTTCTGGACTGGTTGTGTAGGTTGCCTCAAAAGGAGAGAGGTGGGTACTTCCAGTGGATGCTTTATCTTATCCTGGAATAGATGAGATGAATCACACTCTGAAGGTGTCTGTCTCAATTGACTGCATAGAAGAAACCTCAATGATTACATTGAACTTGATGCCGATCTTTTAGACAACTGACATTCAGTGAGGTGCATATTTTGGTATTTGAAGCTGCATCTAAGCCGTGTGCTGGAACATTTGTTGTTCATGGTATAGTGAAAGAAAAGGCATGTTCCTAGTCAGAGGATTTGAACTACCTAGTATAAATAACAGCTTGTTTAAAGTGATGAGAAGGTGATATGTGGGAATAAACCATCTGAGACCATGTAAGAAAAAGGCAAACTCAAAAATCGCACAAAGCCTAAGAGTTCAGCCAAACTAGTATGTGAATCTAGCTGGAGCAATTGCATGAGTAGCTAAAACTAGCACCTTATTAGATCAAGTTAGCAGGACACAATTTATGGGTAATATTCTAGGGACTACGCTGCTTTATTTTCCTTGGTTTGACTCCTGATCTAGCCATATATATATATTACAAATGCCTTTCTATTTAATTTCCAATAGATAGCAGCAGTTCACAGAGTATTTTTTCTTTTTTCTTTTTTTTTTCAGTGAATGTACATGTGAATCAAAGAGGATCTTAAAATGTCTCCTTTTCACTCAGAAAGTTCAGTATAATTCTAATGCATGCAATACATACTGATTTTGTCACCGTAGCTAATTTGTGAGGAGTATTGTTGAAGGGTTGAATTTATCTTGAGACCAAGCCAATTAAAAACACTTTTATTCACAACACCAAGGCATAAAAGGAAAAGAAGAGGAAAACAGGGTTTTTCTTGGTCAATTTTTGTAGATTAAAGTTTCGTTAAATCCATCAGTTCAAAGACAGCATTATAAAGTGCATTTTCCTCAGAAGCTTGATTAAAGTAAACTCAAAAGTTGTTTTAGGAGCTAGAAGCTTCAATGACTTGAAGTGGCCCCACAGACCATGCCTGGGCTGTTGAACCGAATTCTTTAGAGTTCCCAAGTTTGGTGCACACCCTGGCTGTGACAGAGTGATAGTTTCAGGCTACTGAGTTGGAGTGGATATGTGGTCATGCGTCTGCCAGGTATGTCCTGAAGTGATTGTGGGTGTACGGACCAGGTGGGAGCCATGGTGTGCTCTCACAGGAGTTGGTTCTATTTGGCTTCAGTTACCAAACAGACCCTTTTTGAACATTTTTCGAGTGGACTGAGAGCTGATTTTTGGGAAATGCTGAGAAAAATGACAGTGTTACTGGAGGACAGGCAGATCCCTAGAGGGCAGAAAAAGCAGATTATGAAACAGGAAAGTGAGTATTATCATTCTTATTTCATGCTGTACATTTATTCCACCTAAACTTCTCATTATACTTAACACATTTTGATATGAATAAGTTCTTTAGTCTTGCCTTCTGTATAGGTCATTTTATCTGCTCTAGGTCTTTCAATATGCTCAGAATTAAAATTGCTACTCACAATTATCTGAGACCTCCTGCACAGCATTTTTCCTCTGTAAGACCGGCTGCAGCTCAGTTTGGCAGAGGCAGCATACTGCATACAAGCAACTCACTTCCAAAAACCAAAGGCAGTTGCACAGAAGTCAGTTTTCTTCCATATCTGTAGAACAATTATGGGAATCTTCATCTGTGCCTGCATTCTGAAGGCATGCAAGGTATTCAGTAGAATAGGACAAGAGGAAAAGATCTAAAATAAAGGTCAATTCCTTACCATTTTCTTTTTAATACGTTTAGCTATTATGTTTAGCAATAGCTATTGTTGCAGTCCCTGTTATGTAATTTTTGCACCAGTGAGTTGAAAGCTGAGATGTTGTATTCATGGCTTGACTGTTAATGTTCTTTTTGTCTTCAGACCGTACAGGAGTTGTGAGGAGAAAGATGCTGCATATGATGGAGTCCTTTACTTGGCAAGCAGTTCCACCAACACAGGGGTTGACAAAATCTGACTGAGTGGAAATGATTGAGTTATTTTTGAATTGTGCTAAATTCACAATTGATGAAGTTCAATACAGGAGTCTGGCAAATGACTGAAATCTACATTTCTGCTACTCTGCCTTAAACTGTCTGAAGGCCAAAGCAAACAGCAGCTTAATTTGCAGCATGCTCAGGACTGAGTCTGGGCTGAGATTCACTTTGTGAAGATCTGACATGCCTCCATGGCCCATCCTCGTTCCAGTTGCGAAGCAAATGGGTGAATTATTTGGGCTTGCTTTTTCTGCTGTTTTTGAAAACACTGAATACATGACTTTGTAGCTTATTGACATTAATCAAACTATATTAAAATGTTAAGAAAATGTGAACTACCTGTTTCTTGTACAGTAATCAAACACTGCATTCAGTTGCTACACTGTGGTGCCTGCCAATGGCAGCATAAAGCTCCATGTACTTCTCCAAGTGTAGGGCAATGTAAATAATGATGCTCCAATCTGATTCTGGAGCTTCTTGTGTTTATATTGAGTACTTTGTTTTATAAATCAGTATACAAAACTATCAGCATGTATTAGTTTTCTGACCAAACAGAAATTACTTTTTCCTATTCTATTATCAAAATAATTTCATGTGGAAAGTGCCATTTCAATATTTATGGATACCTTCTGGATTTGTAATATTTATATGCTTTCAATAGATGTATAGATTTTGTTAGATGTCTGGTTTTTGTTGTTTGTTTTGTTTTTTGTCAGGAGGGAAAAGGAAAATGTTAAGAGCTAAACTGTTACGACTTTAGCTAGTGTCCTGGTTTCGGCTGGGATAGAGTTAATTGTCCTCCTAGTAGCTGGTACAGTGCTATGTTTTGAGTTCAGTATGAGAAGAATGTTGATAACACCGATGTTTTCAGTTGTT
>JANXJC010000028.1:23272158-23286172 GCA_027564655.1 Leptodon cayanensis
GTTCTATTAAACCATTCTTATCTCAACCCATGAGTTTTACTTCTTTTCCTGATTTTCTCCCCCATCCCACTGGGTGGGGGGGAGTGAGTGAGTGGCTGCGTAGTGCTTAGTTGCTGGCTGGGGTTAAACCACGACACCTCGGCTTTTAGGTGATTGCTTTTCCCAAATGCTCTGAGGTCAGGTTAAATGAGTGAGCTCTGATTTCATCAGTGCTTGAAACTTAGTTGGCCAGTTACCCTCGAGCTCTGGAAAGCCTGCCTCAACCACTGCCTGTGCAGGTATCCCAGCATGCTTTGGACTGGTGCGTAGAGCTCTGGTTTTAAGCAGAGCAGAATAAAAACCACTTAGAAATTTCAAATAGTTGGCCAAAAACGTGAAGGATGATTGAAAAACCTTTGAATTGGTGGTTGTCTTTCTTGGCTATGTTTATCAAAGCTTAAACACATATGATCAATAAAAATTTTTGTTCAAAAATAAAACAAGAGATAGTCAATTGCACATCCAATAATTGACAATCCTAAAAGGGGCAAATTTGCTGACAGTAATTAGTTCTTATTCCATTATTTTGAACAGAATGACTGAACCTGCCTCATTGTCCCTGTTTCTGCAAACACTTAAGCAGTTAACTCCACATATAAGCAGGAAATAAAATAAATGAAAAACCTTTTATAGACTAGCTTGGAGGATTCTTCTGTACAGTTCTATAACACCCATGCAATGTAAATTGGT
Organism: Leptodon cayanensis; assembly: GCA_027564655.1. NCBI lineage: Eukaryota > Metazoa > Chordata > Aves > Accipitriformes > Accipitridae > Leptodon > Leptodon cayanensis. The sequence goes on from JANXJC010000028.1 coordinate 23,272,888, forward strand.
TTATTCTGAAGCTCCACAGATACATTAGCAACCAGGTCTCTTGGGTGACACAGCAGAGTATGCAGTTCGGTGATGGCAGGACTACATTTTAATTAAGTGATTATTATTTATTTTAAGTAGATTTCATAATAGGAACACAATACTACATAGGTAGCATCAAGCTAGCTACATCCAAAGACATAGACTAGTTAAAATCCAGCCTACTAGTTGTATTCTACTACTGTTAAGTAAATTGACTAAAAAAAGAAAGTAGGTAAGAATAAAGTGAAGCTAGACAGAAAGTGAAATTAAATTTTACATGAAAGTAGTAAATTTGGTGTTTAGAACAGCATCTTGCTATCAATTCAAAATCCAATGCATATGGAGCATGGGGCCTTGGGGATTTAGAACATTGTAAGTCCTCATCTAGTGATTTCTTTTCACATTTTCATTGACCCTGCCCCTGAAGACTGCTAAATGTTTCTCTTCTATGAAAGGAAGAGTCTTAAACCACAAGCATTCAGTGAGCATGTGTATTTGCATGTAGTATTGACTGGTGATTTTTAGAATTTGTGTACACCCCTCTCAGAATGAAATATAAATCTCTGTTATTAGCAGAGGCTGCTCCCATATATTTAAATGTCTGGAATCCTTCACAGGTAAGCTTTCTATGATTATTTTGGTGAGCTGCAGCTGCCGCATTTGGTGAGATGGCCCAGTGATATGGGTAATTTGGTGCTTATTCTCCAAAAGGGAAAAAATAAAAGTCCTCAGTATAATGGGTAATGAATGTGTCTGACTTCAGTGACTACAAGGGGTGGATGGTGAATCATCTTCCTGCGAGACTGAACATAGCTTTTTTCCCCAATATTTTTTGGCATTTTTCATGCCGAAGAATCCATAAATCTATCCTTTTTTTCATGCAGCTTGACTTTAACAGCATCAAGCAAGTTATGCTGAACAAATCGGTCTTACTTCATGTCTGTTGTTAAAGAGTTTATTATTCTTTCAGATTATGATGAAAGCTATTAATTGTTATGATTCCAAGTGCACAGTTCTGCCTATACTCACTCACTTAGTTATTTTGCATTGTTTTAAGGAAGTGATTGATTGCAAAAGACATGGAAAATATTAGGCCCTCAATATTACCTTGGAAACTACAGAGTTTCACCTTCTTATTTCAGAGCTAGTAATGGGAGCACATTACTTGTCTCCTGGCAACTTCTGAATTCTTTCAAGGTAAACAGTTCTAATTTCTTACTTCTGTTGCTGACTGCTAGTTTTGCTTTCCATGTCCAAAGAGACCATTATGGTGAGATGATCTATCCCTCAGCAAAATACAAGCTGTTCACTTACACCAGACAATTTCGTATCAAAAACATAACTTTGAGTTATGACAAATTTTTTTGGATATGTCATGCAGTAAACGCTGTGTTGGTCCACGTTCTCGCTCTCTCCCAAACTTATACTCTCCCCCTCTTGAGGAGATCCCTTTTTCAATCTCTTTCTCTGTCCTTCCAGCACTCTCCATCAGAGTTCGCAGTGGTATATGGCTGTAGGTGACTCTGCTGTTGTGCAACACGACTGCCAGATTGAGCACTGTGCTACTTGGCTCTGGACGGGACTGCAATGTGGACTGTGTCACACATCGAGTGACAGCATTTATAAAGCTTTTTCTTGTATAATAATGTAAAACTTAGCACAATTGCTTTAGTCCCACTATTTGGTCCAGATAGGTGCATAACTGGTGTTATTAATCTTACTTATCCAGGATAGTCTTTTTAGTTTAATGAATCATAAGTCCTGATGAGGTCCCACAAAGCAGCATAGGGTTTCAAAAGCAAAGGAAAGCAAGTCTTGTTTTTCCCTCCCAGAACACTCCTATTTTTCAGTGCCAAACGCTGTCAACCTGCCAAAAATAAACATACGTAATACATTCATTCATCTGCTTCTCTTGATTATCTCAAAAGACACGTCAGTCTCAAGCTTCTGAGCTGGAATCCGACCTGCTGATAAGCTGATGTGGAAGTCGTCTGAGTTAAGAAGAGAACAGATACTGTCTTGGTGCATTGTCTCAGTAAAGGACTGGGGCAGGGACTCATTGGAGCCCCCCATGCTGCAGGACCTAACTGGGGATGCTAGCATTTACTACCAACTTAAATCCCTTCAATGCCAGTCCTAGATGCAATTTATAGGTGAGAGACCACTTGACTTTGAAAGTGTTCCTGGAGGACACAGCTGTTGCCAAAATGCAGCCTAATAGCTCTGATTTGGGACTTTAAAAAAAGGGCTGTCAACTTAGTGAGAAATTGCTTATAGACGGAGAATTTTTTCTAAAGCAAATTGATATTTATTGATCATTCCTTTTACAGGAGGAAAAAGACTTTGTGTAGAGACTTCACAAAGGGCCCTTCAACACGGGTCCACTTGAAGGAGCTGTGTTCCTCTCTGGAATATAAACTGATTTCGTCTGTCTTCTCCTTTACCTAAAACCAGTTTTTCTCCATGTAGTTTCATATTCCGGGTTAGAGCTTAATAGGAATTCGTGGCTGAGATTTACTCTGCTTCCAGTTTCCACTTTAGAAATAAATTATGTTATTGTCATTATGTAATGAACTGATCAGTTAATGAGCTCTTTAGCAGTTACTAAAAATATAAATTAAGACCTTATAGAACTTACTAAAGGATATTAAAAGACCTGATTTAAAGGAAAGATTATTTTCGTTATTATCAAAATTTCAAAACCCAGTCTGATACTTGATGGTAGATCTGAGTATCTAGAGAATGATAAAAAACTGTTTATCCCAGTGTTTTTTTTTCTTTAACTAAGGAAAAACATAATATAATGAAGGGTAATATAAATTAACATTGGCCCTGAAACTGGACATGAGGATTTTATTAGTTTAGGATTGAGCCAAATAGGAACAGAATATGCAGTCCTTGCTTTCTGACCTCCTTCACCTGGAGAAGTCTGCATTCAGAGTCATACATGAACAAAAGCTTCTCAAAGCTTCTTACAACGAAGTATATATACTAACACCTTTGAACAAATGGAATTTTAGATCCAGAAGGCTGGAGGTATATCAAGACTTGATCTTACATTAGGAAGATATTGGCTGATAACCTTCTATCCATTTCAAAGTCCTAGCTGCAATTGTATGAGGCAGCAATGTGCTGTAGTGCTGCTGAGTCAGCTGCATTCTGTGGAGATTACAGACCTTTTATCACCTGCAAAAAGTTAATCTAGCAGTGTTTAAGGCCATAGGCATCTTGCTTTTGTCTTGTCACCCTAGAAGACAGATCTGGGAAAGACCCATTTGGTACTTAGTCCTTGGCAACACAGCTATATGTTTTAGGTACTCGCCTGAAAATGTAGACCAAAGCATTCCTTGTACTAACATTAGCTGTGATGAGATCATTGGACATATTACTGGTAGTTTCATAATTTTTGCATGATCTATTCTGCCAATTTATATTATAACCAAATGACTGGTTGGGGGGCTGGAATTCAGAGAGCGATACTTTTCTTTTCTCTGTCCTTCTGCTACCCAGGACATGATTGGTTTCTTTCTGATTCCTTCTTGGCACCGCACTTACATTATTCCTCTTCCCTTCATGTTGATATATGCTTTTTGTTTCTTCTTGACCTTCAGGAAAACTCTTTTAAGATGATTGAGCTTAAGGCAAACCGAGCGTGAGGATGTGTCCTGAATGAGCCGGAGGTGCTACCCAAGGGAGGGGGGAGGGCAGAGGGGGAAGGGAGCCTAGCAGAAATATGTAGTTTCTTAATTTTCCTTTCACAAATTGTTTTTCAAATTGTCCAGAAGAAGACCAAATACTTTGGACAGGGAGCGCTACTTTATTCATTTCCATTTTTTTGGAATTCCTCTTGAGCGACTTCCATGGGTTGTTTTCTTCAGTTGTGGTTCTGCAATCTTTTCTCTTTGAAATCTTAAAGATAATTTCTTTACATAAAGAACATAATTAATTCATATTGTATGGTTATTTTTAGCCACATTTGATCATATAGCCAGACATGCCTGCAGCAAGGTAACATTGGTGCTGGCAGAAAACAGGTAGTTAAGCAGGTAGGCTGTAAATATCTACAGTCATTGCTTGAAAGCTATCAATTATTTGTGTTCCCAAGTTTAACTGTTACACTGAATATTTACCCTGGAAACTGAGAAATAGCAGGCAATCTAAGCAAGTCATTTGCTTTTCAGTATTAATTTAGCTTCTTGTGGCAGGCTCTGTAAATGTTTCCTCATATATCGTTGTCACGGTGCCATACATTTGAAATGTCAAATTATGCAGGGTCTGGTGTCATAAGAATAATATTGGCAGCAGGGAGGGACAAAAAATACCATGCAGAGAATAAATACTTGTTTTCAGTAGCTTCCTCACCTGGTGTTGCAGTTCTACGGGCAGAGTTATCTAAGGGTTGTTTGGATGTATAAAAGATACATCCTTTGAGTATTTTAGCCACTCCTGAGGAACCTTTTTCCTGTACTGAAAACAAAGGGTTTGTGCATTTCAGCTACAGTATTTCTTTCTTTCCCTAGGCTCTTGCATCCCAAGAGAACATGCCAGAAAGGGCAGATAAATGCCATTCTTTTTAGTAGTTATTTTCCAATTATTGTTAGTTCACAAGCCTTTTATGGGAAATTATAGAGCTAAAGCAAAGTAAGAGGCAAACTTTCAGATGACTATGTATTGTATGTAGGAGACAAGGGCTCTATTCTGCTATCCTGCCCCCCATTTACCATCAGGTTTATACCACACTAGCACAGCAACTGAAGATTAAACAGGGGTTAACCTTTCTGGTTATCCACAATTTCTCACACTATTTGTAGAAATAATATAATTTACCACTGTGTTATTATTTTCCTAGTGGAGTAATACTGCTACAGAGGTTAGAGAAGTCAGGGCTATGTAATAACCTATTTATAATAATAAGTGAAAGGTGATCACATTATTATCCTCAAGAGGCTTCACGGAAGGAGGTCCATATTATGTTGTGTTTTTTCATTTAGACCATGTATTTCTACCCAAAGCAACAAGATTTTGTGCTGCCTGTCCCTGGAGCCAAGCAATGCCGACTTACCTCCACCATCCCTGACCCCTTTTCACACCTCTTCCCGCTGTGCCAGCAGATTTAACAAGGAGGTACAGAGCTATTTATGTCAGCATCTCCTCTTATGGTGTGAACATTTCAGACTGGTGGGTAAGTCAAGAGGGCTGAAATCCAAATTTAGTGTCCTTGGGCTTGGTTCATTTGCTCATGCATGAACATCTAGTGCTGTCTGAGCTATCCGAGGGGACCTCTCCAGCAGCCTCTAGAAGGGAATGAGTCTCACAGAGGTCTTCTGAAATATATACCACCTCTGCAGGGATTTGTCAGATACTCTGTCTCAAGTGGCACTAAGGTATTTAAATATGCATCACCACATCAGGTCCTAAATAATCAGTTTGCAAATTGGAAATGCATCTTCCATTTTCTGAATATCCAGTTCTATAGGAAAGCAATGAAGAGGCTGTGATGTTCCTGAAGGGAAAGCAATTACCTGTCAGGATGTCTAAATGCTCCATGCCGTTGCTCCAGTCCAGGAAACAAACACACAGAAATTTTTGGCATTTCAGCCAACTGCCTGTGTAGGAGCTGGGATGAGCTGGAACTGGAACCTCCATCGTTGTGGTGCTTCTATAACCTAAGCAGATCAGTAAGCCTCTCCAGGACACAGATCATCTTGGTATAATATTAAAATTAACCATAATGTAATAATTTAAGGTACGATGAACTGGTGCCTGCAAACGCCTATCTGTTTTCATTGTCTCTACAGGCAACTTAAATGACTTGCTTAAGCTACTCATCTGACTTGCAGATCACTTGCGTTAGTAAAAATGAATTCCTACTTTCAAAGAAAAAAGGGCTAGTTTGAGTCAGAGGCTTGACCCAGGCAGGGGTATCAGAACCCAAAATTCGCATTGAAGGTAAAATGTCCAAAGTACATATTTTTTATATAGACTTCGTACATAAATCCCTTGCTAATCTTTTGCTAGAGTTACCTATTTCTTGAATCACCACCATTAGAGTTCCTTCCCCACTTCTGGACATTAATTGTGACAACTCTTATACAAGATAGTAGTTCATATTCAGATAATTCCTAGTACCTTTCCAATAGCCTGAAACCCACTGTCTGAGCTTTCCAAATAGCACAAAATGCTGGTTTTCATGATTTAAACATGTGGCACATCTGTCTTCTATAGTCATGTGAAATTTAAGGCCTCCAATGCAGAAGACATCTGTGGGCTGCTGTACACAATTCAGAATGAATCGTGATGTGTTGTGGTTCCTATTTTTGGTACCTTCACTGGCCCCTAGTGTTTTATCTTGTGAGTAAATCATCTATTTTTCTATAAAATTGTCTATTTCAAGCTATATGATTGTATTAAATTGTATCTAGTTCTCTGGTTGTCCTTGAGAATTTATAAATGTACATTACTGCATTACTCAGATTTGAAATATACAGATGTAAAAATACTACACATACTTAACAGTACATATGTCTTGGTTTCATTTATGTTTGCCTATTAAAAAAAATTGTTGAGTGTTTCTTGCTGTTGATCTTTATTATTTGTCTTGATTCCAGTGTGGTTAGTCTCTCACTGTTAAAAATCATGAGTCAAACTGGAAGTTGTGGAAATAGCTTTGGCTTCATGAAATGTAAAAAAGAAATAATGCATGTGTGTTCTCCTTCTGTATTCCATTTACATTCCAGTTGCATTATGGTCATGGTTTTTTAATCTGCCCATGACTAAAGAGATACTGATAAGAAATAAGCAAGAGAAATCTGTGATATCAGTGAATCTCTGGAGCTGAGACTATAAGAATCAGTCCAAGTGGCAAAAATCCAAATAATTCTTCATCTGTTCTTAAAAACCTCTGAATGCAAGGATTTCTTAACTTCCCCAGCTGCCTCAGGACTTAACTCTCCTTATAAACAGACAGATTTTCCCTACACCTTGCATAAATCTTCTTTTCTACTAGTGTTGCCAATTTCTTGTATACAGAGGGTACACAGAAAACAATTAATCACTGCCATGTTTATGCTCTCATTATGCCTCTTCTCTGTTTGAAAATAAGCCAGTCCCATAGCTCTATCTTCTCTCCTCATGTATCGTGTTTATCAGTCTTGTTGATTTCTGCTGAGCTTAATTTCCTAAATTGCCACCTCCATGTCTGATGAACTGCGCCCACACCTGTACATCCCAGATTTGCATTTGCCTTTTTTTGCATCGGCATTGCACAAGTGGCTCCTGTGCAGTTTATAGCTTCCCGGTCCTCTTTTGCTAGTTTTTTTCTGCCAGTTGGTGTTGATGGTGGTGGTGGACGTGAGCTACCTCTGGTTTTTAGTCAGGAACAGGACTTGACTGTGCGAGCTGCTGTACAAGCAGAGCACACCAGGCAGCTCTGCCTCCAGGCAGACCCTGCCGCCTCCTCGAACCCCAACGCTGCCGTGCTCCCTAGGAAAGTGAGACGGTGCCTTGCCGTACAGTGCTCATGACTTACTCAGCTCAGCTGAGACTCTGCCTCGTGTCTACTACTTGGAGCTTAACTTCCTCATTGCCTGAATGGGTTGTATTAAACCTCCTTCTGTTTCCAGTAGTTAACAACAGTTAGCTGAAAGGAGCACTTTTCTGGAGAATGTGTGCAGATGTTTGTTCCCCCTTGTAACAAGGAAGCTGCTGCTGTTTTTCTCCCGCTATCAGAAGTTAGTGCTTTCACCCTGTGTGCGGCATGAAACTGTTGAGAGTTGCTTTCTGCAACGTTCATTTTTGCCCTTGACATTTACAAAGCCTCGATTAGGAAAAAAATCTCACATAGTCATTATATCCAGACTGTGGATATAACAGGATAGTCATAAGGATCAGTGAAAGCTTTGCCGTGGTGATCAGTAGGGCCAGGATTCCACATGGTGTATCGTAAAGTACGTTTTTGTATTCACTGATTCTCCTTCCCCCTGTCTTAAGCAAACACTGAAAAGGTATCTGATGTCTCCGGGTGACAGGAAGCTGTTGGCAGAGTTACTTAAGTCACCCTGGGGAATTCGACTTTTTGAAAACCAACTAATACAGTAATTCCTTTCAATCCTGTGTTTCCTGTTTCCATCTTTAAATGCAAGTGTCTCACCTTCCTCTCTCCCCTTTCACACTCGTTAAATGAAAGTGAGAATTTTAATTTCTAACCTGGTTTAGCTACCTAGCTTTGCCTGGGACTTACCCGGTGCAGCACCATCACAGGCAGGGAGACTGCGTTGACCATAATAAACGTTCGGCCCTCTGTGGCTTTTTGGGCTGGGAGGTAACAGTGCTGACTCTTCCCAGCACTGTATGTACACGTTTATGGTCACAGACACGTATGTGCCCTTGGCTTCTCGATTTTGGCCGCTTCGTGAGAGCGAACGATTGCCAAAAGCTGCGAGGAGAGTGGCATTTCAAGCCTTTTCTTTGGAGAGGCAGGAGCGCGGTCGGCCACAGCTGGCTGTCCTGCAGGTGGCAATGCACTGCAAGGAGACGGCGCGGCAAGGAGGGATGCGAAAACGCAAAGTTAAAATGAGCTTGCTTCACAAACGTGTGTCAAAATGCCTTCTTGTGCTTTTGATTGGTGCCCCCGTCTGCTTTTGCTAGCGCCAAGAATAAATCTGCGTCCTGGAAATGAGTGCTGGAATCGTTGTTGGCATCGCCTGTATGTTTGCGGTTTGCTCTCCGGGCTCGGTTGGGAACGGGCATTTATTTATGATTGATCCCTATTCCCTCCCTTTTTCCATTTGTCATCTTTTCTCCCTTTGTTTGTGTACTGGACAGAAGTCATTGGTATAAAAGGGGAAGGCTGTAAAATACCTGCAAACCAATTTATAGCTTCTGTTTCCGTAGGTGCACCAGAGGGTTTCTTTCCTTGTGGTATCCTTCTGGCTGGTTCTGGTGGGCACTTTGCTGCCAAATCGTTCCAGCTGTTTTAGTACAAACTTAAACACCGACCACGTTTTCCAGTCTTGTTACCACAGTACATCATATTCGGATGCTCCCTTCACCATTGTCTTGGGGCTTACACTTATGTTTTCAGTACAGTAAGAATCTTCTGCAATGCCTTTTCTTTGTAAAATATGAGTATCTTCAGCTTTAAACACTGTCATTTTTTTTCTCACAGAAAATACTTTTCTAATTGAGCTACTTTTGCAGCTAATAGTGACATTTACAAAAGAGAAACTAGAGAAGCTGTAGCAGATCACTCACTGAAATCTAGCCATCTTTATCATAGTCTTCATTACTCTTCATGTAATTTTATTCTGTTCATGTCTGATTTGATTAGAAATATTTCCAGTGAAGCAGGCTGCAGTATTTGAAGTGCTTGATCTTCTTTAAGCCTTCTTCAGTGCTTAAGGAAATACAGAAAATGCTTGGATTTTTTCAGCCTGTCTTGTTTTCTGCTGTTTTTTGTCTGTGGATCTTAGAAACCTTAGTAAGGCAAGAAATGGTGGTGAGTATGCACTGAGGTAATGGATATGCATGGCTCTTGTAATGCAAAGTCTCTAAAATGATGCCCTGTGCAATACCATTTGTGTACACAAATGAAGAGGCTACATGTGCAAAGTTATTATTTCCAAAGAAAAACAAATGCAAATAAGGCAGGTTTGCTACTATAAATGCTGTAATTTTCATGTCTGGGTGGAAAGCTATAAGTGTGACTTAAATTTTGCAGATATAAGTAGAAGGTTCAAATGTTTTCTGATGTAGTTGGCAACATTTCTGATTTATTGATTTCTATTTTCCTCCAAATGTATGTACACCCATTATTCCCATTATTGCCTTTAAAGTACCTAAAAATAGGCTGCAATGTAAATTGTGGTGAGCTATTTTAAACAGAGTCTTATGTGATATTATACTTGGGATGGTGAACCCCAGAATTTGAGGCAACCTTCAAAATACATGGGTTTTGTAACATTTTATGTCTTTGCCTTTGTTTCTTTGTACAAAGCCTTGTTTGTTGACTTGTACTTTTGCAAAATGCCACATATTTTAGCCACTGTCAATTCCTTTCCTACATTTGGATCTGATGCGGGCTTTTTTCCAAGATCATATGAAATGACTGATGAATTGACTAAACTATGTATCTCTTTTTCATATTTGTTTTTAGAGTAGCAGGAAGAAGTTCAAATTAATCATCAGTAGTCTATAAAGAATTTAATCAAATTACTCTTCATCATGCAGTGTATTTTTATCACCTGTACCAAAAGATATCTGTGGTGTCCTTCTCAGACATGGGTTTTTCTGCTCCCTTACTGTAATTTATTGATCTGAGAAATATGATAAACGTTCTCAGCAGCGCTGAGGAAGGGCATTCAGCAAGGTTCACTCAATTTCAGATCCCTGATTTTACAACAGCAAAGTCCCACCTGAGAACTGCAGCTTTGCTGATTTATTATTTTATAGCACTGATTCTGTGACCCATTTCTGCTGTTGTGATCTGTCTAGGATTCCCAGGTATTGCAGGGCACACCATCCTGCAGTTTTACCCTTGGAAAAAGAGGAGTGTAAAGATGAGCAACTGAGTTCATCCCTGAGTTTCATGGGTCTTTGCCCTGGGGCAAGGCATTGAACATTGATCGAGGAGGTTACTGCATTGCAAGGAGCTGAATATTTCTCATCCTTGGGAGGCACCCCAGTGTCCAATAATGATGTGCAAAGACAGCAAGGAGTTGGGAAACTCAGGAGATCCCTTTGATTCAGTGCTCTGGCCAAAGCCAGAAATAATAAAATGTGGCACCAGACTGATGGTATCTAGCTGTAGCGGTACTCTCAGAAAAGGTGGTGGTGCAAACCAGACTGCTGTTGTCTGGTGGCATCCATTAGGGTGCAATAGCCCAAAATAGCAATTTTGGCATCCTTTTTTCCCATTCAGTTGTATTATTATTATTATTGTTGTTGTTGTTGTTGTTGTTGATAATAATAATAATAATAATAATGATGATGATGATGATGATAATAATTTGATGCTGCTGCTTCCAGATTTCCTTTGAACTTTTTCTCTACTTTTCTCACTCCCCTTGTTGAATTAAGCTATATTTGGAACTCTTCTAATGGAGTATTTCTACCATCTGCTCTCTGCAGCTATTATTCAAATTATTTGCAACCCTCTGTGCCAGCAGGGGTGAATCTAGCGCAGTCCTTTAAAGCTACAGATTTCCTGACTGACATATTTTTACCCTGGAATATGCCACAACTGGTACAGATCTGTAATTCTCTGGGGTTGGGTAGGGGTGGAGGGTTATGGTTACATTTCCCATTATTTCAGTGTCTGACTCTAAGGAAACTAATGTCTCTTTTACCAGACAAATCAAGAAAAAGATGGTACTCTTTTTTTTTGGTCCCTGTTTGCTGGTTTTGAAGGTTCTCCTTCCTTTACAATCTCAGTCTGTGCTAGAATCCTCCAAATCCTGAATGCTCTAATTTGTTCACAGCACTGAACACAGCACATCACATGCCTGCATTGGCTATTCTATCTGTCATTGAGAATATAGGTCCCTCTCTGTTTTGCTATAATTAAGGTACTGCAGTAGTCTGTCCTATGTTTTTCCTACCTCTTGTGATATTCACCTGCTATAAAAGGAATGATTTTCCTACTTCATGTCCTGTATCACTTCTTCCTAGTAAATCAGGGCTGCTGAAATGCAAACCCAAAGTCGAGGTATCAGTGGATCTGCATAAACACTTCATAACCTTTATTTCTGGGAGGAATTAAAATGAAGGCAGGAAAAGTAATGTGCATGTTACTGTAAAAAGAAGGATCTTAAACTGCATTAGAAAGTGTCAGAACATTATGAAGAGATAAGCAAACACCCTCTATGGTGATGGGCATAAATGTCAGCTGAGAGTTATAGGCAGTTCTAGTCCATTTGTGACCTCCTCAATTAAGGAGATTTTCAGAACAGTATCAAAGTAACTTTACAGACAGCAGGAATATTTTTAACTTTCAGCGAGTATTTATTCATTTTTTAGACATACATACTTTAACTGTAACATTAGAGGAGCGTGCAGCCTCCACCCCATCCTGTGTTTTCAAAACCATGTGGGAACCACTGACCATGCTTGTATTATGGGCAGCAATTTCTCCCAGCATTTAAGACTGATAATCTCTTGGTTTGGGCACTAAAATATTACAATATAATACAATCTCCAGGCCCCACGGATGGAGATAATGATGAAAGATTTTAAAACATATGGCTCGGAATCTTTGTTTAGAAATATATGAAGATTTTTGAGAATTTCCAAATAAGTTACTCATTGCTATAGTTACAGAAACATAAAGCACAGTCAGCAAAGGAAAGGTCTTTAGTGTGGTGCTTTCCCGAGTACCACAGCTGATTTCTAGGAAAGTTCCTGTTTAGCAGCTATTAATAGGTTCTGCCCATACTGTCCTTCATCCTCTACCGCCTGCTTTTTCTCCAAAGGTTGCCGTCAGAGTTTTCATGAAGCTGCCAACATCCTTTCTGCTTTACTCTATACCATGTACTGTAAGAGGGACTGTGGGTCACCATCATTGCTCTTCCTTTTCATATGGCTATTATTTGTTATAATTTTAAAGCAATATTTTTTTATTACTATGAATCTGGCTTTGTCTATCTTAAAGAATTTTGACCTCTCGGATATTGTGCAACGCTACACATATATGGATAAAATGTCTGTCATAATTGCAAGGAGTGCACAAGTGATACCATTGCTGTTTTGATAGTCATTCTGATTGCAGGCAAGTTTTATGTTACTCGCTGGGCTGATAACCTCCTGTTCTGCACATTGCCTTGCTTCTGAGGAACTCAACTGCTTTTTGGACATTTGGACTTCTGTAGAGTTAAAACGTGTTTAGGCATCCTCATCAAAGAGTTAGGTGACCAAGAGAGGTGCGGATTGGCATCATAAGGAGGTCTTAATCCCCAGAACAGAAAACCAGGTTGAAGCTAGATGGAAGTAGCAAGAGCTCTTGCTTTTTAGTACAAGGCTGGCTTTAGCAAAGTTGTTACACAGGTAAGTTCAAAAAGCTGGTAATTCACATTTGTGTGTTTGTATCTTCTGAGACACCCATTGCAAATCTTCTTCTGGGAAGACCACTATCATGGTTTAACCCCAGCCAGCAACTAAGCACCACGCAGCTGCTCACTCACTCCCCCCGCTCTCCCCCAGTGGGATGGGGGAGAAAATCAGGAAAAGAAGTAAAACTCATGGGTTGAGATAAGAATGGTTTAATAGAACA
>JANXJC010000028.1:23286469-23303106 GCA_027564655.1 Leptodon cayanensis
GAAAAGTCCTTGATTTTAGACTAAACACTACTTAGCAACAACTGAAAACATCAGTGTTATCAACATTCTTCTCATACCAAACTCAAAACACAGCACTGTACCAGCTACTAGGAAGACAATTAACTCTATCCCAGCTGAAACCAAGACAACCACCTGCTAGCTAGTGAAGGAGTATGAGCTCTGACTCCATCTTCAATCAATACTTGGCCTATAGGCTGAGGCTGTGATCAAGGCTTCCAGTTACTGCCCATGAGACCACTAATGAATCTGGGAGCTGGGGGTGTATTCTGAAAGTAATAAAAAGTGATTCAAACCAAAGAAAAATACAGGAAAGAGAGGTAGCTAAAGCTCAGCATAATTGAGACAGCTACTATGGCTTATATAAGTTTTTAGGTTAGGTGATCTAATGGTAAATTTTATGGATCTCTGAGTAAAATGTCTCCCTAAAGAAGTTCATTGCTGTATGGAATTGCCTGTACCCATATAGTAAAGTGAAAATGTTTCCATCGGAGAATATTGGTAAAAATCATTGTCTTTACAGTCCCTACTAAAACATTTAAAACAAGGTCAGTGCCCACTGGAGTTTTCCTGAGTGGAGCACTAAACTCAATATGTGTGAACGCAGAATTTGGCTCAGGGTTCAGCTTCAACTAGAGCTGTGTAACAAACAGTTTTCTTATCGCACAAAATTTGCTGAGTTTATTTTATAATGTTTTCCACCACACATCAGGGTGAGTCCGGGACTTTTCAAAGTAGTTCAGGGGAAATAAAAAAGAAATTCCACAGTTTATTAAATAGCTTGTTGATCAGGAGAGTTATGTGAGAGAGCAAAGATTCCGTTTCCATCATGATTTGAAATAGCAGCTAACTCAGGGTTTCAGACAGTCCAAATGAGTGTTTTGTTATTTGTAGTTCAAATGTCCATTGTCTCCTTATTTTCTATTTTTAGCAGAAATTTAGTGCTGAAGCAGAGAAGCCTTCTTAATTATTTTTTTTCCTGCAACTACTGTATTCTCACAGAAATCTTTGATCAAACAACAAAAATACGTCTCTACCTTTTTTTTCTATGGTGTACGTTTACAGTATATTTTTTCCCTTTTCATTTGTCTCTTTTGCACCTCCTCCCTTGGACTTCCCAGGTTTCTCCTTTCATGATCTGGAAATGCTGCTGAATAAAGATGAGCCAATAGTTAGTCCAATCCCAGACGGTCTTTTGTTCAGGTAATTACTCGGAACCGCAGCAGCTCTTAAGTGCCCTGACTTCCCTGACTGAGATTGACTGATTGAATGATTAGGCAAGGCAGACATTTATAGCCACCCTGGTAAGAAGAAAGGAAAAATTTAGGCTCATTTAAATAAGGTTTTTTTCTTTTGCCCTGCCCCCACTGTATCGAGGATGCATCCTGGATGCTATCCAAAGTTATGTATTAAGGTCGGAGCCAAGCTTGTTTGGTTGGAGCAGAGGCGAGCATCCCTCCATCCACTGCTGAATGGCACTGGAGCTGTGCTGGTATCAGTATGACACCCCGCAGGAGGGCTCACTTCTTAAAGAAGAAATTCTACCAAGTTTCTCAGAGAACATAATGCAATTCTCCTTACAATAAAGCCAGTGATTTGGATTTATACCTGATTTATTTGCCTTGGTTTCTCACTTGCTAAAGACATTTGCTGGTATATACCAGATGACACAAACCATTTAAAACAAATTAAATTGGCTTTGAAACCTTTATCCCCACCTTATCAGTATGGCCACAGCAGATTCTCTGTAAGTAATAGTGACATTTTGCAAAACAAACAACATAACCTCATTTCTATATGGAAACAAATAAACTCATTGTAATCCCTGCTAAAATATGTTTAATGATTCATATAAAATGTTACCAGCCTATATCTAAGAGACATATTCATGAGAAAATACATAAAATCATATCCATAAACATGAAAAAATATCCCAGGGCTCACTGATGAATCAGAGTAAATGTATTTACAATATTGCCAGCAGTGTTTTCCTAAAAGAAAATCTTGTTAATGAAGCACTGAATGATGGAGAAACAATGCTATGTGTTGGCCTCTTTTTTTAAAAGATCAGAATCTATAAAATGACTGGCATCTTTACGTAGCCTGGAATGGCTACTGTTAGAGGGTTTAATGTAAATTGCGATATCATAGCGCCTCCTGAATTACAGCCAGTGTTACAGCTATACAGCTCCAGGATCAAACACAGCTTAGATGTCTATCCCCAGTGCAGACCAGTAGCAGAGCTCTTTTCCTCTATGGGGCTCACCCTATACGTCAGCTATACTAATTTATGCTTGCGAGGTGAAGCCAAAGCTCCCCCCTTTTCTTGCCTTTGGACCTTAAGTGCATGAGCAAGGGAGCAAATGGGAATGATGCTTAGAGGTAGCTGCTTTGTCTCGTGGCTTCCATGGGGACCTTGGGGCAAGCAGCCTGCAAAATTCACCATCACTCGCAGTTCACAGAGTGAGAGGTACCAGTTGTGCCCTTTCTAGCATGGCTGTTCGCTGGCTAGAAGAAACCCTTTGTGTTGTCAGTCTGGAGACATTTTGGCTTAAGAAGTCACAGAGAGAAAAAAATGCAGTATAGTTTCAGTACAAAGCTTTTATCTAAACATGTTGTATGAGGTTAATCATTGGGCTCTGACATAAATAAGATCAGTCCTAAGGTTTTTAAAACTGAAACATTATAATTTAATCTCTGGTCCTCAGAATACTAATATCTGTGAAGCATATTCCCTTTAAATTAGTAAACTGTTCGGTAATGACCTTGATGTACAATCAATCAGGCAAACATTCAGAATAAAATATTGAAGAGATGGAAAGATAAAGAACACAGAAGACAAAAGTTCTAAGATTTATGTACTCAGGTGATTCTATTATCTGTTTCAAGAGTAACCCAGCTTGATTTATAATTTCTATTAAAAATATCAAAACACTGTCTGGACTGTAGCTAATCAAGTGAGCATCCCTAAATCTTTGTTTTATGTCATTCTAAGAAAAATGGTACATGTTTACCCGCGTACTTCACTGTCCAGTCTGCTCAAAACACAGCTTTAGCTACAATAACAGGGAGGAAATCAACTTTTCTTGAATCCTTAATTTCCTGTGGAATTAAATGCCTCTTTCTCTTGAGAAGAATATTTCAGCTTGCAGGTTGGATAATCCCTTCACTTTTCACTCTTTAACTATGTAAAAAAAAATGCATACAATACTAATCTTCATTTCCTTCTGCAACTTTGTCTTCTAAGCACTATGCAAAGCACATCTATTCTGTAACAGCAATTCACAATAAGGTTTTTACTCAAGGTAAAGGTGGGGTAAAAAGCAGCTCTGTTGAGATTTGTATCTGGGAAATGTATCTATCTCAAATTACACTTTCAAAATCAGTTCACTAAGAACCTGTTGTCTAACTGTGCTGCACTTTGACAATATATATATTAATATAAAAATAAATTGTTTTTCATTAGGTATATTTTGAAAATATTTTCACCATATATTCTCTAGAAACTATAGAGTAAATTCCAAGGGCTAATCCAACATCCCTATTTGTTAGAATATTATCTTACTCTATGAACAAACCTTAACTAGGGCTAAATATGCAGTATTTTGCTTCCAAAGAGTGGCGAAGTTAACATGCAAGAATGAATGATATGATTTTTTTTGAGATTTGGTCGAAGGTCTTCATTATCTAAAAAAAGTTGCAGTTGTCTGGATATGTGAAGGTCTCTGCTTTGCCAGCTGAATATTGCAGATCCCTCCATAATAGTTCTCACTCCTTCTTTAAACCAGTGCTTTTTCCTTAATCCAAATAAAGTGTTAAAGGCTACATGGAATAACTGAGTTTGAAGGAAAAGTTGAAATCAACTTTGGGCCAAAAATATTGATTGGGTTCTATAAGGAAGGTTCAGAGGCGTCCCTGTTTCCTGAACATGTTACCTGTTGTACATGTAGAGGTCTGGAGAGAAATGTGCAGGTAGTCCCTACGTCTGCTGGAATGTTGTTAAATTCATTATATGGTGAATCTACCCTGGTCTTGGAAAAGGAAAATACCTACCAGGCTCAAATTACTAATGGACTAAATAAAGCAGAGATGGGGGACTAGGTAGGATATTTTACTCACGTGATGTGTCCTTTGCAGGAATGAAGCAGGATTCATATTCTTATAGTGCTATTTAAAGCTGAAAGCCTGTTTTTCCAATTAGACATGTGTATCTGCATTTGCAGTGTGCCGCTGGCAAGGTAAATGGGATCAGCAGTAAGCGTTACTGAAAGCTGCAGCTGGCTGACAGTTGCAATTTTACAAAACTCCCTTTTTTTCCCCTCAGAGTCTATGCAGATATGAGTTTCAGCAATACTTGCCTCCAGCCTCCTTCAACTTTCTTTTTAATTAAAAAGCTTAATTGGGAGTAATAAAAATTCCAATTAAGCTTTTTAAATAAAACCCAAAAGCTCAAAGTGGCTGCAGTTGCAGATAACTGCTACTGCAACCCATGACTAGCAATTCTATTTGAAGAAGGCTTTTGTTTCACTATAATAAATGTTGTGGTTTATGATGGCACCTCCACATCTTTTGAAAGTACTGTACCTTTAAGTCTCACAGAGCTATCGTTTGCATGTGAAATATGGACATCCTTGTGAATTTTGTTAAGTGCAGCACAGAGACTCAAGTCTCCATAGGTTGCTGTGCACATATGCCCCTCAGCATCATGCCACATGTTATATCTGTAAGCAGAAATAACAGCAGTAACAACTTCTGATCAACCAATTTCCCTGTGAATTCATGTGATTGTGTAAGTAAGTGAAAAGAGAAAGCACCAAACTCCAAAGGATTTTTCCAGCCAAACACCTTCATCCATTGTGTGTAGTTATTTACGCCAGCTTGGTGGCTTAATTTTATGTAACAATTTATGCTCTTTATATGTATGGCTTTTCTTCCTCAGAAAGGCCAATGAGAAAATGCATGAATTAGATCTTGTACATCATGATATGTGACTTCAGGGGTCATCCATAGATGTAATGAAGGAGAAGTGTAAAAGACATGAAAGTACCTGATACTATTAATGTTCTGTAGGTGAATCACTGAAACTTTTACTATTCTGTTTTTGGTGCAGAACTTCACAGAAAGTAGCAGTTGTTTCTAGTGGTATGTCAGCTGCATGAATGGGGCATGACCATGGTTAAAGCAGAGTGAATTTAAAATCTGCTGCATTCTTACTGGATTCCTTTTGCCCAGTTCAACCTAGCATTCACTTCTGTATGGCGGGAAGTACCTATAGATCTAGAGAAGTCATTAAATCACAATAAAGTGGAAAGAAAATAAAGCAGCAGCTGGCGAGGCTGAAGTTGTTAAAAAGGGTGAAAGTGCTAACTGGTGCTTACTGGTGCTGCACAGCAGCTCTGAGAGAAATAAAGCCTGGACCATCATTGAACGACGCTGCTGGCCCAGCTATGCTTCATTCTCAGCTCCGAGGGCACGTGCAGAGAGTCGGCAATAGCACCTCGGGCAGGAAGAAAAGAAGGCTTGCTATTACCTGCATTCATTGCAAATTCTAGGTGATTCAGTTTCTTCCAGCATAACCTACAAACAGGGACCTGGTCTGGTAGAAGTAATGGCACTCAGTTCAGGAGCTTGAAGTAGCAAAAAGAGGAGGAAATTTATGTTTATGTGGCTATCTGACTCTTTCCAGGGAATGCTTTGTGATGGTTCATGAAATACTTAAAGGATCTCTGGAGTGGAGAAATCATCCTGCATTGTCAGGGGAGGTAGGCCAAGCAGTTTAACAGGAGTTTTCATTTCTGTTTAACTGTATTCTTCCATGAAAATAGCAGATTGAGTTGACCTTACTCAGAAATGTGGTCCCAGACAAATCCCATCGCTTAGTGCTTGACTGTCCACTTATTCCACCTTTTAATTCAGTTCAAAGTTGGGTTGTTTCATGATGCTGTCTATGCCTGAAATTCCCAGGATTGCTTCCCCCACAGCTTCATAGGGGTTTTCTTTTTTTTTTTTCATTTATTATTGACTGATTCCTAGCTCTTCTTCTTTTGAAAGCCTACTTGCATTGGCTCCAGATACCACTGGCATTAGCTTCACAGGCTTTTCTCATCAACTTGATGGACCCAGGTGGCCTTGTCTTTCACTGCTGTTGTTGCTTTCATTTTCTCAGCCATCTGTTTCTGACAAGAATGAATTACAGCCCTGGTTTCCAAGAAGTACATTGATAGCTGTAGCTCAAATGATTACAGAACAAAAACAAACCAGGATGGCTTGAAAAGCAAAATATTCATATAGAAAACATAAATGCATGTAAACATTCAAAGGACTTTCAAGAAAATAAAAATGCTAATCTTCTGCTCAGCTAGTATTTAATTTATTAACAATATTGAACTTCCTTAGTTAAATGATGAATAGAGCTGGTTAGAGAATGGCTATATTACAACATTAAATGTATTTTTTCTTGCCAAATTAAAACCTTAGTATAAAGAATTAAACCAAGTTTTTTGTACTTCTTCCCCCCAGATTTTGAAAACAAGAAATATTTTGTCCAAGAACTGAAAACCCCTTGGCTGTCATTAGAAAGGATCACTCTTCTACCCCAGCCTGTTTCACTGGAAAATTTTCTTCCAACCCAGTGGTCTAGTAGAGTAATAATGTGGTAGTGTAAACTGAATAATGTGCTTCTGACAGATATAATGCCCTGTGTCACCAAGTTGCATTTCTGTCCAACAAACATGCATTTGCCATAGGTCAAGAGAATTGAGAGACATTGTAGGTTGGGCTAGTCCTCACTTCCTCTCAGTCCTGGTTTTATCTGCTAGATCAGGGCTCTAACAGCTGTGTTCACGGAGAATTGGCAGCTTAAATTACAGGAAGGTAGGAAAGATTATGTTTCAAATATAGAGCTTTCTTGGTTTTTTTCCCGAGCTTTCTTTGAAAGTATTTTCTGGAATAAATCACAATATCTAATAACCCAGTGAGGCTTTTTAAGTGGAATTTTAAGAGTGTACCAAGGTCTTATTGAATCACGTTATCTACCATTTCAAATCCTCTTGAAGTTAGTTACAAAGAATAATAGCTATATGTTCAGTCTGAAGAGTCTGAAGATTTTACTGACTTTGGATTAACAGAAAGACTTCTGACTATCAGTGTTTAAGCTTCACCTCTCTGTCAGTCATTCCTGACAAGGCCAGAATAAGGTACTAATGGCAGTGACTTTAGAGAGGGTGGTTTTTTATTAGTTTAAGCGGAATGTCAATTAAAAAGGAATTGAGATAAAGAACCAGCAACTAAATTAAGTTTACACTTCTTCACGGATGATAAGAAAAATCCATTTACAGGTTCTATTTCAGACTGAATATACTTCCTAAGGTAAAGGCCTCTTATATTATAGCTTTAAAAGTCTACTGACAATTTCTGAAAAGATTTAATAACTATTGTGTCAGAAATGTGGAAGAATTTTTTAACCACTGGAAATAATTATTTCTTACCTAAAATGAATATACTAAAATTAATTTAAATTTAATTTCACACATTTTATTACGGAATGTTATCATCTACCATCACTTCTTCTCCTCCCGTCTGACTATTATTTGCATTCTCTAAGAACTGACAAAGCCCATTTAAAATAGGAAAAGAAATCTATCTTTCTGTGATCTCTGGATGGGGGAGGACAGCCTGGGGCTGATTTCCAGCTAAGGAGTGTGGGACAATATGGAAGACTGTGTGTGCTATTTTTTACTATTTCTGTGGTCCTTTTGCAAGATTTTGAGCAACTTAGTAGGAGTTATGAACTCAGAATTTAACAGACTGCACAGGAGTGGGGCAGCATTGGGCTTTGGTCGGGCTTAAGGCAAAAGAGGCTCCTACAGGGACTCCCCCTTCTTTATATCCTTGTTACTCCTTTGGACAATACTGGTCTTCAGGGTTCAGATGAAAATTATTGTTTCAGGCAGACTCACGTAGGTATTTGTTACCCTGGACTTACGTATTCAATATTTTTTTTGCCTTCAATGCAGGCTAGAAATGTTTTCTCTTATGGAAACAGATACTGATTTAATGTTACTGCGTTCAGAGCTGGGCTAGTCATGGGTTTCTGCTTTGGCCAGAAGTGCAGACTAACCCAGTAAAGACAAGTACTTTGAGGGATGCTTCCCAGTGAGAAGTACAGTATGGGCCACAGCATATGGCAAAGGAAGCTCAGCCAGTCTGGGACTGCTGAGCATGATCTGCAGATCCTGTAAACACCACCAGCAGATCTATAGTGCCTTTGCCTTAATCCAGTTCTGCCCACTTTAAAAAGACAGTTTTTCTGCCTTTTAATTGTAATCTGAATAGAGTGCAGTTTCAGAGCAGATGGTACATAAAAACTTGCACGCACTCCTGAAGCTAGGTAAATCATTCATTCTGAGTATTATCTGAGGGTTTACTCCTCCTTACTGTTCCTATGACTAAATCCTGAGCAGATGAGTCAGGTGTGGGACTTTTTTGTGTTTTTTTAGTAGTGAAACAGCTTTCAAGTCTGGTCCCTCTGCTATGAAATAGTAAAATACTAGCCGAAAGAACCAAAACTTTCTGTCACTAACAAAATTAAAGGTAGTTTTTCTTATAGGTAACTAAGTTTTCTCTTACAGGTAACTAAAGAACAGGCAGCAAGACACCCACCCAACCTCGAGGGGAAGAGAACTACCCTTCAGAAACATCCAAAACCAGGAGAGATGCTGACAAACTCTGATTCTCCTGCACTATTTATACTGGCTGACAGAATGAGTCACATTATGCTACTTTTTAATAGCTTTCTCACCTTCCTGAAATGAATTACATGCTTGCAGAGCAGTGATGGTAAACTAGGATTCATAGCTATCATTATTAGCTTTGCAACATCCTTAACATCAGTGTAGCTATTTGTATTCAGTACCCATGAATCAGCTGTAATATATTGTGATAAATAATCTGTCCAGAGGGACATCAGCATTGCATCTGAAGAACAGCCCAGACTAATCCTGTGAAATCTGCTTTGATGCAGTCTGCGAAGTTAGGTCTTGTTATGTTTCTCTGAGTCAGGGAGGTGGCTATTGGTTGATTCCTCCTGATAAAGAAATTATTGAGCAGCTTTTTCAGAAGTACTTAAATGCCTTGGTATTTGTGATTTAAAGCTGATGTTTTTCAGCAACAGTGTGTGACCCCACTCTTTCTATTAGCTACATATACACCGTTACATTAAAACCTCACCTAAAGCAAAAGGAACATACTTGGCCATGATGGAGGGTATTCTTTTGAACACTATATTCCAAGATCTCTCTGTGGTTTTGAAGGTTTCAGCTGAATCAATTTTCTGTCACCAGGTTATGCAATAGATTCTGTTTCCATTACAAATGATGTGACATTAAAAAAAAACATGGGAAGATGGGAGGGCTTACGGCAGCACCAAGCTGAATCTGTAAGGCAACAGCCTGAAACAATCGCAGGTTACAGAAAATAGTCCCAGAAGGGGCTGTGGGAGGTCATCTACACAGTCAGCATGCTGAGGCTCAATTAACGCTATGTGAACTATTTCGAGAAATGTTTATTTAACCTTCTCTTACAAAGTTCCCACAGCAGCCGGGAAAGATGTGGATTAATGCCTTTCACCTAGCAGTGAAA
The DNA here is from genome assembly GCA_027564655.1 of Leptodon cayanensis. Lineage (NCBI taxonomy): Eukaryota > Metazoa > Chordata > Aves > Accipitriformes > Accipitridae > Leptodon > Leptodon cayanensis. The sequence goes on from JANXJC010000028.1 coordinate 23,296,127, forward strand.
GCCAGAAGTCCTGACCTCATTGGCGCTGGCCAGACAGCAGATGTTTGTAGCTTTTCTCTGCTATTGGATGGACCTTCAAATTTGTGTAGAAGGGAGCCACGTTTAAGGTGCATAAGAAGTCCTTACCTTTAATTTACTAGAATTTCTGCTTTGCAATGGCAGAGCAGTTGTGTTTCTATAGCACAAAGATTTGGGAGTACCCTAAATGCCTCTGTATGGCGACCTAAAGTAAACAAGATTAACGTCCCTGTAGGGAACAGGCAATGTTCTGATGGTAACTAGTTTAGTAGTTAAGGTAGTGTGTACTAGCGGTTAACTCTCCTGACTCTCTCTTCATGGCTCAGGGGTCTGTTGCTGACTCTGCTGGTGATCTTCAGGCCTTTTCTCCCTAAGTCCCCTTGTTCCACTGTCCTTCCATTTTCTATGTGGATACTGAGAGTTTATTCCCTGTAGAACGTTTAGACAGCAGAAGACAGTGATGCAGAGGGCCCTGCATGATCCGGGTGCCCCACCTAACTCAAAGGCTGGAAGTTGCACAGTCCAATAGATCAGCCATGTAAGAGCACAGTCCCCCGCAGGCCCAGAGGCGATAGGCGTCTGCTTTCAGTAGGACTAATTGAACTTGAGCCCACCAAAGCATTGTTAGGGCTGTAAAGTGCCCGGGTCCTTGTATTTCCTGCAACGCTGCCATGCAGATGTTCTGGCTTAGGATGGCACCAGCTCAGGGGTCTGAAAGACGCTTTGGCTCGGCACACGGAGCTGCCGGGCTATGAGCATTGTAGCTGGGAAGGGAGAATCCTCTTTGCTCCAACTGGAAAATCATCTTTAACCCAGTGCTGCACATCAGTGTTCCCTGTATAAGCATTCCTACTATTTCATGCTAAGGCCTGAATAATATATGCTGCCAGTTTATTAAGAAATAAGATCACATTGTTGATAAAACCTTTTTCAACCAAACCTCTAGAGTTCACCTACCAATGAAGAAAGAGCTACAAAAAAAGAAAGCTTACAGCCTGTCAAATAAAAATTCCACAAAACAGCTTTTATATTTAAGGTACGTTTATGTTTATTGCTGTAGTAGTACAAATAATGATGATGTGATTTAATGGGTTGTTAGCACAATAATGTTCTGTGCTTTAAAAGCGACACAAATTTCTATCCTCCATTTGAATGTCATCAATGACTCTGAATGCAATGGGAGGTGTTCTTCCATTATCTAGCTCTTTGCCTATTGTCTGATGATAAATTTAGGGTTTTATGGATTTCAAATATACTTTTCTGAGTTTAACAGCTTTAAATGTTGACTTCCTTTTGCCAGCACCTGATATATCAATACAATTGGTTGATGCAGGCATCTCGTACAGTTGAAAATGACATTTGGCAGTTCGTGTCAAACAGATACATGTGTTCAGTACTCCTTAAATGCAGATTTACTCTGTAGAAATAGTAGCTAAGGGTGTTTATTATGAATCCTAAAAAAATTCTGTTAATTTATTTTAAAATAAAATAAATGCTTATATACTGGTTTGTTTCTTTTACTCTTCTCTAGGTGTTAGAAAATTACCTCAGTGGTCACTTTCAAACTCTATGTTTAATAAATTCATTCATTTTAGACCAAAGGAAGTACTACATGCCACTTCCAGTATTTCTTTAATGGGCTATATCATGCTAATAAACTGTGTATGCCTTCCAGGAATGGGCCATTACAAGGGTCAAAGCATGAAAAATAAAGCTTTACACATTGGCACTAAAGAGTGAGGGGTGAGTTTAAGATGTGCGAACACCTGAGTGAGTACAGATGCGGTGTTATCTCAGTGAAATCAACACAGACTTTTTTTACAGTCGTTTAAAACAAAGCATTGCAGCTTTGTTTAAAACAGAAGGTTTCTTTCCAGGAGGAAACGGATCTCCTAACGCGCAGGGAGGAGTTTGCCTCCTTCTGTAGGATTATGCACAGCTAGTTTTCTTCTACCTATATGTTGTTTCAGAGTCAGATGCTTATGCAAATCCATTTATTACCCTACATCTGTTGCTTGTCTTCTCCCCAGAGGCTGGGTGCAGCCTGGGAGAGGCACGATGGAGCCGCTTCTGCACGTCCTGAGGGCTGCAGCTCCCGCGGGACGGCGGGTGTGCATGCTGGGCCTAGGGGACAGGGCTGCAGAAACCCACTTTTCCTGCCCCAGAGGAGGGCCAGCTACGCAGCCTCACCTGGAAACCCGGCTGAGATGGCCAAACCAGGAGGAGCAATCCTTCACAGTTCAGGTGTTACTCAGGAGGACGGGATCGAGTCACCTCGTGACAGTCGTTTTGAAGTAAGATCAGCAGACGTAGGTCTCTATCCGGCAGACATTGTGTGACCCCCTTTCTGCAGGTTTGGGCGCGGGAATGGTGAATTCATTTGCTTTGGGATGGTTCAACGAAGGATCAGTTGCTTTCATCCAGCCTAGGCACTACTTTCCACCCCCAGGATGTGGCATTACTGGTGTACGCTATTTTGCCAGGGAACAGGCTGAAGCTATCTAAATATTTGTTACAAAACATTAACTACAGCTTCAGGAGCACTGTTAATAGCCTTTTTAGTTGCAGAAGCTAAAGCAGTAACATTTATAGTGTTCATGGGCAGCTAGCTAAACTCACTGTCATGGGAATTTCATGATCAAATTCCCACTAAATTCAGCAGAAGTTGAGCTGAGGTGTCCTGGAGCCAGCCTGTGGAAAACACTGTGAGAGACAGCCTGTGCACCCAACCTGTCATGAAGGACTGATTCACAAGACTTAAATGAAAAGCCTAGTTTTCAAGTTATATATCAGGAGTCAATTATTTAAATAATATCCTAATTTACTTCATAATGATGTAAGATTTGTAATTTCAGCCACCTTTTATAAATTTTAAAGGCAGAGAGAGACTGTCAAAATGTTCACAAGGTTTCTGTGCCCGACTCGTTCACAAAGACTGTTGCTAATAGGCAGAGTGGTGGGGTAAGGAAACACAATCGCTCACAACAGCCGAGCAGGTATGCTCAATTTTTAAGCCTGCCAGCCTTGACATAATTCCTTTAATTTTTCTAAAATCCTCTTGTACATCTTAATTATCCTGTGTAGTCTCATAGGATGGATTTGATAAGGACAAACACGAACTATTAATTCTTAACTTCAGGGTGTTAAAATAACTGATGAAGCTTGTACTAAGAAAATAAAGATAGGCATCTTCTATGTCAGAATACAATACTCTGTGTCTGATGAGCATTTGTTTTATATACTATACCCTCTAGCATTTACATTTTCAAACCAATAGGAAACTGACCTTTACAGGAATATAGGGCATAGGAAAATGCCTGGGATAACTGACCTCCCTATCAGCAGTTTGCTATCAGCTTTTGCAAGGTATGTTTCAGATGTGATATCCATCTATAAAATTATGTAATTTCAAATATTTAGAGATAAACAGACAAAATGGCACACGAGAGAAACACTGTAGCTGGTTAACGTAAGGCATGTGAGGGTAGTTTCTAGACTGAAAAATACACCAGTCTTTCAAATACAATACTTCTGAGATGCAGCACAAGCAAAGGTTATATGGTTAGAAGATCTATTTCTTCCAAGTGCTTATAGCAAAAAGATAAAGGCAACAACAAAACCCCAAAGAAATCATACCTGTTATGATTACCTCCTTAATTCTGGCAATCAGATAAGCCTCTAGTTGGGACAAGATCTGTTTATTTAAACTCGAAGTGCTCTAAGTCATATCAGTTAATCATTGATAATTTACATCAAGTTAAGACCTAACTAATAAAAGAAGTTTCATCATAGCAATACTTTAAAGTATTGAAAAATGTCCAGTTTTGTTGCTAAAAGGCTGACTTCATTGTTCTCGTTGAACACACTCTGAAGCTTCCAGATACCTGATCTGCTGACCTAGTGGGGAATATGACCTGATCGTCTTAAACAGATACCATGTAGATGGCACAAATGCAATCAGCCTCACAGTGATAAAACCAACAATATCATAGAAATTAGACTTTTCCATTTTATAACAATAAGGTTGTGAGACTGCTTCATTAAAATCTGGGGTTTGGTTTTTTTTTTTTTGTCTATTTTATCATGAATTATAAAATAGACATTTATGAATTGTAATAATGTCAGTCATTTCAGGGGTAAGAAGAAAGGGTGCTGAAAGGAAGCGATTAATTCCAGGAAATTAGTAGAGAAACCAGCAGAAAATAAAGATGAAAAAGAATGGGTGGTAGAGAGGGAAAATACTGCATGCAGTTTTTGTTACGTAGAGGAAAGTGAGACCGGGCATGACAGCATGATGGCAGAAATGAGCGACTTATGAGTTAGTAGTAAGAGAAATTCCATGATATTACCAGAATCAGGAAATGAAAAAAGTGTGAAATTTAAATGAGAGACTGTGGGATGTCTGGTCTTCGAGTTAGAAGATCCATCATGTAGTACAGCCAATTTTTTGTCAAGCATTCCTTCCACAGGAGTGGTTGAGCAATTGAGGGTAATGACTGGCAAGAATTTGTGTGTCAAGAAATGAATTTTAAGAGAAGAACAGGATCTTAATTTGGCTGATTTGGTTGTCTGGACCTACCTCTTCCTCCATTCTGTGGAACTGGAAAGTGTCCTTCCTGGACAGAGATAATTTATAAAACAATGCATTGGATCCCTTCTTATTTTGTTTAAATTAAAATAAATTTCAGAAAAGAATTTTATGTTGGGAAAATGAATCTGAGTCAGATGTAGAGGAATGTGTGTTTGCAGGAGTCTAGTTATAGATACATAATATTTTGGCTAGAGATTTGAAAATACTAGTTGTAGCTTCAGAGAAAAGTTACATTGATCTAACAGTTATGTAGATCTCTTGAATATTCTTGGAGTTAAGATGTTTACCCAGATTTATCACTTTTATGTGATAAAAGCAATAAAATTAGCATCCTTTACGTGGCTTTTTCCAACTAAGAGTATCAATGTAATGCAGAGGTACTGGTGAGTCCTGTTTGTCTCTATTTCATAAGTTGCAACTCAAGCAGGTTCATCAATATGAGATGAATATTTAATATCAAAATTATTAAATGTATTTGTTCAAAGTTCCAGAAAAAAGGTCACATTCTTAAGGGGTTTTATCAATTATTTGGATCATGGAATAAAACCATTACTTAAAGGTTTTATTTTGATTAGCTTTGTAAACCTATCACCCTGTGTTGCTATTTCTAAAAGAAAACACTAGAAAACCCAGCTAGTTTGACCTAAACAAAGCAAAGAAAGTTTATATGTAGGTTTTCTCTTCTTTAAACTATGTATATTTCTTTCAGGAGCCTGACAGTCAGCATTGCTTACTCCTGCAAACTGGAGCCAACCCCCCAGATATCTGAGGAACAGGAGCTGACAACTCTTAAATAGCTATGGAATGTTCTATTTGTACCAGTGGGAATGTAAAGGTGCATAGTGGATATTTGTGTAGTCCAGTGTTAGAGACTTTGCTCAGTCAATATGGGAATGCATTCGCATACCCTTTAGAATTTAGAAATGTAGCAAACCACTAAAACATACATAAATTAAATGGATTCTTCATATTCGTAAGCTCCCTGCACAATGTTAGATTGTTTAGCTTTCATGGTTTATTTTGTTACTTTAAATGGTGCTATTAATCATACTTTCTCATTTTCTTTCACTGCTAGGATTTGACAAGGATTTTCTTTCACCTTGAAAAATTGCATATTCTGAGGAGTTTCTTCTTAATGCTCCTGTACTCTTAGCATACCCTGCTGAGTGAAGGCAGCTTGTTTTCTGCACCACACTTCTTTCTGAAAGATGGTTTCAAAAACGTGGTTTTGATCTCTCTCTTGGTAGTGAAAGATCATAAACAAATATGTCTTTCAAATTATTTTTCTATTGGAAGCCTTTATGATTCCATCGAAGAGGAAACAGAACTAACTCAATAAGCAATGGCCCATAAGGCAGTAAACTGATATGTTGTTAATTTTTATTGCTAAAGTTTCTTTCTACTACTCTGGTTCAAAATGCTATTCATATTTTATTACGGTGATTTTTATGATTGCAATGGCAAATCCTTCTAATATTCTACTCAATATTTTTCATTGAAATGCATTGGCTGTAGCAAGCAACAAGGCAGGGAGCATAACAATATCTCCATCCAAAAGAACAAAGAAAGAGACCAGACACATTACAAATGGACCTGCAAGCTGTTGGCCAGGGTTAACAGAGCAGCTGGTTAGTTGCTACTGGAACCTGCTCTAGAAGAAGAACATTAAATGCCCAAGAAGGAAGCAAGGGATATGAAAATAGTATGAAAAATTGTTTGTGGTAAGTACTCAGGAGACAGCTAAGCAAATATATGAGCTTTGGCAATCTCTTGTGTCCCTTAGCATTTTTATATATTGTAACATATACATAAATATATATGTATCTGAAGAATAGCCATGAGCAGGTTGAAAGCTTATGGGTAGGAACTACAGACCAAGGCAACAAAGGGAACCTTGTGGTTGATGTCTACTACAGGCCTCTTGATCAAGGAGAGCCTATTGACAAAGCCTTCTTACTCCAGCTACAGGAGGCATCGTGCTCGTAGGTTCTCATCCTGCTGGGGGACTTCAACCACTCTGATATCTGCTGGAAAATTAGCATGGTGAGCTTTAAGCAATCCAGGAGACTCCTGGAATGCACTGAGGATAACTTCTTAAGGCAGGTAGTAGACACCTCTACCAGAGAGGATGCAATACTGGACCTGTCGGTCACCAGCGCAAGTGAGCTAATTGGTGACGTCAAGATTGGGGCAGCCTGGGCTGCAGTGACCATGCACTGGTGGAGTTTGCAGTCCTGAGGGATACGGGTCAGGTGAAGAGTAAAGTCAGGACCCTGAATTTTAGGAAAGCAAACTTCCAGCTGTTCAAGGAGTTAGTCAATAGGACACCCTGGGAAACTGCCCTCAGGGACAAGGGAACAGAACAGAGCTG
>JANXJC010000028.1:23304146-23315133 GCA_027564655.1 Leptodon cayanensis
GACTGGAGGAGCAAAGTCCCTCCCGAGGTAAGAGAAGGTCAGGTTCGTGACCACCTGAGGAACCTGAACATACATAAATCTATGGGACCTGATGAGATGCATCCCAGAATCCTCAGGGAATTGGCTGATATAGTTGCCAAGCCACTCTCCATCATATTTGAAAAGTCGTGGCAGTCAGGTGAAGTCCCCAGAGACTGGAAAAAGGGAAACATTGAATCCATTTTTAAAAAAGGTAGAAAGGAGGATCCTGGGAACTACCAACCTGTCAGCCTCACTCCTGTGCCTGGGAAGATTATGGAACAGATCCTCCTAGAAGCTATGCTAAGGCACATGGAGGACAGGGAGGGGATTCAAGACAGCCAGCATGGCTTCACCAAGGGCAAGGCCTGCCTGACCAACCCAGTGGCCTTCTATGGTGGAGTGAGTACATCAGTGGACAAGGGAGAGCCACAGTTGTTGTCTATCTGGACTTCTGTAAGGCCCTTGACACAGTCCCCCACAACATCCTTCTCTCTAAATTGGAGAGATATGGATTTGATGGATGGACTGTTTGGTGGATGAGGAATGGTTGGATGGTCGTATCCAGGTGGTAGTGGTCAACGACTCAATATCCAGATGGAGATCAGTGATGAGTGGTGTCCCTCAGGGGTCCATATTGGGACCAGTACTGTTTAATATCTTCATCAATGACAGACAGTGGGATTGAGTGCACCTTCAGCAAGTTTGCAGACAGCACCAAGCTGAGTAGTGTGGTTGACACACCTGAGGGACAGGATGCCATCCAGAGGGACCTGGACAAGCTTGAGAAGTTGATCTGTGTGAACCTCATGAGGTTCAACAAGGACAAGTACAAGGTCCTGCACCTGGGGCAGGGCAACCCTCGCTATCAGTACAGGCTGGGGGATGAAGGGATTGAGAGCAGCCCAGCAGAGAAGGACTTGGGGGTACTGGTGGATGAAAAGCTACACATGAGCTGACAAGGTGCGCTCGCAGCCCAGAAAGCCAACCATATCCTGGGCTGCATCAAAAGAAGTGTGACCAGCAAGTTGAGGGAGGTGATTCTGCCCCTCTACTCCACTCTGGTGAGACCCTACCTGGAGTACTGCATCCAGCTCTGGGGTCCTCAGCACAGGAAAGACATGGACCTTTTGGAGCAGGTGCAGAGGAGGGCCACAAAAATGATCAGAGGGATGTAACACCTCTCCTATGAGGAAAGGTTGAGAGCAGGGGTTGTTCAGCCTGGAGAATAGAAGACTCCAGGGAGACCTTATTGTGGCCTTTCAATACTTAAAGGGGGCTTCTAAGAAAGATGGGGGCAGACTTTTTTAGTAGAGCCTGTAGCCATAGGACAAGGAGTAATAATGGTTTTAAACTAAAGGAGGGTAGATGCAGACTAGATGGATACAAGGAAGAAATTTTTTACAATGAGGGTGGTGAAACACTGGAATAGATTTCTCAGAGAGGTGGTAGATGCCCCTTCCCTGGAAACGTTCACGGTCAGGTTGGATGGGGCTCTGAGCAACCTGGTCTAGTTGAAGATGTTCCTGCTCATTGCAGGGGGGGGTTGGACTAGATGACCTTTAAAGGTCCCTTCAACCCAAACTATTCCATGATGCTATGATCCTATGATAATAGCGGACTGAGAGCCCAGGGGGAGCTGGGCCTTAGAGATTAGAGATCCATAGGCTTTAGTACTCATTAGGTTGCAAGAAGTGGCTGCACTGGTTCAAGTTATAAGAATAATTTCTCTCTGCTTGTTCAGGTGCTTCTGCACTGTGTTTAATAGCACACTATAAGTGCCATGTTTGTTTTCCCTCCCAGCCTTAATTTCTCATGTTTGTTGATTACCTAGCAGAATGAGACCCCAGTCTTGACTAGGCTCTGCCATGATCCATCTGGCCAATATAAAATCCTGTTTAAAGGTTATCAAGGTACTGATTTTTCAGACTCGATTTACAATGTGGTTTGTTAAATAGCTCTGAATACAAAAACACAATCTGCTCCACCAGATTGGGTTTTTGGTCCTTCAGGTCCATTATTCTACTTCCAGCAGTTGCTTTGTCTAATGCTTCAGCAGAAGGGAGAGGACAGACATAACATAGCTTGCCAACAGTGTGAAGGTTTCCATAAGGGCAAAATTCCATTTTTAATCCTATGTCATCAGCTCCTGCCCATTATCCACATTAGTCCCATCAGAAATAATTTTTTTTTTTTCCTGAAAAAGATCACTTCCTTTCAAAGTCCAATATAAGACACTGTAGTCCCTGCAGAAACAAATTTCACAGTCTATCAGCAAACTGCCTGGAGAAATGTTCTCTTTTCCTTCAAAATTACTTATTACAGTGTTCTACTTCTTATGGTTAATGTGTATTTGAGGTTAACACAGATATTCTTGGAATCTAACCCTCCTTTGTGGGTACTGATGTAAATCAGAGGTAACTCAGTTTATCCCCAAGGTTAGCTCAGATCAATTTAGTCCCTTGTACTGGTCTCTGATATGGTCCCTGATTTGCAGAATTTGTTGTAAATTGCATAATATTCCTCAAGTAAATGAGTGTATGAAAAAAAAGAGGTGCATCTATGCTGCATTTGCTTGTGATTGTGGAAGATTATTTTCAAACATGCTCATCCAGGTAGCTAACATTACAGTTTTTTAGGAATTGCAGTCCATAAACTTCCTATTTGGCCCACCACCAGTGACACATCTAAACAGGGAGAAACAGGCATTTAGTGTCTAAGAGCTACACTGGTCACTGCAGTCTCACAGCTAGACCTTCAAAAGCCTTGGTGAGTCATTGCCTAATCTGAGGGCATGCAGGGGCTCTGGCTGCATTTCTGCCAGCGCTGTTCCCTGGCAGCCTAACTCTTAAGTGTTGAGAATTTTGTGTTTGTACCTTGGCAACTCTGTGTTGGGGTTCATTAACTATGCATCTGCTTTCCCGTCTTCTTGGTGTGAACTGACAAGCTGACAGTTTGCGGTGTGTCTTTTAAGCCTAAAGAAGGAGGAAATGGTGTTTTCCTTCACCCACCTCATAGCCTAACATTTTGAGAAACTGCACGAGATGCGTTACCCAGATAAAATGCTATCATCTGGTCTGTGGAGACTTGGATCTTCCAACAGCAGGGGTCCTTTGATGTGATCTGATCTGTCACATGTCTAAATGAAAATATTCATAAATTGTGGGCATCAGACTTTTTTTCCCCATCTTGTAGGCTTCTGTGTTGAACAGGCTGCTTAGGTGCCCTACGTGGGTCTGTAATGTGTTAAAGCATTTCAGCTGTGAATATTACAAAGCTGAATCTGTGGCACTCAGGTTCCCGTGTGTGTCTTGTCTTAGGATGGAAACATTTCATGTGGTCACAGGAATTCACACCGGGTGGTTCTCTGACTTTTAAAAAGACTTAGGTCATAAGACAGCAGTGGGGTATTATTGGGTCTCAAGACAGCACTCACCCTTGCTTAGTTGTAAAGCTGAGACTGGAAAGCAATTCAGCTTAAGGTCTGTTTTCTGTGTGACTCAGATTTCCAGTTGGTCCCTGCTTGATTGAGAGTAGCAGATGTGTGATCTCTAACAGAATGGACATAATGCCTCTCTCTCAAGATGTCGGTAGGGGAACGGCACTCCTGTTATTCACTGAATCCAGCATACTGTTTTGCCAAATTTCTAACAGAAAGTTTCCAAGGCTGGGTTGATTTTTCTCAGAGCAAACACTAGGATTCTAATGTCGGTGTAGTATCTTCCTCGCTGCATAGATTTACAAACACCAATGTAAATTGATACAAACACTAGATAGGCTCAAAAATTATTACAGCTGCCTGGTTCAAATGAGAAAATTACAAAGATGTTTCTGCAGTGTTTATAGTTTCATTTTTATTTTCTTGGTGTACAGATGCAGTGAAATTTACTGTTGGTCCACTGAATTCTTTAACATATTGCTTAAAGTTTAAAACATATTTCTCACAATTTATGACACTTTACTGAACTTGTGTAGTCTTAAGAACCCTTCTTCAGAAAATATTTAAAATTGCATGTAATCAGTTTAATAGATACTTGTTTGCTGCTAAAACAGCTGTTTTTTTAAAAAGGCATACATGTGCTGGTTGGTCTTCCAGTCAGCTTATCATTAGGAGTGTGCAAAGAACAAATATTAATGTCAGCCTAAATGTTCCTGGCAGTGACAAACTAGATGTTTTTATTCTATTATGATCATAAAGCTGTGAAAATATAAAAAATTATAGTGACCTATCAAATCAAGAACTACTGAAATAATACCAGAAAAGCTGGAATTCAGGTGAGACAATGTTCATACCTACCAGATGTTTCTATTCACCACTGATATTCACAGAAGGGAGTCCGCTTGTAAAAAATGGAGGCTGTCAGCTTAATTTCTATAGCTGTGAGTAATAAAGACTAACCCATGCCAATTTTGTCCTGATGACCTTAAAAAGAGGTGGCACAGTATTCAATTATCATTTCCCTGAACCACCTAAGTGCACTTAAAATTTTTCTAACATTGTTTTAAATGATTAATATGAATGAAGTCAATGCAATAACAAGGATAAATAAAATCAGGAGCTATTCTGCATCTGACAGGGTGAGCTGAGTAACTCCTTGTCTTCAGTACTTAACTAACTAGGCCTACTGTTTGGCTTCTGTGCAGCAGGAGACAGTATGTGATTCAAAAGCCTTACTTTTAAGACTTACTGAGATTCGATTTCAGAAGTAGTAAAAGCATCATAAAACCACATCAATAAATCTACACATACGTGCTAAACCCAGCCATCTAGCTATTTACATGGAATTCAGCCTTTCCCCTCTCCCACAGAGAGGTAAATCTGTGTATTAAATTTTGTCTGTGTCTATTTCCAAAGACAAAGAAGCAGAATAGTTCTTTATCAAGGAATAAGTCTCTTAGAAAATATTCTATATCAATATTTTAAAGCTCTCCCCAAGACTGAATCCATTTTTTCCTGATCCTTTCACTATGGTGCAGTTTTGCTGTCTCTTCTTGTGTTTCTTTGCTGCCTGCATGTCTTGGGAAGAAGAAGGAGGCTGCCAACGTGACACGTACTCTCTGCCCCTGGTGTTACACAATAGCAAAAGGGGAGTTGTCCTTCTGTGATACCCTTGGGAAGCATTCAGTAAATGAGGGTGCTGCCTGATTTGATAAAACAGCACTTGAAGAGCTAAGACTTTGAAACAGTAGCTTAAGTTCAGGTATTCCTATCTATATACCTTGCCATCAAAAAAGGTAAGAACAGACCTCCTTAGAAAAGGAAGTTGCGGTTTGTTTTCAGTCAGTGTGGCTGTTCAACTAGCAAACAAAACATTAGATTTTCTCAAATCTTCAAAAAATTCAAAATCACAAGATGCATTTGCCCTTGAATATAAAGCTACTTAATAATTTCAGGGTACTCTCAACACTCAGGTAACAGAGCATTTTGAGCACATAAAAACAAAATGAGCGTGGTAATAATAGCTGGTGTAAAATGAGTTATTTTGTGTCTCTAGATTTATAAACATTAATGGCTTAATATATATTCTATCATCTCCAGCCAGTTAAATTAATCCTCTCAGCAGAAGTAATATAAATTTAGACTATATTTTCCAGATGATTTTGCTTACTTGTGATCCCCCTTAGTACATAATGTGCTGTAGCTCTAAGAAAATTAATGCTTAGAAGTGTAGATGTTTATATGAGTCAGCAAAGCTGGCATAAAGTTGATGACACCTTGTATACCCAAAGGAGCTGACATTCAATGCTTAATGAAAAAAAAAAATCTGATCTTCAGGCCGATTATAGTGCTATAGATTAATGCACCAGTGAGTCTATTTGAAAACATTATCTTGTGCTTGCATAGCAATTTATGTAACTCAGATTGCAAGAAAGAACAACTGTGAACATAACCCATTAAAGGCACAAGTTAAGAATAATCCAACTGAATTCAAAATACTGCAGTTTCAGCTAGTATTAGCTGATCTGCTTTAATCTTTGCTAGCTCTCTTAGGCAGCAGTTTCCTCATGCTGAACTTGGTCTTCATTTGAATAAGATGCTAGTTGCAATTTCCACAATGAATCTGTAAGGGTGCTTTCATTGCCCCCATTGTTTTACTCTTTTGTCTTGAAAATTTCCTATTATATAGCAAGCACAGTCTGTGACTTCATACCATACCTATGTATTGTACCTCTCTCTGCATTATTTTGCTTTTCTTGCACCCGAGAAGCAGCAGATCCCAAAGTAGAAATTAAGGAATAGTAATGAACAAAGAAAAAAAAAAATCTCATTGCAGAGAGTATTATTAGATGTGTTTCTTCCATAGTTGTCAGTGGGAATTCAGCATTTTACCCTTGGTGTAGATATTGAGACATGAAAGTTTCAAATTAAAGGTATTTATCAAATTAAGCCATTATTTTTGCAATGAGTGTAATTAAGGAATGGCTCTGGAAACTACTGTTTTCTGAGAAACTGGCTCAGCCTTGTAAAGAAAGAAGACGAATTTTCTAAATGTTTCTAAGGTAAAAGCAGCAGTAATCACCAAGTATGATAGGAGGAATGAGGAAATAACCATAGACTCAGGGTTAGGGAAATGGACGATATCTAAACAACACCGCAGACTGATGTGTATTGGGGTCCTCAATTTTTCATACAATGTTAGTGACAAAGACTTGTGCTTTTTTGATTCTGTAGAATTTTTCAGGGTAAAAATCATGCTTAGTAATGTCATGCTTAGTAAAAGTCATGTTTAGTAAAACAAGCAAAGAAATCCCATCAAGTTAAAAAATGCACATGTGTTTTGCTTTTAGCAGATGTATTTCATCTAGAAAAGTCTAGATAAACAAGTGTTTTGATATATCAAGAAAATTATATTTTTTTTAATTCCTGAGAAGATTATTTCCTTTTGGCTTGTCTCAGAATTTAAACGGTCCTCTAATGGTTTACTGAAACTCTCACAGAGCCTCTTGCTTAGTTCCTTCTTAGGGAGAGACTAGCTCAGACTTTGTGTTGGATGAGATGCTGTGAGAAGACAGTGAAGATCAGTGCTATGCTCCTGCATAGAAGATGTTGTCTTGCCAGGCAGATTGGGTGACAGAGAATTTTGGAGACTTCAAATTCCCTTGAGATATCACAGAAAAAATAGTGGGACTGTGAATTGTCTTATAACTAAAAGTTTACATTTGGCCAAATGATATAAGAATGTTCAGTTTGGCTTGACTGAAAACTACTGTCTTCAAGTTTTCAAGTGAAAAAATTCTGTTTTTGAATGAAAAATTAATCCTCAAGTAGTAGGCTGTGAGGGTTGGGTTTTTTTGTTTGTTTGTTTGTTTCAGAGGTGCTCTTTTACTGCCATCTGCTCAAAATGCAGCATTTATTACAAGTGCAAGAGAGTTCTTGAGCAGAAGCATAACCTTAGCTGGACTTGATATTTTGCTCTAGCTATGATAGTCTATGGGCAAAAACCAGAGCCAGAATATAGGTGGAGGTAATTTAGTTTATTACTAACTAGTATAGCCAGTAAGACTTAAAAAGCTTTGGGCTCACAAACGCTTCCTCAGATCTTAAAAGGAAAGCAGAGAGAGGATGTGTGAGTAAGTGAAGTTTATGGCATAAAAGAAGGTGTTGGCAACAATGAAGTTGGTGATGGACTATTTTGAAAGGCAGAAGCAGTTAAAACTCAAACCTTGTCAAGGTGCTGATAGTAGGCTGGTTGCCCCTCCTGCAGCTGCTGTGCATGGGTAGCAGGAGGAGGCTTTTGTGCTCACTTCTTCTGCAAAGGCCAGTGAGCTGCTGGATTCTCAGCCTCTTTCTGTAGTGCTCAATAAAAGAGAGATGGGGAGTTATTTCAAACACTGGTCTACTGACCATTCAGACTGTTTAACTGGACATATCCTGCATGCCCCCCAGATGTTGTGTTCTGTGCTGGCTGGCACTTTCTGAGATATTTTTTGGGTATGGCTCAGAGGACAGGACACACCATGCCCAACAACTGTATTGGGTATGGCTCCCACCGTGTACACCTCCAGCGCCCTCTCAGCAGGCTTTGCCTTCCCAAACTGCTCACGTGTCTTCGCTGCACACTGCCTGTCATGCCACATGGTTTCAGGATGCAAAGCACCTCTTGGATGGGCTGTAGCACAGGTTTTATTTCAGACACTTTTGTAATGAGAAAGCTCCCCTACCCCCATATCAGGTGCGTCTTAGAGCCATAAGTATATGAAATAAAGCTGCGGCCCTGTTTCATTTAGTAGTACTACAATGTATGGCTTTAATATCAACTCAAACGTGTCCACAGAACAGTGGCAGGAGTAACAAGCACGCTGTAGAATCATGCCCTTTGTGCTGCATGATGGCTTCTCTGTGTAGGAAAACCATTTGTATAGCAGCATTCAAAGTTGTGTCTGTAAATGACTCCTAAACTTTCCCAACATACTTGCCACTGGAAACAAATACATTTGCTTGAGTGAATAATTTTTAGCCTGTGAGCTGTTTAGGAGTTCTTTGCTTAACTATTCTTTCTCAGTGTTTTTTGCTTCCTGCTGAAGTCACCTTTTAGTTGCCTTCTCCTTGCTTGAATGACAGGAAAATCTGAAATAGTTACTGCTACAATCAAGTTTTGAAGAATATTCTTCTAGGAGATAATGAATTCTCTCTTTTTTTCCCAGTTATTTTCTGCAAATGTGAGTACATAATTTACAGGTAACCTTGTCTTGCAGATTTCAACTGTGAAAATATTTGTAAGTCAGGTCTTTACCATTTAACAAACTTTAACAAGAATGCCATTTAAGTCAGGTAGCCTTTACATCACACATTAAATATGCAATGAAATACAAGCTTATAAGTGAAAGACCACAATAAGCATCTTACTGTCATCAACAAAAATCAATTTACTTAGCTTTAGTTTAAACCTGGTCTAAAATGCAAATGGTATTTATCTCCTTCAAGGGCCAGAGAAACTAGCTTTTCTAGGCAGACACACAGCTTTGAAAGACATAGAGTGCATGGCTAGTCTGTCAAAGGTATAGAGAATTTTAAGCAGTTTGGCATTATCATAACTGTATTAAGATATGTTTGGTTTTATCATGTCATGTTCTTTGACATTCTGCTTGGCGTGTGCGTGCTGCCTGTCAATCAGAGAGCCAGCATGTCATGAGGGAACTTCACGGCAGAAATCGTGCTACTCAGAGAATTCAGATGAGTTTAAGGAAAAGGAGCAAGGAAAGCTTGACAGCTGCGAGGAGAATTTTTGAGGTGAATCTCAGTCTCATTAAGTGTATGGTTAAAATCATGAACAGAGATGGGATGACAGAGGAAAAAGCTCTGATATACTTCCAAGAGTCCTTGTACTGGAAATGCTTTTTTAAAATTTCTCTACAGTTTTTCACTGGTGGGAAGCTTAGTGAAATGAGTGAGCAGCAAAGCATAACAATTTATTTTTAAAGTGAAAAGGGTAGTTCCTGAATTATTTAAAGGATGCGTGTATATCTATGTAACTTACACTGAACATGGGGAAAACCAAAACAGGATGAATTCAGCTAAACTTCCTTTTGTGGACAACTTAAAACAAATTTGTCCTATGCCGTGACTTGGCTGTGGACCTGCAACAGCCTAATGGTTTCAGACCTTGCTTACTATTGCACTTTGCTTAACTTTTTATCATAACAGATGCCTGGCTGCCTCCTTGCTAGTTTGAAGCTGTCCCTGCCTTGTTGGATGCTGCTATCACTGTATCCATACAAGTAAGTCAAGTAGTGGCAGGTAATGTTCCTGGCGCCTGGACCCTGACCAGCTACAGCGGTGACTTATCATAGCAGTCCCTGGGGTGATTTTGCCCTCAACAGCCATTTCTCAGCCCATGCTGGAGCCTTGCTCAGATGTTAGCAAAAGTCATAACAGGAAAACTGGGTAAGGCCATCCTGTTTGGGAGGGGAAAGGAATTTAGTAGTATGGACATGAGCTGGTTGATGGCATTTGATTTCAGTGCCATAGAATGGTACTGCCATGTTTAATTTACTTTTCTTTAGATATCAGGTTTTTCTATGCCTACTGGTAAGCTGCTGCTCTGACTCCTTCAGTTTCTCCTCCAGTGTTTTGGGGATCAAAGTGTGACTCTCACTCACATTCAGAGGAATGAAGAGAAATACAAGATATAGGCCCTATCTGATAATTGTCTAGAGTGCAAGTGATGGTAGTTTCTGCTGCACAGTTACTCTCCAAATCTGATAGATTAGGAACAGCTAAAATGGACTGAGGATTGGAGTGGAGCTCTGGCTCAGTCCTTCCTCTAACTTCACAGTCATCACAGCAATACGGACGTTGCTGTGCCCTGGTGTAAATGGTTACTCTAAGTTGCTTCTTCTCTGGGGCTTTGAAAAGGAGAGACCTGGAAATTGGAATGTGACTGTAAAAGCTGCACAGAAGTATTTGCAAGGTTAATGCTAGAGGCAAGTAAAAATCCTTATAATGTACTTTATTTGGTCATAGAAAAATTGTAATTTAGCTCCAAGATGATGGTAAAGCTGGGTGGTAAATACTTTGATGGAACCTTCTTTGTGGAAAAACAAAACTTTAAAAAATTAATCAAATTTTAAAAAATTAAAAAAGTTAAAGCAACTTAAAAAGCCTTGTGGAACACACTAAAATACTCATCAGATTTTTGGTTTTGGAGAATTTGAACAAACTAAAATATTCATGCAGTGTTGTAACATTCACTATTCATTCTTCTTGGATTTTTTTTTTTTAATTTTGCTATCACCATTGCAACTTCTTTCCATGTTATATTATTATATAATATAGGGATTGATATTGGGCCCAACACTGTTTAATATCTTAATAAGTGAGCTGGATGATGGGATCAAGTGTAACCTGATGAAGTTTGCTGATGACACCAAACTGAGTGGGGAAGTGGACGCTTCGGAAGGCAGAGCCACCTTGCAGGAAGACCTGGATAGGCTGGAAGAGTGAGCAAACAAGAACCTTATGAAATTC
>JANXJC010000028.1:23323671-23345274 GCA_027564655.1 Leptodon cayanensis
TCTATTAAACCGTTCTTATCTCAACCCACAAGTTTTACTTCTTTTCCCGATTTTCTCCCCCATCCCCCTGGCGGGGGCAAGTGAGTGAGCGGCTGCGTGGTGCTTAGTTGCTGGCTGGGGTTAAACCACGACAGGGATATACTGTGCATCCAGCTGCCCAGGCCATGATGGTCTGAAACTCTAGTGCACTTGCTCTGTCTAGGACTGGGTGGTCGTGCCCTTGCCAAGCACCACATCGTCTTTAGTGATGAGTGGTGTGTCCCTACCCAGATATCTATTTAGGGACAGAAGTCAAAGTGACATGCTGTTGTATTTGCAAGGCATCAGCTTCCTTTATTTTATGATTAACATACATGGAAGACAATTGATGATTGCTAGTTAAATTATGGGCTGGAGACGTGCGCAGCACCACATGAACCCTCCTGTATAATATTATCTCTGCCATGGATTCCCAGAAATACAGACCCTGAGTCAGAAAGGACTATGGTGGTAAATGATCTGTTGCACAATTTTGAAAAAAATCCTTTGCTTTTTTTGCCCCCTCTGCCCATCTGTGACATGATGGTAATAAAAAGATAAGTTCAACTTGATATTTTTCAAGGAAACATTTTTAGTATCCCCAAATATGGTGAGACAGATTTCTTTTGTTTTTAGTTGCCGTGCACGTTAAATAATTATTGGGAGGTAGGTACTTGTGATAGTAAGAGTTTAGTCCTTGGTGCCTAATCCAAGTTCATCCTACTTTAAAAAATTTGAATACAGTGACTTTGGCAAGGGCAATATTGTTGTAGAGACAGGCAAACTGTGCAGATAGACTTGACCTGGATACATACTTTTTGTGCAACCTTGGCCACACTATTTAACATCCTTTTTTCACCCCATTATTTCAATTTATAAAATGAGTGCAAATATTGTTTTTTTCTTGTACCAAGATGAAAAACATTTTTATGTAGTAGTAAAGCATATGGCCTAGATTCTTAGCTCAGGAAAATAAGGGATGTGCCATTGCTGATTTATGCTAGCTGAACACCTATTTCCTGACGTAGAAAATATCCATAAGACACTTTCTCCATCACTGGTAAATGTATTCAAGGATTTTTCTACTCCAGTTTTTTCTTCCTCTTCAACCGTGATATATAATTAATATTATATGTCCATCTTTTAGTTTTTAAAAAGAATTTTCTTCTAGTTCCACAAATTCAGAATTTCTGAATTCAGAAACAGACATATTGTCATAAATGGTAGAAAAAGATTAATTTAGGCCAACTGATCATCATTCAGTGGTCAAAGGGAAAGATTCTTAATTATACAGTAGCACTTCACACATGATTATCAGTAAACTGTTCTTATATTATATGACTAGAACTATGTCAGTTGTGTGATCACAAATAAAATAATTGTAATTATTCTTTTATAGAAAAGTGAATTCAATAAAAAGATTATATATAAATTCTTTCATAGCAAGAGTAACTAATAAATTACCAACCACAGGAGCCTGTCAGCTGGATACAGGGTGCAGCATTTGTTTTTGTAAACAGTTCACTGGTGTGTCAACTGCTAGCCTGACATGGAGAAAACTGAACAGTATTTTGCTCAAAAAAATTTATTCCCTTGAATGAAATCCTGGACAAAATATTATGTGGGAGCTGTATTGGTAGGGAAGGAAGATAACCCCCTAAAATGGACTACTCACAGGCATTATTTTCAACCAGAAGCTACTCTAGGAGAAAATTTCTATTGAAAGCTAAAATGATACTGTCATTATTACAATAGCCATTTCCTTCAGTGTATAGAAAGATAGCTTAAAAGACATCTTTTAAAATACTCTTCCTTGATGAAGAAATGAGTGTGTAGGTTAAATAGACTTGCAGGTGCCCCCAATATTGTAGACAGAAATGGTAAATATATACAATTATCTTCATATTGCAAGCACAGGTTCAGCATATGTGAGAAGCTAAAGAGTTGAAAAATGATATAGCACTTACATCCATTTGGGAATGACAGAAATGTTAAGGAGACTGATAGGACCCAGGCTTCAGCTGATGTAACCTGACAGAGCTCCATTGAAATAAATGGAGCTATTATGATTCATGCCAACAACGGAGCTGGTCAATAAGTGCATTGCTTTGAGACTTGAGCTTTTCTAAGATTACAATAATTGTAAGTGCTGTGGATATTTTATTTTTTCTTCAGGACTACGTATATATTTATATCATCTTCTGTGACCCACTTAGCATCTTGTAATATAAAAAAATTAGAAAAAAATCCGAAAGCTTTCTAATCTGTCAGTCCTCGAGTCTTTTTTCAGGCTAAGCTCTTAGCACTCAGACTTCAGTGAGCTTTCAGCCTCATTACAAACACACACTCTGTGTGGAAATGAGCCATTTGCTGTGCATGTAAATGTACACTGAAGCTGGGTGCTCCTTCTAGTGGGCTGGACTGGATTCACAATTTCGCTTTCACGACCCAGAAGCGAAATAGCGCACTGAAGTCTGCCTAATACCCTATCGCACACTGACCTGCTAGGTGTGCTTTTAGCAACCTACTGTACATTAACAGCATTGATTCTCCAAGAAGGTGTCTAACTGTATGTAATTTTTAGGTATTCTTGTGCCTTACTTGGAAGCATCTCAATTTCTTTTGATCTTTCCTCTTCTCTTTTCAACAAAAAGACTGCAAAAATGTGTCTGGGGCCAAAAGGTTTCACACAGAGCCTTATCAATGACAACTGTTAATGACAGGATATAATGGTCCTGTGTGCCAATATCCCAATATTGTCTCAGTCAACCATATTCCAACGAACATTGACCAGTGTAAGGTTGTGTGGGAACAGATTTAAAATAAAAAGTTTACATGTGTTCCTTACATACTTTACAGGCTTCTAAAATTTATGAAGTTGCAAAGAATCAAAGTTGTTGAAATCCTGAGTAACTCAGATTTTGAACACATCATCATGGATAATGAATACTTTTGATCAGGCTTTTGTGCCTCTGGATGTCACTGTTGTTTAGCAATAATATAAACAATGTTATACGACAAAGCAACAAACGAAAATGGTATAATCATCACCATCTTATGGTTGTTAAAAAGTACAAGGCTGAATACACTGGTAGTCTAAGAGATACCATTATTTCAGTGTAAGGGATGAACAGCTGAACATGTAAAATAATGCTTACTTCAGTTTAAATTTAGGTGAAAAGGAAAAAAACCCTATACATTTCTTCCTAGATGAAAATCAACTTCCTTGGTGTCCCAAAATGCATTCCTTTGGAAGGACTTAAAATGGAGCCTTCATTGCCCTGATGTGGCCCCATCAGATTATGTCAAAGATAAATACTGGTTTCTTTGAGTCAGATGCAATGGTGAAATGTGTGAGGAGGAGGTGGGTAAGTGTCAAGGACCATGCACTACCATTGCTGTTCACGGCTGCTCAGGAGAGGAGTGGATCTTACTTTTCCTAAGTAAACCTGTTATGCATTTGTTAGAAAATTGGAAGCAAAAAGAAGGAAGGGAAAAAATCATATTTTTCTTCTTTTACAGCCTCTTGCACAGCAAACAGTTCTACCTTCTGGAATTATCTATAAAATTAATGGAGATTTAGGGATTAGGGAGGGCATTTTCAGAATCATAAATTGCTGCAGTTGCCTCAGTTATTTACAATAAAATGGGATGTCTGTCTGCACTGCGTGCAGAAAGTCTTCCCTGGAACAAGGAAGATTTGTCAGAAACTTGTAGGGCTAGTGGGGTGTGACACAGAAATAAATAAGAGAGTGTACAATTTTCTAAATGTCTCTGATCCTTAGTTTTTGTTGACAATCAATGGATTAGAGTGGCTGCCTTTGGTTGGAAGTATCAAATGCTAAGTAAAGATGGAAATTGAGCACTTCTGTGAAAAAACAGAATATATTTTATTTTTTAGAATCCTTGAATTTAATTTGATCTCAATCTGAATAGGAAATTTTGCCTGAAGAAGGTCTAGGACTCAGTGATCAGGAAACAAACTGGCATCCTGTGTTTTTGAAGTCAGTAGCCATTGACTTGAGTTTGGATAGGATTTCTTCTTTACAATGGGTTCTCATAGGATCCCACTCTCAGTCAGAGTCCCACTGACTTCCATAAGTAATGAATTAAGGTAGTCAAGCTACTTTAGAAGTAGATTAGTATGGCCGGGTATGTCCGAAGTGCTCTTTATCCCTCAGCTAGACCAGAGCAAATATATTAAGTAATTCATATACTGTAAAGAAGATACTGTTCTTCGATTGTATCTTCCTTTTCCCAGTAGCAGGGTGCTAATGTCACATCATGCTGCGTGGGTGGGTTTTCATTCTTTTGTCTATTTTAAGCCTGCAGACAAATATCTTACACATTTCTTTTATGGTTTCAAACTGCTACCATTACAAGCCTGATTAATAAGGTTTTATGAGCTAATTAATATGCCTTTATCTATATGAGCTTTTATCTTTATGTGCCTGATTGCTACAGTAATTCTATAACATTACAGGAAGCTATTTATTTTCAAATTAGCGATGTCATCACGACCTTTTACCACATGGATAAGTCGAGGTTCTGGCCTGCCAGGTACGTAGAGGATGGCTCAAACTGTTCAGTGCTGGCTGTAAATTACAGACTGATGAGAGGATGTGATGATCTCTGTTCCTTGATGTGCATGCAGCAGTTCATTCTCCTGAACATAAGTGATGACAGAATTCTCGAACACTGGAAAGAAGAATGAAACAGTAAATTTCTAAAGTAGGAATGGCAGTAGGAGCATTAATGAATGTGCTTACTGGGGAGTGAGTGTCCATGTGCCTGGCCCAGTCCCTGATGGTGCCTGTGGCTGGACCTTCCTGGCCACCCAGGGACATCTCTGGTCCTTCCAGTTGCTCTGCCCAAGATCCTCTGCCGGGTATGTTTTGGGAGGTTACATCACCAGGCTAGTGTGGATCTCTGTTTCTGATCTGTTGTTCCCCAAGCCTAGTATATGCACTGACTAACTGGGCAAAACACTGAAAACTCCAGGTGCAAAGGAATGAGACACAGGTATTTATATTACTGTAGTATATGAAGCCTCGGCAGAATATGCATTCAAATATATTCAAAGACATTTACAGGGGGAATTATTTAAAAGTATTTATTTTCTGATAGTGAAACCATCTGGCTTCTCAGGCCTGTCTTTCCTTTGAAATGACTGTACCTTGTCAATAGCAAGATGCCACTGCAAATATTTAGACTTTAAGAAATGCATTATTTTGTTGAAAAAAAAATCTCTAGTAAAGAAAGTTAAAGTGCAGTGATTTTGGAAGGCTATTGGAAAAACTGGGAAAATGGAATTACAGTCTCCTAAGTTTCAGTCTGAAGTCTTATTTTCTAACAAAGATGTTTTCCATTTAAACATTTTTCTTCCACTCTCAGTTCAATAGTTCAGCCTTGCATGGCTGATTTTTTTTCATGACTTTTTGCTTCATCCACACAAATTTAAAAGACTCTGCTGCTTTCCAGGCTGCAGTTCAGGTAGCGACTCTCTGCAAATTTTTAGCTTGTATTGATAACTCAGATAATTTAAAACACAACAATAATATTAATTGGAATTAATAAATATTACAATTATACTACTCATACAAGAAAAACTTTTTTTTACTCTACTATAGTTTAAAAGTTATGGACAAATAACTTTTAAAAAAATCATTAAATTTGTTTCACAAGCAGTTTTGAGTTGGATTTTTCAAAAGTGCATAGAGTCTGATTTCTTTTAGAGTTAGAAGTGATCAGACTTCCTTCCATTAATGTCAAAATATCATGTTCTAGGCTATTACACAAAGGGATTAAAAACTGTAGTGCATCTAGGGGAAAACATTCACAAAAGAATGGAAATGAATTTATGTTGTATTTGTGTGACTGTCATACATGCTTTCAAAGGATTTCTATTGTAATTCAAGATTAGTTGAGCATAAGTTAATGGACTCTTAAAGTATTACCCAAAGCTTATTATGATAGACTATAGGAGCCTCTTTTTAAAATGTTTTTTAATAATATCAACTACAATGTCCCTGAAGACATGATATTTCTAGGCTTAGTATTTCTTCATCAAATATTAAAATAGGTCAAGCAATTTTGATTCAGTTCCTTTTCTGCTCATTCTGCTGCTGTAGTGTGCATACCAAGTAGAGTGTATTATGTAGATTTACCAACTGTTGAGTTCCCTGCTTTATGCCATTATGTTGTTTATTTTGTAATATATACTGAGAGTGGAGGAACTACAATTACGTGCTGAGGAAACCTGATATTTACTAATTCCATAAAGTTAAGGTCATCTTCTATAGCAGTGGGAGAATAAATTAATTGATCAGAATTCAATGTTGCAGATGCAGGTAAGCTGTAATAACAAGACTGACATGAGAACAGATGACTCAACAAAGTTCATAGTTGCATGATTAAACTACTAATAGCTTATAGTATGAATAACAGTATAATTCTGTGGATCAAACTGTGTGTTTCCCAGGGAATATTTGTACTTGTCAGTTAGAATCTGGCTCAATTAAGGGCCTCAATTTTTTGTTCTTGGGTCCTAGTAGTCAAAGACAACCCCCAAAATGCAAATCTTCCAGCCTTACTCTCCAGCTGAACAATTTTCCACACCCTTTGTTTTGTTTGGGAGCAGGAACAGGTATGTAGCATGTTTAAAGCTTAATCCCATCAATCTGACAGTAAGTTCTGTACAAAGTTTCACAAATACTAGGCAGGAATCAGACAGAAGAGGGCCATGTAAACACAGTGAACTATCAATTATAAACTTAGTTTTGGTGAAGTGTAAAAGAATGTGACCCTTCAGACCTCTTTTATTTAAAAACTGAAAGTACAAAGTAGTGCACAGAAATGACACATTTAGAATAGAATTAAAATCTTTTGATGTTTCAAAAATGAAGGTGCGCACATTTTTTACATAATAGCTGGCATGCAAAACAGATTCTTAGAGCATAAATTGCAGTGAAGACATGAAAGTGCATGACTCTATAAGCTTACAGTTCATCAATAACATTGTTAAATGAGTTTTCATACATTTTGTTATACAGTAGTAAAATGCTACTATCACTGATTTCATCAAAAGTGAGACCTGGCAGCAGAACTGTTGCTGGGCAATACATAAGGTTAAAGAGGCATTTGGCATATTTGGTTTTGATTTTGAGCAATCTAATATTGAGCAGCTCAACAACTTAGGAGGCTGACTTTTTTGGCTTGAAATATGTTGCAGGGCTTGTATAGAGCAATGTCCTTGATCCAGGAGCAGGATCCAGGAAGGAGTACGTCAGATATAGTTTGGAGTCTGCAGACTAAAATTATCCATGAGTCTTTGATTTGATTTTGATGCCAGAGACAATCTTTGCTCTGATGTCCATGCCGAAGACTGTCAAGTCCTTGACAAGTAAAAATAAAATTGTGTGGTTTAGTGTGCCCCTTTTGACAATACTGGTGTACCACTACTTTGGTTTACCTTTTTTCTGTGTATATGATTCTGTTTCTAGTAATTTAAAATACTTACCATTATGATTTCAAAGATGCCTTATTGTTAATGATATATTTCAAGATCAGGTGTTACCTATTCTGATGGAATTTATCAGGTCATCACTTTGAACAAACCTAGGTTTATTGGTTTTAGTAGCTTGCTGAGGAATAAACTTCATGATTATCCTCTTGTCATTCAAATCAGTCTCAGATTTATTTCCACTCCAAGCACTGCAAAATACGAGACAAAATAAGACTCATTTTTTGAATGGTGACTGTGAGCAGCAAAATAAAACAGTCATTCCTCAGGAAAGGACTTGATTCAACATCCCTGCAAGTTACTGCAATGCGTCTTTTGGCTTGCAGAATTTTGGATCATGGTTTAAGTGTGCAGACTTCAGGAGCTGACAATTTCTAGAACTCCCTGTCTTTTTACTACCTGCCTTGTTACCTTTTGGTTGCAAATTGTGGCCAAGATTACATATTAAGAGCTTTTGTGAAAGAATTATACTTTCTCATGTATGTGAAGTATTTTTCAAATTTCTGGTGGCTCTAAAATAATTAATGATTGTAAGATAGAAAAATGAATAACCTGAATGTTAATAACTGCAGCTTCATTTTTTAATCAAATTTTAAATATTAGAAATTTGCAAAACTACTTATGCAAATGAAATTGCCCCGTCTCACTGGCTATAATAATCCTGCTCAATTATGGTACTGCTAAGACATACAGATTTATCAAGTTTAAATAAATGTGCGTAATTCTTCAAAGGCTTTGTGTAATTGCTTCTAGATTTGCCATCAGCTGTACTTGTCTTCCTGATTGTATCTGTACTTGGTACGTTTTCATGTTGTAATTGTATAGTAATTGTTTGTGATTGTATCTATGAGGTTTTTATGCAGTAATTTTGAATGGCAATTGTCTGATTGTACCTTTGCTGGAAGTTTTAATACTACTTTTTCCCAGAATATACTTGCTAACAAGCAATTCACATAGGCCAATATATACTAGACTGAAAATTATATAAAGAAAATGAGAGGATATTTCCACAAAGATAACATATTATGAATTATAAAAGTGAATACTTTAGTTTTTTGTTTAATGGTCAGCATAATCTGCACATAAAAAATGCTTCAACATGAGGTTTACATTGTGATTAAACTCAAAGAAAGGATGCTGTGAATATGATAGCATTTTATATCACATTTATTCTTCATTAGTTAGTTCTGTATCTGTAGCTCACTGTATTAATAGTCTCATAACTGGCATATGCGAGGCTGAGCCTTCTTGCCAAGACTCAGCAGAGGCAGGTAGACTAGGAGAGAGAAGACTTGCAAGGCTTGTCAGAGTATTATCTTTTCCTTTTTCTTATTAGACAGGTTCTACATATGCATATTATGCAGTCTTACTGCTTAATAGAAAAGTAGAGTACCTACATAGCAAATTACTGATTTGGAGAACGGTTAGGACTCCACATCAGACTGATCAGACCAGGCCAAGTCACATCATTTTATCATCCTGAGCTCTTTCTGGTACCAGCAGTTTCCCTATATCTGTAGATAGACATCAGTTTTCTCTGTAACAAAGATTTTTTTGCAAATTCTGCTTTTGTTAGCAAAAATGGTACAGCCTAAGTGTAGCCTTTAGGTATTTCTGGTGAGGATTTGGTACATCTCCCAGAAAATGAGGGTGATCAGTTTATGAGGAAAGGACTGAAAACTTGTGGTCCACAGAGTTTGTCTCTAAACTACCGGGTTTATCCTGGAAAGCTGTCTTGCTTCTCCTATTTGGGAGGGATTGGGAATGTCTTTTGTGTTTGGATATATTGCTTAGGGAAAATACATTGCATAGATTTTTGTGTCAATGCACTGATGTTGACTTTTTGGTTTCAGACTATCTAGCTGCAGTGATCCACAAGAATCTGGGCAAGGATCCAACCATTTTGTAAAGGGAGCAGAGACATGTCCCCATGATGGGACTGTAAGAAAGTTGGGGCTGTGTCATAAGAGCTCTCTGGAGACCTGTGGCTTGCTCTGGGGGAGCTGGGTGGAGGGGAAGGAGTGATCGGGTGGGTTAGTGGGTCCCCTTGCCATTGTCTCTGCAACTCCTTCCATTCCCTGGGCAGCCTCAGCAGCAACGGGCTGTGCAGGAAGGAAGTGTTGATCCCAGCACTGCCACAGTCATAAATGACTCCTGTATCCTCCAACACTGTCACGGCAAGACGCCTGTCTTCACTGTCAGTCTTCCAGTCCACTTAATTGCTTACATTGCCCGGACATAACATCTGCACAGGCTACAGTAAATAAAAAGTCTTCATTCTGGGGCTGATGAAAAAAAAGACTGTAAGCAATACTGAGAAAATGGGTTTTTAACGGATTTTTATTTTTGGAAGTCAAGCGAGAAATTTGTCCCCATAAAAAATGATTCTTGTTGAACCAAAAATAATATTTTGGAAACATGAAAAAAACTTTAAAAATCCTACAATGGTTCTCCAATTATTTTAGATTAAACTCAGGTGCTTTGCTTGAAATGACTTTATCATATTCAGTTATTTTATTTTCAGATTTTAAACCCCTTTACATGAACATTTTTCTTTAGCTTAAGTAAATTGTGTAATAACTAATTCTACTTCCAGATGAAGAACTGAAAACTGTCAACACCATAAAATACTGCTAGACATATTTCTGAAACAAACTGTTTTCTTTCAGAGATGATGGAATGGAAATGTTTTGATGCTTTTGATCTCTCTCTCCCACTTTTTATATTCCCAAACATTGGCTATACTTGTTTAACAGTTAAAATAGTTTTGGTATTCCTGAAACTCTATTTTGTGGAACCCTGACTATGAATTGGAAAACAAAAATTGCCCAGATCTATCCAAGATCTTTTCATTCACTGGGTATCTGTAATTTACTGTATTCAATCAACATCATAATTTTTCTTGTAAGGTATTAAAACCATGTAGAGCACAGTGATAACAGCCATAAATCATGGAGACAGTGCCCAAATGAAGAGGGCTTAACTTAATCATCCAGTACTGACCAGAGTAAATGTCACTAGCTGATAGAAGAAAAGATGTGTCTTATTTCCTCCATCATTAACATGTATAAGAGAAATGAAGTTTTCTCATTGTGAAATTGCTGGACCATTTTCTTGAATTTTTTGATAACTTTGCATTGTTATGCATTTGTAAAATAAATCATGGGTAAACTATCCTTTAGCTTTTGTAAGTTCATAGATGCTAAGCTCAGAAAATATCACTGCAATAACCCAGATTGCACCTGAACATAAGAACCTATTCTTTGAGCTATGACTTCAGCATGTCTTTGAGAAAGATTCTCAATCTTTATTTAATGACTTCAAGTGATGAGAAGTCTACCACAGCCCTTGGTATATTACACCAATTAATTGAGTTTATTTACCCTCAGCTAAAAATGAATTTGCCTAGCCTCAGTCTCCATTTGGTCATGTTGTTCCTTCATTTGTTAGACGAAAGATCCCTGTGTAGTATTATACCTCTTTTTCCTGTGTAGTCTGTTTTATTAAATACTATTTATTGAAAAATACAAATTCTACAATAACCAGAACCTGTTGCTTGCTACCTGCAGCTCATGAGGAGATAGCCTGTCAAAACAGTAGATTCAAATTTTGGTTTTCATATAATTTTACCACTAATTCTTAATGAAAATTTGTCTCCGTGCATTGTTCCATAAATATAACAGTTGCTACATAACCTATCATCTGAGTATTACCAATTGTAATCGAGTTTCTTCCCTCATCTAAATAAACATTGTTATAAGCATCCCTCAAAGTAAGGGGTACTTTTCTATTAGGTGTTCCTTCAAATTAGCAATGTATTTTTCAAATGTGGACATTCAACAAAAGTTGGGTTTTCAGCCATGATGTTAAAAGATGTAACAGCTGGTTTTTTAGATCAACTATAAATATTCCTTCTCACTCCTCTTCTTACACATTGCAGGGGTGGCTAAATGAACATGAGGTCTGCAACGTGGGAAGCTCTTTTGTGTCCCACTGACCCTAAAAGGAGTCTGCATAGGTTTTAAAGTTGACATCCCTGAACATCAGGTGACCAGTGGCCTTTCAGAAAAAGATGATTCTTAGCCTTCTCTGACAAAGCTCTTCTTTATACAACCATTTATATTATTAGATCTTCCCTGTACTCAGATTTAGTTCCAAATAGTTCAATCATAAGCCTCAGGTGGTAAAAATGTGAAACTCCATATTGGATTGTGACAAAAGGGTTGTTATTTCTTTGAAGAAATAGCTTTTTGTAGCAGTTCAACAATAGGATTTGTACTCCAAAGTGATTATCAGCTAGAACAGTTAGTGAGTATGCACTTACTAATGTCAGAGGACAGAAGTACTCATGAATGCTGTATATCTATATATCTATCAATTTGTAAACCCCTCTTTGTAAAACCAAGCAAGCAAGTATACAACTACTAGACACTCCATGAAATCAAAATGAATTTTGAAAAATTATTTTATTTGTTTGTCTTTGCTTACATGCATTTTCTGCTATGCTATTAGCATTTTGCTGACATATTTCACTGGTAAATGATAGACCTTTACACCTGCTTACCACTTTTTTTGGATAGCAGTATTTTTAACGGAAAGAAACCAGGAAACTTCATATTTACAGACAACATTCTTCTTTAAATATCTAATTTTCTTTTTATATTCGAGCATTGCCTTCCACTTCTATTAAATCTTATGAACACAGTGACGCAGAAAAGACTTAGGTGCTGGATCTGTTCTTCACATGAAGAGGTAACATAAGTACTTAATGTTGCAGACAATTAGTTTGATTTGACTGTATTCAATTAAGTAGGCATCACCCGATTAAGAAATTCATGTTCATGAAATAAGATTCAGATAATCGCAAGTACCTTGTTTGTAGCCATTATGTGATATATCAATACTATGTGATAAAGAGCTTTAATGATTTACAACTTTTCATTTCAATTTCTTCTGCCAAAGAAAAACTGCTTGAGAAAGACTGGTAACTCTATTATGACTCAGTAGCTTTGGGGTTTTTCACATTCTTTCTGCTCGTTCCTCTGTGCAATTTCTCATGGGCACTCTAATGATGTAATCCTTTACAAGGTAATCGGGTTCTATTGTCATTTTTTTCAAGGCAGAAACACAGCTTAAAAGCAGAGCCAGGGCCAGCCGCAGTGGATAGGCAGGATTTTCCTGGGTCCCATCCAGCGGCAGGGACTTTAGTGTGGGATGGACATCAGCCACCCCTCTGCTCCTGTTAACTGTTCCCCGGGGGAGCCTTGCTATAAGCCTGTTCCATCTAGGTAATTTTGGTAGTAAGCATTCTGAATGATTTTTGTTGCCAGAGCATCTTGAGGCTCTCGATACAGCCCTGGAGACAGTATGAATTTTCAAGACCATATATAAGCATGACCTGGCCACACAGAATGGCAAATTCTAGGCTCATTCCATAAATTCTGGTGTATAAAATATAATTTTGCTCAAGCACTCACATAGGGGAGGCAAAAGCTAGTTTATTTGGAGCAACATTAATTTTAGAATTAGCTTTTTTGTTTGCATATTTAGGAATAGGTTTTCCTCATTTTCGTGACTGACAGAACTAGAAGAAGAAGTAGATTTTGAAAAACTTGCCAAAACCAACACTCCAAAATCAGTTTCAGGCTATGCTAGTTTTGGCTGGGATAGAATTAATTTTCTCCACAGTAGCTAGCATGGGGCTGTGTCCTGGATTTGTGCTGAAAACAGTCTTGATAACACAAGGTTGTTTTCTTTACCGCTGAGCAGCACTTACCCAGAGCCAAGGCCTTTTCTGCTTCTCACCCCACCAGCGAGGAGGCTGGGGGGGCACAAGAAATTGGAAGGGGACACAGCTGGGACAGCTGACCCCAACCGACCACAAGGGTATTCCACACCATAGGACGTCATGCTCAGCATATACAGCTGGGGGAAGAAGAGAGAAGGGGGGATATTCGGAGTGATGGCATTTGTCTTCCCAAGTCACCGTTAGGTGTGACGGAGCCCTGCTTTCCTGGAGATGGCTGAACACCTGCCTGCCCATGGGAAGTGGTGAGTGAATTCCTTGTTTTGCTTTGCTTGTGCACGTGGCTTTTGCTTTACCTATTAAACTGTCTCTATCTCAGCCCATGAGTTTTTTCACTTTTAATCTTCCGATTCTCTCCCCCATCCCGCTGTGAGGGAGGTTAGTGAGCAACTGCATGGTGCCTAGTGCCGGCTAGGTTAAACCATGACGCAGGTTTATAGCCTTTATTTTTTTTTTTCCAATAAATATATTTTATTTGGTTGGTTTTTTTTAGTTTATAAACTTTGAGAAATTACAGATTGCCTTTTCTGTTTCATTATTCAAGGTCAGTGGTAGGGAATTCTCAATTTTTTTTTATTTTTTTAGGTTACAACATTTAGATGTTTGATTTTTGATGTTTTTCTTACATGTCTTGATTTCAGGTATGTGAAGTTGAATAAACCTGCTATACTCAGCATATTTTCTTAGTTGGTTGATGCTACTTCATTCCCATAATGTGATGAAAGATTCTCCTTCCCCTTAGAGACTATTCATTCAGTTCTGACATTGCCTGTATTTTTTGAAATAAAGATTGGCTATTCATTTTTGACAGCTAGTTTTTTTTTCTGTTCCTCCACTTTTTTCCCCCAAACTGTCTAAAAGTAGATGACAAAGATGGAGGCAGGCAAATATCCAAAGATGTCACCAGCCCCAGCACAAGTTAGATCTACTCATTCGGTGGCCAGAATTCAGCAATAAACCAGCAAAAAAAAGGATTTCACTGCAGCCCATTTATGTTAGCAAATGCTGTGTGAGTGAACCATGAATAGGTGAGCAGGCAAGACCAGATGCGCTATTAAATGGATTAGGTGGGCCAGTTAACGATGATTGGGAGTCATTGCAATTCATTTAATTGAATCTGTTCTTTTGGCAGTGATCCCAATAAGCAGACATTTAATTGCCCAGAATGCCTGTGGTAGATAAACTATTTCAGACTAAATATAATCTACTTCTAATCTATTCTGTGGTTCCCTTAAGCATAAACCATCCTTATGCTTTTTTTAAAGGTGTGAATAACTTGAAAGCACTGATTTTACTGCTTTTCTGCAACCTGTGGAGTGCTCTAGGGTTGCCTGAGAGAGAGCATGAAGAGTAAGACAACATGTAAGGAAAGGTGTGCCACCTTGCCAGGGAAAAATTCAGTGCTTAGTTTAAATAATAAGACAGGCTCTTCTACCGTAAGTCTTGTCTGAACAGAAATGTCTCAAAAGACTTAATCAAAGATGTCAGCATTTATAGTTCTCCACAGTTTAGAATCGTTAATACATTTAACACTGAAGAAGTTAAAAACCACCAACAGCTCAAAACACCTGAAGCCAGGAACTCTTTCTGGAGTCTCCTGCAGACTCCATGAGATCATTAACCAGTGTCTGTGTGGGGGCCGTGTCCCTTCCCTGATGCTTGTAGCTATGTCATTGGGCTGTGGGAGCTGTAAGGGGTCAAATGGGACTCAGAAGGATAAGCACAAGGAGGGAGACAGCAGTGGAGCTTGGGGCTTTGTGTGCTGTTGTGCTGCCTTCCAGGAAAAGAAGATTCTGAGTTTTGGTGTTTATTTTCAGGATCATATTTCTGTTTTACATTCAGCTAGCATTACCTGCAGGCCAGAAAGCCTTCTACAGAAGCGATCTGCATCTGTCCTCCCTGAGCAAGATGGACCAATTACTTGCTACCCCCTACATGTTAATTGCTGGGGTTACCTAGCTTGTTGTCTAGCAAAATATACTCCATTACAGGTTTCGAACCTTGTGTGGCTGAGGAAGGAACAAAATCAGTGTCTGCATTCATGGAAGACATCTCTAATCGCCTGACTGCTATGTGAAAGACATGTGAGGCTTTTTAAAAAATTATTAAGAATTATAATAGTTTTACTTCCTTTCAGATCACTAAACACACCAGCAATTTTTTGCTTGAATGAGCAGATAATGAGGTTTGTATTTTCCATGTGAACTGGTTTTGAAGCTTTTAGCCCTTTTTTACCTAACTGAAAGAGTCCTGAAAATGAACCAATACACCACACACAGCATTTTTGTTACAAAAGTAGCTCATGTCCACTGGTTTGGAGGCCTGGGACTCCACAGAAGTTGGTACAATGTGAAGTAAAATTCACTCTTTTTCAGGAGATCAACAAAAGGACTTCTCAAGCTCTGTTATGTACAGATGCCCAAGCTTCCTGCTGTGTTCTGCATTTATAGGTCTCAGTGTGCTCCTTGGAAAGTGGGCAATTTCTAACCTGAGGGAAACAGCTTCTCCTTTAAACTTCACAGCTGGCTGTGCTAAGAAGCCCATGTTCAAAGCAAAAATAAGCATCAGCTTGAAGAGTGTATATGTGGCTGGTAACAAAAAAAAAGGAAAGAAAAATAGGTTAACAGCTAAGCCAAGCTGAGACATGGCATTTGTTTGTTGACTGCTGACAATCTTTGTACAGACAGAACTTCACCAAGTAGTAAACCTTTCCAAGGAAACTGTGTTCTAAATATCAGTGTTTGCTTGCAATTGTTTGTACACACTTACTGAGAATAACATAGAATTTGACCACTTTAAGTGGCAACAGTAAATTATATATCATAGAATTATAGAATCATATATGCTCATTGACCCTTGATTACTTTATACTAATTGGTTTAATAAGTACCAATTATATCCCTAAATGGTTTTCTGAATGTTAATGTATCAGCTACATTCCTCATTTTCCTATGTATTTTCTAGTCAGATAACGAAGCAGTAAGATTTCTCTTTCATACCTATTAGTCATCATTACATTCTCTAGTAAAATGCTATTTCAGATGTAATTATATTTACAAACATATTTAGGCTGAAGTTATCAACATTCGTGCTAAATGTTAACCCATTATATTAGTCTAGGTAGAAGCACATGGAGAAAAAACATGAAGAAGAAAATCCATCAGACGATGTTATGAACAGAACGCGTTTTATACATTTTTTTATATATAACATTGGATGACTAATTAACAGAAGTATAAAGGCTTTGTAATGAACTTAGCTATTGATACAGCCTAATTCAACTCTGGAGCCATTTAGTAATGTATCACATTAGTGGTTCCTCAGAATAGAATTGGTCCCATTGATATTACTATAGATGTTTGGTTGACTTTGTGTGCTGAAGACTTTTCTGCTGAAGAATAATATTTTGCTGAAACTAAAAGTCTTGCAAGAATATGTCAAATCCAATGAAAATACAGATTGTTTCAACAAGAAATGTAAGAACAAATAGTTTGGTTTTGAACTGACATTTGGAAATGAAATGACAATCTTCATTTATTTTCACATGGAGCTTTGTTTCATTTTAGATAAAAATAAAGCAAAACAAAACCAATATTTTGTGTCAAAATGTTGATATGAAATGACAAGGATCAAATCTAGACTTATCATGCCCATCTTCTGTTTAACTTCAAGTACTAAAATACCCAATGCCCCCCTTGACTGTTTTGGAAGACGCTATAGATGTTTAACATCCACAAATAGCTGGAAAGGAACAGCATTTTGCTTGTGCAATTAAGTATTAAAAACATATATATATGGAAACAATATGTACCTATTCTGCATATGATGAGGCAGATGAGGCTAGCTGTAAGTGAACTTGTTTATACTCCCACAGGAGTCTAGCTGCAGTAGAATTGAACACCATGTGAATTAATTTATCCCACTTTCAGGCTGCTTGGCAGCTTTTGGCACTCACGCTCGTGTATTTATGGCTGGCCTGAGGATGTACACGCTGCATGACAGTATGCAGCACAGGCATATATCCTTATTCAGTGTTTAAGCACGGGAGTAGTTGTTACTCGGAGATGTCAGCTGGTTATCTCTTAGAGAAGCTGTCATGGGGATTGCATGCTGTGGAATTTACATTACCATCTTAAAATACTATGTGATTTCTTTAGATTAAAGGACATTGTCAGGTTAAATCAACATCACATTTCGAATTTTATGTCTTCCCTCTATTCTTAATGTGTTTTGAATTGAAAAAATTGAATTTGTTTTCCATTTGACTTACTCTCTCTGCTACCACACTTTGCTTTTATGCTAAGCTCTGGTCCTTTGCCTGTAAAAATGTGATTTCTCTTTGCTTTTAAAGGACTGCGTTTTAAATTTCTGAACAAACAGTTAACATAAAAACATGTGCTAAGTGTGTTTGACAGGAAGAATGTAATTTCACTTAAAAATCCTCACTTCAGAAAGTTCCACTGCATTTTCTTTTTTTCAAAGAAAATCTGACATTCCAACTCAGTGTAACTGTAGAGTCTTGCAGTCTATTGTTATTATTAATTTTTTGTATGGTGAGAGCACCTGAGCTACCAGTCAGAACTGAGACTCCCATCGTGCTAGATGCAAGGACTTTGATAGACTTATTTCCAGCCCATGAAGAATGCATTAAATGAGTTAAGAACTAAACACCAGATACATACTAAAGGGAGTGATTATTCAGACAAACTACGTATGCCTGTAAGTGATAGCAATCTGTGAAGAGAGGAAAAAGTAACCTTCCTTATGTACATGCATGCTTTCAGAACATGATATGATACTAGGAGCAAATTTATACTTTGAGGTTCTATTTCCTGAGCTGGGGATCTCATAGAGTATGTATATATAAAACACAGTGCTATGCAAAGGGATCTGAGAGAGAGTTTAATGTGCTGTATATCTCCTTGCAGCATGTAACGTGGTTCTAGAGGTGATGTAGTCAGATTAGCATTGCATCATGGCCAGGTTGATTAGCTGTGCTGGTGCAAAGCTCTTTGAGTCAGCTTGGATAGATCTACATGGAGCTGCACTGCAGAGTGGACCTAATTTGGGTAGCTGTAGTATTTAGTAAAGAATTTAAGAAAATATTAATAGGGAAAAATTCCGTGCTGTATTTGCAGCAGAATGGAGTCTTTAAACTGCTTTATGCCCCTTCTGTGTTGAATAACTCCAACATTTGGAGCTGTAACTAAGTTGAAATGCAATGACAACTGAGTACAAATACCATCTCCTTTTCCCTTTTAAAGAAACCACGGTATTCCTTGGGTCTGTGATAACTTAAAAGTCATTGCTTGTCATAATACTTCTTACACTACTTAGAAGTCCTCTCCTGCTTTTTGTTTGGCTTTGGTCTTTGAAGTTGCTAAAGCATGCATCAGTGGAGGAATAATCCCTTTTCCATTGTTTCCAAAAAGATGGTGTAACTGCAAATTACTGAACTGAAGGGGAGAAAAATCGATATCCTCAAAGAAAAAAAAAGTGCAACAAAGTCTAAAATTAAAATGTACTGAAGCAGATTTGATATAGTACATAGCAAGCTTGAGCTAAATGGACTGTTGCCAAAACTGAGTATTACTTTCTTTAGGACAAGGAGAATCTATTTTGAATTTTATAATCAAGCTGGCAAAAGCATAAATCATCATGATGTTAAAAATAATAACAAGCTTAGTGCAAGACAGCAGTGCAGCAACTGGTGATGCCTCCTAGCATGTTCTTATCAGACAGATGGTCTGTTTGGTAAACTGGGCATTGAGCAAGTACTTGCAAAACCTAGGGTCTGTGATGAATCCTGCTATTTGTTGTCTTTGTGATCTTGAGTGTGTCACTCCTTGGCTGCTCTTCCTACCTGTTTTTACGTCTTCGTTATGTAGGTAATAAACTCGTTGGAACAGTACCTATCTCTTATTTTGCAGCAAGCTAAGCGAGACCCTTGGTTTGTCCTCCATCTCTGTCAATCCAGATTTCAAAATCCCAGCCTGATTTGCCCCTCTTCAAACCTGTTTGTGCCTTCCCAACTCTTTGGGATCCTGTTTGTTCCTCCCATCTGCTCTCCCGTGCTTCAAGATTTGCAGGGATCTTGGAGCCAGCAATTTCAGGACCATGTTTCTGATCTCCTGGGAAACTACCGTGCTGGACTAGCCTGGCTTGTGTCATTGTCAATGTACTTTGGTGCTTCAAGCACACACTTTGATGACTCTCTTGAATACATATTTGTTTCCAGAGCGGAATAAGTCAGAGCCTTTCTCAGTCACATAAATCAACAAGAAATCAATGAAAGGCAAGTCTGTAAAGAGAACACTCAGGCCTGGCCAGGCTGCTTCTAGTTTTCCCAAAGTGAATATTTTGTGCCTAAACTGTAAAGCTGAACTGATTTATGACAGCTTTGAAACAAAGACAACCAATTTCCAAGGAAGTTTGTGATTAAGCAATGTTTAATGAAGTGTGGGGCTTTCAAATATTTTTTTAAATTCAGTAAGATTCTAACATTTCTATTGCATCAAACTGGTACAGAAAGGCTAACCAGTTCTGCTACATTCTGTAGGATTTTTCCATGAAGGGGAGAGTAAATTTCCCTTTCTGACTAAACACCATCAGAAAAAAGATGGTTTGTAATAAATTCTTGGATTCCTAGTTAAGAAAAAATAATCAATCTAATAATAAACTTCTATCAAAGGACTTCATTACCTAAGCTTTTGTTTTCCGATTAATGTCAATAAAATATTCTTTAAAAACTAACAGATATTAACTCTGCCTTTGAAAAATATTTTTTTTAGAAAGAAATTGGGGATTTAATAACTTCTTACATGAGGCCTGTCATATCCCATATCTTCCCCAACATTCTATTTAAGCAGAATATAAACTAAGGGGTTTTGTTTGTGCATTTGTTTGAGAAAAAAGGTCATTTTCTGGTGGGATTCATGGTAGATTAATGGTAAGAGTCAGAGAAGAGGAAAAGAAATTGTTTATATGAAACCTCTTCATAAGTGCTGGTACTAGAGACCTTATTCTAGAGGATTTATATTAATGGAATGTCATATGCAGTAAGGGATAAAACACATACTTAATGGGGGTAAAAGCACTGAAATAAAATAGAAGGAGGATTAGATCAAGCTTGCAATTTATTTTTTTTTCTGACAATAGCTAATTTTGCGAAGTACTTGAGAAAAACAAGATTGGATCATAAGGATTTAGAGTAGCTACAATTAAATGTTTGCAAATGAACCTTTTCAGTTTCAGTAACTTTTAAAGGATTAATTTATATTTAATTGATATATGTATACATATGCATAAATGTACAGATGCATGCATGATTACAAACTGTAAATATAACCAAGAGAAAATGATAGGCCTGTTTACTTAAATGATATAAATTAAATTCCTTTGAAAAAAGACCAAAAATCTGATTTTTTCTTTTAAAAAAAATCTCCTAAAATAATTTGGTTAAGTGGATTTATTTTCCCCAAGACAATGTAGCCAAGTATTTCTCAGTGAAGCTAACAGAGAGGCAAAAAAAGCTTTAGCTAATAATGTCACCCACTGCAGAGAGATCTTGAATTCTAGATGTAGTTTTAAAACTAAGGTCCAGAAGTTGATTAAGGACCAGAATCCGTGACTGGGTTTCTGATTAACAGTTTGAACATGGAGTGAAATATTCAGTGTCTGCATAATTACAAAATATAGGCATCAGAGAAGAAAAATGCCTTTGAGTGATCTATCCTATCTTTTTGTGAGAGCAAGATTTTCTTTTTAACCTAGCATTTACAAGGTTTTTTCCAAATCTAATTTTGAGGGTTCCCTTTGGTAGGATGCAAACTGCTTCTCTTGGAAAAATATTCCATGGCCTAAAAGTTCTCTCTGGGAAATTTTGCTGATTCATTGACATTCACAAATCTCTCTCCTTCTCTCAGGTGCACTCTCTTTGCACTTTTGTTTACCTTTACATTCATATGCAAATTTTAAGGTAAAAGTGAAAAAAAGAAAAGAGCTAAAAACCATACAGAGTTTAAAAAGGTTTTAAAAGCTCAAACTTGAATACAAATAAAGACAAATGCATTCAAATGTTTTTTTAACTTTTGACTCATAGAAAGGGACACCATTTTACATTGGGAGTTGTCCTGGTTTCAGCTGGGATAGAATTAATTGTCTTCCTCGTAGCTGGTAAGGTGCTATGTTTTGAGTTCAGTATGAGAAGAATGTTGATAACACGGATGTTTTCAGTTGTTGCCAAGTAGTGTTTAGT
>JANXJC010000028.1:23345374-23365077 GCA_027564655.1 Leptodon cayanensis
CTCCCCCATCCCACTGGGTGGGGGGGGGAGTGAGTGAGCAGCTGCATGGTGCTTAGTTGCTGGCTGGGGTTAAACCATGATAGAAGTGTAGTAATTTCATATTTTTAGTTAAATATAATATTTATTTATTTATTCATTCATTCATTTATTTGAAGAAGCAAAGTTCCTAGTTTGCTATAGGGTCAAAATTATACATTCAAATCAAATCAGTGATCAAATTTAAATTATTACTTACCTAAACTCTTGTGAAAATTGTGTCCAATTGTGAAATTTTCATCTGCTCTGAAATATTTTCTTAACATTCTGCTGATCAATTTCCTGATGCTGCTCTTGAATAGAAATGTGTCAAGGAACTACTTCCACCACAGTAAGTACATTAGTTTTTTTAAATATGCAGTTTTACTCTTTTGTTTATGTAAAGAAAAATGTGAATTCTAGCTTGAGTAATCACATCTGACCTATCTTTATTTCCCTTGGAGTTTACTAGGTACATTATTCTCTCCTGATTGCCTTTACTTAATGTATGAGGCCACACAATGTAAAAAGAACCCAAACATACATCCACAGAAGCAGCGTATTTTTTAATACATATATACAATATATTGCATTTTATTTTGGGGTTTTATAACATTGCACCCATGATCAGATTGGCTTGTATATTTAGGTATAATAATCAATATGCATACTACCGGTGCATGCTTTTCTACTTTTATTCTGGTTTGTTACAAATGTTTCAGAGACCTTTTTTACCATGTGCCATCATTACTGGTTTTGTTCTTTGATGCTTTCCACTTTTGCCGTTGTCTCCTCTGTCCTCATTAAGTTTGCTTTGCTTGGAAATTCAATACAAAGTACACGATGAAAACTTCATCTCATGCTATGTTTGCAATTTGATGTCAAAGAGCATTAGACTTACTCTTTGTGTCACAGAGCAGGTGTTACAAATCTTGTTATGGGGCTCCTGGTATGCAGACTCCCAGCTATGTCCTCAGACACATAGTTTTGCTGCTTATTTTTGAGCTGCCAACTTGAAGATTTTCTTCTCAAAAATCTTCTCAAAAAGAAATCTGAAGGTATAAAGATTAACTGTTTTCACTGTGTTTTTTCGGCAGAGAGGTTTCATAAAGTCTGACACTTAACTATATTTAGTTTTTAATTTTCTGTATGCTGTTATGTAAATTTGTTGAGAAAGACCAGGTAAAAGTGAGATGCTTTGACTGCATCTTGAAGATGCAAGTTGCCATTCAGTATTTCTCCTTTTTTCCAATGGTGCCAGTGTTGTCTGAGAACATTGTGTAAAAAACAGCTCAAAACACAAATGAGTAGGTGCATTTAATGTGTGCTTATCAAAAATCTCATTTGAATTGTTTAGTGTTTAGGAAAGCTGATATACAATAAATATGCAAACTTTTTAATGCTTCTTGGAAAGCATTGATTGATTTTGTAGGACAATGAGCATGTTAATCAGACACGGGACTGTTGACAGAATTATAAAATTGACTGCCATGTAGACATGTTCCACACTCAGTGGAACATACTCACACCATACTCAGTGGTGTTGATACCAATGTAGTATTTCTCCTGGCAAAAGTGAGCTTGAAAGCTATGTTTTATGTAGACATAATCAGAAAAGCTCCTGTTTCCCTATGCTCTACCTGGAAGTCATACAGATGTTAACCAACAGAAGGGAATTCTGCAACATTAAATATGAGAGACTCCTTCAAGAGAAAAATAGACAAAAACCAGTAAGCTCTGTTTCAGCTCCACGCATGAGTGCAGTCACTTGAAGGCAGCATCTGCTCAGTGACTTATCAGTGACTAAAATGACACTTCCATTTTCTAATAATTAATGTCATTTCTGTAGGCTCCAGTATAAACTTATCAAAAGAACAGCTCCATCCTAAGCAGGTGATTGTCATCCATATTAACTGGGGAATTTTCGGTGATATGAGGTTTTCTAAAGCTTAAATAAGTGATGTCAAAACATCCAATCTAAGGGAAACAAATGCATATCATCACAGTATAGGTTGCTAAGTTAATCACTCTAGAGAAAACTTATATCAACTCCGGATGCTTATCTGCTTCTTGCTTGTATGGGGAAGAGTGATGATATTTTTGAAGCAAGGGCAATTTTGTCTAAATCATGGAGGGTATTTTTGGATTATAGTCTTTATTTTCCTAACAGTGATGACAGTAAGGTTCCCTAATTCTGCTCATTGAGGAGTAAATGGATAAAACAATCCAAATGATACTCAAACTCTTATCTTTCTTTGTTCCTTTCAGAATAATCTTTTTTAAAAAATGAAATATAAGACCTCCTAAACTGACTGAGCTAATAGACATTTTCCTAACAGATTATTTCATTTCTTGAAACACTTATATTTCATCCAGGAAAAGAATGTATCTTCCAAAATGTAATAGTCAAAATGTTCCCTTTTCCAGTTTCGGCACTAAGGAACGGGTAGCCTGCTTCTGCTATGACCAAATCTACTTTCTAAATGACAATGAAAAGCCATTTTCACAAGTAACGTCATTACTAGTATTAGCCAGAACCTAGATGTATTAAACTTCAGCTTTGCTGTGAGTATTTACTATTTGTTACAGAATTCTGGAGATTGGACAAAAGCGTTTGTCTGAAAACAGGGGTTGAAATAGTTCATTCTTATAGACTAAAGAGCTGTTATTTTTCAGTAAGTATGTTTTGTGTTGCTGTTTGTTTTGATTGGATATGACAATGTGCAAAATAGTAAGGGGATCAAAACTGTTACGTGCCTTTCTAATATCTAAAGGCATATAAATATTTTGACATGAGGAGTGGAGATTTTAAAATGCTAAGCACTACAGCAAAATGGATTAGCCTTTAGTAAGGGGAGCTTCAAATTGCAAATGTCAAGGGGTTAATGGAAAGCAGTGTGTCATATTTCCTGATTTACCCTTTCACTATCTTGTCCAAAACACCTGGGTAATGTGTTACTCATAAATTATAATTCAATAAGCATACTTTGAGTTTCAACCTTTATACTTTTCAAAAGTTTCAAATAAACTGTACAGAAATGCTGGCTATGTGGAAAAGTACTCTGCTTTGGTTAGCGTTATAGAAATACCCTATGGGCAGAATGAACATAAAGTACAATAGATCAGCCTTTTTGATAACTTCAGAGTACTTGAAGATCTAGACATACTCTAACATTTTCATGGTGGGCTCATGGGAACAGATGTATTAATTTTAAATGAGTTCTTTATCTATATCTGTAATAGTTTGCTGGGAACACAGAAACATTTCGTGTGAGACTGTAAGTTTGAAAAATATAGTAAGGCTTATTATTTCCATTAACACTTAGAGTTTACAAAAACATGACATAATTCCTAGTTGATGTATGTCTAACTTAGATTTCACCCTCTCTTCCTGACACTCTCTGACTGCAGTCTTCAGCACTGGTAGAAGATGTGCCATGGAAGATGACCAGCTTGCAATGGATTTACCTTACCCATTGTCAGCTTTGCATCTAGCTGTGAATGCTATGTTGCTGTGGCTGAACCACTTCAGTTATGTCATCCAGGTCATCATAAAGCAGCTGAAGTAGGTAGTGTGAATGCACCTCTAACCATGCTGCTTCAAAATCTCTGTCCCTTCTGAATGTCTACTGTATGGTTGTTTCATGTACTTTAGTGTGGTCTAGTATTAAGAAATTTATTAGCCTTAATGTGTGGTATTCATGTTCCTTTTAATGGACCGATTCCCCCTCTTGCAAATGGTACAAAGCTGTTGTCTACAGCCTTGTAAAACTGGGATATGATGAGCTGGAATCAAAGTATTAAAACGTCCATATCTTAAGAAATGTTTACTAGTTTCTCCTAGCCCTTGGGCAATGACACACGCATCTGAAAGAGAAGAAATATTGCATATTGGCCATGGGAGATTGCCTTTGACACAGCAAGGTTGTGTGTCCCTCTTTCTATATCTGAT
The DNA here is from genome assembly GCA_027564655.1 of Leptodon cayanensis. Classification (NCBI taxonomy): domain Eukaryota; kingdom Metazoa; phylum Chordata; class Aves; order Accipitriformes; family Accipitridae; genus Leptodon; species Leptodon cayanensis. The sequence continues at coordinate 23,349,342 of JANXJC010000028.1, forward strand.
TCTGACATAAACCATTGTGCCAAATGCTAAGGATTCCTAGGGGCCCCATAATTGGTGAGGGATCATCAGATTCTGCTTTGTGTCAGCTGATGATCCTGCTCTCCCCATCCTGTTCCCCAGGAGACTTTCTGTGTTTCTGCCTCTCTCCCCTCCTCCCACTTCCCTCACCCTTTGCCAATGCCCCACTTTGTCAGTCAATAGATGGTATATTCTTTCCAGATATAACACCAAAAAAGGACTGAGGAAATGGAGCAAGGGAGTGTTTTGATCCGTATAAGTCATCAAGACAAGATTCCCAAGAACACACTTGCCAGAGAGACAGATGGTGTTGCTACTGCCAAGTGGAGTGTCTTGTAAGTTGTTGAACAATTACTATGAGTGAAATCACTTGCCATTTCCATCTTGACATACTATGTTACTCAGATCCTTTAATATAAGGTTTTTAGCTGGCTGTTTGGTGTTTATATATAGTACACAGAATTTATATATAGTATTTCTTACTGCTTTTTCACTTTCTTGTCTTTTGATAGATTTTTAAAAGTCAATCAATGCCACTGTTTTACTTTCTGATTCCATTTCCATTCTGCTCCTTTCTAAAATGAATGTCAGGATATTTTTCTTCCTTGTTGGACTTTTTAGCCTTTCTCAATTTCCTCTGCAGCTTTTCCAAGAAAAAAATCAAACTATTTTCTTGATGATGAATCCACTATATCTGCTCTGCCTCTTCAAAGAGCTTTGCAGTATTGAATGTACCTCTCAAGGGATATGCCAAACAAAGAGGCTTTTAAGAAGTGAATTTAATAGTAGACACAAAGAATGCTGACAGTCTCAATCCCAATGAAATTAATTGCATTTTGGTCATTAATTTTCTGTAAGGACACTATTTTGCACTGGAAAACAAAAAGTTCTGATCCAATAACTGTCAATGGAAGAGGTTGCATTGATTGTGTTCAAAATGAAACAGCACTTCAAGATTTCAGCTGCTGCTCAGAAAAATGTCTGAATCCCAAGGTTTGTTTTACCGTGGAATTTTTGTCTCAAAGCGTTATTTATTTTTGTATTTTATTTTCATACAAAAGCTATGTTGATTATTTTTTTCTGTTTTTTTCATTATTAGTGTCTCATATAATATATCAAGAAACATAATGTTATTAATACATTGCAACAGCATCCATGTCACAATATTAGTTCTTGAACAGCCCTATTTTATGTTCTCATTACTCTCCTGCTGTAATGCTTCCACTTGTACATATCAGTTTGGGAGCTCTGCAGCTCACTTATGCATGAAGATTGCTGAGCTAATAGAAAAAGGTAAAACCTGGGAACATAGCAGAACACGGGTTGAAAGGAAAGCTAGGATGCCCTCAGGATCAGTGCCTCTGAACCTCCCCCAGCCTGTAATGTTTAGTAATTTAAAAGTTGCATAGTATGATAGCTTTAGTTAGTTTATTAAATCTAAATGTGTCTTATCATGACTGGACATTAATTTTTTCTCAGTATCCTGCAGAAAACCTTTCCCTTTGTGTATATATTGCATACAAATTTTGTGGCTATATGCTGTAAGTTTCCACCATTAGGTACTGAATAAGAATCCTCTCATCAAAGAGCTTTCCCATATCAATTTTTCTGATTGATGTTACAGATAAGTCCATTATGGTGATGTGGGAAGTGAGAACGCATCACACCGTTAACAAGGAAGGCACAGTATATTTGGTGAGTATATGTAATTGCACCAGCAACTCAACCTCTATGATGGTGGGTATACCAGTATGTGCTCTAGATACCTAGAGATGTTAAACACAACTAGACTGGATTTTGCATTTTTTCTGCTTTTAGTAGTGACCTACTTTCTCTGCCATTTAGCTTATAGGATCTCATAGCTTATATTCTGTCTTAGCCTTTACTCTTTCTACTATATTTACATTAATGATACTGAAAGCTTTATCAGACACTGCGTAAAATCTTTTTGTGGTGTTTCATATTTATTAAAACAGAACAGCTGTTTTTCTAGCAATCGGCTATAGTAGTTCTGTTTTGTATTCTTTTTATCTTCAACTTCTTTTATTTTTTCCTCTCTTTCATCTTTTTCTGCCTCTGGAATGTTTTATTACATAAAATTTAAAATGTGCACTACATTTACTGTACAGTACACATCACCTTTTATTGGCATTCTTACACCTTACTATATATTCTTTGATGTTACATAGGAAATCCTTGTTTATTTTTTTAAAGCACTTTTAAAGATTTTTCTGCCTCATGCTTCATGGGATTTTTAAGAACTTTTGAAATAAAAACAACAGATCTCATATTTAACTTTTATTCTTTTTTCCAATTCTGGCCAGCTTGAGGATATTTTTTAAAGAATGGTGAATAGATTGAGGCTATGATTGAGAAGTCTTCACCCTTACCCGGTGGAGACACACAAAACTCCACCAGATCACTCTGATCTTTTTCTGAAGTATTGGAGAAAAGTAATTTTTTTTTTGTAATACAATTTCTGACCCTACAGAGACATACATAATTCAGTACACAGACGAAAGAGCTGGTGACCACAGGTTTTTTTAGGGATTCTCAGTAACAAGATATATACCAAGATAACTTTTTGAACTGCAGTCTTAAAAACAAAAGCATGCATTGCATATTATCCTTAAATTTTTTTTTTCTTTCCATTCTTTTTGACAAACTTTGCTCCCACATTCTTAATGAATGGGAGTAGGTCACTGACTAGATGGAAACCCTCCAGTTTCTTAAGCCTCCGTGTGACTGTGCAGAAGCACCACAGCTACCATTCCTGCAGATGGGACAGGGCTTTGCTCTGTCCTCATCATCTTCCTTATGTACTTTGTAGTGTTCAGGGAGAAAATTAATATTGAAGAAAGCCATGACTTAAAGGCTGGAGGCCAACATTTCATATAGACATTTCTCAAAGCCTAGGACCAGTATGTGCTATGTCTTATCCAGTTTGATTGGGGCCTCTCAGAACTACTGTCTTGGATATCTGAGAAAAGACACTTCCTCAGCACCACATGCATCTGAGGCTGGATTTAATGTTCAGCAACAGTAAACCCTAAGGATGACGTAACTGATAGAGATCAGCTGGTTTAGGATAATATGAATAATGTTTTTAAGCAGAAGCTGATATTTTCCTGAGATCACATGAGACCTGGGTCAGTGTTTAAAGCAAAGCATAGCAGATATCATGAATAAAGTAAAAGAGAAATAGAAATGGAATTATGGAATGGTTTTCATTGTGCTCAACATAGAGAAAATGATAATTTGTGTAAACCACAGAAAATTTTATTGTAATTCTCTGTCATGATGATGTAAATGGTCTGTGCTGACCACAGTATTTGGACTTGCATTAAGTTATCCCGTTCCTCACATCCATGTTCCAACATGATGCAAATCTATAGTGTAGGCAGAAATTCAGAAAATGAGATGTACATTATAACCCTATGGAGATTAAATTTATCCTGAAAAGTAATCACAGACCAGAACATTATTTATAGATAGTCTGCATGTGACCCTAATAAAAGAAAATTACAGTATAGGCAGAACAAAATTTGCTTTAAATTAGAGCTCAAAGATCAGCGTGCTCTCCCAATTTTAAATGGAGGAGATGGGAAACTGTTATCATAGTAATTTTGAAAATGTGAATTAAAGACAAATGAAACCAGCACCTCAGGATTTTTTACTGAGGCTACAAAATTGCACTCACCAGTGAAAAAGGTTATCCAGGACTTGGTGTCTTTGACTTCAACGCTCTTGAGTAGCACTAGGACTGCAGCTCTAGTAATGAACGACAAATGAAAGTGAAGTTCAAAATTAGGATTTTTCATAGTAGGTAAGGTGTGTAGCATCTGTTGAGAGGAGCCACAGCAATAAGGTTTTGTAAGTATTTCTATTCCATGTGTCACCAAGTATTGCCGAGATTTAATGGAGGAATCCTTCTTTACATACATTTAGCAGCTGATCACTAGCAACATCACTGTGGCTGTTAGGACTTTTTTCTTATAAACACAGGGGAGCTCTGTTCCAGTAAATGGTATGTTAAATACAAGGTACCTCATCTAGGAAAGCATGCAACTACATATTTACCATTCAAAATTCACAGCCTTATCGTACAGAATCAAGGCCTCAGTGCACATTTGTTCAAAACTTCTCTGAAATCACGGAGCACTGGCACCTTGATTTGGCAAAAATTTATACATGTCAAGGCTCCAGAGCTTCAAGGCATGAGTGTATGGTTTTAAGGTTAAGCTTGCATCACTCCCACAGTTCACATGAAAAACCACACTACCGCTAGTGGCAAGTGCAAGTTATCAGTCATTCTACTTAATGTGGGGGCATAGGAGTAGACATGTGAGTGTAAAGCTCAAACAATAATTCTTCTGCTTTTGACAGCCCTAGTACAAGTATAGCTGGAGTACTGTGTCCAGTTTTAGCACATTTTTCCACGAGGCATGGGCTCTTTAAGCAAGAAACAAAATAGTGATCAGAGGTCTCAAAAACCTGTGTGTGAAGAAACATTAGAAGAAATGGGATTGTTCATTTCAGAGAATGTGTCATGAAGGCAGAGTAACAAATTTCCAAATGTAGCTTCAGAATAAATGAAAGTGAAAAAAGATTGGTTTTCATATGCAGTATGTTGGAAGTATAACGGTCAATCTGAAGAAAACAAAACAGGTTATAAACTAAGAGATTATAAAGGTAGTTAATTACTAAAATAAATTAACTGGGAAGGTTGCGGAATCTTCTGCCATCTAAGATTTTAAAAGACAGGCTGGATAGGTTCCCTCAGGAATGTGTTGGGTGTATATCCAGAGGAAGAGGTATAAACCAGTAATTTGCTCCCCCAAATGACATATGGGTATGAAATAGAACTCAAGCTGAAAAGCTGTGCCAGGCCAAACTTCAGCAGATTCAGCTTTGGCTTGCTGGGCTGTTAAGCGATCCTGCAGTAATGCTTGGGGAGGGAGAGGGTGCACAGAAACCGTGGTGAACCTAAGGAACAGGTAGAGACTGGCAGTGTGGTACAACAGTTGCGATAAGCTTAGGCTAAGAAAAGAAAGCAGCAGCAGTGGGTTCTGACTACAAAAAGTGAGGGGCTATTGGACGAGGTTGCATCCTGAGGTCACATCTAATTCTACGATGCCTGTATAACTTCCATTAAAAAACGAAAAACTTTGGGAAATTCAATTGGAACTGTACTAGTGAAACATTAATACTGTGTTTCCTTTAATTTGAAATTGTCAAGAAATGCAGCTTTACAGAACACTGCTATTTATGACACGTTTCTTTTAAATAAATATTTTAAAAGTGAAAAACAAGCTGTTAAGCCTGAAAAAAATGCTTATGAAATTTATTAGTTTTTCTAGTCTTTTTCATTCCATATTCTTAGAAAAATAAATTTTACCAAGAAGTAGGCTTGCATAAATAAGGACTTTTGGCAAAAAATTGGCTTGGCTTCATTTTTAAATCTAAGCTGTTGATCCTTACAGATGTGTCCACAAGTACTAATAGCAAGGGCAAGACACATTAAGTAGGTTGTTGGAGTAGCTTCCCAAAGTAATTTTGCTTTAGTCTGGCCCAAAGCCAAACAGAAATTTATCAAATAGATTAAATGGTAAAGCTAACGGTGGTATTTCAGACCTCAGACCTAAATGGGAAATAAAGGTTCCACAGAAAATTGGAAAGTCCGTCTGTAAATGGTGACTACTTAAATATGCAGTATGCCTGCAGGCACCTTTTAATATAGCTATAATTAAGATATGTGGAGGAAAATGTATATTCACTCTTTCAGCAATAATCAGATTAATATTCAGTTGACATTTTCAATAAGTAATATTAGTCAGTGTCAAGGAAGAAGCAGCAGACAGACCTCTTTAAAACTAAGATGATCTGCCAAAAGGTTGTAAGATCAGATAGGCTTCTCAAATTTTGATTTTTTTTTCCCCACATTTTTACTCACTTCTCATGTCTTAACATTTCTTTTCTCAAGCATTCCAGGTATTTCTTTTTCTTCTGTTCTTGCTCTGAACTCCAACATTCTTGGTTGAAGCTATTCAACAAAACTAATTGTTTGCTTTGCAGCCACTTCTTTGGCCATTAAAAGTTGCCACCAGAAAGTCCTTCTCCCTGTGGTTGTGGGCATCTTTTGGGAATGATGCACTGTATGAGTTATTCCCGGGAGTGTCCCTGGGAGTAAGTCCTCCTCTCTCCAGATTTGCTCAGGATTGGCTTTGGAAGTCCATACTTCCCAAACAGAGGACTCCAGTCCTTGTTGGCCTCATAGTATCTCCCCCACTGTCTTTTCCCTTTCCCAAATCTTAGTGCTACTTTTTTTTGGCAGTGCCAAATATCCTGTCACGTTTTGCACTTCTGCAATCCAGAAAATTAAGCATAGTACTCTCTGCAGATTCAGGTTGCAAATCTCATCCTCCCAGCTATCATTCTTCATCTTCTTGGATTTCTTTTGCTCTCTATTTCTTTTCTACTTGTGTCTTTCTGATTCTGTCTGTCTTTATTGGAGGTGTATTTTTCTGCATCTGATTTCCTTTTCTTGCATCCTATTAATATTCTGATTTACCCAATGAGTCTGGGACAGTAAGGATCTTCAAACTGCATCTGATCTTAACAAAGCAGGAAGAAAACAAAAGTGATGAAGGCAAATCTGACAGATTGAAGAGATCTTAGTACAAGGATATTAGGAAATACAAAGAACCAGTGAAAAATATTGAGATGGTATACTAAAAGTATGACTGAGTGATGATGATGTTTATCAGAAATTTCTCTTGAAGCCAAGTCAGCTAACACTGAAATTGATTTTGCTCCTATTGTAATCTATTACCAACACTAGTGTACCTTTTTCTGTAACCAAATATAAAAGAAGTGTAATATTCTCTATAAAAGAAGTATAATATTCTCTATGAATGATTCCAACAGCTGTTTGTTAAACAAAGGTTTGTACTTAGTTCAGTGGTTAGGTTTCAGCTATATTTTGAACAGACATTCCCATTCCTATTTAAAATGTATTCTAATTTAGGATATTGAAAACCATAATTTAAAACTTCCTTAAAATTAAATGAAATATTTAATCCCACATCACAAATAATGTGCTATGTTCTGCTACTTCTATGTTTTTTGTTATTCTGGCTGGTTTGGGTTGTTTGTTTTTGGTTTTGTTTTTTTTTTTTTTTTAGTCCTTTGCAGTTTTTAGCAGTGATAGCAAAGGAATTTGTCTAAACCAGTGTCACTGTTATTATTATAGTTGTTGCCAATGCTTGATTTGGAGAAGCTTTATCTTGTGTCTCATTTACGTATGTGTAAAATGACATATCATGAAGTGTCTGTGATATATGGATAAACAACTGTATTGTCTGTTGACAAATGACCTGCACTTAAGCCATTTCTTCTCTATCATAAAGGGGCTGATTTCAAAAACTATAAAAATCACATAAACATTCTCACAGAAGTATCTCTGAGAGGCTGCTTTATTCTTATGTTCTGCCTCATATGAGGCAGAAGGTTAGGTTTTCTTTGCTCTCTTCTGTTTGTATTGTGATCTGTCATTGATATTATGTTGTGAATTAGGATGTCCCCTATATAACACCAGTCAGAATGCAGTATGTTAACAAAAGAAGTAAAACTCAAGTTTGCAGTTCAGGGAGCAGTTTCTCTGAATCAGAGATTTGCTGTTAATTCACAGAGGCAGTGAATTCTGAAGGTAAGTTTTGTGCCAAAGTATATATAGAAAATGTAGGTAATCTGGACATGTTACAAATGCAGACAAATTGCTGCATGGATAGTACATAAATAAAATAAGAGGATCACTAATTATTTAAATGATGGAAGAGACTTTGATCCATACAAAAAAGAAAAATGCAAAGAATCAAACCTTCACCTACTGTGAAATATCCTGTCTTTACTGATGTTGTTTGAAAGGGTTTCCTTGGTATAATGTGAAGAGAGAAGCTGGTTCAGAGGGGTTTTAGTTTCATTCTTAAGACTTCATTTTGCAGTTGCATGTGTGCTACTGGACCAATATTGGAATCATAAGCATTCGGGAAGTGAATATCATAAATGATGTGTAACATAAGAAGTCCTGCACCACAGGCAAATGGGGTCAGTCACCATGAGAATACTATAAATTTTGTGGCAGTCCTGGTCTTCCCCTTTTCCAGGATGAAGTGTGAGGTTTTATTCAGACATACTGCCATGGTAAGTAAGGGGGCGATGATGAATAATTGCAAGTGAGGCACTCAGGGGCGTCTCATCTCAGCTGATCTTTGAACAACATAGCTCCACAATGTTTTGCCACAGGTTAGAATAGAAGGTGCAACAATTGCTGTGCCAATGAAAAAGATATTCTTGGTTATCCGGCAATTATGCTGTCCTACAAAATATCATAGGAGTAATTTAGATGGAGCTCAGTGCAGATCAAGATGAAGACAGGTTCAGAAAGGTTTAAAAGTCCTTAGTTTTTTGTTCTGGGAGAAAGAGACTTGTCACTTAGAGGGTGTTTTCATGCCTTTGTGCAACAAATTGTGCACCTACAGCGCTTATGGGCAAGTATTAATAGACAGGTGAGGAGTTTCTGGGGATATGTGTATGTGAATTAATTTGAATAGGGAATTAAATACATGCAGAGAGGGACCAGCAGTGACTTTTGGATCCAACGACAGTTTTTGATTCCCCAAATATACCATTGCTGTTGCAGAAATACAGAGGAATTGGCAAGGTTAATTGGTTCAAAGGTTGAACAAAAAGTTTCTGCTTGAAATGTGAGTCTTTGGATCAGCTGCCTGGATGGTCAGACTGCAAAGTCATAAATTTTAATTACTCTTGCTCCTATGGAGTTTGTAGAAGACCTAATCCCAATTTCTTTATGCACCGAAATGTCTAATGACTTCTGTACAAGTGGGTGTGCAGAGAATGCACAATCAGACCTGAAATGATTATACACTGTTGGATCTTGCTACTGTTTTCTGTGCTATGAACTGACTGTTGATTTAATTTAACCTGGAAAAATCATGCAGCTGAATTGATTAGCTCCGCATTTTTTTGGACCTCTACATTACGTTGTGTTCTCTCTATTTCTGTCAGCTTGAATACTACAATGCAGTTTTGTCAAGGTTTCTTTGGGATGTCATTTCTCGAGGACTAAGTTAATAAGTCATGCTAGGAAAAAGAGGGGAAAAGAAGAGTAACCATTTGAGTAACCATAAAATTCTGTCCTAAGTTCTGGTCTCTTAACTATTGTTTACATTAATATTTAAGTTTTCCCTGCACCATCAAAATACTTAAAAAGAAAGTCTTTCTTGTGTTTAGATTTATGAGTTCTTGTTTACGTGACTGCTTTCATACTTGTGCTATCACCATTCCTCCTTGGATTGCTTTTTCTGGGCTCTTTTAATCACGTATGGAGAAATTCTGTGCGCTTTATAAGAATGAAGCAGATATTGCAGGTAACACACATAATGCAGAGCTGGAGTTATTGAGCTGTTAGGCTAAGCATTGCCACTCTGCATAAGGGATGTAACCTGTTTTTGCTGGCCAGGTGCAGAGGGATCCATGCCTACTGCTCCCTGAAATAGCTTTGTTGAGTCACCGTCTACAATTTCCTGATTTTTTCTTTAGGGTTTTTTGCCTTTTCACATCAGTTTTTTACCTCTTGAGCCCTTGGGGTTGTCACAGTGCTGTGGGGGCCAGTGGCTCCCATCTCCCCAGCCAAGAGCAGGGCAGGTGGGGGCAGCTCCAGCCCTGGCCATCAGACACCTCCACAGCTCTCCCTCACACTTAACCTTCTCCTTCAGAGGTCAGAGCCAAGGGTGCACAGCAGGGTCACACCAAACCAGGTGTTGGACTACAGAGAGCTGAACACCTAGGAAAGGAGGAGATATTGCTGTGCAAACCTCCGGGTCATCAGCAGGTGATGGCTCTGAGCTTCCTCCTCGCCACTTGCTCTTGAAACTTGCTTGTGATAATGCCGATTATTGAAATTGGGTCCAGTTTAGGGGAAACAGCTAGAAAAAAATGAAGTATGATGAGCAGACATACCCAATGGTAATATTTAGCCATCCTGGTATGTCCGCCATCTCGACCGGAGGGAATGTGATGGGGAACCCCTTTCAGCCTCCCTCCCACTGGAAGCAGGGACCTGTGGGGAGGAGACTGCTGCGTGTCAGTCTTGTCCTGACCCGGAGGGAGGATATATCTGGAGCTGATCTTAGGCTGCACGCCTGACACCCATAATCTGCAGGCCCCTGGCCATCTGAGTTAGAACACACTCACTGCTCCAATGTGCAGGCTTGCAAGCAACCACAGGTAAGTTTTTTCTTTTGTATGTCTAATATTGTAGAAGTGGCTTTGCATATTAATGTACAGCAGCTGCTGTTTTCAATCTCACTTCTCCATATTTGTATGACAACATCTTTAGAATTTCTTACTTATTTTTTACAATTTTCCTTTTCTCTCTTTGTGAGGAGCATTCATATTTTAGGCAAAACTAAGTAGCATTGCCTATTACTGAGGTTGCCAAGCATTGTCCTTGATACATGCTTTTTTTCAGTTACTTATAACTCAGCCAGACTGTAGCTGTTTGTGATAAACTTTTCCATGCCAGCTTCTGCCTCCAGCTGAATGTTTGCATTGTAATGTTTCAAGCTTTTCTGAGAATGATGCTGGGGGAAAATAGGTTGTTTTGTCCATATGATTTAGAAGCTTTTATTTGAAATACTCAAATATATTTTATTTGGAGGAACAGGAAGAGATGAGGAAGAAGCACAAAGACTGCAGCATATGAGATATGTGTCTTTTGCTTCCCATAAAAATCTGCTGGACCAAGGGTTGAGGACAGAGACCCAGATTTTGGAAGGTGGAGTCCTGGGAAGGTATATTGGGCTTGTCAGGAAAATGGCCAAGGAGTGTGTATGTGAACTGGGCCAAGGAAAGAGAAGGGGCAAAATGTGACAGATCAGGGAGAGACCTGCAACAAATAGATGTGGGATTGCCCAAGTGAGCACTTGGAGACAGGCAGCTAGGAGAATCAGGGTATTTAGGCAAGGACCTTGAGATAGGAACAACCTGAGGATTCCTGGGAGACTCATTGTGGGGCTGGGATCATGGCAGCTGGGATTCAGCACAAGCATTGTCTCATGGGATTTCACTGCGTGTTCAAACATTACTTTTCCATAGCATCCCAGTGTCATTCATTGTGCAGTAGGCATCTCTCCATGAAATTCTGCAGTTCTATTTGGTAAAGGAGAGTCTTGTTTGCAGGATGCTAATCACCCCACTTTATGTATTTATTTTGCGTAAGCTGGAAATAGTCACAAATGCCCACAAATTGTGCAGAATCTTGTAACCCAAATTTTCTGCAGTACAAACAAGTTAATATAACAAACAGTGAAAACAAACTATGCTTCCTAATGTCATCCAGAGCCTGAGGTAACATTAGAACTGATGTTCAAAATCAAGGTGGGGCTAGAAATCAATCTAAAGCAATTGTAAAATTCTAATTAGACTTAATTATGAACAACAAAAACAAAAAACCTGAAATTTTTTCCTTTTCACAGCTGTCTCATGCTTCCTTTGCCTTCTCAGGGTTGTTTTCCTGTTCTCTATTTTATTCTTTTTCCTCCTGTTTAAATACAGAGACTGATTTAACTAGCTAAGATTTCATCTTTTGTAACTGTACTGTGACCCATGACCAGAAGGGCAGCTAACAGCATTGACTTAAAGAACCTGACTCTGGCATCTGCCAGGTCTTGAAGGGCCTGATAAGGCTGTTTGATGTGTTTACCTTTCTCTAGCAATGAGTTTGCAAGTAGGAGTCTGCAGCTCCGATTGAAAACATTTTTTTTCTCTTTTCTTTCCCTTTCTGTGTGTGTTTTTCTTGTCCTTCCTTCTAGAAATAACAGAACTTATTTCTTTTGTTTTCCCAATAGAGAATAGTAGTTCTGTAAATTTATCAAGCAGGAATTTTTCTTTCTAAAAACTCCTTACAGTAAAAGTAAGGGAATAAGAGATACTACTAAAAAGAAAATCCTGGGTAAACAAGTACTCTAAGGCCTCTGTATTCATTACTTAAGCATTATTCAACAATCTAATGCTGTACTGTCATATGGTCATTTTGCACCTTTGACCTTTTAGGCCTGTCTAGTCCCTCAAAATTAGAAAACCTACTGCAGGAAGAGAAGGAATAGCAGTTAGTTAAATCAACTGAATGGTGCTCTGAAAATTTGAATTTTTTGTGCCCAGCTTTGTCAATCGACACTTTCAATTAGTCAAGAGATTAAAAAAACCCTTTTCAGTTATTGTGTAGTATTTGGTTTCTGGATGTTTGACTCTATATTCCAAGGGCTAATCTGCACAAGTGCCAAGTGTCTCCAGTGCAATTGAAAGAAATGTGACCTGCAGTTTGAACATTTAAATATCCTATATAATATTAAATTGTTTTGAAAAATCATGACGTAGTTCACAGTTTGGATCCATTCTTCTGTTCTACGTCTTCTCATTTGTAGGAATGAAGATAATATTATTTCCTCTGTCTCAGATTAATTCATATTGATAATGACTGGTAACAATGACTATACAGACCCAATAGTAATTTTGTGCTACAGATGAGATGGATCAGTGGGATCTGTCTTTTATTCAGAGGATGTGTCTATATTTCAATAGCAGTCACCAGCATCACCTTTCTTGATCATCCCAGCAGGCAAGTGACACACTAAATTGGCCTAGAGCAGGTCTTTTTTATTTTCTGAATTTACAGATGCCCCAAAATTTTCCAGCAGAAACACAGGTATGTGGACTGAATTGAAGCCTTCTGACAAGAGAAACTTTCTCTTCCTTGCTTACCCTTCATGGACTCATTAAAAATTGTTCACAGTCTGGTAGAGGTCTCTGGGCCACAGGTTAAAAACAACTTTATAGACACTAAGCTTTCTGACTCAGCTCTCTGCAGACATGAAGTTTTCACTGCTGTTATCTGCATTGTACAGGTTCTGGAGATATAAAGGAGATTTCTGTGTACAGCTCTTCCTCCTGGACATTAAATCTGCTTAAATACCTCCATCTTTAAACTGCATTTTCAGTAAGATGGATGACTTTTATGTTCATTTAGTGCATCTTGTTGTCCCATTAGAAAGAGAAGCATGTAAAATGAGTGGTGGGAATTCTACACAGGATACGAAATCAGCATGCTTAAATATAGCTTGATTATATATATATATTTATAGTGGAACAACATTCATTCGAACATGGTCCCCAGTGACCATCCTGCTGACTACACGTATCAAAAGACGAACTTCTAGGAAGAGATACTAATACTGTAATAGCTGAAATGGCAGTCCCATTTGGCCATCAACTGCAAAGCTACCTGGAAACCACAAATGTGCTTTAAATAGTGCTAGAAGGGAGGTAAAGAGAAACGAAAGAGCTATTGGTGTTACTAATGTGAAAAAGGATTAAAAGGCTACTTAAACAGCTCTATTTTGCAGTCTCATTTTAAATTATTCATTGTGCTGGACATGCAGAAAGAATGAGAAAGCACAGGGGATATGGTTTAATTAGCCTAAAACTTTATTAACTTCACTCATCTGGGAGCCATCTGGCAGTAACTTGTGCAGTATAGGTTATCATGCCCTTTTCACTCTTTACAACCTATTTAAAGGGGGTTGTCTTCAGCTTCTTCTCCATTCGCACCCACTGGTACTGGCTCATTGCAATTGCAAGCAAGTTTAGTGGCCTCTCAGTCCACACACGTTTTACTTTTGTCAATCATCTCCCTCACCACACTGTCTGCTGCAACCTTCAAAATTCAGTTACAGGGTCTTTGCTCTGAGGAAAGGTGTGGGACTTACTCTAAAATGTGACAGTGTCCTCAGTGTTATGCTTTTAACAAAGTCTCAGCCTCACAAGTTACAAAAAAAAGCAGTGCATCAGATTGTCCCCAGGTGCCAGATTGTAGAAATTGCATGGACAATTTCCCCTGCCTCAGCTGGGATCGTTCACTAGAACTTCTGAACTGTATCCAGTACCTCAGTCACACTTCCACACTTCCACATACCCTTACAATAACCCCCAGGTCTCTGAAGAGGGTATAGGTAATAGTGTTATTCACTCTGCTCAGTTCTCATTCCTAATGGTGCAGAGTGGACAGGTTCATATATGCCATGTGCACTCTTGTTTCTCTGCTGTATACGTGCAGCTTTGTCTCAGTCCTAAACCAAAATGCACAAGCAGTACTGTAAGACTGTCTAGAACTAGAGTTAACCATAAGGAATGAGATGCCCATTTTCAGCCTCTTTCAGCTAAATATAATTCCTGAATGTCACAGGTAACATAAAACCTTTAGTGGAAACCTCTTGTATTCTGTTTACCATCCCTGCTTTGTATTTGACATCTCAAAGTCAAAGAGCACTCCGCTCCTGTGCTTTAAGTCTCCAAACCTCCACATGTCCAATCCTTGCCAAGAAAGTTACCTTTTCTCTGCTGTAAACAGTCCACAAATGCCACTTGGACTGTGGTCAAGTGCAGTGAAAACACATTGTTATTCTGGCATATCTAAACTAACCAGGGACAATAGATGTTCTTTAAAGAATACTATGAAAATTCTTTTGACTTCTGTAATTAAATGGCAATTTAAAATGGCCCTGTTTTCCTTTTTTTTTCCTCTATTTTTACTGTGCTTATACTCATTTCTGATTGAGCCTTTGCTTCATTTGAGATTTTCTTCTTAAGCAAGTAATTTGAAGGATCTGCTTAGCCTAACATCCTTTTATAAGCTTTCCCCTGAAGTTCTGACACAGAATTGTGAAGATTTTCTATAGCATACAACAAAGCTCCTCTGAATAGTCAGTGCTTACCTGAAGGAGGGGTGAGAAAATTCATATTCACTGGGGAGATGGAAATCACTCAAAGTGCAGGCAACCTAAAAGCATCAGGCAGCCCAGAAATCTTTTGAGTTTTATTCTTGTTAGGTAATAGGTCTCAGATTTCCCTCTAACTCATTGAACTGAAAATGAGGGAATATAAACATTCAACTTGCCTCTCTGCCAGCTGTCAGGAAGCTAACCATAAGTTGTTTGGATTTCCTCATTACTATTCACATGTTGCCAGATATTTGCTATGTATCTGTTATTCTGAGCATGGAATAGAACATCTGAAGTACTTCATACTTTGTGTTTGAACTCCATGCTTTTTGCTTGACTATGATGTATTTACGATGAATATTAAGAATGTTGTTCTTAGTGTGCTAGCAAGAAAAAAAAAGGTAAACTGAAAAAAATGGCTTCTTACGTCATATCTTATGAATTGATAGATTTTCACTGGATAGAATAGAATAGAATAGAATAGAATAGAATAGAATAGAATAGAATATTTCAGTTGAAAGGGACCTACAACAATCATCTAGTACAATTGCTTGACCACTTCAGGGCTGACCAAAAGTTAAAGCACGGTGTTAAGGGCATTGTCCAAATGCCTCTTAAATGCTGACAGGCTTGGGGCATCGACCACCTCTTTAGGAAGCCTGTTCAAGTGTTTGACCACCCTCTCGGTAAAGAAATGTTTCCTAAGGTCCAATCTAAACCTCCCCTGGTGCAGCTTTGAACCATGCCCATGTGCCCTATCACTGGACACCTGGGAGAAGAGACCAGCACCTCCCTCTCCACGTCCCCTCCTCAGGAAGCTGTAGAGAGCAATGAGGTCGCCCCTCAGCCTCCTTCTCTCC
>JANXJC010000028.1:23373683-23386200 GCA_027564655.1 Leptodon cayanensis
CTTTATTTTAGCTTTCACATTGCAGGGTAATTTGATAGGATTTACTGGTAACCCTAGGCTGTGTGGTTTGTGTGGTGTTTTTTGTTTGTTTGTTTTTTTTTTTTTTTTTTGTTTTTGTTTTTTTTTTTTTTTTTGTTTTTTTTTTTTTAATTTAGAAAAATAGGTCAGTTTTTAAGAAACATATCTCAGAACCATGAAAGCCACAAAACTTTAGTTTACTGCTTTTAATCATGTTGATAACTTTTTCAACTGAAAATTATTCCAGGTAATATTTTTATTTATTGATTTCCTATACAATCAGGATTAAGCATTGTGGAAAGGAGGTACTCATAATAGGACCTGAAGGAAGCACTTACAGTGATAAAAAATTAAACAGTTTGGTATTTTATCATTATTTATAATTTATATGGTATCAAAGGTGTCCATAAAGATTTGCAAACATGTGGTAAGATCTGTAGGAGCTAACAAACTAATTTAAACAGATAAAACAGTATAAATGGTCAAGAATACAGGCAGAGCTGAAGAGGGAAGATGCTTTAATACTAGTTGATGGATGTGACATGAATCCTCAAATCCAAAAGCCTTCATGGCCTATCCTCATCCAATCTATCATCTCCTAGACAGTACCCGGAGATCAGCCCCTACCTTTCACCAGCCTAGGATATCAGCTGCTGTCATTGACTAGTTACCTTTTCAGACAAGCATTTTTCTGCTCTCTCCTATTTTACCTGTCATTTGAAAGACCTCCTTATAAAGATAGGTAAACAAGTTCTTTAAAGTCTCTTTAAATGTTACCTGGCAGTGATGCCCTGGAAAACATTGTAAAAAAATGTGTCTGCTTCTGGGCTGAGACTTTTGTTTACGATGCTGACAACAGATATTTTGCTTTTTTGGTATCTATTGGCTTTTTTCCTTAAAACTTGCCGAAGATGATAAGTTTCTGAAGACAGGCATTATAATTTTGTTATGTGTTTGCCCAGCAATGTTTTGTTACATGTCTAGAATTTGGTGCAAAGAAAATTAAAAAAAATAAATAGACCTTATAATTATCAGTGAGTTTTAAGGATGGAGTAAACTAAGAAAAAAGAGAAGGGGGGAAAAAAAAGACAGAAAAACCACTTAGTAGCGGTCCTGTGACATAGTCTACAAAAAACCTAACTCTGTTAGAAGGAATACAGTTTTCTTCCAAAATTTCCCCTTGCCACACTTTCATTGCAGGCAATCTCCCTGCAATTTTCTCCATATCCCCTTCCTGTCTGGTAACTCTTCCCATTTAGGATGAGCACATGCATCCAGTATAGATGTTGACCTGAAAAGCAAGGTGTGATATTGTTCACATAACCTGGGAATGTCTGAGACTTCTTCTGCACAGCAAGAAACTGGATATAGAGTTTTTGTATCCATTATGTTATGCTAGCAAAACTCCATTTTCTCTCAAGGCCTGTAATTTATAATTGTATGTGAAAGAGGTAAGTCTCAACCTCTGCAACTCATGCAATACTCTAACAACGCTCAGGGTAAGAAGAAAGAGAAAGGAGCAGAGCCATGCAGCCCCGAGGAGAAGTGGTCTGGAGTTCACATGTGAAAAACATGAGACAGGTAGATTGGAGGAAAAATGAGATCCTCTGGTGCTTGGACCTTGGCTAGCTTCTTGAGGAGCAAAGGGGTTGGAAAGTAGAAACATGATGAGCAATATTTGGACAAAGACTAAGATTGTGTGTGAGAAAGGAACTCACCAGAAGGAGGGATGTCTTTTAAGATATGTTATATGAAATATGCAACATAGCTAAATTTGGGGGCTATTTGGAGTCAAGTTATCCAGAAGAGAAGAGAGTGGATGTGGAGGTGGTAAAGGAAGATAGTCATGGTAAGAGAAAAAAGGAAGACAAGGTTGTGATCCAAAAGGCTGTGTGCTTATCCCACTTAAATTGCACTGAGAAAGGTGTATTTTGGTACCACAGAGTTGCTACGCTCTGAGTTACCGCTGAGAGGTTTGTATTACATATGCCCCTTTAAAATACCATTCCTAAGAACCAATCCACAGATAATTCCAGTGTGTGGGTTCCCTTCCAAGGTGGCTGTGAGTCCAACAAATTCTTCTGCTCATGTTCCTGGGCCCTTGTCCGTGATGGGGGGGATCATGGGACAATGTGAATTGCAGCAGGAGGGGGAGCAGACAGTGGCAGAGCTCAGATACTGAGGTATTCAGCAAATGAAAAATTTGATATAAACTTCTACTTGTCTATATCTGCAGATAATGAATACTGCTGAATAATAAAGGTGTTTTCTTCTGTACTAATAGGAAATCTATGGATATCCTTATGAAAAAAAACTTACTCCTGGGTTACTGAGAGTCTGCCTAGCTAGTATGTTACTGTAAAATGGTGTGAGAAGTCAAGAAAGATATCATAGAGTCACCAGAACAGAAACTATGGCTACAGGAGAAGGACTGAAAGAAGACAAATGGTAATATGTTAATTCTTGAATGTGGTCCTAAGCTACACACTGCATGCAACAAATCCTGCCTGCCTGCCTGCATCCTGCATCTGACATGCCTAAGGCAGTGCTCCCTGAGAGGGACTGCAGAACCGGCTGCACTGGTTCTGCCTTTGTCAGAAATGTGTCTTCCTTAGTGGCAATTACATGAAAAGTTCCTCTATTCTGCTCTATGATCTCACTGTGCAGTTGTAGCCTTCGGGAAAGGTTGTGGTACAGTGTGAATCCTGGCCAATACTTAGTGTTGGGGTTAGACTATGCTAGGCTAGGATGGCAGCAATTCCAGATCTTTGTACCCACTCAGTTGTGTCACCAGTCTGTCACTGGCTCTGTCAAAGGTCCAGAAGCATGAGAAGATAGAAACTGCTTCCATTTTTTTTTGTAATTTATTATAGGAAAACAGATCTTTTCATGTGTCTATTTAAAATTCTGAAAGCATATGTATTTCTCTTTATAAGCACAGCTTGGAGTAATCTGGATTTTTTTTTTCATTTAACTTGCATATTTCTCTCTAATTATTTCTTGTTGATCTGCCAGTACTCTGGGGTTTCTATTGCTCTGGAGTCTACAGCCTTCTGTCATCCTATATACACACAACTTCAGTGCCTCATAAGAAAGCATCTCATTGAGGTTTAAGAGTTTGGCAATCATTTACATATGTCTTTGCGGCTTTAGTCACTGCTGCTCCTTCTTTGTTTGTCATATTGATTTTGTATTTGCAGTCACCCCTTGGCCTTGAGTTAGATGAATGATTATGTATTGTTTACATGGCAGTAATGCCTCATGGTGATGACAATTCAGTCAGAGAGCTGGACCCTGTACAAATGTCCAGCTGGATGGATAAACTCTGAAAGAACAGTTTGCCAGAAAAACAACTGTCAGAACAGGTAAATAGGATGAACTATCCTACACAAACAAATGGCAGGATAAAGTCCCATTGGTTTTATAATAAAGACAAAGTCAATGCTGACATAGTGAAGCTGTGAGAGGTTAAGAAGATAATGATTTTAATGAACTTTAGAAGGGAAAATAAGCTAGATATTACCATTGCCTCATTAAAGGAGCACAGAACTACAAGGGATTGGCTGTGTCACAGAGTCTTGTCCTTGGCCATGTCTTCCCGCTGCCCCAATCAAGACAGCCGTGGCACTGTAACCCTTTTGGCTATGTGAGATGCCTATCATTTAGTAAGTAAACTCAAGGTGAGGCAAGGGAGATTTAGGTTAGATATTAGGAAAAATTTCTTTACTGAGAGGGTTGTCACACATTGGAATAGACTGCCCAGGGAAGTGGTTGAGTCACCATCCCTGGAGGTGTTCAAAAAGCGAGTAGTCGGGGTACTCCAGAACACGGTTTAGTGGGCATGGATGATGGTTGGTCTTTTCCAACCTAAATGGTTCTATGATTCTATGATTCTATGAAATCACTGGGAAGGACTAAATTTTTTTTTTTTTTTCCCTGCAGGAAGAAAAATATCCCAATGAAAGTCCTGCATGTGTACTTTCGGGCCTCCTAGGTTGCACAATCACTGTGTGCCATAACTTCGATTACTCCAAAACTGAGTATACAGCTCACAGCTGCCCGTGTCAGCGGGGCTTTGGAGCACAAGAAACATGTTATACTAGCTTCTCTGTGGCTTCTCTGCTTTCCTTTTCACTTCAAGTTTGTCTGTAAAGAGAAGAGGTCTGTCTGGTTTAGGTCTTAGTTACCTGAGAAGACACCTTTTCTTCCCTGTGTAATACTGCAGCCATTGAGATAGCCCGCCAAGGCAGCATTCTCTGGTTTGAACCATCTCTTGAGGCCAGCATCTAACCTTCACCTACGTAACTGGCTTCCTCTGCTGATCAGGTGGGTTCCATGTTACATCAGTATGCCTGAAAGCAAAGGGCTGTGCGCAGTATCTGATGCCACAAATGGTGTTGCTGTGTGGGTATGATTATGCATATTCTTGCAGATGTTAGAAGTGCACATATAAATGTATTATAATGTCATGCCCCACTTTGGTTAATATTTAGGGCACAGCCAAAGGACACGCTCACAGTCTCAGCTGAGCAGACGATGAATAAACTGTCAAGCCGGTTCATGACAATTTTATTGCTGCCTTCTACAGCTCCCAGTGAACATGAATAGTAGCTAATGGAGGGAATCAGGCTACACAATTCCCCCCACCCACTGCACACTTAGACTTCAGACAGCAGAAAGCAAGAAGCTGTGCCCTGCAGAACCTGTCCCTGCTTCTGTAAGGGTCTTCACCCCTTGCAGTTAATGGCAGCCTGCGTTTGGATGGTTTCCTGAGGAGTCTTTCCCAATGACCAGAAATACAAGAACAAAATTTCCTCATAGTGGATCAACCTCCTTTTTGCAGCCCACTTTGTGGAAGGAAAGCGTGGCCCTAAAGTGTGCTCTGACACTGCACTGAGTAAGGGAAGCCTGTAGTGCTTAATTTTTAAAATTTTTTTTTGCTCTCGTCATGTGTCACTAATCATTATCAAGCTGCCCTCCTGCTTGTGGGTGAATCATCTGAGATGTGATTATGAGGCAGACACCTCACTGAATGTTACGCTGCCTTTTACTATCAATCAGTTTTGTTAGATTCCAAACTTAAAGACTGCCAGCTGGGGAATCTAATTTTACCATTTACCTCAGATGTGTCCTTCATAGCTAGTTTAGTTGATAAAGCATCCAAGCTTGCCCTGGAGAACATACCTAACAGGGAAACAACAGCTTAGAGGCTGCTAGTGGTAGCAAACTCACTGCGGTTTGTCTGTTAGGTACTAGTAACATACTATTGACACATGTCTAGGTTTTAGAGGCTGGGCATTAATAAATGAACTTCTGATGCTGTAAACACAATTACATATATATTTGACACTGTTATTTTCTAGTCTAGTTGGGCAAATTTTCTCTCTTAGTCAAAATTTCTTATTCATTAAATCATAGTGATTCTTGCTGGTGTGAAGATTTCTGTATCTAACTTTCAGGAATTTACCTGAACAGCACATCTTACTGTGGAAAATCAGTCATCATGTTCAGAAAATGACTTTTCTGCAACTGTCATTCCAAGGACATGTTCATTTCCCCAACTAGTTCAAATTAAAAAAAAAAAATCTAGTTAATGAAAAATAATGGATTTAGAAAAACATGTACACGGTTTCTGTATGTTCTAAAACTTAAAATGCCTAGAGCTGCCCTGATTTCAAGCTCATGAGTCATCTAAGCTCAAGCTGTAGAAATTCCAGAGGGCATGTTGTTAAATAATGCATGAGCGATGTAATTTTACTGTGTATCTCATTAGCAAAATGCTGCAGGAAAGAATTAGGGAAAATAACCTAAACCAATCCTGGTCCTAGCTCTCTACTTTTTTTTTTTTTTTCCCCTCTCTTTTAGAAATGTCACATCCAAAGAATGCATTTATAAGTGATAGGATAACAAACCTGTGTTAAATTACAGCATGACAATCTCTCTCTCTAGTGATGGGAAAAATTCTGAGAATCTTTTCTGCTTCAAGTCCTATAGCCGAGTACGTCTTGCACTTTCTCCTTTCCCAGAGTGTGGGTGTGTATGTATGACTATGTGTATCCAGTTAATGTAAAATTATATATGTATAGATAGGCTGGGAGAGATCTCTCTTGCAAGAAAACTATGTCACGTGCCTTCCACAAAAAAAAAACCCTAAAACCAAACCAAACCTCTTGGTCTCAAAGTTATTAAAGCCTTTTTATTAGCTCTAGCACTGCATAATATTTGAGTAAGCAATCAGGTTATGTAAATAATAATCTTCTTTTATCTAGAGGTATGCATCTGTAATTAAGAATGTCAGTCACCTTATCTTGCAAACAGTCTGTTCTTAGTACACAAATATGGGATCTGGTGCAGATGTGTCTGTGTATGCCAGAGCGCCAATATATCATTTTTGCTGCATCTAAAGCCTGCAATTTCATGCTTAGCACTTGGCATTGTAACCATGGTTATCTCCAGTCAGATGCAGAATACAGAGGCTTCAGCAGATGGGATTTTTACTTAGACCTATGGCAATCAAAACACAGAAAAAGACCAGAATCCTAAATATATGTGCATAGAATATGATAGATATAACAGTATTATTTACTACATCATACAGGAGGCTTAGACTTTATTGGAGGTGCTTTTCATGAAATTTCTTTACAAGCCAAGAAGACTGCTAAAAGTCATGTGTAAGAGAAATGGACCTCTTTTTCCATGAATGTTTTCATCTGTAAAGAGTAGAAGATAGAAGGCTGGTATTTCTGTAAGTGTAAGGTTAAAGAAATGACACATTATCTGTAAGCGTGCATACTTTCAAAGGATTGGCTACTCTAATTTTAATTTTATCTCTAAAAAATCTAGCATGGAATTTTTAAATTTTTTGGAAAGTAATAGAGGTTCATAGCTTTCATATTAGCCTAGAATTTTCTACATTTTTATGGGGCTCCATATGGCAGTGTTTGTTGAGCAGAAAGTATTTACAGCAGAATAAATGAAGCAGATGACCAGTGCATCTTCACAGGTTGAAATAAATTACACAGTTTCTGAGGAATGTGCATGATTGTGACCTTTTCTTTCTAAACCCTGAGCGGTTATTTGCATGGTCTTAAAGTTTTGACTTCTCAAGAGCATAGAATTTCTGCAAACTCAGCGTTTTCTATGGAAAAGTGTAGTATTATCAATCCTTATCCTAGAAGAATTTTCTCTTCAATTTGCAGAAAGTTTGTACAGGCTTGGGTGAGCTGTGTATTTTCATTAGGAGTCACCAGGTACCATGCTGTTGACAGTATACATTTGCTGCAGAGCAGCTAGAGAGCATTGGTTGTCAGGAACAGAACGGAGTGAAACTCAGTTGAACTCTCCAAGTCTCCCAGGCAGCTCTGCTGAAGAAGATTCTTTGTTCAGAACATCCTTCCAAAATAAAATTGGATTATGCTCTTAAATGACAATATCTACTGTAAGGAAGAATGCTGGGTTGAGCATTAGCTCCACCTTTCAAACAAAAACATTTACTTCATATCTGTTATTTTTATTCATTTGTTTGGGCCCTGACCTGGTAAGTGGAGGTTACTCTGAAAATTGTGCTTAATAACTGCTGCTGTTATTCACCATACCCTACACTGAATGAATACCCTACTGTGACAACGTACTCAGACTTACTAAGACTCAGAGTATGCTGTTAGAAACAGGTCCCCAGAGCCAAAAGTGAATTCCAGAAGCATTTGAGACCCCTGGCATCAGTCTGCCACTGAACTTGTGCAGAGAGATGGAGAGCGTGTTCTGCCTCCAAACAAATGAAGGCGCTTTTCAGCATTCAGAACAGCTGGCAATATAGCATGCATTTAATCACCACAGCTCTGAGGAGGCTGCATATAGCATGAGGAAGAGCAAAGTAAGAGCTGCAGCACTAGAAGAGCCATGGAAAGGCATTAGAGTAGCTGGAGCTGACCCACTTGCAATCATGCATGAAAAAAATCAATAAGTACTTCACCTGAGGCCAAAGACAAAAAGAAGTTGTGGTGTCTGGAAGGGAAACGTGGCATGCAGTTAAAAGCCCTGCTTAAAGAAACCAAGCAGAGTAATTTTGCTGCTTCAGGATTTTTCTTAGGGCTGAATATTGAGGGACAGAATTTGAATTTAGTGTGGTGCCAGAACAAGTGGAAATGGCAACTACGAGAGATGGATTCTGCCACATCTTGGTTAAGTGCAAAACCCTATAGGGATATGGGGAATTTTTTCCAGGTTTGAATACTTTCTTTTTAAATGTGGTGCATCTGGCAGATCCAGCCCCACCATGTATTTCTGGAGATGAGTCTGCTATTTGTGCTATGGTACGAAAGCTGAAGGTTGCCTTCAGGTTGAACCCTTTATGCTAAACAGTGCAGTGATAAACTAGCAAAAAGCTGGTTCCTTCTTCAAAGACCTTACGGTCTTAAGATTAAAGTAGATCTCACAAAATAAGGAGAGGACAACAAGGAGAAGGGGAAGGATAAGGAGGAGGTTTCCATGTAGAGCACAAAGGAAATCTTCAGGATTCCACAGGATGATATTTTCATCATTCATTCATTAAGCCATGTGGATCTCCTCCATGAGTGTGCTGCTAAGTATCTGCTTAGCCTTAAAAAAGTGCAAACTGTGATCTCTGTTTCATTTCATTTGAAAATTTAAATGGTGTAGGATTTTCATTATAAAACTCAGTAGGTTGTAAAGTAAGCAAAAAGGTTACACCTTGTATCTTGAGTCCAATGGTCAATATGTCCTGGAGGCAAACCCTCAAATTTTGGGTTAGATTAAGGTAACGCTTGGTGAAATTTTACAGTGAACCAGGTTTGGACTACGCTTTTGTGTTCAAATACTGAAATCAGTTACAACTACCTCTTTCATGCAGCCTGTCTGCAATGGCAAGAGGGTGTTGGCACTTTCAGATGAATTTTGCTTTGAATTTTTGGATTTGTCTGAACATAAATTTCAAAGCATAACTCGGTGTGTGTGAGATCAAATAAATCAAAAGCCAAAAGACTGCATGAAACCCTGCAACATGAAATAACTGAGTTTTTCACAGATCTACTTAATATCTAAAAATAGTTTAGTCTCATCTCTATTCAGAATCTCCTGTGGTAGCAGAAGGAGCGATAAAAAAACCAACAGACACCTGAGAAGCTAAGTCAGTGGCTTGAAAGGAAGTCAAGGAAAAAGACACTGTAACTGTAATGTGAACTTTGTCCCTTCTTGAAATGGCATTTAAGTGCAGTGACTGTGGTATTTTCTGTAAATGGATTATCATGCACATTCCTAAAGCTGTATACATGCCCTCTGTGAGTGATTGAGTTTGTATGTGCTATTCAGTAGCAGACTAGACTTTTCTTCCTTTAAAAAAAGAGAACAAAAAACTTTATGGAAATATGGTAGAACAGCAACAACAAAAAAAAAGAGTGAAGGAGAAATGTTTACTAATTTTAATAATAATAGCTCTCTTCCATAGACAGTTCAGTACTGAAGCTGTTGCTATCTGAAATAGCTTAATTTCCCTGTGAATCTGAGGCAGCCACCACCAAATTATTTTTTTCTCTGCTGGGTAATCCTTCAACTGTTATTTACATAGCAGCCTAAATTACATTTGCTGCCTTGCAAGCAAGTGAGAAGATGGGTCACCTGCCTGAAGGGGCTGCAGCCTGAATCCACCATGCACCGAGGAGACAAGATAGGGGAGCAAGACAGAAAAAAAGAGGTGTCTTTGATAGCCAAGTCCCAATGTCCAAATGCAAGAAATGCTTCCCTTTCTTCAAGCTGATTTCTTTTGTCCCTTTTTTTAGTTCTTTGAATACATTTTAGTTGTGTAAGCAGTCCCTTGTTCATTTATTTTTGCCATCTTGCCCCAGATTTGGCCAATACTTAGGCACTTGCTGAACTTCAAGCCAGCTGACTATTCTCATGCTTAAAGCTGGGCCATGTGTAAATACCTGCAGGGTCAGGACCTTTTTTCAGACATTCATCTTTTTCATTCTTCTATTACACCCAGTTGAACTGATTTCTCAGTAACTGTTATAAAATGTTTCTAATATTTTCTATTTTGCACTATTGACTAATTCCCACTTCTGTTTTGACTGACTAGTAATCTATCCTAGTCTCTTTAGTTTACAAAGAACAATATCTTCATTTAGCATCATTTTGCTATGAATATACCCTACCTACTAAAAATTTTAATGAGTATTATTAAGTTTGTTCTTCCAGACAGACTTTCTGATGGTTTGTTTTGTTTTTTAAATTATGAATAAAATCTTCCAAATCATATTCCAAATGAGTATAAGCCAGATTTTTATTTTATTTAATTTTGCCATCTGTTGTGTTTTCAATCTCTCCCACTTCTATAACACCAGGGAATTTTTTAGTGTTCTGCTACACTTTCAAGTAATCAATGGCTTTATTAAGTAGTCTGCAGTGTCAGGAGAATCTCTGCCAGTCAACAAGTAAACTATATTTTTAGCTCTTGCACACAAAATTCTGTACACTACAACTGGATCTTACATAAATAATTACTAGTAACTGTAGAATGAGCAACTCCACATTCATTATCAGTCTGTACATCCAGATGTAAAACATCTCAGGACTTAGGTCTTTACTTGCAGTGCAACTAATAAGATGCCCAATATTTTTGAGGATTCTAAATAGCCATTAAAATGTGGAAAAATACTTATTTTACAAGGGCATATAGTGATAGGACAAGGGGTAGTGGCTTTAAACTGAAAGAGGGTAGAATTAGATTAGTTGTAAGGAAGAAGTTCTTCACTGTGAGGGTGGTGAGGCACTGGAACAGGTTGCCCAGAGAGGTTGTGGCTGGCCACCCTGGAGGTGTTCAAGGCCAGGTTGGATGGGGCTTTGAGCAACCTGGTCTAGTGGGAAGGTGTCCCTGCCCATGGCAGGGGGGTTGGAACTAGGTGATCTCTAAGGTCCCTTCCAACCCAAACCATTTGATGATTATTGAAGACCGTATGCAACCGTATTGGGATACATGCAAAGCAGATTTTTCGTCCTTAGCTACATAGTCAGATCAAATTTGTATATGAAGTGAGGCAGTTTAATGCTTACCTTATGTTACAAGCCATGAGCAGTTAAAGGCACAAAACAATGTGATGGACAAAGTCTTCAGAAATTTTTTTATTTTACTATTTATATTGAAAATTAGCCACAGACATTTCCTGTGGAAAAGCAGCAATCATAACTTAGGATTTATGGTTTTATGATCAGCTGGAAAATTTGGTTAATGTAGCTGGACAGCTAATTGCCTAGCAACTGTCTTAGACCTTGATCCTTATTGCTGTGGTAATCCTTTTACTATAACATTAAATCAATTAATTTATATTTTTTTCAAGCAATTATACTTCTATTAGATCACTATGGGTTTTCAAAGTACTGTTCAGATAACTGCATTTTTGTGTATATCTAAAGAATTCCTGACTGGCATTAAATACAAAAGGCAGCACCAATGAAACCTTAAGGTGCATCATGAAACACTGTTCACTGATACATTTTTAGCTCTTGCACGCAAAATTCTGTACACTACAACTGGACCTTACATACAGAAAGATCATCTACTCTATGTAGGGAGGTTAGCAACCCAGAGAGCCCCAGCTCAGGTGAGGGGCAGGGCTGTGTTGAGCCAGGCAGCTTGTGGTTCTGTGCCACAGCACTGCAGCCTGCAGACCTTGGGACGATGTGGGGGGCAACACTACTGCACTGAGCAATACATCACTGCAGTTCAGTGGTGTTAAATGTAATACTCCCATGCTAATAGCAGCCAGCAGCTCTGGGTCCCAGGAAACATCCTTTATTTTTTTTTCTTCTGAAATGAAAAGCTGTAGAATTTCAATCCCATGATAGTGTTCTTCTTTTATTTTTTTTTTTTCTCTTTGAAGTGAAAGTTATCTGGAAAATGAAAGTTTATTGCAAAACGGAAATTTGTTTTCCCACCAGTTCTGCTTTCCATAGTTCAGATTCTACAGAGATATCACCTGTTCTCAGTTATCTTCTTAAAACCATGCATCTTGGAAGGAGCTGGGCTGCCATCCTAGTATTGTTGCATTGTTACTTTCTTTGGAAATTTTCTGTATTGGGTTTGTGTGGCAAGGTTTTAGTGGGAGGGGGAGGTATAGGGGTGGCTTCTGTGAGGAGCTGCTAGAAGCTTCCCCCATGTCCGACAGAGCCAATGCCAGCCGGCTCCAAGACAGACCTGCCGCTGGCCAAGGCCGAGCCCATCAGCGATAGTGGTAGCACCTCTGGGAGTACATGTTTAAGAAGTGGGGGGGAAACCCTGCACAACGGAAACTTCAGCTGGAGAGAGGAGTGAGAATATGTGAGAGAAACAACCCTGCAGACCCCCAGGTCGGTGAAGAAGGAGGGGCAGGAGATGCTCCAGGCACCGGAGCAGATTCCCCTGCAGCCCCTGGTGAAGACCATGGTGAGGCAGGCTGTCCCCCTGCAGTCCATGGAGGTCCACAGTGGAGCAGATATCCACCTGCAG
>JANXJC010000028.1:23387896-23409650 GCA_027564655.1 Leptodon cayanensis
CCCCGGTTCGTCCGCATCCCTTGTGGGCTGATCGATAAACATCCTCCTGCCAACAAACAACTCGCGTAAGCCTACAACTCCCGCCTACGGACCCACCTAGCCGGGTGGACCGACCCGTTTCCCTTTACTTAAGGCTTGCAACAGTTTGAACCATGCAACTGATAGGGAAATAATACTAAGTTTGACCACTAACCTACAATACTGATATGACGGTTTTCTCAATGATGTCATGCAAAACAAATGTAGCAAGCCCAGGAACTGATCTCCAATGTCTTGAGCCTCATTGTGGCAAGCATAAGACCATTTTTTCCCTTTCTGAAACTTTTCTGCTGAATTGAAAACTTGATAGTTATTTGTTCTTTTTTCTGTGCCTCTACCAAATTGCACTGCTAATTGTTAGTCAAGGGCGCTATGCACTTGAGTTAAATATTCTTTTCAAAATAAGTGCACATATTAAAAGGAAACATGGGGCAGCAGTGCCAGCACACCTTGAACAAAACAAATGGTGCAAACTAAGATGCTGAGCAACTTATTTGCCTATTGCTGACAGCAGCAAGGGAAAACCTGGAAATACCTATTAGTAAATGAACCACTTTGATAGCTTAGGGAAACAAATTAACTGAAAGATTAATATGTACTTTTTTCTTTTTTTGCTATACTGGACATTGAAAGTGAGTGTTATATGCAAATCTTATTTATTTAAGTCCTCATAGCCCTTTCTAAATGGTATAATCAATGCCATTAGGTACCATGTTATCACCAATTCTGATGCTAAGCTCTTATACATCAGAGTGACATACTATGAAATTATTTTCTAGTTGAAATACATTTGTGCCTATGAACCTATGTTGGATAATAGCAACACCCTTCCAGTTCTGCAGTAGTTAATAAGATCAGATATTGATGTACAATTCATCACAGAAAGATTGCACTGATTAATTACATTCTTCTGGGGATGTAGATACAAAAGGATAAAGGTCCTATCTTAGTGTATCTATTTCCCCACAGGGAAGGAGACTATACTGTTCTCCAGTACACACACATACACAGATGTATTACAACTGTGCTCACACTGAGGAAGGTAGTAGTATAAATATTTCAGTAGAAAATCACATTCCTGACAGAAATAGTACTGGTACAACCACTGCATGTGTGCCAGACTCCACTGGCAACAGCTTTTTCCTCATTCCCATGATAACAACATTAATAATAGTGACGTCCTTTGGACCTAATGTGGCATATGAGTGTAATTCTGAAGGACAATCACCTCACTGGCTGAAGATAATCTGCAACAAGGTGATCAGGGCAAATGGCTGTATTAACAGCAATGCAAGTAAATGCTGTGGATAGAAATGGATATATCTTCCCTGCTCCTGATTATTATGTCACTCAGGCATATACTAACTTACAGTATCAATGGGCTATTTCAAAGGTTATCAAAACTTCATCGTGAATGTAAGTGTTCTGCTGGATCCATATTTTTTTTTTAGAAGGCATATTTGTGAAGGCTTTGATGTTTTTAGTCATGCTCTATTTCTCCTTCTGAAACTCCAGATAAATGGTCTAGAGTATATTTACCCTATTTTAGTGATGGGGGAAAGAATTAGCGAGAGAGACCTTCCAACAAGCTTTTACTATTTTAGGTATTTTTATTTGTTACTTCTACTTTTTCTTTCAAAGGAAAAATCCCAGGCTTTTCAATCCTTCTTCAGAGAAGTTGCTTACATGTTTTTGTGCATTTAATCATTACTATCATTCTTCTCTGACTGCACTTTTATTATTGCACAGTATTCCATCTTTTTGGACAGTACAAAGCAAAGTATTTCGGATCATACTGCAACTCTAAAACATACTAGTACTGTGACTTCACCTGCAATGTTTTCTGTTCCACTCCATTCGTCTGAGAACTCACTTTTTTTGAAGTGTGATTTCCTGTTAAATGGACATCTGTAGTGGGCTAGCAACTGAGTCCATCTTTTCCTAAACTGCTCCTGTTAATATAAAACAGTAAGTGCAAAAGTAATTCAACTTTCCTCTCCAACTGTTGAAAGTGTCTATATCTCTGGAAATCACTCTTCTGAGAATATTCCTTGAACTTGAAAGGATAGCAGATGGGCTGGTTATGGCAATTGCATATCATCTTCTAAGATACAGTAGCCATAGACTGTACTTACACTTATAGCAATGAAGAGAGTACAAGCGGTCTAAGACTCGTTTCAGCTAATTGCACCTGCTGTAGGTAAAATGGTCCACTGTGGTCAACAAAGACTCCACTGACACACACTGATCTCCTGACGAAGGTGTTTGGGATTAACATGAGATCGAATGACTAACTTATGTGTCTTCTGAAGGATCATCTGAATTTACACTGAGAGATAGGAAATGCCTCACATATTCTGTTGCTCGACTCCTTTATATGTTGTTCCATGAATTACATCCTCAGAGAGTAAATATCTGTGGAAATTTAACTCCACATTCCCATTATTGTTTGAATTATGGTTATTGGTTGATACTGTTTAGAAATGTCATGGAAAACTTCTAATTATTCTGTATGAGGCTCAGATTTTCCCACGAGTTTCCTTTGTGGTGTGTTTTGCTAAAAAGTGTGACATAGGTTAATATAGGTTAAATGGTGCAATCTGGACTAATTCAAAATTAAGCAAAATTAATCCTTATACTTGGATTCAGGGAGAGAGATGGAAAACTTTAAATATTGAGCCAAACTTG
Organism: Leptodon cayanensis; assembly: GCA_027564655.1. Lineage (NCBI taxonomy): Eukaryota > Metazoa > Chordata > Aves > Accipitriformes > Accipitridae > Leptodon > Leptodon cayanensis. The sequence continues at coordinate 23,390,624 of JANXJC010000028.1, forward strand.
AGTTTGGTGACAACATTAATGAACTGCTATCTATACATATTAAGGTTTTTTTGTTGACTGTAGAATAAGCCTAAACAATGATTACATTAGTTGCTTACATTTTAGGTAGATAGTTTTAACAGAGCCAAAAAAGCCACAGGAGCCAATCTAAAAATTTCTAAGTATATCACTGGAATTTAGGTCACACCTTGAAAGAAACACAACTATTCAACAAGAAAAGGAAAGGATGCTCGTTCACTAATTTCTTCATTTGAAATTTCTGAAATCACAAAGTTGTTCTCCAGATGAGATACAACGAAGACATGCCAAGTTCCTGAAAAAAATCTGTTTCATACTTGCTATGCCAGAGCTGGAACTGAAAGTTATACAAAACTGAAAACATATTGATATGTATCAGGGAACACAGTACTTCAATTTTACTAAGGGAGGCCAGACTTTCTGCATATAAGAAGGGACATAGACACATCCTAAAGGACCTCTTCCCATCCCAGTAGTGTCATCTACCCGCAAGGTGTCCTTGCTGACCATTGCTAGTTTTTCAAGTACTCAAGAGAGTAAAGATGGGTAAGATGTGACAATATGAGCTTTGGCCAGTTGTAGCTCAGACAAAGCAGCACACACATTGTAGCTGATGTGGTGCAAAGCATCTTACCTGGCCTCACCCGAGAACAGAGATGACTCCACTTAGGCTTTTATTCTGCAGTGTATGTATCATATTGAAAGGCAGAGTAGCATGATTCATAAAGGAACAAATTAAAGGAGAACTAAGTTGAAGGAGAAACTGTTTGGGGTTTGGAGTATAGAAATAGATTTCAGTGGAGTTAGGAAATATTGAAGATCTGGGGATGTGGGCATTAGTGGTGGTGGGAAGGCAGCTAAAGTAACTGTTGATCCCCTTCTAATGACAGCTGTTGAGTACAAATCCTCTTTCCATGGGGTTCTGATTGCTGGGAATGGGGAGAGGGAGTTTCTGAAGAAGCTGGGAATGAGATTGGGAGTCCTAAATCTAGTGCTGTAAAGCAGCAACCTGACTTCCCTAGGCTTTAAAGGTGGTGGGAAAATGGGATTGTAGCAAAACCATGGTGGGGGTGGGGGGCAGATTAAGGACAGCCCTTCAAGTGGAAGCAATTAAGGAAGGACTTCTGAGAAGTTTTTTTCAAATGATTTATGATCAGAGTGACCCAGGTTAGCAAAATCTGATTAAACTGCAAATCTGTCACTAGTATTTCCCCCCATGTATCCAGGGCATTTCTTTCTTACCTTTTTCCTTGCTGTCTTCTGTGTGGTTCCAACTGCAGACACAGTTAAGGAAAATTGGAGAACATTAATTCTTCTATGTGTTTAGACCTGTAAAAACATTTGCTTACAGCCGTTAGCTTTTCAGTTTGTCTCTGTTTGTATATTTTTCCTTCTTATAATTTCTCCCAGAAGGGTTGCCTGGTTGTGTGTTTTTTCAGGCTTTTACTGCTTTACTGTGATCTTATAAATCTGATTGTTTTTTTTTCCTATGTTGCTGCTCTGGCAATAACATATATTTTTCTGATGTGAGGTGTGCATCAATGTTTCTCTCTTTTTTTTTTTTTTCCTCTAGCATTACTCCTTCTTTGGTAAATGGGTTGTAAAAAACCTATCAATTTCATTTCAGATGTGAGGAGTGAGTTGACAAAGAAGACTTTCTGCATACCCTGCTGCTCTGCCTGGAAGGGAAAGAGCAATAATCTTTTTGTACACCACACGAAGCAGGTGATAGTTTTTTGCAACTAGAAGCATGTGAAAACTTTGTGAAAATCGTGCTGTTTAATACTTTCCCATGGCAAAGGTTAGCTCCTACATGTGCGTGCTGGTTGAATAATACATTTTCCTATTAAAGCGATATGCTTCAGAATGATTTTGTAGCTGATGAGAATGTAGGAAATGTAGTTTGCCACTGCATTTATTAGGGACACATGCCACAGTCCTAGCTGGGTGCTGCATATCACAAAATACAGAGAGGCATGCATAGTCTGTTTGAAGGCTGTTTATTTCTAAAATGCAGACATTTAAAAGAGCAGCAAAGGGCATGTTATTATGCAGACTTTCAGGCATATTAAGTCTATTTGGAGAAATATGATACAGATATATTTCTGGCAATGCACAAAGAGGCTATAGGCAAGCTATGTGCTAAACAATGTGGATTTTACAATATGGAAATAAAAATTGATTCCATGAATGCTTAGTAGTAATATATACAGTCTAGGAGGAAGGCTTGCTAAGCTGAATTAAAAAAATGCAGAATTTATTGGAACCATTTTGGACTTTGGAAGGCAACATGACCTTGTCATTAGTATACCTTCCTGATATCTATCTGATAGGAAAATGGAATTTCTCTTTTAGTTCAGGAACAGTTACTTATATTTCCTTCCTGGCAAATAAAACTCAAATGGAAGAAGAAACCTTTTACCTATGGGCACCTCGTTCTTATTAATTCCTGTTGTTTTTTGTCAGCGTTAGAAAATACATTGTCAAAAATGTCACCAAAAATAAATTCAGGTGGAAGGTATTTATTTTCCTTCTGCCATATTGCTGACTTCATATGTGTTCTTTATCAATCAGAAGAGGAATCTAAATTATTTATAAAGGAGAAGGAGAAGGAAACTCACCTGTTTTCTAAGGTTAAAAATATTTTTTTTGTTTTTTTTTTAAAAGGTTGGCATTGTGAGACCTATATTCAATATGACAGATGTGGATAAATTAATTAAATAAATTCTCAACAACCATAACTTTTAAAATATTGTCGAAGCTCTGTTGTTTCATATTTAAAAAAAAAAGTTTATATACTCATTAGGCACTTAGGTTTTGTTTTCTGAATGACTTGGCCAATTTTACTGAAGTAAAACCCAGAGTAGAAGGGTAATACCTAACATTTACTTCTCTGAAACAAATTCATATGTGAGGTGAATGAAAGTGAGAGCTCCTCTTAAATCACAAAAAAGAAATGAGATTGAGAGCTGGGCCTGGAGACACAAACAGGAGAGCAAGAACCAAATGAACTAGGAAATCAAAGGACAACATGGGCATCATGAGGGCTTTTCAGATTTCACAGTGACTCAGAAGTTGAAAGCCTCATAACCTATAAGCAGAGGAATGTGAGAACAAGAAGACTGCCTCCCTCTTTTATTCTGCTACATAAACTACTTGGATTACATAATTAAAAAAAAAACCAAACACTTAAACAAAAGCCAATTGAAAAAAAAATCTACATGATGAAAACAAATTCTAGCTACTTAGCAACAAATGGAATAAAAACAAAGGAAATCTTGAACTGAGCATGAGAGTCACTGCCTCAGACCTGCTTCTTGACATGTGGGTTGGATTATGCCTGGTTCCTGGAACAGGACCCATCGTGGGCTTGGCTTTAAAGCGCCAGTCCAGCACTGGAATGATTTCTGACTGATTTTGAAATAGCTATCACAGCATATCATAAGTAAGGGTTTATTGCTGTCAGAATCCACACTGGAAAAATAGATGCTTTATAGCTTCTACTGCTCCATAAAGAGAAGCATCTGAGTAGGAATGTAATTAAACATTGAACATCTCAAGCACTATGTGCAATGTTAATCTAAGCAGGTAAATCAGCTCAGCATGGATAACAGTGCAGAGGGCATGCGGTACAAAAATTTACACAAAAAAATAAAAACAAGAAAGCACAGCCTTTTGCAGGTACTGAATAATAATAATAATCAAAATGGACTCTACAAGGACAGGCTACTGACACAAAAGGAAAGCAACCGTAAAGTACATACACCCCCAAGAAAACCAACAGAATGCAGATTAGAGAGATTGCTTCTGCTTTCTTATTCCCAAACTTCCTAGGTATTAGTACTTCATGAAGCAGTTCTTCAGCTCTTTCCACATGATTAAATTTTGGTTATCTCAGTGCAGCAGGATAATTGTATGCAGATCTGCAAGAATTTCACATTGTTATCTACTTTTAAATCTTTAATATACATAACCCTTTGTTTTCCTTTAAAAACAAACAAAAAAATTAATAAAGCTGTTAAGTTTGCTCTTGAGATTTGAATTGTTATTGCTTGCTTTGGTAAGAGAAATTAAAAGGTTTGCTGGAAAAATTGACAGATTACCAATATTAAGCCACCCATAGTTTTTAAAAACTTCTAGAGAGCTGAAAAATTCAACTACAACTTTATGATACCATTTGGTTATACAATTTATATGACAATATCAAAGCCTTGGAACTGGTCTTTTCTGGGATAAGTCTTAAGCTTACAGAAACAGTTATTTAATATATTTTCTCCGTAAATCTGTCTGATCTGTTGACTAGGTTTGTGCTTTATAAAAGGGAGGAATAGGAAGTCCGGACATGAACTCCACATTTCAAGCTATAAGTCCAAGTACTACTGTTACTTCTATGTAGTCCCAAAGAAACTAAAGCTGAGCTTCAGGTATTCCCGTCATATGTACCCAGATATGTAGCCCTTTCCAGATATCTAGCTCTTTCTTATTTCTACTACATCAACAAGGAAGAATAACAAGGAACCCATCACGAGTTGCCACATCCCATAAGATGGGATGCCACATCTTATTCACTGCTTCCAGTCATGAAGACACAGCTGAGACAGCAACTCCTTTGGCATCATGCATTTAAGAACCTAAGGTCCTTATTCAATTAACACAGAAAGGTAGGTGCCTCCTCCATTCACCTGCAGATATGATCCAGGGAGCACCGACTTTAGAAACTCAGAGCAAAAAACTTCTCACACAAGGTGAGATGCTGAGCTGAAACCATGGATATAATCCATCTTGTGGAGAGAAGTCAAGCCATGAAGATGCTCACAGTTACCTGCAGGATCTATTGCTTTAAGTAAAATTCCCTAGTGTCACAGTTGGACAAGCCTTGAGATGATGTTTCCTTCCAGTTTGGTAGTGGGTACAAAATCAAGAGAAAGAAACTTAAACACATCTTACCTTAGAAGTTCTCCTTCCTAAGTTCCTGTACAAGTGGCTGCTTCTCAGAAATGACCCTTGTCAGGTGGTGTTCTGGGTCTATTCAGGTTTTCAATACTTTTGATCTGCTCCTTCTTCCAAGGCAGAGAAATTTGCAATAATTTTTTCAATTTTAATTTTTAAAACCATGGATTTTTGATGTTATAATATTTTCCCAAGTTTTGTATTTTTAAGCAAACATTCTATATTTTTAAGCAACATTTACTGGGAAAAATGCTCTACTTTCTTTTCAGCTACATTTCTCTTCTTGCCTTGTCTTGTGCAATGCTACTATGCAAGACCCTACCTCCCTGCATGTAGAATCAGAAACAGTTCAGTGGTCTCTTGATGACAATGTAGAATACCACAAGATGTTTAAAAAGTGAAATGTTAACAATTTGGGAAAAGTGTTTCCTGATTCATCAACCTGAAGATGAAGATTGCATGCTTGAATTGTAAAGCTCTACAAAAACATGAGAAATAAACCCCCAAACCTTTACAGATAGTCAGACACATGTAGAGCAAGCATAGATTTCATATTCACAATTCCCGTACTTTTTTTGTAAATTATTTTGACTGATAAAATACTTCTCTCAACAGAGATTGAAGTTTACTGCACTAATCCATGTTTTCCCAAAGAACCCAGTACTGTAAGTGTATCCATCAAGTAAACATTTTAAAACCTGTCACCTGTTTTCAACTTCACAAGTTCTTTTGAATAACATGCACACAATAATTATCTCTTAGTTCACAGCCACAGTCTTTTTCCACCCTCAAAAGGTCTTCTGATGGTATATTTGTACTGCAGCTATAGTGTTATCTTTAGCTGTTTTGCAATTTTATATGACGACACATCATCACTGTTGCTGAGCACATTTTCCATAACATGGTGGATGATGGTCTCTGGTTATAAAGAATTATTTTGGCAGTGCTAATTGATGGGGCTGCAAATATTTTATGGTCTAAACTATTACCCTGATATGAGTTTTTCTGGAGCAGTATGGACCTACATGGCAGAAATCTCCTTTATATATGATGAAAATACATCCTGTTAGAAAATGTATCAGCTGCTCGTGGTTAACACTAGAAGTACTGACGTGTTTTCTATTATGATGCATTTTCCCATTATAGGGAAGTGATATATCATATTATTTAAAGTCCATATTAATGACAAGTGTATGGACTGCTAGAATAAGAATCAGCTATAGATGCTATATGAAGGTAATCTCTTGGTTTATGCTCAGGTGCTTTACCAAGTGAAGCCTACTCCATCACAGGAGGCACAGAACTGTCTCCTGTGTGTTTTTAGCTTCCATACATTCATTTTGCCTCACAGAAGAAAATCAGATACTGCAGGTCTCAGATGGTGTAAAGGCTGCTAACTGGAAGTATGCAATAAATAACAGTGTTCACAATTGTAGCCAGAGACCAATTTTGGAATATACATATTGTTTTTCAGATAGGATTCAGTTAGTTAGAATGGCACAAATTATCAATAATTATTTATACTCTGCAATCATGACTATTCAAATTAAATGGTTTATGGTCTGGGCACAATCTAGCAAGCAACTAATCTTCACATTATTGCAGGTAGTATGTACACATCTTGCAATATGGCATTCTTGTACTGCATGGTAACCAGAGGGAGATATTTTTTCTTTCCTGTATATTCCTGGAAATGAGGAAAGGAGGACACTAAAGTAAATAATTTTCTGGCTAGTTTCACTTAAAAGCTCCTGCGGAATCTGCTGATAGCTTGAAAAGAACTTAATAAAAAGTTGGAAAAGGGAAGATTGAATAGGATAAGTAATAAGAACAAAGGTGAAGAGAAACCCTGAAAGATTAATCTAGTGAAGTATACTGAGTTTTGACAGAATCCCTTGAATTAGACAGCTCTCAAACCACTTCAGCTGAATGCGGACCCTGGAGTACAATTTGCAGTGATACCAAATTGATAGAAATTGTTTTTCTATAAAGCACCTTGGAGTGTTAGCTTTGATTAATCAGAGGCAATTATCACAGCTAACAAAGCATAGCTACAAACACAGAGAAACCACAGTCATGGCAAAGTTCACAGCCTTCTTGCCCCTAGACATGAAGTTCCAGGGGTGTGTGGTCCATATGCAGACCAATTTATTGTATACTATTGCAAGTATATTTTCTAAGCACCACAGTTTTTTGTTTGCTTCAAAATTAGATGAGCTCAAGTTGCAAACACCTCTGCACTTGGGAATTTTGAAATAACTTGACTAATTTTCTGTAAACATTCAAGCAACAAGATGCATAGGTTTCATAGTGCACCTCGACCATTGCTAGGGTCCTAAGCCAACTTACAGATTTGGGGTAAATTAGTGCCAAACTGAATGAAACATGAAATCTTCTTTTAAATGGAACAATTGCTGGTATTCCGGGGGCCAGACTTCCAGTGAACTGTTTCATCCTTTTGCTCATTTTGCTGCTTTAAAATATTTTGGGCTAAATATCACCTGGTATGGAGAAGCAGGTTGGATTCATAGTGTCTACTGAGTTTACTTGCAATGGACTTCAGTTTTTGTTGTCCCCGTCTGAGGGGGAAGTAACAACTTCAACTGCCTCAGCTAACTCCATCAGGGAACTGTGAATCAAAGTCCTGCCCTCCCTGTTCTAAACTTAGAGATGTTTGCAAATAAACTGGACTCATTGATGGTCTCTATAAATACAGCAAGGTATGGATTGTGGCAAGTCAGGGTTGAACAGGAGGCTTATTCAGCCAGCTCTGCAATGGGAGCTGTGACACTGGACAAAAGGATCGGTGGTCAGATAGAGGCAGCAAATTCTTATAGCTCCTTGGTCTGACTGTGAGCCAGACTCTACATCAGCTGTTTCAGGGCCAGAAGGGTGACCTGAATTCTTATTGCCTGTGTTGAAGAGAACAATTGCATCACTTGAAATGCAGGCTGACAAAGTTCCCCTGAGCTCTGCTTACGACTACTCTCTGCATGTTCAAAAACAGCTGCTGAAATGCAGAACATTATATAATCATTGGTTTTTTAAATGTTATTGTCTGCATTTCATCTTTTCCCAGGTAACATCATAAACATTTATTTCCATGGGTAGTAGGGTTAGAGTTTTTTTATAGTATTTTACCATAAATCACAACTAGACCCTCCAAAACAAATAAAATAGTAATTGTTTCCTTATGAAAGCTATCACGGCAGCTCACCTTGAAGACCTATTTCTTTCTTTTCCTGAGTGCTGTTGGAAATAATCCAAATATATTGGAAGTTATGCTTTCAATTTTGCAGTGAGGAAATGGAGGCATGAGGACATTACGACTATAGCTCAGAAAACACTTTCAGAGCTGCAGAACCAATCCCTGTTTTACATGGCTGTCATAGTGCAATCCAGAATCCTAGGCAAGGAGCCTATGAGCCCTGTGCTCATCATGGGGTGGCCTGAGCTCCTCCGAATGGTGACACAATTACAGCAGCTACTTAGAGGAAATACTTGTCCCGGGGGGTGAACCTCAAGCTCTGGCTCTGAGCATCGAGAAGAAGTTGCCATCCCCTGCAGTGAAGAATCCCTGCTCGATGCGGAGCACCTAAGCAACCAGCGTCTCGTGGTGGTGCCACCACTTGCCTTTTGCATAGCAGAAATAGGGAAGCGGGGCGGGGGGGGGAAGCTTCATCATCCCCTCTCAGCCTGAGGATGTCCTTTGCCTCCTCTGAGGGCCTCCCCGCCCAACAAGATACAGACAGAAGTGGCAAGGGAGGACTTACCCTCTGTCCCCTCTGCTGTAGCTGTGCTACTGGAGAGATCATGGCACCAATGCTAAAGAGCACAAGAAGAGACCATAACTGCATCCTACACAGACAATGGCAGGGGTGAGAATGCAGCAGCCCCAGTGCTCTTCTCTCTGGCAAAGGCAGCCTTCACCATCACCACCTTCCTTTCTTTCTCCTTACCCACTCACTGCTGTGAGGCAAGCGGGTGTCCTAAGACTGATTTCTGCCTGACAGCTTGCAACACAATTTCACTGTCACATTTCATAATTCTGGACCTCCTCCTTTTTACTAGGTTTTGGGTTGGGTTTCTTTGGGGGGGGGGGGTGTTGCTTTGGTGGGTTTTTTGGTCTTCCCCCCCCGCCCCGCTTCCCCTCTAAAATTAGGAGCTGCATTTAGATTAGGGACAGCAGCCTTCTTGCCTGTGGTGCCATCCTTCCTTCCATCCAGCAGCAAGCCATCAGCCGTTCTGCACTGCCCTCTGCAGAGAAGGTTTCAAGACAAGAAGGAAGGCCTTGTGCCTTCCCTGGGGCAAACAGTGAGGCAGGGCATTTAAGGCAAAATGAGTAGGATGATTTTTGGTTTGATTTATTTTTCTGTGTGGTGGTAATGCTCAGAAGCTAATCTCTATTGTATTATGAATTGTACATACTTGTAGTAGTGATGGCCAAGAAAATATTGGCTGTCACAGTAAACTCTGTGCAAAATGAAATAGCATGAAGTAAGTGCTGAGCAAAAAGACACAGAGGTTTCATTTCTTATTGAAAGGTATTGTCATCCCTGTAGAAAATTGATTCCTTCAACAGTCAAATCTTACAAAAATACGTTAGGAGTACAGAAAAAATATCTTCCTTTAAAAGCAAAAGTAGAAAAATGTAGCCATTTTGCCAGATTTGCAAGTTTCATTTTTCTTAAAAATGCAGTTGCAAATGAGTATATTTTTAAAATTGCACAGAAGGCAAAAATGAGAAAAGTTTGGGATCCAAAAAAAAATTGGGGTCTCTAGCTCAGCCTGCCCCATTAGTTATGGCTTAGCGATGTGCATTATGCAAATACAGCAACGAGCCATTTAAAACCTGATTAAAGACCTGACCTACAGATTAAGTAGGGCCATCTTAATATTGCACATGAAAGGAGTGTCCTGTTTTGCAGGCTAAGATATTAAGGAATAGGAGGAACTACTCTGGGCTTAATTTTCGAATGCTTATTCCAAAAATAAATAGATTTGTGGGAACAAATAAAGAAAAATGAAATTCAGAATTGATGACCTGTAAAGTCTTTGCTTTAAGTACAATTGTCCCTTATCTGCAGTTCTCTAAGGAGCAGATAAAAATATTATGCAAAATGTTAATGACACATGACAGACTTTAAAATTTTTTTTACTATCTTCCTTCTTTATATCAAAATTATAGCTATAAGGAAGCTTTAGTATTTCTTTCTAGATAGGGAGAAAAATCTTTTTTTTTTAAGTATTACCTTTCATTCCATTTATCTTCTTTAAGAGAAGGAGTGAAGTACATTTATAATATGATGAGATTAGAAAATGCAGACAATATGAAAGGATATGTGCTCAATATTATAAGAATATTTTTACAGGTAGCTTCTTCTACTTTAGAAAAACTACTTGCTGCTGTTGTATTGCTCCATTTGTGATGTAGGATGAGAATTGGTTGGAATGCAAATCTGCTTGCAGCTCAGGCAGTTGGGTTAGATGCCTTCATGTAATTGGACTGTATAAGCTTTCAGATCTGAAACTGTAGGCTGCTGGTGTAAACAGTTGATCAAATAAAAATGCCTTCTTGTACAATAAGGAAACAAAGAAAATAGCTTTATTTGCTTATTACTTTAAAAACATCCTTGTGCTAAAGGAAAAAAAAAAAACAAAACCAAACAACAGAAAAAAGATAGCAAAGATAGGAAAGGTGAAGGTACTTTTGAGAAAGGAATTTTCTTATCATAAAAATGTTGTCAGCTAATAGACGAATAGGTTAGTTGAACAAGCTCTTTAAAAATCCATGTGACAGTAGTTACAAAGTGAAAGTGGATAAGCAATTTACAGAATGTAATTTACTCTTTGAACATTAGTTTTACATTGAGGCAATATCCATGATCAGACTACAAATACTTTGGTTAGAATTACTGCATTTGGGATACATGTTTTATGAGTTGATCACAAATAATCCTGCTGCAGGTATATGTGTCTTCTAGTTTTGAAATAGGATCTTCAGTGTTTGGTTCACATCATAGCTTTTGAATATCCTGACTAAGTTTAACCCAGGAAAAAAAGGGCTGGAAGCCAAAAGGATCTTAATTCTCTGGGTTAAATCTGTTTAGGGATGGTACTGCACACAAAGGATTAAAGATTTCTGCCAAGTTTATATCCCTTTTCCTTTTCTGAATCCTCTTAACTTTACCCTCTGCAATACCATTAGCCAAACTGTAACCCTAAAAAGATTTGGGTTTGATTTGTTTTTAGAGTTTTAGACAAGGATCTCTAGCAGTTATTGTACTCACACCACATGTAATTCACGCAGCCCAAGTTAAAGTGCAGAATCTCATTCTAACTTTTTCGTAGGAAATTCTGAGAAAACAAGCCTAACAAAAATCCTGCAGTTATGAATTCTTGCATTCCTGTGTAATGATGTTCCTCCATATAACGAGTGACAGTGCTGCAATTTTGAATTACAAGAGGACAACTTAACTCCAGTAAAAGTCAGTTTTCACTTGTGTTTATAATTTCTAAATTGTTGTACTGTCTCTTTGCAAATGATCAAGGAAACATTTTCATGGGGATGATTCCATTTTCTGCATATCTTTCCTGATCATCACAGTCATAGTTTTGGTTAGATTTCACACCAAAATGCAAGGATAAATCCATGCCCCTGAGGAAGCAGGTCCCTCATTCAGCACGGAGGATCTCACTTTCGTGTTGGTCCAGGTCTTCTGGGGATCCAGCCACCAGCTGACTGGGGATGACAGGGGCCAAATATTGTATCGCATGCTGAGTTCTTCTGGTGCTTATTTGACTGTAGTGGTACAGTGAGACTGTAATTATCATATTAGGCCCTACTTATTGGAGTCTTCACTGTTAGATTATTCTATATTCTGCCAGGTTCAGAAAAGGAAAATAAGGAAAAAAAAGAAATACTGAGAGAGGTAATTTTAGATATCTATCTTTGTGTTCTGCATCTCCCTCTGAAGACCCTTTTTTTCTTTCTAGTGTTTGCATATGACTTTACGGCTGTAGCTACAGAAGCTCTGAAATGTGCTTATGTTAGACAATTAAAGGAGTTTAATGTGAATGTGAATTTTCCCTTAGGCTTATGACAGATGTCCCCAGAATTTGCCTTTACTCTTGAACTAAGATCTCCTTTAACATTGGTGCTCATGTATGATTCAGCTTTTTGACTAAATAAATCTTATGTTTTGCCATTTTAACTCTGCCATAGCCAAATAAATTCCAATTGCTGGTAAAATGATTTGAGGAATTGGGGTTCATATTAGAAACAAAGAGAAAAGCATCTGGAATTGATTTGGGCTTTAACCTATCTATGCAATTTAATATGGATTAAACTCTCTGTTGCAAACAAATAGACTTCTGTAGGAGTGATTATACTTATGGATTCAATGTAGTACACAGTGTTAAATTTACTGTAAATTTCCTGAATTATTCCATGGAATTCAAAATGGCACAGACACAATTAAGACTGGTTCCAAAATCTGGAAGTTGTACTACAGTGGACAGAATTTTTCCATGGAAGTTTCAGGTTTGGTTGTTCTTTCAGTTACAGGTTTATTTCACTGTATATCTCATAAACAAGATTCTACAATATAGAGATTTCAACAGCTTCAGCTTTAGAGTTCAGCATTTCTGTCTGTTAAACGAACTCAACCAAAATTGTTCCTCTGCTCTTTGTTATGTGTTCCTCCCTTTTTCTGCAGGTTTCTGTGCTATGTTTTAAGGCTTGGAAGGTTAAGAAGAATTTACAGAATGACTTTCCAATAAGAAAAGATTGGAAAATGACTAAGGAAAATTTGGGTAATGATAATAAAATAGCCCACTGATTATCCACTGTCAGGCACTGACAGCTGATGTATGTTCAATACGTGGTGAGTACTGCCAGTTTCATCAGACTGTCTCCATAATGTCATTGCTCATAACTCTATATGCTGTCGTTTTGGTCTGAGACATGAACAATGGCTTTGTCCTATGAAAAGCAAATGTTCCCTGTGCTTTGTGTCTTCAGAGTAACAGGACACACTGGTCAAAATAAGGATGGTCTAAGTGAAGGCTGAAATAAATTGTCTAGCATTTTATTTTGCTAAGCCTCAAGATAAATAATGATTTGCCAGTCAGTGTGTGGTCACATTCTTGTTCTTGCTGCTAATAATCATACTTGTAGCACTAAACAATTTATATAGCCAGTAATATATCAGCCCAGCAAACAAATATGAATCAGTGAACCTGCTGAAAATTTTTTCAGAAATGCCCTTCCTCCACAAAGTCAGCAGAGCATAACACATCAGAATAAAGGTCAGCACAACTGCAATTTAAACATTGCTAGTTGTCTTTGATTGGTTTTGACTCTGAGTCCCATTTATCAGTGTTAGCTACTGAAATGATCTCTGTATTTCCAAACTGTTTCTAATTCGTTCCACTGCAGTCCTTAAAAAGGAAGACAATAATTTCTTCCTCTTCCCTTTGTTCAACATCTTTTGCTTTCTCCAAATACAGGTTTCTCAGGATTCCAGAAGTAGACAGAACTACATTAACATTACTACTACTACTACTACTACTACTACTGCTGCTGCTGCTGTTGCTGTTACTGCTAGTACTTATTACTATTACTTTTACTACTATTTCTGAATTTTTTAGTTACTCTCAGATACACAATAACAGAAGTGGGGAAAATAACAGAGAATCCTAAAGACCACTGCTCCCAAATGTTAGTTTTTTCTTAACAGGAGCCATCAGGAAAGGCTAAAATTGGGTGGCTTATAAAGTTTTTTGCCATTTTTCTGGTGGGCAGCTAAAGAAAATGGGACTGAACACCTACAGTATGTGCTTTTGGATTAAGGGCCAATAAAACTGATGAAAAGGGTAAGTGTAGGAAATGCCATGAGCTGAAGAGGAAGAAAAAGACAATAAAGATAAATAGATTTGGTAGGAAGCCAGCCTCCTTTTGCTAGTTCACAGAAAATGGAAGCTGCCTTTAGCTGAAGATCTTTCCTGAGTGGATCAAAAGGCACAAAGGTGTTCACTGTTGTCCAATTTGTTTAAATATTCATAGTACAGCTAAGGGCAAGATTCTCCTCCAGTTTAATCAATGGGAACATTGCCACTGTCTGCAATAGGAGTGCTTACGGCCTGGTTTCCCTAAATGAACACCATGTATATTCCTCTATGCAACATGAATATTCACAGGCTTCAAGCCAATTTGCAGCTCTGTTTTCCATCTATTTGATGATTCAGTTGCTTACACATTATCATCTAGTGACACTTAAAATGCTGTATGGCATCTGAGGCATCCAAACAGGGCTGGTACATATGTCACAGGACTTAGTGGGACCTGTGCCTCCTGGATCAGCAACAGCCGGCCAGGTTGATTGCCCTAGGGTACGTCAAATGACACTAGATGACTATATTAAGGCAAATGTTTCACCTCAGATTTGCTGACCATAAGATTCCAGTCTTCTTCCTCTGCTAAGGCGGCTTGCCACTTGATTTAAGTCACAAAAATTAGTGAGGAGTTAATTTTGTTCACAAAGAAATGTGCAAGGCAGAGTACTGCTCTAAGCACTTGGTGGTGATAGATCCATCTCCTTTTATCGCCATTATTAGCTCTTCCAAAGTGAACAGATTCTAAAGTTCATCAATATATATCTTCTACTGTTAACTGACAAGGCGTTTGAACCACCTTACAGGGCAAAACCAGAAGGGAAGCAGTTACTCTCTTGACATTTGTTCTCTAACCCAAATTATCTTTTCTTTCTCTTGCAGGGCCCACAAACTGCTCATTCAGTTATATACGCATTTTGGCAATAGCGTGAGAGCTCTTCCCTTGATGTCTGTCAATGATCCACGTCAGTAACAATAAGGACACATCCTTTCCTGGAGTAACTTGACATATGCCCAATGAAATCACCTAGTACATTAGCTCATCGCTTTTACTCTTGAATTAAAAGAAACAGAAAAAGAAAGAATCTTTGGTTTGAGTGGGTAGCTGAAGCAGATAATATCCTTGGAAAGGAAACATAAACCTCTGTTTCTGTGCTTCTTGGAATTCTGTGTTTGCCTTAGCAGCTCAGCTAAAAGGAGAGAGCAGGTTGGTAAGCATGACTTGCATAGTTTGGTAAGGTCAACAGCAAGACTGACTATCTCTTGAAGTGTACAATTAAAACATTAAATCATTGATTGCCACAGACTTAGTGTGAATCTTTCTTCCCATCTGAATTATAACGTGGTTTGACAGTTGAAGACAGATTTGTTGTTAAGTCTAAAATTCATGGTTGAATAAAGCTTGAATATAAAGATGGAACATGTTTTCAAGCATGTATAAAAGCAAACCTCTGAATCCCTATGCTGTACTCTCAGATGCCTAATAAAGGTCGGGAGCTGAAAAGAATATAGAGGGTTAGAGTGATTGACTTATAGACAATTCTTCAAGGAGCTGAATGTTGATAGCTTGGCCAGATAACTTAGCAGGCTAAGGTAACAATCTCCAAGTATTTGAACAGTATAATCATGAAAAAATGCAAGGGATTATTAAGGCTGACAAAAAGGGTATCAAAATCACAATAGCAGACAGTAATGAATAGCACTGTTTCCAGAGCATTTTGTACACAAACACCTTCATAATGAATTAAATTTTATGACATTGTATTAAGTTTGCATGGCAAGGTTTTGGAAGCGGGAGGGCTACAGGGGTGGCTTCTGCAAGAAGCTGCTGGAAGCTTCCCCTGTGTCCAACAGAGCCAATGCCAGCTGGCTCCAAGATGGACCTACTGCTGGCCAAGGCTGAGCCCATCAGTGACAGTGGTAGTACCTCTGGGATAACGTATTTAAGGGAAAAAACTGCTGCACAACAGCAACTGGAGAGAGGAGTGAGAACATGTAAGAGAAACAACCCTGCAGACCCCCAGGTCGGTGAAGAAGGAAGGGGAGAAGGTGCTCCAGGTGCCGGAGCAGAGATTCCCCTGCAGCCCATGGGGAAGACCATGGTGAGGCAGGCTGTCCCCCTGAAGCCCAGGGAGGTCCACGGTGGAGCAGACATCCACCTGAAGCCCATGGAGGAGCCCACGCTGTAGCAGGTGGATGACCCCGAAGAAGGCTGTGACCCTGTGGGAAGCCTGTGCTGGAGCAGTCAGTGCCCCAGGGACTGCAGCCCGTGGAAGGGACACTCGCTGGAGCAGTTTATGAAGAACTGCAGCCCATGGGAAGGATTCGCATTGGAGAAGTTCATGGGGAACTGTATCCCGTAGGATGGACCCCATGTGGGAACAGGGGGCATGAGGAGTCCTGAGGAAGGAGCAGCAAAGACAACGTGTGACGAACTGACCGCAACCCCCATTCCCCGTCCCCCTGTGCTGCTGGCGGGGGAGGAGGTAGAGAAAACCAGGAGTGGAGTTGAGCCCAGGAAGAGGGGAGGAGTGGAGGGAAGCTGTTTTAAGATTTGGTTTTATTTCTCATTACCTTTGATTGGTAATAAATTAAGTTAATTTTCCCTAGGTTGAGTTTGTTTTGCCCGTGACGATTAATTGGTTGAGTGATGTCTCCTTGAACTTATCTAGACCCACGAGCCCTTTGTTATATTTTCTCTCCCCCATCCAGCTGAGGAGGGGAGTGATAAAGCAGCTTTGGTGGGCACCTGGTGTTCAGCCACGGTCAACCCACCACAGACATCAACATGAGGAAACGAAAAAGAAATATACCCCTCTTTATATCAGAGGATGGCTTAAACAGTTATAGGCAATTCCATAGTTATTCAAGGTCACTCAACATGTCTTTAGGCAATCCAGGTAGAACTTAGTTTTTTTTTTTTATTTTTAAAGAGAACCAGGCCTGAAGCAATGGAAAGAAAGCAGTCAAAACAATTCCAGAAAATATTTTCCAAATGTAAGATCTATTATTCTCAGCAATAATCTTTGCAGGAAAACAGTGAAAGATGCGGCATTGGAGTCCAAACTCTGGAGGATATATTGCAGAAAGCAATCTTGTGCTGACATTGGCATTGACTGCATGATTTAATGTTGGGATTTTTTTCCGCCCTATCTGAAATATCAATTATTTTAAATTAAACAAGAACTATCTCACAGGATTCATGCAATTTACCTTGTAAGAAGAGAAACTTTGAGCAAGACTGTAAATATACCTCTGAGTTTTTATGACATCAAGCAGCCTTGATTTACTGGTGTCTCTGCAACCCTATGCAGTACTGCCTGTAATTCAAGGCTGCTCATTGTAATACATAGCAAACATTTTACTTTTCTGTCTTCAGTGTGTGTGAAATAGTTAATTAATATGAATCCAAGATGAATCCTGGCTTTTTTTTTTTTTTTTTTATGTGTATGCCAGTTATTTTTGTTAAGCTTGGCTTAACTACTGTAGGATCCAACCTCCAGGCTATTTAGAGAATTTTCCCTAAGATGTCTGTACTGCTTTGTCTGCATGAGTACTAAAGCTTAATGTTCTTGCTTTTCCTGTTTAAATTTTGTTGCCTGGACTAGCCAGGTAATTTAACAATTTTTAAGAATCAAACATTTTGCAATTTCTTTTGTTGATGAAACTGGAAGTGACAGTTGTATTGTGGTTTGTACAATTTACTGTAATATAAACACACACTTTAAACTGCATAACATTTGGCCACAGACTATTTCTTTCTTGATGTGAAAATATGACCAATTAGCATAGGGTATTATTGATCACACTATTAGTTATTTCAATCTAATAGGGCATTTTTAAATGAAAATCTTAGTTAATGCTGCTCTCAAATATGTCTCTGATGATCTCAGTATGGTGATCTCAGTAGGGTGATGCATATTTTGATTTACATCATTCCATAATTCTCATCTGATTTATGTCTGTACAAATGCATTTACTTGAGGGGAGCTGTGCTGGAATAACTGAAGAAAAAAGATGTAACTAATATTTCTCATAAAAAGGAATAAATGGCCAATGGTGCATGAAAGTGCCAAGCGGACATTTGAATAGTCTCTGCCTCATTGTTTAACATTAATATGAAGATTGTGGATGTCATTCTGATCCTAGCTGACATTATTTTTTGCTCTGTTAATAATACAGCTCATTTCAATATCTCAGTTTCAGGCATGAAACTAATCTTTACTTATTTGGAGAAACCATTTCATGATATACTTTTAGGTCTGCCATTTGCATGCTATAATAGTTTTAACTTCTAAACAGAAACTGCATGGCTTATTTAAATATCTGATATGGTATAGCTATAATGAAGTGTCCTTTGACTGAGACATCAGTCAATCCATAATTTAAGACTGCCAACTTTAGTCTAATAAGAGACTAAGATTTCTTATATCAACATGCGTGACTAGTATTTTACATAAGCTTTTGTTACCTGGGAAATTCTATCCCACCCAGCTGCAGATATGCTTATTCATGGAATCATTGGATCATAGAAAGGTTTAGCTTGGAAGGGACCTTTAAAGATACCTAGTTCCAACCTCCCTGCAGTGGGCGGGGACACCTTCCACAAGACCAGGTTGCTCAAAACCCCATCCAACCTGCCCTTGAACACTTCCAGGGATGGGACATCCACAACTTCTGTGGGCAATCTGTTCTTGTCTCTCACCATCCTCATCATAAAAATCTCTTCCTTATATCCAATCTAAACCTACCCTCTTACTGTTTAAGCTAGTTACCCCTTGCCCTGTTGCTACAAGCCATGGTAAAAAGTCTCCCATCCTTCTTATAAACACCTGTATTGGGTTTACATGGCAAGGTTTTGGTAGTGGGAAGGCTGCAGGGGTGGCTTCTGTGAGCAGATGCCAGAAGCTGTCCCCATGTCAGACGGAACCAGTTCCAGCCATCTCTAAGATGGACCTGCCGCTGGCCAAGGCTGAGCCCATCAGTGATGGTGGTAGTACCTCTGGGATAACATATTTAAGAAGGGGGAAATAAACCTGTGCAACTGCAGCTGAAAAGAGGAGTGGGAACATGTGAGAGAAACAACCCTGCAGACCCCAAGGTCAGTGAAGAAGGAGGGGGAGGAGGTGCTCCAGGTGCCGGAGCAGAGATTCCCCTGCAGCCC
>JANXJC010000028.1:23409750-23433707 GCA_027564655.1 Leptodon cayanensis
GCAGGCTGTCCCCCTGCAGCCCAGGGAGGTCCACGGTGGAGCAGATATCCACCTGCAGCCCGGGGAGGACCCCACACTGGAGCAGGTGGGTCCCCCCAAAAAGGCTGTGACCCTGTGGGAAGCCCGTGCTGGAGCAGGCTCCTGGCAGGACCTGCAGACCCACGGAGAGACAAGACCACATTCGAGCAGGTTTTTTCCATCAGGACCTGTGGTCCTACAGGGGACCCATGCTGGAGCAGTCTGTACCTGAAGAACTGCACCCTGTGGAAAGGACCCACTTTGAAGAAATTAGTGGAGGACTGTCTCCTGTGGGAGGGACCCCATGCTGGAGCAGGAGAAAAGCATGAGGAGGAAAGAGAGGCAGAGATAACGTGTGATGAACTGACCGCACCCCACATTCCACATCTCCCTGTGCTGCTTAGGTGGAGGAGGTAGGGAAGTAAAGAATGAAGTTGACCCCAGGAAGAGGGACATATGAGGGGAAGGTGTTTTAAAATTTGTTCTTATTTCTCATTATCCTACTCTGATTTGATTGGCAATAAATTAATTTCCCCGAGTCAAGTCTGTTTTGCTAGTGATGGTAATTGCTGAGTGATGTCCCTATCCTAATCTTGACCTCTGAACCTTTCATTGTATATTGCCTCCATGTCTGGTTGAGGAGGTGAGTGATAGAGCAGCTTGGTGGATACCTGGCTGCCAGCCAGGGTCAAACCACCACAGCCTCCTTTAAGTATTGAAAGGCCGCAGTAAGGTCTCACCAGAGCCTTCTCTTCTCCAACTCTCTCAGCCTTTCTCATCAGAGTGTGTTCCAGCCCTCTTATCATTTTCGTGGCCCTCCCCTGGATCCTCTCTAGCAGGTCCATCTCTTTCTTGTGGGGCCCCAGAGCTGAACACAGTACTCCAGTTGGGGTCTCATGAGAGTGGTGTAAAGGGGAAGAATCACTTCCCTTAACCTGCTGCTCACACTTCTTTGTATACAACCCAGGATACCATTGGCCTTCTGGGCTCCAAGTGCACATTGCCAGCTCATGTCCAACTTTTCATTCACCAGTATCCCTAAGTCCTTCTCTGCAGGGCAGCTCTCAATCAATTCATCCTACAGTCTGTATTGATAGTGGGGATTGCTCTACCCAGGTGCAGGAACTCGCACCTGGTCTTTTTGAACTACATGAGGTTCTCATGGGCCCACTTTTCAAGCCTTTCAGGGTTCCTCTGGATGGCCTCCCTTCCCTCGAGTATATCAACTGTACCACTCAGCTTGGTGTCATCCACAAACTTGCTGAGGGTACACTTAATCCCACTGTGTCATTGATGAAGATATTGAACAGTATTGGTCCCAGTATAGACCCTTGAGGGACACCTCTTGTTACTCATTTCCACTTGGACATTGAGCTGTTGACTGTAACTCTTTGGATGTGTTCATACAGCCAATTCCTTATCCATCTAACAGTCTATCCATCAAACCCGTATCTCTCCAATTTAGAAGTAAGAGTATTGTGGGAGACCATATCAAAGGCCTTACAGAAGTCCATGGCGATGACATCAGTTGCTCTTCCTTTTCCCTCTGATGCAGTCACTCCATCATAGGAGAAAGCCACTAGATTAGTCAAGCACAATTTGCTCTTGTGTTGTCCCACAAATGGGGTCCATTTACCCAGTGTGCAAGCCAATGACACACAGAGTTGAGGTATTTTCAAATTAATTTCATTGATACTCATGAATGGGTGTCTGTCCCAAGACAGCACACCCTTGTCTCAAAAATTCTCACATTTGTACACTTAACTGATAGATATTCATTGTTATTTTCCCTAATGATTGGTTCCTTCTTCTCTGGCCCTCATGTAGATTAGTGCTCAGACTCTGTCTTCCTTCATTGTCTTCTTTTGAGTAAGTGGTATTATTGCTGGAGTAGGTGGTCAATGAGTTGGTGGTCATGATCTCCCCCTGTAAGAATTACCTTTTAGCTACTTATTCTCTAATCTTGACAGTTTCAGCAGTTCTTCAAGGTTTATTGACCAGACCACAATCCATTACCTTTTCTGACATAAATATAAAGCCCCATTGTCTAGTAGTTACTTCCTAAACCCTAAATCATGTCTAGTTACTGTTTCCTTATTTTAAGTATTAACTGATGCGGGCTGTGCACGGGACTTTAGCAGCTCCCTGGTTATTTCTATCATACTATACATATTAATTGGTAACACTTGGCAAAGCCATATCTCTAATCACCTCCCTGTCTTTCATATGTTTCGATAGGTCTTCCAGTAGGATCTGTTCCATGATTTCTTATTCCCACTTCTTGATTGGTCTGCAATAAATGTGCATGCTGAAGTATGAAATCTTTGATCCTTGGATGACATCAAATAGAGATATGTATTTTAAACTTGTGAATTTATAGATATTAAAAAAAAGGCAGCAAACTGAGTTGATGGTGAGACACCATGTTTAAATGAGTTAGTAATTTCCAGATGTAGATAATTATTTTAGTGATAGCAATGTGCACTACAGTTTTGAATATCAAAGCTAGATTATCTAGGAACACTGTTGACATTGCTAAACACTACTGTCAGGCACAAGGCAAGGCTGAGCAAGCATAATAACTAGCCAACATTTACATGTGACGAGCCCTTTTTATCCCTTTGCCCCTCTATTTCCTACACTTGTTCCTCCCTGAATTACCTAAATCTCTCCCTTTTCCTGCCTTGGGTTCCTCTTAAAAACATCCCCCAAGGAGTCCTGAGCAATTCTAAAATGCTCTTCCCCTGCATCAAGTGTCCCACTCCCAGGCAGCAACTCTCATTAGTCCGAAATGTGATCTGGAGAGCTGCTCCCAATGACTCACGGCAATGAGTTTTTCACACCTAGGCACTGGGGCTGAGGGTCTTCTGGGGCAGCCCTGAAAGGGGCCCAGACAAGGTGTTCATTCCTTGGAGGTCCTTATTTTGGGTTCCTACCTGCTATTGTGCCCCTATGTTCCTCAGGGCTTGTCAAGATGCGTCATTGATGGGTTGAAGGCTCCTGTGATGGCCCTGGGAGTAGCTGGGGGCAGGGTATTGTTTGGGTTCTCCCCACCTTCCCCACTGTCTTTTTGTGCTCCTTTGTGAGTGTGCAGATGACGTCTTTTATCACATAACAATCTCATGTTATATTATGAGTATACCCATAAAGGTGTTTTTGTTTAGTCTCTTAGGTGACTAAAAGGAAGAAGCATGACCTTAAGGACTGGGCAGTATCTGGACAAGCAGAAACCTAAGGTCTAATTCTGCCTTCCTCTGTGACCTTGGATAATTGATTCAGTCTTCAATTATCAGTGTCTCAGTTTCTAAAAGGAATATGAGAAGTCATACCAGAATCCCAGGGAGATTCTGAAGATAAACACATAAAAATCTGGATGATATTAAAATATCAGAACAATGGAGTCAAGGTAAGTTCCAACAGTCAAAGATTAATTGCCAAATACTCTGATGATTGCTACTGATATTGTGATAGCTTGCAGAATTTAATATTTTTTGCACTTGTTTTTTTTTTTGCAGTATTTTTAGCTAGCGAGTTTTAGCTGTGTCTCACAAAACTATTCATAACAATAGTAGAGAAACACCCTCAATATTTACAAAAATGTAGTCTTTTCTCATAGCATGCCTTGCAATTATAAATGTTTTCTCTTTCTTACAAAGTACAAAGTTCTGTAAGCTAAAAGCATGCAACACAAAGAGTCAAGGGACCTGCAAGATACTATTAATTGAGGTGTATAACCTCACTGTTCCCTTGTCCATTTATTTTCTTAAATAACAGGCTTGCTTTACAGGGAAATGAAAAAAGGTGCTATGGCCAGCCCTGACAACACATCTTGTTCTGTAGCTAAATTACTCAACATCAATCATTTAACATCCTACTGTGGAATTCAGGAATTCAGTCTAGGTATAATTGTGGTTTCTCACTTGCTTTCAGTTAAAAAGGATTACATTGTTCAGTTAATGCACTTGAGAAAAACATTGTGACCACTCTAAATAAAAAACCACAACCCTCCACTATTCCCATCTATTATGAAGAACATAGTCTTTGGACATAAAATGACCATCTATAAAGATTTACCCTTGTAGATGCATTACTCAGTATATACCCCATTGCTTTTAAAATGCAGTTCATCTGGGAATGTACAGAAGTATTTAATGTTGAATGATCTTGTTCAAGTGATCCTTTTGCTCGTGCTTGTTTTTGCTTAGAGAAGGGGCTGAATGCTATTAGTTTCAAACATGCTTTGTCCTCATGCAAAACTTTCAAACAATTCTATAATTTATTATTAGTTGCAAATATTTTTTGAAATTTCAGTTTAATTGTGAATGTTGATATCAAATTTACAGTTTTAGGCAATAAAAATATTCTCTTTGCTATCATCAAAGGCAATCTCTAGTCAAACTTCCTGTATCACTTTTTCAGCAGTGGACTTTTAAAGACACATTGCTAAGAGAAGAGAGAGATGGGGGGGGTGGGAAGATAAATATTTCTTCTTTGTAGCTTACAGCTTTTAATTCTATGTGTTTAGGCTGCTGGCAAGAAGGACAGTGTTATAAGCCCTGGAGGATATATTTGCAGTTCAAGTGTGCATTTGTTCATTAAAGATCAAAGTGAGGTAACTACCTCAGTTCTTAGGAGTCTCCAAATAGTATATCATGAGATGAACTAAATTTGAATTAGTAAGCCAGTTGAGAAAACACTTCAAGGAGAGCCCCATTATATATATTTTGAATTATAAAATCTCCATCCCATCCTGGCAAATATATATGATAAATGTTAATTATAACAGGAATGTTAAAATTCCATTGTGAAGAGATACCCGTTATCCCCAAAGTGACCATCAGCTGTAGTTATCTTTAATCACAAACAGGAGAGGTTTTTACCTGCTTCTGGTACAAAAGTACCAGCTACCTGTGTTAAATGGGGCAAAGATCCCATTTCCTGGGTGCTCTCCTCATAGTATTGGACACACTTGTCTTAAAATTCCAGTTCATCAGCTCAAGTGGCATCATACCCCTGAATAAGAAACTTCTTCTCTCTTAAATGGACACAACCTTTCCAGAGGGCATCTTTAAGTACTACTTGCAGAGACTCATTTAAGTCTTTCTCTTTCTGTGGGATAGAGGAGAAAATACAGGAAATCAGGAATAGGTAAATCTATAATCCTGTAGCTTGGTATCAGCTCACATTAATTACAAGGCTGCTTTTATAAGCTGTTCTATTGAGACATTTTATCACTTTGAAGCCAAATGAAATGTTCCACGCATTTTTTTTGAACCAGCTAAGATAAAAGCAATATATTCTAAATCTGTCACTATCCAGCTCAGGACACTTCCATCTCAGCTAAACTTTGAATGTTATCACTGAAAAGCTTATTATTCTTTGGGTTACATCTTTTTAATTGATTTTACTGTATTTCACATCTACGTATTTTTCAGTTCTTTTCAAGTTTTCTCATTTTCTATTCCTATTATCCCTTCATTCATCAGGTCTCTTTGTATTCCCACATATAGTTCAGAGGCTTAAAGACACTTTTCTCCAGATCTTTGCACTTTCATTAGTGTATAGTCAAATGGTACTGAGAGATTTTGTTACTACTATTTCATACTGCTCATTGCCATGACACTAATTTTTTCTCTCATGGAACTTCAAACAATCCATCAACAATCCTGTCTCTTTATATTTAGATCAAATGTTGAGGATTTGTTATAAACAAGAATTAATATCTCAAAACATTCATTACAAAGATTGTTTTGTGAAAATTATACTTGGACTTTAATATAGTATCCAACCTCAAATGGCACAACAGGCCACATTCAAAGCTGATGCTATTGGGTACAATTCTGCTGAGCTAAATTAAGCTGAACTTGTTTATATGGGAACTCAATCTAATTTGAAGCTGAAATGTGAACATGAAAATGCATCAGATAAAGCACTGGTGTCCTGTTAACGAAGCTTGATGGCAACAGTTCATTTAATGTTCTAGATACACACCACAGACATTGCCAAAAGCAAATCTAATTAGATATGTGAAGAATTCCTATAGATCTGTTCTCACTTACTGAAATGTAATAAATGAGAGTAGATCTATGTCAATTTGCTATATTAGCTTTTAAGCTGGCTTCAGAATGCTGCATTCTGAAGTAAAAAAAATCCAACAACTGTGGACATCTATAGAATAATAAACACCTCATTTTCTGTACCAGGTCATTACTGAGATCTTTATTAACATTGCTGTATATTAGAATTGAGCCCTCTTCTGTGTATTGTATGCATATTTAAGTCTGAAAAATAAAAAAAAAGGAGATGGATAGATAGATAGATAGATAGGTAGATAGATGGATAGATATAAGACTTGTAGACACCACAGAGTCATTTGGCCATATCTGATTACCCCATGCAATTAATTAAAACTAAATGCTGGCTCATATTCATCACTTATTAGAAGTTCATTTGAATAACAAAGGGGATAAAATACGAAACTGCATCATGAAACAGAATGGGCATTCAGTCTGGAAAATACAAGTATTCATTAGGGCCATATCAGGTCATGGCTGCATGAAGGGTATTTAAAATGCAGAAGAATTTGAATGAATAATAAAGTAATTTTGGAAGCTGATGTTACAAATCAAGAAAATTGTTCTTCTAAATAAATAAACCCACAAGTTTTACAGACCTTAGAGTATAAGTCAAGCTTCAGCCAATTTGAATTTGTTTCTGGAGATAACATTTATTTAATGAATGATCACTTTCCAAGTTTTTAAGAAGCAGGCACACAACAATGGCAGACTTCCAACAAGGCATGAAGAGTGCGTGTGTGTGTGTGTGTGCTGACTTAAAAAATGAGTGGGCTCAGAACACTGCTTGAAGCATATATGGGGCAGATTCAGCTCCTGAGAAGGTCAAAAATTGGAGTACTCTGGCCAAAAAATCAATCCATTCTGTAGAAATGGCTAGGGACTAACTGTACATTGCAATAATGTTCACAAAAAGAGAAAAACAAAGCTTATGCCTTTGATGGAGATATTGGTTTGTGGTGGACTTGTATGTCATTTTATCCTCTGCCTGCCTGAAAATGATGCCTTTCTTGTTGCAAATACCGGGAATTTTGCGGAAGCAGGGAAGTGACAACTTCAGTTGCAAATACTGCACTGTTTGAGCTTTGTGAATGTAGCCCAGAAGAAATACTAGAATTTCTATTTCCATTGTCAGTTATTTGATTGACAAATGATAAATATAGATCAGGAGTATCGCGATAGCTATAATGAAGGGAGGTACAAATATATTGACAAAACCAGCTAATTTGTTGTCTGTCTGTCCGTCTGTGTATATATGTACGCATGTACTTATGTATGTATGTATCTTATCTCGTTTCATTATATGTATTTCAGCAAGAGTTATCCCTAGTTGTTTCCTTGTCCAAACCAAACCAGAAGATTGGCAATCTAGCTTCCCTTGGGTAGTTTTTAGAAGCAAGAAACAATCTGTTCCTGCAGACAGTTGTCTCCACGATGGTCCAGGGTTGAAGTTACCTTTTTATATTTGGCTGGTATAACTCTGTAGTTGAAACGGAATCTTTTCTCCTCTAAAATGGTCTCAGTTGCCTCCTCCACTCTGTCTAGTAGATAGATAGAGCAAACAGTACTCCTTCTTTCACCTCAACTGGAATCACTAAACTTCTTTTGACTTATTTAGTATACAGAGACATCTCTTGTTCATAGGGCTCTGCTACTCTGCAGAAATGTAGGACTGTAGGTATTTACTGCTTCTTTTCTTTAAAGATTCTTAAATAACATTACTGTTTTTATTAAGATATTTCTTCTTGCCTTGAAGTGCCTTGCATTGCTGGTCTACTGCTTCCCCTGTACCTTTGTTTTATCTCAGTAGGATGTTTCTTTCATGTCCCATAACTGCATGTTTTTGAACATGAATTTTCTTAGCATTTCTGACTAATTTTCTGAAAAGCAGTAGTAAAGTATTTTAAATTGTATGCATTTAAAAACAGAGATTTATAATCACCTTATTAGACATATGGCATTCATCCCTATTTGAATGCTCAAATGACACAACAGTGAAATTGTGAAAGGAGGCTTTTGTAACACAACCCTGTCTTCTGTTAGAGATCAAAAAGTAGTTTTCATATGAGACATAGCAGACTATTGCAATTATTTGATATATTAGCTGCTTTGTCTTAAACTTTTCTGCCATGGTAACAAAAGTAAATGAGTTTATGTTTACTTGAATATATTAATCTCCTTTAATTATTTGAAATAAAATAATAATGGTAATTTGCACCGAATAATACTGCAACATTAGTTACCAATTTGATTTTGGTTAATAAATTAATGTTGTGTATGAGCTCTGGGAGAAACAGTGTTTGAGAATTTTGTTTTCTCAATCCACTTGTTTCATGAACACATGCAATCCCCTTAGACATCAATAATTTTAAATTAAATGTTTTCCTTATTGGTATCCTGTTGACTTTTAGTCTCTGCTACCCCCAAATGAAATGTTAAAATATAGCTAAGTCTCTGTAGTTTAATCTTGTGCCAAATAATCAAAGTTTAAAAATTATATTCTAAAAATGTGGTTTTATTAAAATCTTTGTATTTGAAGACATTTAACAAAGTACTGAAATGACTTTCATATGCTGCCACAGACATTATAATTACCTAGGGTTTCTGTATAAAATGTCAGTAGGTGACCATTTTTTGTTACTCATAAAGACTCTCATTTGTAAATTAAAATAATGTTGTTGGTCTGGAATGATCTACTAATTTTTTTTTCTTGAAATTATAAGTCATATATTATAAAGAATGAACTGAAATAGTATACTGATGTAGGTGAGTAATTTTACAGAGGAAATTAAGAGCTTATAGTATTATTCTGGGGAGATGTACTATTTTTCCAATGCATTCTAGTCTTGTTAAATGCTGAAAGATCTTAATTATGAGCAAAAGACAATGAAAGTACTAAATAAAGCTAGTGAAGTTTCTCTGGTCTCTGACAAAACAAAAAAGGCTGGAAAAAATATCCCATTGGGCACATTTTATTTTTCTAGAAAATTCTTGAGTCAAGTGGTTTTTGAAATAAGAAATAACAGTCAAGCAATAATTGGGAAATAAGTTGTACAGATTTTTAAATAGTTAAAAAAAACTAAAGAAGTTCTGTCTTCAATATGCTTTATACAGCCTCCTTATTTAATATCAAAGTATGGGCTAGCAAACTGCCCACTGTTTTTTGAGAGAACACTCCTTTTAAAAGAAAACTGAGGGACCAGGCTTTCGCCAGGATGCTCAGGTTTCTTCACATGTTCTGCCTTGTGGAAAATGTCCACTGATTTGCTGTTTTGAAATCCTATCCACATGGGGAAAAAAAAAAAAAAAGGAAGTAGAAATCACTTGAGACACTTGCCCCTGGTTTCTGGATGTCCCACACAGCAACTAGAGCAGTTGCAGAAATGTCCGGAAATTCCAGATTTTTCACTGTTGAGGATGTGCTAGTCCTATTATGCAGAGAGAATCTGGCAATGGCAGAGCTAGTCTGATGCATTTAAGATGTGTCTAACTTTCTGAGCATGAGGACATTGGGATATTGGTCTAAAGCTCCCACAGTGCCTTGGTCTTACCTTTTTTTCTCAAACAGGGTTTTTCTTTTCTTAGAACAGTACTTTTGTGAATATGATTTTTTTCAACATCTTGAAACTTCATACATAAGGAAGTCCTTTTGTGATATTAGTTGACTAATTGTTTACCACTTAGACTGGGGAGTAAAAAAGAAAGGATAATGAATTAGTAGTATGGAACAAAACCATAACACTTCTTAGAAATATCCTCTAAAGTACTTCTTTTGCCCACAGTGTTATTGAATGGTAGAAGGGAATCTCAACCCAAAATTTTCAGGTTCTCTTCAAAACTTCTGATTATTAAATTTAAAATAAAAGTTATACTAATAAGGATATTTTTTGAATAAATTTCCAGCTAATCTTTAACTTATAAACTATATTTGTACCAAAAAAACATGTATAATAATGTTTAACTTATTAACCCAAAAGCATTTACATTTGATGAACCTACCTCATACAGCTGTGAGGTAGGTAAGCATGGCTGAGGCAGTTCTAGTCTAGAAAACTATGGCTTCAAGCAGTTGAGTAAAATGACAATGGTTAAATGCAAATCTGTCACAATGTTGGAAATGAAGCACAAAGCTATTTCTATACTGGTAAACAGGGCCAGACATGAGCCCAAGAACTGGGTTTACATCTTTCTGTTTGTCCCAACATTAGTGGAATTGCTTACATAACTTCTTGGAGCCCTTGGTAGTTAAATAATTCAACTTTTACATTATTATTTGTAGTTATTATTATTTTAGTTTTGTTGTTATTACTATTATTAGTCTTTGACCTAAACTGTGTTTTCAGTAAAATCATATCTACCTAGTGCAATGATTTTTCAAAATCTACCTACAGCCAATTAAGCTATAAACAGGCTTATTATGCATTTCAAATCTTGATAACTGTAAGATGTAGCACTCCCCCATCCTTTACTGAAAGTGGATGTGAAGCTTAAGGAATCAAAATTTCAAAAAGTTGTATTCAGAAGGCAAAGATTAGCAAGTTGCTGCATATTCATCACTGTTGCTGAATTGTTCTCCTGAGAGATGATGTGTTATTTCAAGTGCTGAGTTAACTAAAAATGTGTTTATATATCACACATTTATTTTAGTGATTGTGCTGAGAAGTAGTGAGGCTATTTAAAATTCTACTACACCTCACAGAGAAGAAATAGCTTTAGTATTACTCAGTCCTCCCACTTCCTGCAATAAATGCATTAAAAGCATTGAGAAGCTGTAAATTAGTCACACAGCCACTTGATATTGCTAAAGTATGTTATTAATTTCAGAAAAACTATTTTAAAAGATGAAATGTCACAATCTTTTGTTTATCCTGCTTTTGTATCAATATAGAGAAAGGAAGCTAGTAGATAATTTAGTGACATTCACTGCTTAATTTACAAAGAAGGTTCAACACTCATGCCATACAGCTATCCTTCTGCAGACAGATATGTAAAAAAGGAGAGTCATAGATTTTGAACACTTTCTTTAAGAAGGTGTGATTTGCTTTTCAGTAACAAACCTGATATTACCTTTCTGAAAATATTATAAATATGCAATAGTTTGCAGTAATCTACTCTGCCTATTTTGAAGCTCGCTTCCTGCACCATTCTGACAAACCTTAAAGTTGGCAGTCTTACCAGTTTGGACTTAGGACAGTAGAAGAATATCTTTTGTGATCATTATGTTCTGAACTACCTGAACTACAGGTAGTACAATACTCTTTTCCTGGTCCTGAGTGAATATCCTGACAACTGGTTACAGAATCAGCCTATTTGATTTTCTTCCAGACCATGACTACTATTTTTTTGGTCACATTTTTGGACAGCATATGGTTAGTATTCCTGTTCAGGCTCCTCTGTAGCCTCAGTGTTTTGTGTCTTATTTAACTGATTTTTAACAAAACCTATTGTGCAGAAGATGGATTATGGCAATCCTATGATTTTGGAATGAAAATACCCGTGCCATCTCTTTGTGCTGTAAAGAAGGCTACAGCGTGCTGAGAGCACACCTAACAGATACCACTTGGCCTTTGGGCAGAGTCCAGCCTTCTCTCCTTTCTGCATAGGAATTGCTACAGATTTTATTTAGGAATTAGCAATAAATCCAGAATATCACTCCTAGGGATCTTTCAGATCTAGTGAGATTTGGGGCCTCTACTGTTTGGTGACAGCAGCCAGGGAACAAGGGCTGTGCATAACAGAGTAAGCTGCTCCTCATGCCTGGACATCAAAATTACACAGAATTCTCTTTTTAGGCATCAAAATAGACTTTGTGCACCTTGACCTAAACGACATTCCCAAGGCTGTGAAGAATGCGTGGTGAGGAAAAGCTCAGCCCAGCTCACCTACTTCCATCTCCTCAGGCCAGGCCATTTCTTCATGTTTCCAGTGTTAATGCAATAGTAATTGCCTGAGCGATGATGTTTGCATTGATGCAAGTATCTTTAAGATTTTTTTTCCCTCTGTTCTTTCATATCGGTCCAAAAGACTGAGAATGACTGAACCAGTTCGACCCATTTATGTTGAGATGGAAGGACTAGTGTTTGCTGACTACTCGATGCATACCATTAGCAAGAGCTCCATCCTCTAATATCTCAGTATCAAATATATATAGCTTCAGCAAGCAATGCACTTGGTCTTGGTAGATTTCCATTAATAAACCCTAAATGTCTTCTCTTTCTATCACTTTCCCTCTTCTACCTCTTATTCCCCCTTTTCTTGCCCTCCCCCTGATACATACATGTACATTCCTAAGAACATCCCAGCATTTTGACTGAGACAGCTTTAAATTTATCTGGATCTCAATAATGTCAAAAATTACAAATAAGACAAACAGAGGGGAAAGTATGCACCAACAAACACACTCCTGAACTGCATAAAGTTTTAAACACATGGGAAAATGGACAGAAAACTGAAGCATGCAATTTAATGTTATTAAGTAGAAGGAAATATTTTGGTTTTATTGTCAGTTCCTCATGCTACTTAGCAGAAGAAGAGGAAGAGGTCTAAAAATAAACTGCTGTACTAGGGCTACAGCAAATGTGTATGAAAGAATGACTTGCATCAAGCTTGTTCTAGAAAAATAAATAAATAAATAAGGCCATTAAAGAAGATGGGTGCAGTCATCAGAAAACCTCTGACATTAACTTTTATGAAGCAGTTAAAATTCTCACTGCAGCCCCAGATTTGCATGTGAACTATGACCAATCATTCACTCTGAAAACAATATGAGATAAATTTACAATTTAGCTTGTGTTCTGTATGGCTCAATACAAATGAATCAAACAATATGCAATAAATTTCATGGACTGTTAAGTTTTAGTTCTGGTGATGTAAATCACAGGTGGGATCGTATTACAGATATGCTATTGGGTTGAATAAACAGTAAAGTAGAAAGCCAGATGTTGTTCCAAGTAGCCAGGCTTCAGTATAGTGAAAAACACAGTAGAGAGATAAAGAGTTGTGGAAAAAAACAAAAGCTTATTGCCTTAAAGAAAATCCCATAAATAGCAGCCGTGAAACCACCTGTTTAACCCACCTGTAGAAAGACTGCAGAACTTAATCAGTGATCTCCACTCAGTGACCGAAAATGCTAAGAGAAAGTTTCTGGAGTAGCAGTCCAGAAGTATAGCTGTTACAATTTCTTTCAAGCTCAACTAGTTCTGTCATATGAAAACAAAAGTATTTTATTCTCTGGTCTTGAAACAGTTATGGATTTTGGTTTCACGGCAATATTTGTTCTATATTTTGCTCACGTTCAGAAGAAGATCAGGCATGTGGTGAAGCAAAATAGGCCTATATTTCCACTATATGGAACTAAGCTCTTGTGATGATTCTTCTGTCTGCTTATATTTACGTGAGATTCTGAAATAATGCACATTCCACAGTAAATCAGAGTTTCCAATCAGTTACTGATTCTGTGGATATCATTTGTGTGAATTTCATTGTGACTTTTCTTCTTAACATAATCTTTTCTATACATAACTGCATAAAGTATCCACCTTAATTTCTTCTTTTGGATTTCCTCAGTTTTCTTGCCACTTTAGATTTGTCTTCTAGAAAGCATCTGTTTAGGGAAGGGTCTTTCCTTGACACCAATCTCTTTTAAACGCTGAAAATAAAGTAAACATCATTATCACAGACACCATTTAAAAAGCCTTTGCACAGAATAACTTCCAAATATCCACTTCAGGTGCAGTATGTAAGGGATTTGATAATTTGGGGTGGGGGGTGTTTTCTGTTCTAAGCTATCCAGATCTGTATAATTCAGCAACTGAGCTAGAAAACTAAAGAAAACATTCCCTCAGGAGTTTTTTCAATGATTTTGATTAGTGATAATGTATACTTCAGTACTTCTGATTCCAGGTTGGAACAAAAGGAAAGACTAGTAAAATTTTACATTTGACATGGGTAACTTTGACCTGTAATGAAGAATATTTCTGTTCCAAGTTCTAGGTGTGGGGTATACCTTATTTAGAATCTACTTAAGCTGCACCATAAGATTGGTTGTACAGTACTGAAAGATTACTGTTTTGTGAGATTAAGCTTTTGAGAATGAGAGGGCAAACAACTCCTTTAAATCTAATTGGTGTTATGAGACCTTTGTTGACCAAGCATGGAACACTGTTGGTAGGCTTCAAAAGCAAAAAGTTCACAATCACCTAGGCCTTGCAAAGAAATGGTGGCTCATAGAAGCTGAACGTTGTTGTGAAACGCATTGACCCAAAGGTTAAATTTTGG
Source organism: Leptodon cayanensis (assembly GCA_027564655.1). Lineage (NCBI taxonomy): Eukaryota > Metazoa > Chordata > Aves > Accipitriformes > Accipitridae > Leptodon > Leptodon cayanensis. The sequence continues at coordinate 23,424,120 of JANXJC010000028.1, forward strand.
TCTTTTCCTGCTTATCTCTGAGGAAGGGAACTTCACTTCAGCTGGAGGACTAATGTCCCCATAAGCACAATAAAAACGAAGCACAGCATTGGAAGTAAGTGACTCAAAATGATAACTAAGCTTCAAAAGTATATCAAACTCAGTTCTGATTGCACTGGCCTAGTAGTTGTTAAGAAGTAAGTTCTAACATTTCAGAAAGAGTGAATAAATCAATTTTAGGGAACAAAACCCAAGAAAAATTGTAAGAACAATGACAGGAAAGAGGAGGGAAAAGGGCATAGAAAGAAAGTAAAAAGAGAGGAGATGAAGCATGTACTTAAAGATTTACACCCAAAGTCCTACCAAATCTGTTTCTTTTGTCACCCAGCAATAAATCCACTGACTACTGGCTTTGTACAAAAACAAATCAGGAGCTGTGACTCTCTGCCTATCATTAGACAACTCTCTCTGATGTTCTCAGAAGCAACTCATTTAGCCTGCCTTGAGCAAATGTCTCATTAATAATCTTACTTCTTTGTTTTTGTTGGTTGGTTCATTAAGTTCATGTGTGCATAAAGTTGCTGTTGCTGCAGATAATGTGTAAAGCCTTTATAAACCAAGGCTTTTCAAACTGTTAAAACATTTATTAATTCAGGAAAATGCTACACATTTCTAAAATCTTACTTCAACCAAGGAATTGATTAGTCTTTTTTTTTTCATGCTTATTGACTTTTCAAATTTTCTGTTTGAAATCAACTCTCTTCTGTAAAGACATCTTTTCTAGCAAATGCTTCTCTCTGCTCTTTTCCCACCTGTTTTTATTTGCACCATGAGCCCTTGGGGATGGGAGCTAGAATACCAGGGTACTGGGCTTGGCTGTGCAGGTCCCTGCTTTCTTTCTTTGAACTGCACTCAGAAAAATAAAAACATCTGTAAGTACATATCCAAAATTTTAAAATGTTTTGTTATTCTCTGCATTGCAAAATTGAATCAAAATGTTTTGTTTGCCTCAGAAATGTTCCATCTGACACAAAATAAAACACTTCTGAAGATATTAGTGGGAAAAACAGAAAAGGGAGAGTGAGAAAATTACTTTCCTGAGAAAGTGCTCTAGCTTTCTAAGCTGTAGGGACATCCTGGGGACGTGCTCTCAGTCCCTCCTACAGCCTCTGTCACACTTCAGATAAATTGTTAGATATTTGCTAGTGCATCGGCTAGAATCCATCAACAAGGCAAATGGCCTAACAGCCAGGCTGGAATAATTTATGCAGTCTGGCATAATGACTATTTAAGTATTTTTATACAAAGAGGAAACATATAAGCAGAGACTGTGAAAGCTCTGCCTCAGACATTCATGCAAGAGGTGAAGTGTATGAGTTCAAATTCTGGTCCTGTATCATACAGAGGCTTTGAACTTTTTTTTTTTCCATGTGAATTTCTATTCAACAATATATCCCATTTCTAGGACTGGACCACTTGTTATCCTTTTCATTTGCACTGTTCCAGTCTCTATAAAGTTGAAGCGTGGGCCTGAATATGCTCACAGTGAGGGTGGAATTTAGCCCAAGTCTGTGTAATCAGCTCACTGCTGAGGCACTGAATACAAGCTGCTGACACCACCTTTTTCTATGGTTCTTCTTTAAATTTAGCTTTCAAAATATTTCTCTAGATAAAATTATTGAACAGATTCAATCTGAATTCAAAAAGTAGTTTGCTTGTACAGAAAAGTAATTTTTGGCCACTGTTAGCATTCAAAAACAAAAAAAGAAACTTCAGATGTAGTGTCAAGAGGTGTTCAGAGAAAGGTAAGAGGCATGCTGTTTTAAGGCAAGGTAGAAAAGATATGAGGAAAAAAGAATCTGAGGGAGACCAAACAAAAAACCCCTTCATAGTACAGCTATAACTATGCTCATGGTATTTAGGAATTTAACCTGATTGTGTATGCAGGCATTTGAACATAAGAAAGTTATTATCAGCTCACACTTTTAGATAGATATCCTCTGTCCTGTTAATGTTAGCTAGGCAATGGATAGTTCATTTATTTCTGCCAGAAGGAATTGTTACTTCCTTGTGGTTCTGGCAGATTATGACTGGGTTCTTCCTCAGCAACATGTGAGGGGAACACTAGCAACAACCTATTCCCCCTCACACTGCCCACAGAAAGAGCATTAACACCATGATAGCCCATTTTATTCAATATTTGGATTATTCAATTATTATTGTATTATTTTATTCAATTAATAATATATTATGCAATTATTCAATTATTATATTCAAATTTTCACTACATATGTAATGTGAGACCCAAGAGACAGGACTACATAGAGCTCCCTATATTGGACTGGAACTCACTAAACATACTATGTGGATAGCCTTAGCAGAGATTACTTTCAAACTTTGCACTACTTTTCTGTCTTGGCAATTCATCCTCTCATCCCTTCCAAATGGGAATTTTGTATAACTGTTTCAAAAGTGTCTGACTTATGTCAATGTTTAAGTCTCAGTGCTGTTGATTTTAAATGCAATTTCAGCTCCTAAATCACTTAAGCAATTTTGATAAAAAAGCTGCCTTTTTCTTCCATGCATTTGTGAGTTGTATTTTACCACCAAAAGAAAATTAATGAGGCTTGTAGTTTAAAATAAAAAAATAAACCACTGCAATAACACCTGAGAATTTTTATGGCAGGGCTGGATCTCATTATTTCAGCCATTCTTGCTATTTTCACTTTTCAATCCTCAAGTTCATTTAATGCAGTTGCAGTATGAGACAAAAAAAGTTGTGTTCCGACTTTCTAATTTACCAGTTCACCAGTGCAGACTTCATAGACTCACTGCCTTCAAAGTAATGGAGTGGAATTCAATATATATTGTATCTTCTTTTAAAAGGAATATGAATAGCATGAAAACTGTATTTTGCTTGTTTCTGATGCTCAGATTTCAAAATCCTGCACACTAGGATAGAAAGCAACAGTCCACACAAGTAATGTAGCTGCTTATGTATTGTTTCAGAAGAATTCTGTAGTATGGCAAGACTTCTTCTGGATTTAAAACTAGGTAAAGTGATTTTTTAAAAGAGTGTGAATGAATGCAAGACTATTGATAAATGTCTACAGAGAAATTATTTGGTTCAGCACATTTATTGATTTTGTGTATATTACATGATGAACAGCTTCTACAGAAAACTATGGGTGCAGGATCTCCTACCTCAAATGAGTTCAGTGCATAGTGCATTTGTGAATGAGGCAGCAGGTAAATGCTCTTGGTGCTGCAGTTTACATGTACTCCAGGGTACTAGCAAGAGCATGCAATCAGGTAGTACCGTTGCCATAAAGGTTAGCGAGTTCTTCTGGTGTCTGTTACTGGTTTTATGAGCAAAGAGGATTAGTTAAACAGAACGGCAAATCAAGGGAGACAAGAAACCAAGCAGAAGGGCAGAGAAACCTAGAAAGATGTAGAGTTGTGGCAAGAAAATTGTGCAAAGGGGAACAGTACAAAGAAGCCCAAAACCACTGGACAGCATTTAGATGTGCAAGGACATAAAAACTGAAGAAAACTGACATCTTTAGTTCTGCTGAATTTGTTTCCACACAGGATTTATTTTGGGAGTAAGGCACCAAAATGTAAGCATCTACATGCATGTATCTGTATGTGCACGGATGTCTAAACTCTCATTATATTTAATGGAGATCTAGTTAACAGAATCAGCGGAGCCTGGAGAACTGTTACATATGACAACACTGGATAGAAAGATGACCTCTCTCTGGATAGAGAGATGGGCCAGGTGGGATACGGCCGGGCGGGATACAGCAGGGTGGCCAAGCTGGCTCTGCATAGCTGTGTGGACAGCTCAGCTGAGTTGCCTGTTATCTTTGTGTAGGTCTGGCTCCTTACTGGAATTTCTTTCTCCTGAGAGTTACATAGATTCTTTTTTTTTTTTTTTTTTTTTATGGTTGGACTCGATGATCTTAAAGGTCTTTTCCAACCTAAATGATTCTATAATTCTATGATTTTATGATAACAGAGGTATATGTCACACCCACTTCAATTCTGTCTCAGGGGAGCAAAGAGTCATGCTTGGATGACCTCTGTCTTGCAACTTTTTTTTTCCTTTCAGTGTTTCTGGAAACTAGATGTGCTTTAATTTCTGAGACAAGGTTGCATTTCTGAGAAATCTAAAGATTTGTATGGAAATCTTTTTGTCTTGCCCAAACTACTTTGTTTTTTTTTCATTATTTCCAAGGATTCTAATACTGGGAAGTTCATTTTTTCTCTTCTTGCACCTTTACTGCTAAGAAAACAATGGAACTGTATAAAACAATCTTCTGTTTTCAGGATGCAAGGATGCTTACCAGATTGAAACATTTACTTTGAAGAAAAAAGCAATCAAAATAAAAGCATGAATTGGGAAAATTTTCCCTCCTTTTCCAACAATTTCAATGACCATTTTTTTGCAGCTGACTCACAAAATGACAATGAATGTTGCTAGTGGTGATGTTTTTCAAGTGACTTGTCTTCTGGAAAAGTTTTTAGGTTCCTGAAATAGTAAGGTACAGGTACCTGGAGTAAGTTCATGATCAGAATACCCCAAAGAGAAATGTATCTAAGTGCTGCTCTGTCAAGCTCTTCAGCAAGAAAGCTGTTAAATGTACATTTGAGTTTCTTAATCATCTACAGTGTGGAAGTCCCCGAAGACCTTGGTAATAATCACAATTCATTGTAAAGTTTTACTTCAGTTATAGTCTGGGGTAAAGATCTAATTAAAAGATAGATGCAAGAGCTAGACTGATGTCATTAGAATAAATATTTTCAGGGTGATGGAAGGATGGGAATAAGGGTATTTCCAAAAAGAGCAATACCGTATGAAACAAATGGAAACTCATCATTAGTAATGGAGAGGAGTGAGGTATAATACATTGTGACATGATTTACTTAATGGATTTCAAATCAGATTTACCAGGAGAAGCAATTTTATACTATAGCACAAATTTAGCATGTGACAGACAATAATATGTGGAATTTTATATCTCCATTGCCATTTCTAAGCGAAGAAACAATGCCATTATTTTCAAAACACCATAGGAAAAAAATGGAAAAAGTCCAAATTCCCCTTTTCTTACTCCCATGAGAGTCATAGTGGCATCATCAGAAAAAAAAAAAAAAAGTAAGCAGTGCTTCATTTATCTGTTCAGAAACATGCTCTGACTTTCGAAAATTGTTCCATGCATTCAAGTACTTACTAATTGCAGTAGCAGTGGCTTCTTTCAGCAAATCTGGAAGATTTAGTACTGCATATTGAAATTTTCACTATGACCTCAGCTCCCACTCTCTTAAGCCTCAAAAATGTTTGTTTTAAAACTCTTCAGGCACAAGATTTTTCTGCTCAATAACATCAGGTTCAATGATGGTTGCAGTAGCAGAGGGTTAATAATAGTATCGTGTTACTCTACAGTTCACTGCTTTGGCCTTCCATCTCCTGGTTTATCTTCCCTAAGACCAAATTATTATCCTGTAATAAAATGAAAAGCCACTATTATTGCTTAATGTAAGTGCACTTAAAATTATTATTAGTAGTGTGCTTGGTAAGGTTAAATCATGAGGTCTTTGATGCTAACTTCAAAAATTACATCTCTGATTTAACTAGAATAAATGAGATGGTTGCTTCTCTCTAATTAAAGGCAAAAATGTATCTATAGTACTTGGCAATTTTCTGTCACTTAACACTGTATTACAACAGCATTTATTACATTCATTATATTATAATTACAATTACCTTACATTTACTGAGGGCCCAATCCTCAGAAACCTAAGCTGCCTGAAGAAAAGAATCTTGTTTGTTTGAAATCAAAAGGAAGTCTATATACCAAACTAAAGCTGAATTTCATGAACCTGTTAGGTGTTTCATCGGCAGAGCCCATAAGCCCTTTTCTCTATGTACAGAGTTAGGGTGATATTGTCAGCAGCTATAAAGACCCTCACTGACCGCACTCAGGGGCCCTTTTGCAAGGACACAACTGCGGGTGCTTTCCAAAAAGTGAAGTGATTCCCTTTGGCTAATCCCTGAATTTCGGGTGGTCAGTGTAGTAGAAAGACTGTATTTCCATTTCTTGTCTCTTTTTCAGGTGGACAGTGGCAAGCAGTAACTGGTGACTGGCAAACAGAAAGGGAACTCCAGCTGGTTTTACCCTTGCAGGAAGCGAAAGCAGCACGGCATGGATGGGGCACCAGCTGAGCTGAAAGTTTAAGAGAAAGAAGGAGAAGGGTTACCTGGGAGTGAACAGTGAGTGCTAAGTGACTAAACAGAACATTTTCTAAAATGATCTCACATTTCTTTTTTTTTTTTTTGTGTGCCAGACAAGTGTCATTTCTTCTTCCTTCTTCTTTCCTGACCCATCTGTATTCACATTTTTTCCATTTTGGCTCTAAACATTAGCACAATCATGCTTTGCTCACCCGAATACTCCCTAGAAAACAGATTTAAAACTTAAAAGCCTGAATAAATATAAGATTTTTTAAAATTTTTTTTAATGGGGCATTTGATTGCACAATGTAGAGTTCATGCTGTGTTAGTTAGTTTCTTAACTCAGTGGAGAGAAACAATTTAATGTGATATAAGTATCACTGTGCAAACTGTGAATATTCACAATCTACAAAACAAGGGCTTTGGTTTATCAGTTTTTCAAGAAACCTGTGAAAATTTCAAAGTCCTTATTCCTCAATGCATACAGAAAAAAGATAATTATTATGAATTATTCAGTTCTTGTTTGCAGTCGGAAGGAAACGCTTATAAAAGGTGAAGTGACTACTTCTGTTTGTAGATCAAATACAGACAGAAGCAGTGAATACAAACTGCTGAATGAGTGAGCAATATAATTATACTTAGAGCAAATAATTCAGAAAAGAATTATTCTACTGTTGGAACAAAACAGTGGGTCAATTCATCTGTGTAAGGTCATTACAGTTTGTGAGTAATATACTTTCAAAACATTCAGAACACAGCACAGAAGACATTTGTAGTCTCACAAATGTATCCCTACTTGTTATTGCTGTAATTTACCAGACAGATCCTGCTGTTTCACTAAGATCTCTGCCTATGCCATTGAAATCAAAGGAAGCTTTGATTTTAATGGGAACAGGATCAAGGTTTAGCCACTCAACATGTCCTTGAGCCAAAACAAAACTTCCAAGGAGGTTAATGTCGAGAGCGCTGTTTTGATTGCATAATGATGCCAACAGACAAGATAGGAAAAATCATTGGGCTGCACTGAAATTGAAAGTGTACGTGTCTATTTTAAACCGCTAATACTTCATCTAACCTACTGTGCTGAACAGTCACAAAATGAACCTATGCAGTGTCTGAACCACTGTCCATAAAGCAAAAGCAAGCAATAGAATGTTATTCCATTTCTATAATACAGTTATTTCTATGTTGTTGCAGCAATAATGAAAAATTTACAGTACCCCAATGCTGAGATGCTGCATTTTGGGAATCATTTACAGATATATTATTCTAAAACAGCATTTTTTGTGAAACCATGACATGCAATATTTACAAAACGAAATTATTCATCAAGGTGATAAAAAATTTACTCCCTGGGTAGATTTATCCACCAGTACAGTGGCAAATACTGAGTAAAGCCACAGTCTTTCAAAAGATTAAAGTACTTGTAGTTAACCTTTAAATTAAATTCCTGTAAAAGCATACTTACTGCATCCTCAGTAGCTGTCTGTGTCTTGAGATGGCGTAGCATTCTTTAGGATCTGATTTTAGCAGCTGAATTCTCCTGAAGGGGTGGAATCCTACAATAAAAAAGCTACAGGAGCATATTCTGTTAAACTCCGGGAAAAATACTAATATTCTGCTAAGAAGTTTTAAAAATATGGGGATCTCCTAAGCAGTTTGAAGGTGTTCACAAAACACATTTTCTTTTTAAACTGCATTTTCTTACACTTATTCTTGAGAAAGCACAATTACCATTTTAAAATAAGTTTGGGTTAAACATTTCCTGTAAAATATACCAATTTTAGGACTGACCCTGGAGTATGTTGCTTTTTTTTTCTCCCACCTTATGCTATAACTGAGGGTGAGGAGAAACTGTCCTCACAGAACACGTTACTCGGAACTCAAGAAAAAATCCGAATCTAGTTTCAGGTTCAGGACTGAATTTTGCAATTTAATTTATCATTACTGTGAGCCAAACACTCCTATTCATTATGGTGAGTCAACCTATATATTTTCTGGTCAGCTGGAAGTTATACTAAATATATGTATTCATTTACAAGCACAGTTGCAACAGTATGTGTTCCGTATTTTTTCACTTCACTTGTGAAATTTGTCTTCATATGCTATATGGCAACCTCACTGGAATTATTTTCTGGTATTCTGTTAAATATTATTATTTATATATTTTAATTTTATTCTACAGTTTCAAAGTTGCTTCCATAATCTTGCTGAAGTATTTCATCCATTAATAATAAAACTTTCTTACTGGGAAAGATAATAAGAATAGATAGGAAGATATAAAAATTTAATAGTCTTTTCAAGATTTAATGATGCAAATCAGCCAATGCATCTGTACATATTAATTCAAAACAATCCTACAGTAATAAAAACAAACCCCTCTTTTTCTAAAACAATAGTAAATGCAATTAACTGAAAGTTTTAAGGGAAATTGTATTTTTAGTTATTTTATGAAACAATACATAAAACAATACTAAGGTATTCAGTGGATGTAAACAGCTGGTGTTTATGCTTCTTCTGCACTGCCACAGATGACTAATTATTTTCCAGGTGTCATGGAGGAAAAAAATGGTTAATCACCCAGTCAATGTAGCCTAATGGTCTGCAACCGAGAGCTGCTGCTTCAAGTATTGTGTGTGTATGCATATGCACGTAAGCCTGCTTGTGTGCGCATAACCATATTCTGGACCTCATTCTACTCCTTCTTACAAGATGGAGAGGTCCAGGCTTTGGCAATGAAGTTGCACTGATACAGATCCAGAACAAAGACTTTGTGGCACAGAGATAAACTTGAGGAGCAGACTAAAGCATATATTTAAATTCTTTACTGACACAGATTGGTGGGAGAAAAAAAATGGAACTGTGTTGAATCTCTTCTGTAATTCATAATTGCCTAAAACCTGCTGAAGTGAAGACTTAGAATGAGAACAAGGTTTTGGAGAACTGGATGATCTGGCCTAATACTCATTATCACAAACAAGACCATTGTTGCAACCTCACTGCTGTATGTGGGGAGAGCAGTTGTATACCAAAAGCCATGATTAGCACTTCTCAGTGTCTTTTTCTCAATATTTGATTTTTGCATAGTTCAGTTACTCATTTGAATCTCCCGCAGACACTTAGTATTCTGCTGTTTAATTTAGCAGAGCGGGTAGATTCATGGAGCTACCTCATGGAGGGCTTAGGAACTGGATTTTCTCAGGCTGACCTCTAAAGGACAGTTATTCTTCTGAAGCGACGCCTTCTTTTTCTCACCTGATGTTGTGACACAGAATTCACAAGCCTGCGTATCATTTACACAGATACATATTATACATTATTATTTTCAGAAGAATTTTTGGAACTCTTTTTGAGTCTCTTTTATATATATA
>JANXJC010000028.1:23433735-23451947 GCA_027564655.1 Leptodon cayanensis
ATATATATGAAAAATCTCCTGGAATATACAAAAAACAGCATGCAAGGGCCAAATACTAAAAGCCATCTCCAGAATAGTTTAAGGACTATTACATCCAGATTTAGTCCTGTGGACTTCAGCTGCCCACCAATTTACTTTTTTTTTTTCTTTTATGTAATCTCCATGTATGGTTTTTGTTGTCCTTATAGGATAAAACACATCTTGCCATAGTTTTGTTCTCACATTTTGTGTGTTTGCTTTATTGTTTTTTTTAATTGATTACTTTTTTTTCTTTTTTTTTTTTTCTGTCTCTTAAATAATTCTGTGAAAACTATGTCTTGGCAAGTACTTTGTTTGCACAGGAAATACACAATCATATGGATTCCTTACAGATAATCACAGTCTGGATTCTTTACGGATAATTAGTGGATCATATTGTAGTGACAGGTGGGGGGGGAGGCAGGTAACCACAGGAGAAGGAAGAGAGGTAACACACCATCTAGGGACAGTTTGTCTTAGCGTGAATGGAGCAGGAACCGAGAGCAGCTCGTTAGTGAGCATGCCCCATGGGTGACATTTCTGCAGACCCTCAAGAAGGTTGTCTCCATAACTGTTTCTTGATATTATCTTAACTGAGTGTTCCAAATGCAGTTTTTGGTATGTGGATTATTAAAAATACTTATTCATGGGATCTTTGAGTCCAAACAAATTTTTAGGATCACAGTGGTTAAATCATGGTACAATCATATGAACTTAAGGAGACTACTATACATGCTCAACTTGACATATCTTATAGACAGAAGTCAGTAGAAAACTTTGTAACGCAGTGTATTTCCCCGCAGCCCCTGGGAGAAGCAGAAGCACTGTGTTAATCCTGGGCCTGCACCTGTGCTCATGGCCAGGCTCTTCCCACAGCTGCAGTTATCACCAGCAGTGACCACTCCGTTAATGCTCTGGAGAGCAAAGAAAGATGGATGTAGAAGGTGCGAGAGTAGCTGTGCTGATTAAACAAGGTGCCGGTGGCCGGCAGTCTCAGCGTAATCCTTGGCAGATGTTGGGTTTTAGTGCTATTCTGCTCTCACCACCACACCACATGACAACATCTGTCCTGCACTTTGTAAGTCCCAGCCAGAGGGAAGAGTAGGCTTGATCTCTGAGTCATCTTCCTTCTTCTGCACTGCCCAATGCAGAGACCAGCCACAGGCTGCTTCCAAAACTGATGTGACGTGAAGGCTGGACCATTCTGGAAAGCATCCCACAGCTGAGCTATACACTTAACTTTGGTCTTGGGACAGCACTATGACAGTATATGGGATACGTGGGACATCCAGCTATACATTATCAGCAACCTACAATGTAAGGCAAGATCTTGGTGTTCTAGACAGTCAGAGGCAAGCAACCACAGTCCTTAAACTACGTAGTCCTCTTGTGGTAAGCATCTAATTTAAACGTCATTATTACATCTCTTCAGTAATAAAAAGAACATGTGGCATCTGGCTCCCCGGATAGTAGAAATTCTGAATACAGACCCCTGTTTAAACAGGACAAGGCAGAAATCAAGCTTGCAAAGCCTTTAAACGAAAATATAAAGTCTATTAGCAAACTTAGATCTAATAATTCATTCTCATAGTCTGACATTAATAGTGTTAGCATGTTGAAATTCAAGACATATTATGATATTGCCCTTCTTCTTTTTCTCCCTCAAAAATGCTTTAATGGCCTTTAAAACCAGCATAATCAAGCCATGATTCTATTGTCAACAGTCTAGAATAAATCTTGCTCTCTGGCATTTAGTTATTAGGTAACATAGTCACGTTTCTTTCAACTGTGCTGTGAACGCAGAATAAATGGCTTGTGATGTTTAGCACTCTTGGTTAAAATCCCATTTTTACGGTTCAAGAAAAGTGCTGTGACCCATGCACTGCAACTACTGATTTATCTGCACGGCAGCTTGGGTACCAAACCAGTTTTAAAACACTTCTGAAAACATCAAATGTGTTATGACTTAAAACAAACAACAATAAAATAACACTGTTGAGTTTCTGGCAAGTGCAAAAATTCAGAGAAATGCCTTAGTAGAAACTGAATGCAAACAAAACAACGTATGTCAACTTAAAGGCACCTTGCTTGAGAGAGAATTTGTAAACCGTATGAAAAAAATATCATATAGTAATGTCAAGGAGCATGTTCAGACACTAAGAGGTCTGAAAATGTCAAAGATAATTAAATATTTAAATTATTTTTCCCCTAAAAAATTCTGAAAATCTTCCCTAGTGAGCTCACACTATGGAAAGGGCTAGGAACAGATTTACACTTTTGGCTATATCACTATAACCAGTTCAACCCACATCAGGCTGGCTGCAATACTGGCATGCAGTCCTATAATGTGGACTGATTCCCAGTTCCAGCCCGGGTTTGGATGCCCGTGCAAATGTTGTTTGGTTTTTTTTCCAAATTACAGACCATACGAAGCTAAGCTGTCTCATCTGCAGAGCTGCCACTCTGAAAAGTTTGTGTGTGATTCAAAGGAGGGCTACTCTTCATCCAGATTTTCCTGGACTCCTAAAATTTTCTGCTGTATAAACTTTGCTTAGGTAGGTTTGAACATTTTTTCAGAAATAAAGATTAAAGCAGAGCAGATATGAACCCTCCCCCACCAGTCCCAGCACAGGACTATACCCTTCTACTGTATAACCAAATTCATAGACTTTCCTCTGCTCCATCACACTCTGCGTCTTCCTTTATGCAGTGGGAAATGCATTGCTAAAGAAATATATTTCATAACAGAAAGCTAGTTTGGAAAGTGAAAACTGTCTACTGTAGATATGTGGAAAAGCTAATTTAGAGCTGTCTTGGGTATCTTTAACAAGCCAGAATTTTACAGAAACTGCAGCAAATCTTACCTAGGTTATTTAACCCAGGTTTCTAGAGTCCACATCCAAGTATATGAGCTACTTGGGTAGCTCATATGAGTATATGAGTATATAGCTCTAAAGCCATGCTTTCCAGCAAAGACCAAATAACTACTTCCTATTGCTATGGTGGTAATTCCTTTCTCTTCACCATACCTCCCCTGATGAGCTAGAGGGTTCACCTTCCTCAACAGCAATTCACTCTTAAAGAAGGGAGATGCAGTGAGGGGGAGAAGTTACAAAGCATCCCATCACCTGCTTTCCTTCAATCTGTGCCTGGTCCCTGACTGCACTATGAGAATGATGAGGAGCTGCTCTGTCTTTCCTCCTGTACTCAAGAGGTTTCAAAGGAGACAGGGCTTTGACCTTGCCCATATGCTGGCCAGCAGACCTGGCTGGCTGAGCTGGCATTCCTCCAGGAACAGAGGAGTTATGCACTGCCCAAATTCAAGGTCACGTTCCATAAGTTAAAACTATCCTTCAGTGATACAGCATGCAACAAAAGCTCGCTCACAATGGGTGTTCCAAAATTTTCCTTTAAAACAACATAGAGTCACTGAATCAGGAACATTTAATAATGTATATTTTCGGGGAGGAATTTTGATAGCCAAAATACTGCTGAAACAAAGTGAGAAACCTGAACAATAATACTGCAAGGTTTTAATTTACAGGTAGAAATTGCCTGTCTAACTTTTTTTTTCCCCTGGCTTTGTTAAAATGTTGACAATAATCTATTACAAGAATTTATACAGGGTATTCTATAGAACTCTAGAGCCATTGAATCGTGTAGTTTGGAAGGGACTTCCAGAGGTCATCTAGTCCAAACTCCTGCTCAGAGAAGTTCTAGTTAGGGCAAGTTGCTCTGGGCCCTGTACAGTGAAATTTTATGTGTCTCCACGAATGAAGATTTCACAGCTTTCTGAGCAACTTAGTCCACTGTTTTACTACGCTCATAGTGAATGCTTTTTTTCCTTATCAAGGCAGAATTTCCCATATTCCAAGTTGTGTCCATTGTCTCATATTCTTCTACAGTACCCTCTGACCTCTGTCTTCTCTATACCTTCCCATCAGGGAACCTTTAACAGCAAAAATATATTCCCTGAGTCTCTTATTTTTGAGATTGAACAGACCCTGTTCTCTCAGCTTGTGCTTGTATGCCACAAGCTCCAGACCCCTAACCATCTTAATGCCCCTCTGCTAGACTTTCTCCTACCTATCCACACCCCTTTTGTACCGCAGAGCCCAAGAATGGGCACAGTACCTGATGAGGTCTCATGAGTGCTAAGTAGAGAGGAATAATCAGTTTCCTTGGCCTCATGGCTACACTCTTGCTAATACACAGCTGGGCTTCTTTTGCTGCAGGAGCACATTGCCGACTCATGCTGAAAATATGAAATGAACCTATACTTCCAAACTGAACTATCTAAATAATTCCAGACAGACTTTAAAAATATTTCTATGGAAATTTCAGCTTTACTTTCTGCTTCAGAAGGCAATAATAACAAATGTTTTGTGAAATTTCTTGTGAATAAAAATGAGATTTCCCATAAAATCTATTAAACAGACTTTTCAAAGATACCAGTCTGCAATAATTAAAGTACTGTAATCAGGAAAGTAGGACAGATACCTCTTCGACACCTGTTTAAATTGTGATGTCTTATTATATATGTTTTTTCTTAACCTGAATGCTTAAGGATATGTCATTGTTTCTAAACTGAAGTGATGACTTCGCAGAGCTTCTACTTGAAGCATATCTCCTTGTAGAATAATATTTTTAGGTCAAAAGGATTTTTATGCAACAGAAACATATACATTCTGCAATGACATATTAATGGAAATATTTTCTTGATACTATACTTTTTACAGTTTTGTTAGCTCAATCAACCCTTCTAATAACCCAGAATGTTGTGCAGCACATTCTATTAAATCAGCTACCAGAGCTACACTGTACAGGAAACAAGAGTGTATAAACACAACATGCAGTAGACAAATAGTTTTAACAAGTATATAAGTACACTTGCAAGCCACAGTGCTGGGTAATATATAGATATTGAACCAAAAAGTCATATAGGAGTAGGTCACAGAGATGCCCTTCTCTTTCTTGGTATCTATGCAAATGCGAAGCATAATGCTAAAGCAAGTGCTTTGGTGCTACAACAGGTACTGTCAAAGCACTGTACACCTCCCATGAGTCTAAATAAGCAGTTCTGGGGATTACACAAGATTGCCCCATTCTTCTGCACATTTGTTGCTGCTTGAAATCTGAAGCTGAAGGAAAACTTCCCCCATCACATGCAATGACTGACATTTATTTGTTTGCTTTACATCACTACTGTCATTGTAGTCTGAAAATAAAGAGGAGAATATATTTCTGAGTCTCGGTTTCTTAGGAATATAAAACAATTATGCAAATAGCAGAAGTAGGTCTTTTTAGACTATGCATAGTTGTTGATCTGAAGCTCTGAATGAAAGTGACATTTTTTAGAGTGACATTGGTTTTCTGGTGATTCAGGGTGGGATCCATCTTGTCTCACTTTGTCCATCAAAGCATGAAATGTGCAATCTAAAATAACTGTGTGGTCTAAGAATAGCCATCTCTTTTGATCCTGGAAGGTACCTAGAGAGCTTATCTTACAGTACATACCTAACTTTTTCTGTCTAATGTTACCTGAAGTGCATCCTATCCACAGTTGTCTGGATGAGTTTGTCATCTGACACTGATCACTTATCAATAACTTTGAGTAAATTAACAAATTCTGTAGTGTTTAATATCCTCATTTACTTTTATCATGACAGTCTCTGTCCATAAGAGTGAATAATGATGGTGCTGGACTGCTTGTAAATGTTTCTTAGGAAAGATATTTCTCAGTGTATACCACTGTGGGAAGTGTGTCTAAAGAGGTAAAACGAGCAGGAGCAGGAAACAAAGAAAGCCTCCAGTGAAAATAGAACTTTATCTGTCTACACAACAATAATAACAAAGTTTGGATATTTCTTTCTAGTGTTTTTGCTAACCATCTATGACTCCCTTTCTAGTCAGCAACCCTGGTGAGGCCATTGGATTATAGAACCTGTGATTTAAAATGAATCAGATCCAAAGGGACAAAAACATGTGTATTCGATCCCCTTCTACATCTTCTTTAGTCTTCAAGGAACCTGATGAGTCATTCCCTAGTTCTTTATCATCAAATAGTTTGCACATCCAAGTGGAGAATGGATTAATCTCCAGCTGATCTTCAGGTCCCTTAGTGTGACATCTGAGCAGTCTCTTCACTAATAAAGAAGTTGAACTGGACTTATGAGATAGTGAGCTTGTGACTGAGATTTCCATCCTGCTGAGAAGTATTGATGATTCTCCTCTCACTTTCAGGAACACAATATTTCTCAAAGTACTGAAAGCCATTTCTCCTAGGCACAGCAGAGTCTTACTTTGGGTCAGCACCAGCCTTTGTCAGCTCATTCGTCTGTTCCTTTCCTAATTACTTCATCTAAGCTTGACGTATTTGGCAGATACCTCAGGAAGAAGTCTACATGGGTCACGCCATCAGGCTCTTCTAACTGTGGCCTGAGGTAGGGTTGAGACACCTCCTTATATCACTCATGCTTGTTTCCCTTCAGAGCATAGAAAGGTCACCTGTACATTAAGTTCTCAATGAATTAAAAATAAGGTAGGAAAAATCCCCACAGCACAACATTACCTTATATTTCTTTCTCAGTGTAGCTGAGAAAGAAAAGAATTCTTAGCTTTTCATTGGGTTTGCTTAGCTCATGGGAATAAAACTGATTTTTTTGAGAAGCACTGGTAGAGTAATTGCAAATAAGCCCATAAAAGTAGACTTTTCTCCAGTCAGGCTCTAAATAATATTTTGATAATCACATATTTTCCTTCGCTATCACAACTCAACAGAAGGAAGATCATTTTATAAGAAGAAAACTTTAGAGACTCTCAGTTCATCTCAGATGTCATGAGATTACCTCTTTTATTCATTTGAATTTCTCAGACCAGCATAGTTATCTTATTAACTGCATGTGCTGTCTCTACAGCACCCACATTGTCACTTGACAACAGGATGTTACTGAAGGTTCCCAAAGATACTCAGACAATTTTCAGATACCTACTTCTTTCTAGACAAACAAAAATCTTGCCAGCTGGTCTCACATTCTTTTTTTTTGGCCTTATCTTCACAGAAGTCAAACAACATACCCTGGGAAAGAGTGATATTGCAGCCTTTAGTTGTCCAGGTGTCTCTTTAGTCAGGTAACTAACACTTACTTTGGATGTTGAATGTCACCATGTATATAATCCTTTATGAATCTTGTCACAAGTCTCTCTGCTGAAGATCTTCAAACCATCAAGGCACTGTTCCTCTGGTTTTAACAGGAATTCATCTCCTTTCATCTCCCGTGATTTGAATCTCAGTCCTTTGTCTGTTAAATGTGGTGAAGGCATTGCTTTCTCACACAGAAGGATTTATAAAGGCAGTGATGCTATAATCTTGAGGTGTTTTTAGATTCTTGTGGCAATGGCAGCTACATACATAAATTAGACAATGAATTGGATATACTGAAAAAAAGCAACATCTCGTACCAGGAAGACCTCAAAACATCCTTATACATTAAAATAAAAATGGATGCTTGTTTTGGAGCTTGCATGCATTATAACACACAGTTCAAATAGAACTAGCACTCTCTTACACTAGGAATAGATAGATGTGCCATATTATAGAAAATCAAGTGTACATTGGCAATGTCATGTGGAAATCTTACTGAATCATACATTGAAATAGATTGTGCATTTAGGGCATCGGAATAGTAGAACTCATCTTCAGTTTCCAAGAACACACATATCCATTGCATTTTCTACAAAAACAGGTAGTTCCATTAAATCACATTACCATTTAAAGGTATATGAGCCAGTCTAATTAATTACATGAAAAAAAGGACTGTAATACAGAGATTAGTGTTGGCAATTTGGGGTTACATCACCTTTGCGTTTGCCTCTTCCTCTCTTGTCCAAGTTGGTGAGAACTGTCCATTCTTCCTTGGTCTCTGACAATGACTCACAAGGTATCATGTACATTTTTACTTGGTGTTTCCCTTTTTTTCATTTTGTTTCATCCTAATGAAAGCAATAGTCTCTTCCTCCTCCCTCCTCCCAACACTTTCACTTGTGTTTAGACTTTTTTCCTACTCCAGTCTCTTGGATATCACTCGAGTAGGATATAAAGGTCAGTAGGTCAGTAAGGGGCAGGAGGACAGTACTCCTCACGTGCCTGTCACCCAAACCTCATGTCCCAGGCCAGTAAGGTACAGTCCAGATGAGTCTTTTCATTAGTTGTTAAATGCTGCTTCCAAGTTGCTTTAAGGGTATTTCTTCTAATCCCAAATAGCATATGTTTGCTACACATCTCCCTCAGTTCCTCCTGACAATAAAATCAAGGCAAGAAACAAATATGACCCCGTCCCACCAGTAGCAAAGGGTCTGGTATAGCATACCTCTGGTTTTGCTTCCAGATTTGGAAGCAAGTATCTTTACAGCATCTTTTGTCAAAGACCAGATTACTTTCATATAATGTTTTACATATTCTCTTCCAGACAGGTACCTGAAATGCAAGTTGTACTCTCAGCACGATGACCTTCTTACTACAATTAGCTTGTCTAAAATTAATTCCATACCAAAATATTTTGGAATAATGCACCTCAGAAGAATTTCTTTCTCACTTGTCTTGTAAAAGCTGCCAGACAGAGTCCAATCTGTCTTTGAATTTATCAGCAACCAGGGGGCATCCATTAGCTTTTGATATCCAGGCAGTTGCCAGGTGTTTGTTATTTTGCTGTCTGCTCTGCAGGGGTAGTTACCATGTGGCAAAACAGGCATTTATCTGCAAGGCATGTAACATTTTGTTATGTATGTTTTTCTGCAGTCTAACAGCAAAACAACTCTCACAGCCTCTATGTACCAAATCAGTGCTATAGGATGCTGTACACATTTGCTTTAAAGATGATCAATTTATGACAAAAAGCAAGCAGATATTAGAAGTCCAAATATTGAATCTATGGCAATTGCTTTTAAAAATACATAGGGCAGAAAGCTTATAAACCAAAGTAGGCATACTCAAGGGCAGGGTCCTTTACACTAAGACACAGTTTGTGACTGAAACTCAGCAAACTCTAAGTATTTTGCTTATATCAGTATGTGAGATCATTCACAAAATTATAATCTGAGTATGGGAGAAGCCAGCCTTAGAGCCATCTGGTGATTGCTGTCTTCTTATATTTTAACTTGGGTATTTTCTTTCTCTTTTTCTTTGCATTTAAACTTCTACATCAACTTTGATTTCCTTGAAAGAGTCATTAAACTCTTTGGTTGAAGTCCACAGTTGCATTTCTGCAGAGTACAGGTCACGTCATCTCATGAAGAGGCAACCAAGGTTTGTACATAAAGGCTTAGTTCACTGGATGTGATCAAAGGAACAACTTAAGAATCCAAACTGGAAAAGGGGAAATGCATGGTGATTAGTAAAGTTACAATTTTATCATTAATAAGAATGTTTCAGTCTGGTCACTGATTTAGACTTCATTGTACTAATCATCCCGTGAACTTCTGTTCTATGTGGCTAATAACAGTAGCAAATCTTTATTCCCTTTCACTCAGACTAGCTGTTAATGAAAGTCATACTTTCTTATCAGAAAGGTAGTAAAAGAAAAAAAAATGCCTCTTCTTTTTTTTCACTTTGCATTAATTTCTTTCCTCTTTCCAAAACAAGAATGAAATTAGCATCGGTTCTTGAAATGAGAATTGACTTGGGCTGAGTTTTTTGTTCTTGTTGCTTAGCAGCAGCAATGCAAGCATATGGGTGTGTCTGCTTCTAGGGCACTTTTACTGATATTTGATCTCTTCAGAGCCTTTTCCATGTTAATGAGATAATGTTGAATCTGATATTCCCAAAAAAAACAACCCTGAAGCTCAGTCTCTGTTTCTTAGTTTAACTGTAAAGTGGTTAAAGGGGAGGACAGACAAATACCTGTAAGGTAATGACTGTCTTGCAAAAGAAATGCATATCCATTGGTGGGAATTCATTTTCAATTTATTAATTGCATATCACTTTCTTCTGTGCCTTGTTTTATACAAGCAAGGCTGGTTCTACAAACTGAAATCATTTCAGCATCTAAGAGGATTAGAAATTAAATATGTAACTCTTTTTTTTTTCCGCATATCTGCCATTAAGTGGTTGAAGTTATAAGTGATTAACAGTTCTATTTGTTGTTGAAGTCTAAACCCTTAAACCAGTGGGGAATTCAGACCTGATATCTGGTCTTTGCATGTCTGCTATAAGAGTATGCCTGCAAAGATGACATTAAATCAATATCCTTTCTCTATGACTTTCCAGACTTTGAGCCATACTGATACCCAGAGTCTAGCTGTTGCAGATCACAGAAGATTTGCTACATCCCCTTGATCCTCACAGATCAGCTGCTCTAGTGGATTTGGTAGAGGAAGAAACTTCAGGTTTGCTAGAGCAGTTGAACTGTGCTGAAATATTACCTTGATTAGGGAAAATTTTGTATACTTATAAGCAGAATTGAAGGTTATTGTGCTCAGATCAAATGACAAAAAAAATCAGCCTTAGTAAGCATAAGATCTGTTCCTAAATGTATAAGAGAACTACCTGTCCTGGTTTTGGCTGGGATAGAGTTATTTTTCTTCCCAGTAGCTGAAAACAGTGTTGATAATGCAGAGATGTTTTCGTTCCTGCTGAGCAGTGCTTACACAGAGCCAAGGCTTTTTCTGCTCCTCACCCCACCCCACCAGCGAGGAGGCTGGGGGGGCACAAGGAGTTGGGAGGGGACACAGCTGGGACAGTTGACCCCAGCTGACCAAAGGGGTATTCCAGACCATAGGACGTCATGCTCGGCATATACAGCTGGGGGAAGAAGAGGGAAGGGGGGATGTTCGGAGTGATGGCGTTTGTCTTCCCAAGTCACCGTTAGGTGTGACGGAGCCCTGCTTTCCTGGAGATGGCTGAACACCGGCCTGCCCATGGGAAGTGCTGAGTGAATTCCTTGTTTTGGTTTGGTTTGCGTGCATAGCTTTTGCTTTACCTATTAAACTGTCTTTATCTCAGCCCATGCATTTTCTCGCTTTTTTTTCTTCCGATTCTCTCCTGCACCCCACTGGGGGGAGTGAGCAAGCGGCTGGGTGGGGCTTGGTTGCTGGCTGGGGTTAAACCATGACACAAGCTCAGAGGGGAAAAAAAAATTACACATATTTTTAGAGTTATTGTGGGATTTTCAGAATGCAAAAAATCAAAAAGGGGAAGAAAAAGACCCAAGATCTCAGAAAAAAAACAAACCAAAATGTAACAGCATATACAATTTTGTGTCCATGGGAAAATAAGAATATGCAGGTAAAGATACTTAGGCAACTAACTAAATGAGTTTGTTGCAGCAGTGATGGTGATACATAGGCTTGCGAACAGCAGTGTATTAATGTTGGATATAATCTGAGACTATTTTAGGTCCTATAAGGACATAAATGTCTAAACTATTTTAATGGACCATTAATTTAAATGGACCATTTATGTCCATTTAAAATTAATTTAAATTGTTAAAATATTTTTATCCTTCTAAACTTTTTTAAAAAAACACTTATTTTATTTTATTTTTTTTAAAATAATGTTTATGTCATAGGTTGAGACGCTTTTCCAGTCATTTCAATTGTGATCCTTCAGGCCAAGTTTGGCTACTTTTTGAAGATAGGAAGTAGTTAGCTGAATGGTCTACTCAGTTTTGCAACATTTAAAATGCTTATCTTTCTCAGGCCTTCTAAACTACTCCTGTTTTTTCCAAGATTTAAGCATGAGTTTGAACTCCATCGACTGAGCTAGTTTGCAGATTTTTATGGACAAAAGCCCCTCATTGCCAGCCCTATGTGTTCAAAATTCTGCATTACTAACAATCTGACAAAATGAATTCATTTTGGTTGTGTAAATATTTTCAGTCACTACGAAAAATGTTTCAGACTCCTGTAAATGAAAAAAGGTACTACACTGGAGAGCAATATTATGCTGTGGTTATTACTTTTTCTGGAAAAAAATCAATACAAATGGCATGAATCTGTAGGAAGTAGAATAAGAAATACATTTAAGGCTGGATGATGTTTATTTACCTGTCAGTCCTGTATATTCATATGGATTCTCTGGTATGCTAAAGAGTTTATGGACCAGCTCAGGCCCACACTGATGGATGATTTGTGGCAGGGGGAGCAAACAAATGTACTGTATTTACCATTAGTGCCATTATAAATATTTCACAAGGCTGAATACTTGTTTCTTTTGGAGCAATTTTCCTAACTTTGTTTAAACCTTATTTTAACCCATTAAAAACTACTTCTTTAGCTACTTCTGGTAAACAAATACTGTTTCTGTGAGCAAAACATTTGTTAGTTTGATCTTTTCTATATAAAAGTCAAACCTGTTATCCAAACCTGGCTTTTGCAAGATGCTCTGCAAACGAAAGTCAATTACACACTAAGACTAAAAGCAGTGGCCCATGTCAGATTTTTCTGCCCATTAATTCACTTTTTTCTTGATTGTTAGACCAATATGTTATGTATTGTTTCTACATTTCTGTTTCTAAGGTGAATTAGAACCAGAGTTGCTGTGAGCTGTTTTCCAAAGCTATGAACTTTCCCAACTGGTAACCTTCTTAGCTGAGCTTGCTTGGAATAATGTATAAGTATTCAAGTCTAATTGACCTTCTGCAGAAAACTACCTTATTTTCCATATCAAAAGATGACATTCTGATCACTGTGGTATTTGGTTAGATCAAGGAAAAGGCCTTGCATAGTCACTTTTAGAATGTATAATGAAGGCTTCCTTCAGCTCCAGTTCAAACAAACTGAATGCTTCCTAGGGTCAAGGCTCCTGCATTGCAAAAGTCAGTCCTGGATGTGAGCTAAGGAAGCTGAGAAACTCAGGAGTCTGGCCAATTAGTCTGGCAAGGAGTAATCACTGACATGAGTCAAACATGGTCTCTGCTTTCATGACTCATTCTTTTAACCCCCAATCTACCAGGTGCCATGCTGAGTCCTGCTATCACATCATTATATTTTTGAAAAAAGGAAATCAGGAAAAAAAGTAAGTAAATGAGGTAAGGAGTTTGAATCAGAAAGAACAACCATCTGGAGCTCAAATGAAATGCAATATTCCTAGTTAGTTGCCTTTCCTATAAAGCATTGATTGACTAAAAACTACTTGGAAGAAAATCATTATTCTGGTTACTTGAAGCATTTTATATAGGCCAATCCCTTTGTTATATGAACATATAATGACTGCAGGTTAGATAATTTTGTTAAAGCACTATATTATTGAATTTCAGTCTGTACCACAAGCATTTTGTTTCTCACCAGTCTTTGGGGGAATTCAACCTTCAGAGAGAGAACCTCTCTCCACACACGTCTACCAAAATAAAGTCAATGTGCAGAATTCACGTGTTTTTTGCACTTTCCCAGAAACATGACTGTTTCAGAGAGGTTTGGTTTTTTTGTTTTATTCTTCTCTAATTCAGGGCATGAGAGCATCTCAACAGCCATGTTCAAAACATGTTATTCTTTAAATAGCGTGTTATAAAGATGCAGGAGAATTCTTATTCCATTTTAATAAAATCAAATAAAAAAAATTTCCAAAGTAATTTCCAGACACAAAACAGTTATTGCAAACCAAAGAAAGAGAAATAGTTTGCTAAATGAGGCTGGGACAGTATCTTTAGCTATGAAACATATGCTTTAGGTATGGAAATGTATGGCTTCTGAGATAAGCTCTTGTGTTTGGGGTTTTTTTAACATATCATAGCAGCATATTCACAGTGGCAAGAGTAACAGAAGTTTAATTTAGAAAAACTGAGTAATAACAACTCATTTTCATTCCGTAGCCACACATGAAATCTCTATTGGTTCAACAGCCACAGTTACTGGTCTTGAAAATTGCTGGCTTACCAACAGATCCAAGAAGAGTATTTTATTTTTAACAGAATACTTAATACTGTCCTACTGTCTATAATTGGGAAATTAGAGTTATGATTTCAATTTCAGGCCCTAAGTCTGCTGCATTTCTTCAAAGAGAATATTTTGTCTCTGTAGGTTTCATAAAATGTGTTATAGTCCGTAATAAGCTTTTATGGACAACAGTTGCTGAATCATTCAATATCTTCAGTTACACAGTGTCTCCTTATCTCCTTTGACAACTCTTCATTGGGATAAAATGTATGGGAATAAGCATATACAGTGAATGCCTATCCTAATTTGTCAGCCTTAAATGAACCCTATTCACTATCAGTTTCTTTGTAACTAAACTGGGCACGTTGTTATTGGAAATAATGGCTTAGTTGGTAATTTTTATTGATTACCAACATATATTAGAAAAAGATAAATGACCAATCTAATTGTTTGTGGATTATTGTTTCCTGTGCACTCATTACACTGGGTGACACTAAAATAAGGGATACATTTCTCAAAGAGAACAAATATTGGTTTTTATTAGCTGAGCCAAACACTTCTGAATGCCAACAGAAAAACATGTGGTTGCAGGTCTTCATGTATACACAGAGAAAGGCTCAAGGGCAGGAGTGGAGTTGTAGTCCCAAGAATACTGATACGTATCAGGAGGACACATTCCTCAGTTAAAGGATGAGTAACAGAACCAGAGAATCATTTAGTTAGGAAGGTACTCCTGAAATCATCTGATCCAATGCCTGACTCAAAGCAGGGTGAACTTCAGTGTTTGGTCAGGTTGCTCAGGTTGCTGTCTTTTCAACATCTCCAAGAATGGAGATTCTGCAGTCTCTCTGGGCAACCTGCTATAGTATTTGACTGCCCTCAGGGTGAGTTTTATTTCTTAATATTTGGTAGGAAGTTCTTTTATGATTGTTGCCTCTCCAAATGGAGTTTGACTTTATGGTCTCCATAACTACCCAATACATAGTTGAAGACAGCAGTAAGATTATTAACCTTCTTTTCTTGCAGCTAGACAAACTCAGCTCCCTTAGTCTCTCCTCATACATCCTGTGTTCTAGCACACTGACCAACCTGGTGGCCCTGCATGGGGCAATCTCTTGTTTGTCTGCTTTGTACTAGAATGTCTCCAAACTGGACATAGTGCTCCAGATGCAGACTCATAAATGCCAGACAGAAGGGAATAACCATTTTGCTTCACCTACTGACCATGCTCTTGTTAATGCTTGCTGTTTTTTACACTTGACATATACTTATTTTGCAAGTAATAAGGTTATTTTGCCTCTTTTAGACATGATAATGGTGAACACAGGCTCTTTGTCTCTGCTG
Source organism: Leptodon cayanensis (assembly GCA_027564655.1). NCBI lineage: Eukaryota > Metazoa > Chordata > Aves > Accipitriformes > Accipitridae > Leptodon > Leptodon cayanensis. Next base: position 23,448,967 of record JANXJC010000028.1, read on the forward strand.
GTTTTAGCTGGGATAGAATTAGTTTTCTTCATAGTAGCCAGTATGGGGCTATGTTTTGGGTTTGTGCTGAAAACAGAGTTGATAACTCAGGGATGTTTTCGTTCCTGCTGAGCAGTGCTTACACGGAGCCAAGGCCTTTTCTGCTCCTCACCCCACCCCACCAGCGAGGAGGCTGGGGGGGCACAAGGAGTTGGGAGGGGACACAGCTGGGACAGCTGACCCCAGCTGACCACAGGGGTATTCCAGACCATAGGACGTCATGCTCGGCATATACAGCTGGGGGAAGAAGAGGGAAGGGGGGATGTTCGGAGTGATGGCGTTTGTCTTCCCAAGTCACCGTTAGGTGTGACGGAGCCCTGCTTTCCTGGAGATGGCTGAACACCGGCCTGCCCATGGGAAGTGCTGAGTGAATTCCTTGGTTTGCTTTGCTTGTGTGCGTGGCTTTTGCCTTAACTATTAAACTGTCTTTATCTCAGCCCACAAATTTTCTCACTTTTTTTCTTCTGATTCTCTCCCTCACCCCACTGCGTGGGGAGTGAGCGAGAAGTTGTGTGGGGCTTGGTTGCTGGCTGGGGTTAAACCATGACAACAGTGTAGGAGGTCCATAATGCAGTTGAAATCAGCCCCCACAAAAACATTTTTGATGTGTTAATGTGAAGCATTTTCATGCTATTATAAGGAATTTGAAACAATTGCTGGATGTTTCATATTAAAAAATATACTTATTGCCATGTTATGCTTCCATTGAGTATTTCAATACTGTAGAAACAGCTTTTTTGGTTAGGCAATTCCTGGAATGATCTGTTAGTAGAAGTACGTTACAGTAATACAGATATGAGATCTATTTTGGCTTATAAAAAAATCTTATTTATTCATTTTTGAATGAAAGGGATGCTTTAAGGTCAAAGCATCAAGATTTGTACATAAGAGAAGTTATATTCCAGCATGACATGGATGAACACTGCATATTGTTAACATCCCTAAGTCAGTTACAATTTATACTCACTATTGCTCCAATTATAAATTACAGTCCTTACCTACAAAAGACAATCTGAACACAATCGCTTTTCGGTGTAGAGAATTGTAACCTAGACAAGCAGATCATCTCAGAATATTCATATCTGAGTGGTCATAGACAACATTTTCAAAAGCATACAAGTGCTTTAGGAGCTTTAGGCTGTTAATTTTCATCAGGATTAGACTCCTAAATCATACAGCTATGTTTATGTAAAGTAGCTTTACCATTCAAGACAAGCATCCTGGCATATACTTTCAGTTTAACTTTACATTTTGTTTGAATTTAAATAAATAAACAATCCATGGGGTGGGGAAGTGGAGCTTAGATCTTAGAAAAATTAGTCAGGGATTTCTTAGCAGTCTCAAAACAGTAGTGTGTGTTGAGTCCGTTGAGACTAGCCAAGCACATTTTGCTACAGCATAATAATCCAACCTCAGAAGGTCTTCCCTGGAAGCAGAGGTTGGACTAGCATACTCTAATATGTTGTTTTACATAGAAATCAGATTTATGTCTCGAATTGTACTAACCTATACATTTTACTAACGGCTAGTGGGAGTTCCTCCAATAAATTAACCTTTTGATCCCTCCTCTCTGCAGTAAATATCTTTATAAGTAGGATTAGTAAATGTTAATTTAATAATATCACAGGAGTTTACATTTAATATTGTCAGTATGAGCAAGCAAGCCAGTTTGAAAACACAGAATTCCTTGACTACTGTATTGGCTTTGTGTGGCAAGGTTTTGGTAGCGGTGGGGGTTACAGGGGTGGCTTCTGTGAGAAGCTGCTGGAAGCTTCCCCTGTGTCCGATAGAGCCAATGCCAGCCGACTCCAAGATGGACCCGCTGCCAGCCAAGGCTGAGCCAGTCACGGACAGTGGTAGCGCCTCTGGGAGAACAGATTTAAGAAGGTAAAAAAGGTGCTGGGACAGACAGAAATGGCAGCTGGAGAGAGGACTGAGAACATGTAAGAGAAACAACCCTGCAGACCTCCAGGTCAGTGAGTAAGGAGGAGGAGGAGGAGGTGCTCCAGGTGCCGGCGCAGAGATTCCCCTGCAGCCCCTGGTGAAGACCATGGTGAGGCAGGCTGTCCCCCTGCAGCCCAGGGAGGTCCATGGCGGAGCAGATATCCACCTGCAGCCCGGGGAGGACCCCACACCAGAGCAAGTGGGTGCCCAAAGGAGGCTGTGACCCCGTGGGAAGCCCGCACTGGAGCACGCTCCTGGCAGGACCTGTGGACCTGTGGAGAGAGGAGCCCACGCTGGAGCAGGTTTTCTGGCAGGACTCGTGACCCCGTGGGGGACCCACACTGGAGCAGTTTGTGAAGAACTGCAGCCCATGGGAAGGACCCACGCTGGAGAAGTTCGTGGAGGACTGTCTCCCATGGGAGTGATCCCATGCTGGAGCAGGGGAAGAGTGGGAGGAGTCCTGCCCCTAAGGGGGATGAAGCGGCAGAGATAATGTATGATGAACTGACTGTAAACTCCATTCCCTGTCCCCCTGAGCCACTGCGGGGTGTAGGTAGAGAATCTGTGAGTGAAGTTGTGCCCAGGAAGAAGGGAGGGGTGGATGGAAGTTGTTTTGAGATTTGGTTTTATTTCTCATTACCCTACTCTGGTTGATTGGTAATAAATTGAGTTAATTTTCCCCAAACTGAGTCTGTTTTGCCCATGACAGTAATTGGTGAGTGATCTCTCCTGTCCTTATCTTGGCCCACAAGCCCTTTGTTATATTTTCTCTCCCCTGTCCAGCTGAGGAGGGGGGAGTGACAGAACAGCTATGGTGGGCACCTGGCATTCAGCCAGGGTAAACCCACCACAGCTACACCAAAACATTTTGGAGTAACTAGTTATAACGGAATTGTACTTTATAAATTTTTAAACTACCAGCAATACTGGATCAATTAAATTCCTTTTGGGTGATCTAATCTATAAACCTCTGTTGACATATTTAAAGCTGTTTGCCT
>JANXJC010000028.1:23452047-23466643 GCA_027564655.1 Leptodon cayanensis
TTCCCAAGTCACCGTTAGGTGTGACGGAGCCCTGCTTTCCTGGAGATGGCTGAACACCGGCCTGCCCATGGGAAGTGGTGAGTGAATTCCTTGTTTTGTTTTGCTTGCGCACGCGGCTTTTGCCTTACCTGCTAAACTGTCTTTATCTCAACACATGAGTTTTCTCGCTTTTACCCTTCTGATTCTCTCCCCATCCCTCTGGGGGGGCGGGGGGAGTGAGTGAGTGGCTGTGTGGGGCTTAGCTGCTGGCTGGGTTTAAGCCATGACACTGTCCATAGTAATTTAGCTTTTATCTCCATTTCCAAATTAAAATTGGTCTGGGTAACAGTGTTCTCAGGTTCTTTTCTTGTAAGTATGTCTGCACATCTCTAGATACCAATAGTACATTAGCCAATGGGTCACTCATATATTACAATGAAATTCATTTTGCAAAGTTTAGAAGTAGTTCTCAGAAATATCTCTTCTTTTTTTCCTCTGCTTCTGCAAAGGGATTAGATTTTGAATCCAGGTGTGCTGTGAGATATGATGTGAACTTTAGGATGTTTAAATAAAAACTAAAAATTTTCAGGCCGAATCCCATTTTAGAAGGAACCTAAGTGATCTGAATGATCACTATCCTTTCAAAGAAACTTTAGCATTCCTTGCAGGTGCCCTCTAATAGGGTATTTAGGATGCACAGTTTATCTGAAAGCAGATATTTGCTACCTTGAAGAGGCTAAGAGTTATGCCCAGGTGCTGTGCACATGTTAGAAGCAATGAGCTGTGAATCCACCAATGCTCAGCTGAAAAGGAAAAAGAAGTAATGCCAAGAGTTAAGAAAATTAACAGTATTCCTCCTCTCCCTGCTTAACTTTGGAAGAACATACAACTTATGAAAATGTATGGAAAAGAAGGAAGAGGGAGAGTGCCACCCAAGGAGAAAAAAAAAAAAGCGGTGGTTGAAATACTCATCTGTGATTTGGATAAGAAAAGGTTAAGAAAAAGAAGGTTAAAGTCTCTCCTCCATTCATTTGAATAAAGGATTCACAAGGTATGTGAATGTCCTAGTCAGCAAATTTAGCATCAGCTGGTTTCTCTTTTTCTCATGTTGGACCTACCTAAACAAATAATTAAAAATTCATTTTGCCAGAGGAGAGACAGAAGTACACTGACTGCAGAGTATACTGGTTCTGGCTGGGATAGTTAAGAGATGCTACATAAGGTCACAGCTTTGTTTGGTTTGAAGTCTCAGCCTTGAGACTGTGTTGGGATGACACTTTTTTTTTCTTTGAAATGTTCTACTGTAAACCTGAGAGACATTGTTGGTAAAATTTTTTTGAAACTAATTTGTGTTCACCAATAATTTTAGTTTTGACAAGTCACTATTTTCTAACAGATTTTTTTTTTTTTAGAAAAAACACCCTCATTCATTTTAACTACAAAATTTACTTCTGAAAGGGTCCTACCTTTGATGCCTGTGTTGCAGTCATTGCAGGGGAGTAAAGTTACACGTAGCTTGGACTTACCTCAGCACAGAGGAAAAATATGAGCAAGACGACTAGCAAATGGGTGTGTCAGTAGTTTTTAGCTCAGAAAAATCTGTTTGTCACAGGAGTGAAGATATTCATACTCTGCAGTTGAGAAGAGCAGGAGTTGTGGATTGTTGCAATAGCAACATGCTTTAGCTTTTTTTTTTCTTGTGAATTTCTTGTTTCAGGGATATACATTTCTGAGGGAACCAATCATGCTACAGATTTTGCTGTATCAGGATATCAGACTTTTTTTATTGCTTCATATGACCACAACTGAAGCAAGACTTACTTCTACTCTTAGCCTTGCATGTACCCCCTAGCATAAGAACTGCAGGACTGCTTTATAACAATAATTTTAATTTAATATATGTATTATATATTTCATTTTCTATGTGAATATATATAGTATTTTCTTTAGGTTAAGTGTCATACAGTTAAGGTATTTTTAAAGTTTTGGTGGTTGTATTAAATAGAAGTAATTTAAAATATTGAAATATATCCATGTTATTTTCACTCTTTTTACTTGTAAATTCTTGTTATTCTTTGTCTGCAATGACATGACAATAAACTTTTTTCAAGTTTCATAATGTCTGTGAAGTGCTAATCTATTTCATCTGTCACCCTTCATGTTCCTTTGAAATAATTTTCTACATTTTTTTTAATTGACACTAATGCAGAATAATTTAAGTTAATTAATTGTGTTACTTACATAATCACTAAAGCCATGATTTTTTACTGATAGTAGTAAAGGTTAGTTAATTCAGTCCAGTTTTTGCAAAAGGGTGAGAAACATCTTGCAATATATCTGATCATTTCTACTCTGCCTTTCTTTTATTAGTTGCATTATGCTTTCTATTTTTTCTCTTGTATACTGGAGAACTAAAGGTAAAAAAATATCAAATTCAGGCATTCTGAATACAGAGCCACTTCTTTTTTTTCCTAGTTTATTATGGCACGAATGTGCAATATGTTGCAGTACATCTAGAACCTAACACTCCTGTCTTCTCTGTTATTCAGCTGTTCAGCCAAGCAAAACCCAGAGGAACAAAACGGTATATTTTGAACCAGTATTTTACAGAGTCATAAAAACATGAGTTGGAAGGGACTTGTGGAGGTTACATATACCTGCCTCCTACTTTAAGCAGACTGTTGCTCACCCTAGATGAGTTTAACAGTGGTTTTGTCTAGCCAAATCTCAAACTCCAAACAATTTCCTAAAACTCATTTTGAACCTCCCAAGCTGGAATTTGTGACTGCTGTCATACCTCCTGATACTATGAAGAAGACAACAAAAATGGACACAACGTTCCAGGTCCAGCCTCGCCAATGCCAACCAGAGTAGGCAAACAATTCCCTTCAGGCTTCTAACCAAGACTGGTCATACTACAACCCAGCATCTGACACGTATCTTACAATAAGAGAACACTGCTGACTCAAACTCAGCTTGGTATTAGCTGTGATCCCCAAGTCCATTTCTGCAGAGCTGCTACTAACTCTTAAGTTTCTCAAGGTCCTCTGAACTGAAATTCTACCAACTGACATGTCAACCACGCCCTCTAATTTAGTATCATGCACAAATTTTCTGAAAGTGCACTCTGTCACATTTCTACGTCATCAGTGGAGATACAGAAAAAAAGTGCACATATAGCATAGCCTGTGCTCACAGCAGTGTCCTTCCTTCTGATCTCTTTCAATTGTAATCATTAGCATCTTCACTTCCAGTTCATAAAGTAACAACCAGGTCAGCTCTAGAGTAATGAATATGCTTTCTCCTGGTTCCTAAACACTGGCTTTTTCATGTGTTTTGCAGCTAACTTTGATGCCTGAAGTTTATGAACATCCTCTCAGCTTCCTGCATGTTCACTAGTCCTCTGTGGGAACGAGTAGGGTTTCCACTATCAAAGCATCTCAGGGTGTTGTCACACTGGATGGACAACCAAGAGGTTTTCTGGACCGAACAGCAGTGGGAAAAGCAGATAGGTTTCCCAGACCAATGCCGCTGTTGGCGCTGTTCATAGAATCATATAAATGTAGAATGATTTGGGTTGAAGGGACCTTTAAAGGCCATGTAGTCCAACCCCCTGCAATGAGCAGGGACATCTTCAACTAAATCAGGTTGCTCAGCCCCTATCCAGCCTGATCTTGATTGTTTCCAGAGATGGTGGCATCTACCACGTTGTTCCTTATATCTAGTCTGGATCTACCTTCTTTTAGTTTAAAAACATTACCCCTTGTCCTATCACATCAGACCCTACTAAAAAGTCTGTCTCCATCTTTCTTATAAGTCCCCTTTAAGTATTGAAAGACTGCAATAAGGTGTCCCCAGAGCCTTCTCTTCTCCTGGTTGAACAACCCCAACTCTCTCAGCCTTTCCTTACAGGAAAGGTGTTCCATTCCTCTGATCATTTTTGCGGCCCTCCTCTGGACCCGCTCCAACAGGCCCATGTCTTTCCTGTACTGAGGACTCCAGAGCTGGATGCAGTACTCCAGCTGGGGTCTCACCAGAGTGGAGTAGAGGGGCAGAATCACCTCCCTCGACCTGCTGGCCATGCTTCTTTCGATGCAGCCCAGGATATGGCTGGCTTTCTGGGCTGTGAGCCCAGAAAACAAGCCCTTGTTGTAGGCTCCCACTGTTGATTTACAGATATTAGGAAGAGACTCTAGATCTAGACCAGATCTTTTGCTGCATCAGCTTAACACATTCGCCAAGCAGAAGAAATTTCTGGAAAAGGAGTAACTTTATACCTTGAATCTAGGATTGGTGTAAGTGCAGCAAATCCTAAGTAAAAGGAAGAGCTTTATGGCAGTAAATTCTGGGAAGAATTTAAGACTGTTCTTTTCCCTAGTTTACATGCACATCTACCTCTATGCATTGTATAGATGTTTTATAAAGGACTGCATATTCTGGTACCATAAACAGTACTTAGAAGTTCGCCTCTGCAACCTGGAGCATTGCTACACACAAGTCCTTTCCTGGATCCAAGTTCTAGAAAAGTGCCACTGAAAGCAGTGAAAGTGCTTGCCTAGAAAGCCTTACAACTGGACCAAAAGAAAAAAAATCCTACTGTTTATTAATTACCCTTTAGTCCTTTTCTAAAATATGTATTTATCAAGTAAAATAATATCTGTTCTTGACCTGAACATTTTTCCCCAGGCATGTGGTAAGAAACCAGTTCTCCTGGTGTTTTCTCTGAGACCAGAATGTTGTCTTAAAAACAAGGTAGGAGTGAATACCAGCTATGCATTTTGGTACAGCAGCATATGCTGATCAGTGGAACTCAGGATGTAATTACATATGTTCTTTTATCCCATATTATGTCCTTCTAGCTTCTTATCTTTTGTATTTCAGTTTGAAACTCAGAATCAAACACATAAATCTAATTGCTTGTATTCCCTGTTGACATTTTATTTCTATTATTCTAAATCAACTGTCACCTAATTATTAGATTTCTCTGCATTACCCTTAAATGACTGCATTCAAATACTTTTCTTAACAAGTACTTCAGGCAATCTTTTTTTTTTTTCTTAACCCTTTAGCCTAATTTGAAACACGAATAAAATTTTGCAGCAAATTTAATCTAAAATTGAGGCTGATAAACTACGCAAGAATCCTCTGATTCATAATCTAACTATGGCTTCAATTAGGTAAGGTGTACCTGGTCTAGGAATGAAAACCACTAGTGCCTGCTGTATTGAGTGGATGGTGTGAATGCTTGTCCCACTGTGGAGTCACAGAGCAACTGCGGTTGGATAGCACCTCTGGGGATCATCTAGTCTAACCCCTGTTCAGAGCAGGGTCCACTAGAGCAGGCTGACCAGGACTGTGTCCAGCTCTAGTTTACATATCTCCAAGGATGGAGACATTACTGTCTGGCTGGGCAACCTCTTGCAGTGTTTGACCACCATCACTATACAAAAACCTTATTGTTATTTTAAAATGGGATTTCCTGCAATGTAATTTTTGCCTGTTGCCTCTTGCCCTGTCGCTGGGTACCACTGAGAAAAGTCTGACTCTTTCTTCTTGACTTCTTTGCATCTGATTTTTCTACACATTGATAAGATCCCCTCTGTTTCTTCTCCATTTTTTTATGATGTGAAAATCAAGGGCATGTGCTATTGGATGCACAGAAGCACAAGATAAATAGTGTCTTATACTGCAACTACAATATTTAATTTACAAGTATCTTGTCCACAATACACATTCATTTATACAAACGTAACCTTGGAAGTCCTGATAGCTAAAACAGAGGATATTTTTCTTTTAAAACTGAGGTCCCTGGACTTTTTTAGCCAGACCTCATGGCTCTGCCTTTTACTCTATGTCACCCTTCCCCTTGTAGCTTCTATCTCTTGCACCAGCTTTACCATCACAGGCCCTCTCCCCTTTCCTGTACCTCTGCAGGCATGTGGCACTGCTGGTTTTAGGAAATGGTACAAGACCTGCGGCCTGGAGTGACCTTGGCTCTCTCCTCTGTTCAGCTTCCTAGTACCACACTACCGAGACACGACATCATTGTCATCTTTCTGCACCCTACATTTAATGAATGGCAACACTGCAGGCCCAGTACCCCAACTGAGAAGTCCCTGTGTGTTCTAGTCAATACCATCCCATAAAAGACACCTTAGCTTGTTATGCAGTGCTATTATAATGACAATAATAACATGGTTCAGAAGTTTTGATACCTGAAAAGATAAGGCTGTGTCAGTGAAGGGTTGCTCCCAAGCTAATTGCCTCCTCTTTTCAGTAGCAGTTAATTAGCTTTGACAGAGCACTGTGTTCAGGAGACTTCAATAATTCTAGTTTTGGAGCTAGCTGAGGAATCTGTGCATGATGCAGACATACTCTATATACATGTATTCTCTGTATATCTTTCCAGCACTCCCTTAAAAAAAAAAAATTCCACTTGCAGAATAGACTTATGCTACACACCTAGTGTGGAAGAACAGTGGAAGTGGTCCTGAGGTGGGGATGAAGACAAGTGCATATCCTGTACAGGTTGTTTTGGGTCACTAGACAGTTTCTGCTGTTATGTGCTCCGTAGCATCTCTAGAGGGTCTTTGCTTTCCTTCCTCTAGGCCTGCTGCTTACAAGTAGTGGTGCAGGTTTGCTGGTGTTACACACAAGTCCTATATAACACACTAGATAAACTTTAGAGAAATTAAGAGGATGCTTGTACATATTATTATGAACAATTCTCAGAGGCGGTTTCTATACTTATAGAAACAACCCTCACCATTAGTGGAGACAAATAGAAGAAATGCCATCAGCTTCAGGGGCTCTTTGTTTCTAGAAACCTTTTAAGCCTTAGAATCCAGTTTGTTTTGAAGAATTTTTTTTTTTTTTTTTTACAATATGACTGAAAACAAAACAACAAAAAATCCCAGGGCGTCAATACACTAGACATTGTTCAAATTTATTGGGAAATAAGAGTCCGTGTCCCGCAGGATTATTGTGTCTGGTGTTAATCTGGCAGAAAGATACATCTTTCTCTGCCCTTAATGTGAAAAGTTGATACTTCAGCTTTCTGTCATGGTCAATTCAAGTGGAGCCCATACAGATACACACATCTGTGTAAACTGTTCTTTGTTTTGCTTTCCAGGATAATTAAGTAAAAGCCTAATAGATGAACACAATTACTCAAAATTAATCACTTTCAGGCTGGTTAAATCATGACAGATTAATTGCTTGTATCTATTGTTACATTAGGATTTTTTTTTTATCAGCAGAAATACCTAAGTAGCTCTACTGTTTTAGTAAATCATTGCACTTTTTATAAGAAAACCTTGAATATTTGTTTATTATAATCAATTGTACTTTTCATTGATCTTTAAAAATAAGGTGTTTCAAATTACATTTTGCATGGTACTTGGCTGCTGTTATCCCAAGCAAATTCTTAAACAGCTTAATTATTCTGATACCACTTAACTTCTTTCTAAAAATTCGGGAAACAGGATGCTACTCTGGGTAAAACAGTCTGACTAATACTCAACACACTTTATGGCAAAACATAGGACTCAATTTGTAGCAGCAGCTCAGGAATTTGAATACATTATGATGTTATTTGATAAAAGGAAGAAATTTTTTACAATGAGGGTGGTGAAACACTGGAACATGTTGCCCAGAGAGGTGGTAGATACCCCATCCCTGGAAACATTCAAGGCCAGGCTGGACAGGACTCAGAGCAACCTGATCTAGTTGAAGATGTCCCTGCTCACTGCAGGGGGGTTGGACTAGATGGCCTTTAAACCTTCTAACCCAAACTATTTTGTGATTCTATGATTCTATTTCAACTCCCTGGTGACTATATTTTACATTAATTATTTGAATAGTCAAGAAAACAGTTTCTGTGTATTACTAACATGTGAAAGATCTGTTACTTATTTGCTTTAAGCCACGCAAGTCTTGCTCTATAAGAACAGGCCTTACAGTTGCCCAAGAAGGTTTGAAGTCACCTTAATTTTAGCCATCCAAATGTTAAGTTTATATGTGATTCTGGTTATCTCCTTCTGTAATCACTGGAAAGAAAATGAGAGAGGCGTTGCCAAAGAATGATCGATTCCACCCAGAAATCCATACTATGATCACATTAATTAATTATCTTTAATGGCCAAAGTTATGTGAGATGAATCCAAATAATTGTTGCTAGTACCAAAGACTGCTGTCTGCTGAGCACATCTTGTATGGCTGGATAAGCTATCTGATATTCTGTCAAACTGGCATTATATGGTAGTTTATCCAGTCTTTTGGATATTCAACTTAGAAAGGGAGGCACCGTCCTCTGGAGGCAGATCTCTCCCTGTAGGCTCTAAACAGATCCTGGAGCTCTTGGTTTTGATGTCTCACTTTAACATAGCTTACATGAAATGAATGCCATTCACAAGGTCTAGAAATTCTGCTGGCTATTCAGGTATTAGTGTTGCTTCTGGGTTCAGGGCAATGCCTTATTGGCAGAAAACACTTACGAGCTAGAATAGCTGCCTGCACCTCTGTTTCTCAAGACATGGTTTTACATGGCTTTATGATTTCCACACCTTTTTAACGTCAAGAATCCCCATACCTCTGTAATACATGGACTGCTAACAACTACTAGAAAAGCTAATTCAAATGGATGCCAGCAGATCATCTGCATTTTAATGCTATTGTGGCAAGAATGTAGAATTACTGCAGAGCTGAAAATGGATTTGTTAAAAGAAAAAAACAAAACCTTGACAATCTTGAATTTTATTTTGGCGTTCAAATGGAATTCACCAGAAATAAGCTTAGCTCCTGTGTTAGGGGATGAGTAGGAAAAGTACAATGACAAGGAATAAGAAAACGATATATTAGATGAACGTTAAAAATTCTCAGTTGAAGGTATCAAGATGCTGACCTAGAAGAGGTTGAGATTAATGACGAGTGGCTCTGCTATTGTATTGATCAGTGCCTGTGGCTATTTAGTAGATGATAAAACATACAACATTGATTAAGGCCATTGGCAAAATGCTTCCATTGTCAAAGCTGCAGTACTTCTCTTAAAGCTCAAAAAAGCCTTTAATTAGGTGTATATGGTGGAATATATGAATAAACACATACATACACATGCTTAAAATACTTAAGAACTACTGGCAAAGGGATTGGATTAGTAGTAAAAAGCGATTCAGTTTTATTACAGGTCCTTTACCACTATTTCAAAAAACTGTCATGTAACTAGTCGATTATACAATGACTGTTACTATAAAATTACCATAATATTATATGCATGGAAGACCAAGCATTTTAACTCTTATTGTATAGAGACTTGGGGAAAGAAAGGGTATTGAAATGTTTGTTTGTTACCTGAGAGATCTGTTTCACAGTTAGAATCTTCCTGGGAGGGGAAAATATAGATCTGAACTTATTAGTAGACACAGTTGAAATTGCTGAAATGTTGAAGAGGTTTAAGAGAAAAGGAGTAAAATAAGAAGGAGTCATAAGATAAACATTTTCACCGTATAAAGAACTAACTAAAGTAACATTGCACACTTTGGCAAAATATTGTCAGGATTGTAAGACATAATTGCAACTTCCAGAAGTCAAAGCAATTACTTCAGAAACGAATGTCGGCTTTGTAGAATCTATCAGGAAGAAACAATAGTGTTGGTGCAAGCATACAAATGTGTTGTGTATTTCCTAGGGAACAGTTTTATCTAGTTTTCAGAGTTCCAGAAATGTCTATACCATTTCTCCTTAGAGCAAATAGACTCTTGATGTGGTCGTGGTCAGAGCAACAATCTACCATACAGTGAGTTCATTCACAGACTGTATCAAAGCATGCAAGTAAATGAAAAGCTCAGGAGGGGTATATTCTGCATGCAGAAGCTGTTCCCTAGTGAAAAATGTGGAACTGTAACCTCCTTAACTGGGTCATTTTTGTTCAGGCATCTTTTACCATTCACAGAGCTCCTGCAAGCAGGATATACAACTTAAATGCTCAAAGCAATTATTTATTGTCTCATATACACAGCTGATAGCAAAGATGCTACTAGGCTTAGCATTAGTTTGCTCACTGGCCCTGTTGAGACACCAGATGAATCTCTGCTGTCCAGGCAGTCATCAGTCAGCCGCAGAAGTGCTGCCTCTTTTCTCCTTGTAAAGGGCTGATCCTCAGTCTTGCTAAGTGCCCATCTTCTGATTCTATGTGTTTTTCTCTTAGGACTTTATTCCTTAAGAAAACTTGTCAGTCATTTTTCTGTTTGTTCTTTTTTTTTTGTTTGTTTGTTTGGTTGGTTGGTTTGGTTTTGTTTTTTTAATTTTTTGAATCTTTGAATTATTAACTATTATTATCTCAACAACTTTACTTCTGCCTGTGTTTTTGCTTTTCTTGTCTTGCTTGGCCTTAACTTTTGTACTTTGTCACACCTCAGCAAAAATTTTCTTTGACAGAAAGCCACCCAGATGTGCTACACAAAACTGGGCTTTTGGTCACAGACGGATGAACCCCCTGGCCATGGGTTACAGGGTTTTATAAATTTATGCTTCCTTATCTGGTAACTTGATCAAGGTCGTGTTCTGAGCTCCATCTGGGTTGAGGACACATACATATTCCTGAAATTATCTCAGTGCCTTTCTAGCTTCCTGGTCCTAACCTCCACCATCTTATATTCAGGCTAGCAAAAATCCAACCAAACATCTACAATACTATTTTGTGATCGGTGTAATATAAATCATAGGTGGATGAATAAAAATGTGATAAAAGATGTTGTGTGGTTTTTGTGCCTTTTTTTTTATTTCCATGCAGGGCGTAGAAATGCTACATGTCAAAATGAAAATGTCAGCATCTGCTCTTGTTGTACCATTTTATTTCTTCTGTGTGTACCCATTGAATAAATCTTTCTGCAAAAACATTAGGAATTTTTTAGGTTAGTCAATTCTGTCCACTGAAATGAAGTAAAATATTTTTGTTTCTCCTGTGTAACTGTCACCAGGCTGTTTGATCAGTTCCCAAAATTTAAATGACAATGAGAGGGAAGAAATAATGAAAAAGTAAAACCTGATACTTCTTGATCATAAAAGATAGTGATAACAACCAGGGTAGAAAAGAACAGGCAATGCATGTATTTATGTTGTAATGTCTACATCTGAACTGTCACCCTAAAGTCCCTATATATTCTGTGTGAGAAATACTTTCGTATACAAAAGATTACTTGTACCCTATAGCAGACATCTAAACTAAGTCAGATGAATTAGACCCTAAACTGGCAGATGTAATTGGTAAGCCACTATCCACCATATTTGAAAAGCCATGGCAGTCAGGTGAAGTCCCCAGTGACTGGAAAAAGGGAAATATTGCACCCATTTTTAAAAAGGGTGAAAATGAGGACCCTGGGAACTACTGACCAGTCAACCTCACCTCTGTGCCTGGTAAGATCATGGAACAGATACTCCTGGAAGTTATTTCAAGGCATATGGAAGACATGGAGGTGATCAGAGACAGCCAACATGGCTTCACCAAGGGCAAGTCATGCCTGACTAATCTAGTGGTCTCCTGCTATGGAGTGACTGTGTTGGTGGATAAGGGCAGAGCAACTGATGTCATCTACCTTGAATTCTGTAAGGCCTTTGATGCAGTCCAATGCAACATCCTTACTTCTAAATTGGAGACATATGGGTTTGATGGATAGATTGTTTGGTAGATGAGGAATTGACTGGATGACCATGTCCGAAGAGTAGCAGTCAATGGCTCAATGTCAAAATGGAGACTGGTAACAAGTGGTGTCCCTCCGGGGTCAGTATTGGGACCAATACTGTTCAATATCTTTATTAATGACATAGTGGGTTTGAGTGCACCTTCAGCAAGTTTGTGGATGACACCAAGCCGAGTGGTGCAGCTGATACACTTGAGGGACACAATGTCATCCAGAGGGACCTTGACAGGCTTGAAAAGTGGGCCCATGAGAACCTTGTGATGTTCAACAAGACAAGTGCAAGGTCCTGCACCTGGGTCGGGACAATTCTCAACATCAGTATAGACTGTGAGATGAATGGACAGAGAGCAGCCCTGTAGAGAAGGACTTGGGGATACTGGTGAATGAAAAATTGGACATGAGCTGGTAATGTGTGCCAATGGTATCCTGGGCTGCATACAAAGAAGCATGACCAGCAGATAGAGGGAGGTCATTTTCCTCCTCTACTCTGCTCTCATGAGACCCCACCTAGAATACTGCATCCAGCTCTGGGGCCACCAGCACAAGAAAGTGATGGACCGGTCAGAGTGGGTCCAGGGGAGGGCCATGAAAATGGTCAGAGGACTGGAATACCTGTTCTATGAAGAAAGGCTGAGAGAGTTGGTGTTGTTCAGCCTGGAGAAGAGCAGGCTCCGAGGAGACCTTACTGAGACCTTTTAGTACTTTAAGTGGGCTTATAAGAAAGACGAAGAGAGACTTTTTGCCAGGACAAGGGTCAATGGTTTTAAACTGAAAGAGGGTAGGTTTAGATTAGATCTGAGGAAAAAATGTTTTAATGATGGGGGTGGTGAGACACTGGAACAGGTTGTCCACTGAAGTTGTGCATCCACAACTTCCCTGTCATTGGAAGTGTTCAAGGTCAGGTTGGAGGGGGCTTTGAGCAACCTAGTCTAGTGGAAGATGTCCCAGTCCATGGCAGAGAGGGTTGGACTAGGTGATCTTTAAAGGTCCCTTCCAACCCAAACCATTCTACGATTTTATGATTCTAAATATGCAGGTTTCTCTTTGCTTAATGTAATTGAACTAAATACCTCACAAGGAGATCTGTAATATAGATGTCTAAAGTTAGGTGAATTGAATCCTATCCATGGTAATTTTAATGACTAAATGAATAGGTTTGATGTTGAAAAAAGAGAGATTAACAAGGGAATAGAAGAAAGGATTAGCTATGGGATTCCTTTCAATACTTGAAAGCACTGTTCAGGGAAGTGGAGACTTGGCATATATAATTTTTTTATTATTTCATTTTTTTTCCAAGGGAACTTATGGGAAAAGTGTGCTTTTTAAATAAAAAATGTTGCTGAAATAATATAGCAAGACTGCAATGATTTTATTATAGAAAAGGGAAACATGGGAGACTAAGTAGCACATTGTTAGCATTTAAAAATGTGACATATAGATATGAAACAGATTTTGAGTGTTTTTTCTGCAGCATAAAATACTACATAATACTTTAAATTGGAATAACATAAATAGTAATTTTTCCCACGTGAAGAATCTAGAAAGTGTTTTCACTAAATGAAGAAACTTTCATAACAAAAATCTCATTAGTGACAACAAAACTGATTGGGAACTCTAGAAATAGTACTCAATATTTGAAGCCAAGTTGCAGAAATATATATTACTCCCATTCCTCAGATTGAAGAAGGTATATTTGAGAGACTGTATGATTTGTAGATGAGATTAGTAGGTATTGTCAAATCCTATGTTTGTAACTGAGACATATCGTGATCTGAAAATCTGTTTTTAAAATAATGATAATAAAAGAATACAGGAAAAAGCACCCTTCAAAGACTTATTTTAAATAATTAAAACCCTAACAATGGAAAGTGAACTCATTGAACTAATGGTGCTTATTTATGCCAGGGTGTGGATATCAGCTCCTTGTTAAAAGTAAGTAGCATATTGAACCAAAGATATTCTTCAAAGTAATTCACAGGATTTCCTATCTTTACTAAAAGATATCAAAAGCTTGTACCTGTCTTGTCATGTCTGTTTTATTAGATCTGTGCATGCATCTGAATGCAAGGTCTGAATTTTTAACCTTTAATAAAAGGCGCTCTTGGCAATAATTGTCAGAACCTGGCCTTCAATATCTTCAACTATTTGAAGACCTTACTTTTCTGAAGGCCTGTGTCATGGGTTTCTCTGCATTTCAGTGTGTCATTTGAGGGACCTTTCAGAGCTTATGCAGTTGAGCATGCCAGCAATTTCCACTGGTGCTGCTGATGGCCAGTTCCCATATACATCCACCTTTGGTGACTGCTGTTCTTATTTACTTTGCAACTCTTATGCTGAGTCTGCCCAGCAGCTGTATAGTTTCCTCCAGTAAAGAGAGAATCTGCCATATGTGTGGATTTCTCAAAAAACCCAAAGATGGCACAGATTTCTTCATGCCATAGTTCTCTCCTTCACTTCCAGACTCATGTGCATATGCATATGCCTGTGGCTAGGGCATAAAGTGAAATGCAAGGGCCATGCTAATGTGGGGCAGCAGCGATCAAGGAATCCTGAAGTCAGGAGTCAGTTTAGAGCGGCCACACAATCCGTACCAGAGTAACTCTGTGTGACGAGGTTCACTTCTTTCCTGTTCTATAGGTTAGGCCCTTCATCCCACATCCCAAATTGAGAAATAGTGACTAAAATGCCATTTTCAGCCTTAAACTCATTTTATATTGTTTCTCAATTAAGGAGAAGTAAAAAAAAAAAAAAAAAATTGGATAGCATTCTTGGAATCTCACTGTGTTATAAATCCATTAGCAATCCCGGGGATTAGAAAAGTGCCTGTGGGATGTTACCCAGGTATCCTGGTTTCAGCTGGGATAGAGTTAATTGTCTTCCTAGTAGCTGGTATGGTGCTATGTTTTGAGTTCAGTATGTGA
>JANXJC010000028.1:23467562-23481043 GCA_027564655.1 Leptodon cayanensis
TTGTTATTTGAACTCCCCTGGTGTCGTTTCACCTTAATTCTGACAAAGGAAATCCACGAACCTGAGTCGCTCCAACTCTGGGACGCGACACAGGGGTGGCTTCTGTGAGAAGCTGTTAGAAGCTTCCCCTGTGTCCGACAGAGCCAATACCAGCTGGCTCCAAGACGGACCCACCGTCAGCCAAGGCCGAGCCCATCAGTGATGGTGGTCATGCCTCTGGGATAACAGATTTAAGAAGCGAAGAAAATAGTTGGTGGGACACAGAAACTGCAGCTGGAGAGAAGAGTGAGAATATGTGAGAGAAACAGCCCTGCAGACCCCCAGGTCGGTGAAGAAGGAGGGGGAGGAGGTGCTCCAGGCGCTGGAGCAGAGATTCCCCTGCAGCCCCTGGTGAAGACCATGGTGAGGCAGGCTGTCCCCTTGCAGCACAGGGAGGTCCACGGTGGAGCAAATATCCACCTGCAGCCCGTGGAGGACCCCGCGCCAGAGCAGGGGGATGCCCGAAGGGGGCTGTGACCCCGTGGGAAGCCCACACTGGAGCAGGCTCCTGGCAGGACCTGCGGACCTATGGAGAGAGGAGCCCACGCTGGAGCAGGTTTTCTGGCAGGACTTGTGACTCCACGGGGGACCCACGCTGGAGCAGTCTGTGCCTGAAGGACTGCAGCCTGTGTAAGGGACCCACGCTGGAGTAGTTCATGGAGGACTGTAGCCCGTGGGAAGGACCCATGTTGGAGCAGTTCCTGGAGGACTGTCTCCCATGGGAAGGACCCATGGGAGGGTCCTGGAGCAGGGAAGAGTGTGAGGAGTCCTGCCCCTGAGGAGGAAGGAGCAGCAGAGACATTGTGTGATGAACTGACAGCAACCCCCATTCCCCGTCCCCCTGCACCACTGGCAGGGGAGGAGGCAGAGAAAATTGAGAGTGGAGTTGAGCTGGGAATAAGGGAGGGGTGGGGCGAAGGTGCTTTAAGAATTAATTTTTTAATTCTCATCATCCTACTCTGATTTGATTGGTAATAAATTAATTTTGCCCGTGGCAGTAATTGCTGAGTGATCTCCCTGTCTTTATGTCGATCCATGAGCTTTTTGTTACATTTTCTCTCCCCTGTCCATTTGAGGCGGGGAGTGATAGGGAGGCTTTGGTGGGCACCTGACCTCCAGCCAGGGTCAACCCACCACAGCTAGAAATGAAAAAAAAAAAAAAAATCTTCTCCTGTTAAAAATATGACATCAGTGTAGTGTTAACCAATGAAGAAGCAAACATGATTCCTAAGCATATCAGGACCTTTCAGATGTTTTAACAAAAACATCCTGATATATCTGAAGCTTACCGTTGGTTTAGTTGTACATTTGTCAAAGTGTTCTATATTGTTTAAGATAGCATAAGAGTTTTTGTACAGATAAACATCAAGTTGATGAAAATGTATTGTTCCAGGTTTTGTCTAGCCTTAAATTTCCTGGGCTGAGAACTGAAGCAGAAAAATCAAATACTGTAAAACTCATCCCTGACAAAACTATTTCTTGTGTTTGTCTTGTGTGGCCCTAATGTATCTGCATGTGTAGCAACTGTCCTATTCTATCTGACTTGACTCCACAATGAAGAATAGTAGGGAAAAAGTGAAATAATTTTCTGTCCTGCTCATATTAGCCATGCCTTGTCTTTACTGTCTGTCTTGGGTAGTATAGTGTGCATAGATATTACGGTATTATCTGTGCTGTCAAGTCAGCTTGGAGGTCAAACTCGCTCTTTAAGCTCAAACTTCCTGACTGTCCACCTTGCCTATTTAGTAGCTCAATCTCTGCCTCCATTGTGGGGTGATCTGGGGTTCACAGATCTGAGTCCATTCCTGAGCCTTCACAGTAGGCAGCCAGGGTATGGACATGGGCAGCTGCAGCCACAGGGGTCTCACTGGAACAGGCAGAGCAGCAGAAAACAGCGGAGGCAGGCATGACATTGGGACTGTGGGCTGGGAGTGGGAATTGCACACAGAAATGGCAAGAGGTGCTTCTCCTCCACAGCCCTGGAAGAGCAGGGGATTCAGTGCCTCCCAAAAAGAAAGCTTTCAAAAACACAGTTTTGACTGATTAGGGACAATACCTTTTTCCAGAACTTGTGCTCCTTGCCTCCTCACACTGCTCCCCCAGTTAGATCCGGGATAGTAATTTCACACCAGATTTAGTGTTTACCTTTTGAACAAGTACACTAAAACCTTTGTTGAGTGAAGAGAAGAATTCAGATAGTAGATTTTTCAGTTCTCTCCCAGAGAAAAGTTCCCAGATATGGAAACCATACTGAACTACACTGAACCATCCGTAATTTTTAAAATAAAGGTTGATTTCTAGTTACGAATTCTCCTACTATTCTCCTACTTTTTTCTCCAATAATTAATTATTTAATTCTCATAGCACATTCATCAAATGTATTTATCTAACTGTCATATTAGAAGCGCTTTACAATAGAAAAGTGACAAAATCAAATCTGGGTTTCAGGTTTTGAACAGCTCTAAACATAGTTTCTAATACCTTTGTTATATTTTTACAAAATTTTAGATGTAAACAAATGAATTATCTGTGAACATTCTCTGTTAAACAATGGGGGACATATATATATTTGCTTTGAAGATTCATAGGAAAGAAATACTGGGGCTGCCATTGGGTCATAATATGTGATTATGCCAAGACCCTCACAGCAGTAGCATTTTTTTTTAGGAACTCCATCAATGATCACAATTTTTGTTTTATCATAGAATTATAGAATCATATAATCATTTAGTTTGGAAAAGACCCCTGAGATCATCAAGTCCAACCATAAACATAACACTGACAAGTCCAACACTAAATCATGTTCCTAAGTGCCACATCCACACGTCTTTTAAATACCGCCAGGGGTGGTGACTCAGATATTTTACAAATAGCCTGACTGATATCTACAGGTTGCTTCGTCGCTTGCTTAACCTCCAGATGACAACATAGGTTATTCATGTATTTCAGCACTTTGTTGAACTGAGGCCACGAGAATGAGAAGACCAGAAACTAGATCTATGACAAAAATGTTATATTTAACAGTGGAGCCAATATAAGGTAGCATGGCAATTTCATATGTTCAAATCACTGTTGTCTGTTCAATTTATTAGAAAAGAGCCAGTGAGTTTGTGATCTGTTTGTATATGTGTGTGTATCTAAATACCTCACTTATATTCTCAAATCCTTGTTTGCTTTCCTTGAGAGTACTTTCTTGCATGGAAGAAGTATACTAAAATTAAACAAATATGTGGTCTCAGAGTGACTCGGAAAAAGCAATTTTTCTCCATTTCAGTGCTGGTTGTTTATGAAATATGCATGAGGCACAAAATCTGCAGCTGCAGATGTACGCACACTGAGGATCCTACATCTGTTGGTTAAAATCAAAACAAAACAACAGTACCGAGAATGATCAGAAACAACAAATGGAAAACTTTCCCTTCAAAAGCTCTTAATTTAAATCTTGGGGGAATATTCAAAGGAATATATTTTTGAGTTGTTTTTTTGTAGGTTCCTTCTAGACCAGCCACTGAAAATGAAGCTTTAGTAGCATCCTGTGACAAACAGTTGTGTTCACCGTGTGTTGAAATGTTACCTAATTGTCTCATCACCATGACTTCAATTGCTTCAGTGACTGTGGCTTCAATGGCTTTGGTGACTGAGACAAGCAGAGCTGTTCTATCTGTGATATAAGTTGTGATGCTTAGCTTTCTGATTTGAGGCAGTTTGTAGAAAAAATCCAAGGGTATTTATAATCAAAGCATGCAGATGCAGTTCTCCAGGTTTGCATGGCATTCTTTGTTTACCAATATCATTCCATGATTACTCGGTACTGAATGTCAAATTACACAAGAAGAGCACTTACTGCAACGTCCTGGCTACCCTGCATTGGGAAGCTGGCGGGTAAGAAGAAATGAAGGCTCTGATACTGCATTGTAAAATTTTATTGGTAATTAATGTAGTGATAGAGCTTAATGAGATTTAATATAAAAATTGTATGGCTATTTTTCAGATAGTTGAGTTTCTAAACCTGTTCTAGTAATCTGAGGTTGAAAATGTATTTTGCACATTTAATTACATAAGTTCTTTGAACAGTTGTCAGGGTGCCTAGAGCTTTTCATAAGGGTATTTCCTACTACTGCCCAAATTTAATTTCCTTTCTCTTATTTAAGAAATTCTACTGAGATTAAGACAAGGTTAACTGGAACTTGAATATTTAAGATGTTATTTCTCTGGCAAGAAGAAAGAGAGAGAGAGACGTTTTTACAAAAGGACTCGGAAAGAATAGAAGCCAGCAGCTGTTGTCAACTTCTGCTGTGTCCTACAACTTTTGCTTTGGCTCCTCTTGTCCACTTTTCCGCAGTACATTTTTCATCCAAGGGGTCTGATTCTTAACATACTCAGAATAGATCCACTAAAGCCATAGAACACAATCATTCTGGCTTTGATGTGATGTTATGGATCTAAGAGTATGTTAGTGTTTCTGAAAAACTAGAACTATAATTGTTTCTATAGTAAATTATTGCCATATCAGTGCTTGTGCCTTGGTCTTTTTTTCACTTTGTGTACTTTGGGTAAAGTAAGTTGACTATGGGGAGATTTTGGAGGATGCAAGCAGACTTCTGAATATAGGCAAAGTCTGTGAAATGGTTAAAAGTATCTAATGCTACTGTGGAAATCTGAGTGTGATATAGCCGGCTCTTTTTGCACTGTGATTTAAAAAACCACATTGTGATTAGTTGAATCTAATTTTATATGTGAAAGAATATTAGAAGCCAGATGATCCAATTGTAACAGCTATTTTTTTCTGTTCCAGATACCTCAGTGGTCATATAGACTGAGAGCTGCAGTAACCTGAGTTTTCAAAAACAGCCTGTAGGAAATATATGCCCACTACACACTGAAGCATCAGAGCACCTAACATCAGTTAAAGCCCCTCTGGAGGACCAGGAAGCCCCAAAGGCATTTTATTTCTCTTTCACAATAACTGTCTCCCTATATCAGAATGTTTTACATTAGAATTATAAGGCCAAAAAGCTTCTACCTTTATTTAGTTTTAAAATAATAAAAACAACTCAACAAGGTCTAGGAGCTCTAATATTAAGTTGAACAATATCAAGCTGGAACTCGATTCTGTCCAAACTCTTGTCATCACATCTTAAATAAACAGAATCATAAATCCTGATGGAGTTACAGTGTATGCGATTGACTTTTAATTTTCTCAAGTCTTTGGTATCTTTAATTTTCTGAAATGTAAATTGCAAAGAGCTACAAGGGACTATTTAATCAAGTAACTATGTTTTTGGTATCTGCAGTTTCCTCTGTAGGCTATCAAATGGATCAAAATACTTCTGCCCATGAAAGGAATTAGGACCCGAAAGACTCAATATTATGAATAAAATGTGTCATAGGGGGATCAAGGACTGCACCATGCCCTCATTTTATGTAACAGAAGTTTATTCTCAGATCTGTCAAAAAGTGAAGCAGCTCCTAGAGACAAGAATCAATGAGGAATTATTTCCAGGTTTAAGGAGGTGTTTTGCTTACTGTTATGACATCTGGCACTGCCACTAGAAATGACAGTTCTTGACAAGTAATTCAGCAGATTTCTTTGTAACACACATATTAGCAGGCTTCTACAGAATGCTGTCCTGAGATGTACTAGGTTTCTGACCTGGCTTGTGAAACTCGATTCTTCATGAAAGGCCAGATAAGGCATTCACAAAGCAGGATGTTCACAAGGGACCATAACACACCTGGGGCCTACTCTTCTGTAGTCCATCAGTCTTTGCCTTTATTACTGTACTGAGATTAATTTTGGGCTGTATTATTGGAAATACAGCACATGAGAATCCAAAGGATGTTCATCCTTTGACATTTCGTGACTTGCATCCCTTTCCATACATATATAGCAACTGCTCTTTGTCCTAGATGCATTTCCATTTTGAGGTACATGAGGACTCAGCTCTTTCAGTTGTCAACTACTAACAGAATGGAATTAAAATTAAAAAAATAAACTCTTTTAAAAAACTTGTATTCAATGTAAATTGGAAATAACTTTTACTTTGATTTTATCCATTCAATGTCCCAAATATTTTAACTGAAACTTTTTAAACTAAACTTACTATATAAACTGTATTACCTTGTTCAATAAATATTTCTTTTAAAAACAGGTATTTCTGAAATTTTATCTCAATAAAGTCATTGTAACTTTTTACTAATTTCTATTTAGTTCCTTTTTTTTAATCAGATCTATAAATACAAAGCTATCATTAAAAGTATTTTATATGCTAAATCACAAATTATATCTTTTGAATATGCATACAACTGTCTGTGTATATAAAATAAAAATAATACTGAAAATATTTATTAAAACTGAGGAAAGAGAAAAGCAATTAGAAATACCATAGATTTTGCAGTACTATAAAGGACTAATGATTTACCCATTCCCAATTGTACTGAATCTTACTTAGCTTACTGATGTAGGTTGTTCTGCTGAAGTTAAGAAAATCAGTAATGAAGAAGAATCCTTACATTTTAGTGATAACATTTGTTGAAAGTTTGTCTTTTTCTCTAACCATCTTTCTTCTGAAGATTAAGAACCCAGCCATCTGGACTCACCAGTTTCCACCCTTTTGGCTAGGTGTCAATAGTTTCTGATCCTTCACTTCTGATAAATTTAGCTCAGGCATGTTAATATTTCTCAGTAATAACCTGACTAAGTTGTTTAATAGGTCTCCTGTTACATCTTCCTTTTTACCTGCAGCTACAAGTTATGACTTAACTGAATTAATTTCCTGGTCGAATCCTTGTCTTAAATCATTTCCTCAGAAATATAAGTGCAGCTCTATAATCTGCTCTAGAAAGAACAAAGCATGCCTTTTAGCTCTGATATAGTATGTTAGAGTTTTCAAATCTTAGTAAATATGGTCTTTGATATTTATCTCTATGTTGTCTTAAATTAAAGTTGTACAAAAAAAACCCTTAAAATTTTTTAAAAAAGAAAAAATGTTGTTCTGAAACAGTCTAGCATGCAATGTCTTAATGAAACTTGAACTCCTAACATTTTTCATTTCTTGTATATTCTATTTTTACTCAGTATTTTTTCAGTAGTAGTGCATTTGAAATGATAGCAGGCTGTCATATTAAATTCTGTCACAATCATATGTTATATCATCATACTGAAACAGCAGATTTTCTTCCATCAGGACTGGAAGGTTTCCCTGGACAATCAATGTAAATGCCTTATCACTTACTGCATTATAGGGTTCAATTTATAAATAGATCAAGCACATCTTTCCAGAACAAATCGTACACTGCTTGCTTTGCAATGAGACAGTTGGAAGCCTGGTGTCTTAAACATGAGAATAAGATGAGTACTAATTTGAAGAACCATTGTTTTCAGTATTTTAATGTTAGCATAGATTTCTTTTACTAAGATATCAATAATGTATTGCCCATGCTGTATTTTCTTCTCATGGCTTGGTCACATAAGTAATAAAAGCAGTACGAAAAGCTTGAAGTAGAAATTTCCCTGCAAGATATTCTGGAGAAAGACATAATAGCAAAAATATCAAAGGTCAGAAGGAAATTAACAAGACCCAACATTTATTATTTAGCTTAGAAATAATGAAGTTTTTAAAAAAAATAATCATAGTTTGTTATCCTGGTGTATGATCTTTGACACTGCAGAGTTGGCAACAATGCATAAATAACTAAAAGATTATTCAAGATCAGAACAAAGCCTCGAGGAGAGTGTATAAACGGTCTTCTCTATGTCTTGAGTTTACCGCTCTGACACCCATCCGGCAGTTCAGGGAAGAAGCAATCTCTACTTGATATATTTGCAACAAATTGTTGCAGTCCTTAGAAGATTAGCGTATAGGGCAGACATATAGATTCTTCCTGTGGTGTTTTAGTTAACCTCCTATGTCATGTTGTTCCCTATCCATCTCATGTATGATTTTGAAAAGGAGTCTAGATAAATTAGTATTTTCAGGAAATGCTAAATTTCAAACAGTTATCAACTGTTACCATGGATTACATTTTCCTAGTTTCATTTAATAGCATACACCTAGCTGGCACAAGGACAGGCCATAGGCAGCAGACAGTAAGAAAGAAGGTCCTTTAGTATTGAACGACATGCAGAAAACAGGATTTAGTAAAAATTCTGTAAGCAAAGATCTTCTCCCTAATGTGAACTCAATCTCCTTACAAATAAGCGTCAAAATATTTGTACATCCAAGAAAAGGAGGATTGACAGGCCACTTCAGCACTGTTTTTATGACATTTTAAAACCTTTCAAAGAACTTTCTCTCTGCATGTAGCTGAATGCTCAGTCCAGCCTACACCTACAGTAACGCAATGGCAAGGCTGCAGAGCAAAAAGGGACAAAAGGTGAGGAAATGTGAAAGCAGGGTTTGCAGTATGACTTTCTTGAGCATCCTGTGGTAATTGAATGATACAGAAGGCTTGCACATATGGGTATTTTTCATATGTTAGATAATGTCACTAGATGGCAGGGACATATTTTTAGCTCTCAGAGGCATTTTTAACTCTCCTCTTTTCCTCAGGCATCTTCTAACTCCTGTTTCTGCCTCCTACTTGCCAGACCTGCGCAACAGTTCTCCCTGGCCTGCAACAGCAGCTATCAACTTGGATCAGGCATAATTGCTTCAATTTGATGCCACTTTCTTACCCTGCCTTTGCTATAGATCACAGAAGATAAGAGATGGACTCACAACTGGACACAATTTCTCTGCTTGTCCTAAGCTGGTGCAATCCCCTGGGCATTATACTTCTTTAATTTGATGTAGATGCTATTAAGTATCCACTGACATTTGCATACCTCTGCAGTTCAGGAGACTGACTATTTGCAGCCATTATCAATTAACATGGGCTAAAGTTGCAGCAGGAAGAAACCATCTAAATTCCAGACAATGAACACACTATCCATGGAATTAACAGAGCAAGGTTTATGGGAAGAGGTAACTTATTTCTCTTCATTTTAATAAAGGTTATTCTTTCTGCTCACATTCTTGGCCTTATTTTTACCCCTAGAACACACAGAATACAGGGTCTGTTTTTCAACCCACCCAGGAATCACAAGCTCCAATTAGGTCCTTGACATCAGTTTAGGAAATTAGTGTCTTTGTAACAGGAAATAAATTCCTTTCCTTTCTTCGTGGCAA
This sequence comes from Leptodon cayanensis, assembly GCA_027564655.1. Lineage (NCBI taxonomy): Eukaryota > Metazoa > Chordata > Aves > Accipitriformes > Accipitridae > Leptodon > Leptodon cayanensis. The sequence goes on from JANXJC010000028.1 coordinate 23,476,772, forward strand.
GTGTACCTCTCTGAAATGGAGAAGAGTGTTACCAGAATTTGTCCCTCCTTTGTTCAGCCTACAGCCCATTCTACAACCCTTTGTCATTTGATTAGCTTGATCAAGGTGATTAAGGGCTTTATGATTTGCCTCTCCAGTTTTACTCTCCTTGTGAACACTGACACGGAGAAATAAAGAACAGAAAACTTGAGAGCAATTCCTACAACCCAAATTCAAACTTCTACCTACACCACAGGGCAGAAAACGCGTGGCGGTGAGACTGAGCATTTCTGAATCTTTTCAGGCTTTCTTTCAGTGCTCCTCAGAAATGTGGGTGTTTTCAGAGTACAGATGGAGGAAGCTAGATTGTTCTGGCTTTGCTCATTCAATATCCAGTTCTTTATGATGAAAGTGATTATTGAAGAAAGCTGCGATGTGTCAATGCACAGCAAAATTGCACTGAACTCAAAGCTGAATGTGCACAAACCATGCATCTCCTCCATTGTAGCATTTATATATTATGTCTGCCCTGAGAAAACCTTAGATATTAATACAGTCTTTTTTAATGTCCCTTGGCAGTATTTCAGCATCTACTTTCCTGCTGCAGGCCACTAAGAGCAAGTTTCTATATATTCTCAGTTAGAAAGAGACCAATAACTAGATGACCTTCTGATCTTATCATAGCATATTGTCATTATGCTGTCTTGTGATCAAATATAAAGATAAAAATTTAAATGTGAAGAAGCCTTGGACTTTCCTAGGGAGAAATAACAACAGGAGCCATACTTATGTGTCTGTCCTCACACTTTTGGCTTTTGGGCAGAGCAAGAATCTCAGAAAGAAAGCACCTCTCCCTTTTAATTTCACTGTGAAAATCACTTTCCATTTTGTTGGCTGCTGACTATGTAGTCCTGTATAAACATATACAAAACATTTTGCTTAGGAAACAATAATGTTTCCCTAACAATAATGATCCTGTGCTGAAATATATCTCTTTTTTCCAAATATAATTATGATCAAGCCACAAGGTTGTCCAAGCCTCCTATACCAGAATGGCAAACAGGATGCAAGACCATGAATTTAAGCTCTGAGCAAAGCATCAAATGTGGAATACATAAATGGAAACAAAGCAATTAGGAAATGGCATCTAGGAAATTTCTAGGGCCTTCAACTGTAACTGTTGCCTCTATTAGGAAAGTGGCAGTAATTTTACAATGCCTTATAGAACCCCCAATGCTGTATCGATCAATGGACATTAAAGAATTAAAGATTCATTCGTTCTACCTGTTCCTAATAGAATTAAGAAGACCTCTATCTCTACTTACTCCTTCAAGGCCAGATGGTGTAGCTAGGTAGCTTGAATAAGAATTTCTTATACAGATGCATGAATAATTCATTCTTTGATCCCTGACCAAACTGAAAAAAATCACTGTTCTTGTATCATGTCAAACACTTCTTTCCTCCTTAGGAAAACAATAAAACATAGCTGGGGGCTTGATCTAGGTAGTTCATTCCACCTAACCCAACATTTTTTCAATTTGAAATTTTCTTTAAGCCTTTGTTATTACTATAAAATAAATAAACTTTAAATGAGATGTTTTACACTAAGAAAATGAAATATCTTGACTTTCACAGCAACTTCCTTAAACAGTTTAAACTGTCACTAAATTCAGCATGCCTCTGGACATGTGTTCAAGTTAGTTTTAAATGAAGATTTTGAAATCTTGAATTTGCTTTTTTTTCTAACTCTCGTTCATAATCCTTTATTCAACACTCTCAGGATTGTAAAGCTTTCAATAGATACATTTAGATGTGAATGACCTACTTACAGGATGGAGTATTAGCTGACCAGAACCTAAATAGAGAGCAAAGTGCATGAGAACCTGAAGTGAGCACATTGGATTGAGAAAAAGGCAGTACAGAGAGTTTCCTCATTATGCAATACTCTCTTCAGGTGAAAAGAGCAAGGTGAAGTCCAGCAAGGCATTTTGGCAAATAATTGGAGTTCAAACTTGAACTTCCTGTAAAATGTTTAGGATAATTTTAATTTTAGTTCTTTCTTTGAACCAAATGTTGATCCAGCAATCACATTGACATCTCTAATAGAAACCTTTCAGTAGACCTGCCAGCTTTCTCTTGGTCAATCATTTCTTTACTATCTTCCCTAGACTTATTTTTCAGTAGAACAGCTAACAAGTAAATTCCCCCACTAACTCCTTTGTCTCTCCTATTATTTTATTAGGCAAATTTTTCAACTGCCCCAGTCTGTTCTAGCCTTCTAACCCTGGCTGTCCTAGTACTGTCCCGACTCCCTGTGCATTTCTCAGCTGATCTACTTCCCTTAGAGAGCTCCTGCAGACATTGAAATTATACACCTGATACCACTCTCCATTTGTCAGTCTAATAGGTAGATAATTTGGACTCTTCCTATCACAGCTTAGCCATCTTATTTTAAATAAAAGACCGGTACAGGGAAATGTATAATGTAACAGAAATGCTTTAATAGGAGGACAAAATAGATTTAATTTAAATGTAAAGAAGATTGCATTAAAAAAAAAGCAACAGTGTTAAAGCTGGTGATATATTAAGTGGGAAATATAGCATTTAGCAGTCTAAAAGAAGCATATAGAACAATTACATTTATTTCAGATATTTCACCTGTGATGTTTTCTGAATTTGTCAGGAAACATAATTGTGCAGGTCAGTTGTTTGTGACCAGATCTCTTCCTGTTCTCTTTCCATTTGAATTGTTAGATCATATCTTTCATGTTATTTTTAACTCCTTTGTAATTTTTTTATTGTTACTGAAAATATGAGTAAAGTGCATTCAACACCCATGAGAATCTCTTCCTGGTAGGCAGTCACATATGACATTGTCTGTTATACTTTGCAAAGTTGACACAAAGCTCCCTAGTGTCTGTTTAGATGATGTAATTGAATTAATTACTTATAGAAAGCTGCTCATGAGAGGGATATGAAGTAACAAATGTCAAACTTTTGCCAGGAGACAATAAGATATTATTGGTAAAAGGAGAGTTTACATTATGCCCAGTAGCAAATCTGGGAATAAGCTTCATATTTCATGTCAAATTTGTCTCACAAAATTGAGCATGTACTGCAGTGGTTGAACTGAGATAAAATTTCAAAGGTTACTAATGGTAGTAGCAACTGTAAAGACATATGAGTAAATGAGTCATTTCCAAAGATTCATATGTGTTTCTCTTTTGCCTGATTATTTTCTTTTTCCCCTCAGTTCTTGTTATCCACAAGGTGGATAACAATCACAATATCCACCAAGGTAATTCCATCAAGTGTCTTAAGATGACATTGGGTACCCAAAGTAGCAGCATCCAAGAGTCAAAGTAAAAACTACTTTTGATTCCAATATTATCAAATCAGTTGCACCTTATTAGCAGATGAGCATGACTAAAAGAAGGAATAAAAGAAGGGAGAACCCTGTATTACACAGACTGTATTTAATTAGATGTGCAAAATGTGTTTTGGTCTTACTTTTTCTTCATAGTTGTTCAGAGGAAATGGAAAAAAAAAGAAAGACTTTTTTTTGTAACATATTCCAGCCTGAAATTACTCTTCAGCTTATATTTCATAGAATTATAAAATCATAGAATCATAGAATCGTTTGGGTTAGAGGGAGCATTTAAAGAAAATCTAGTCCAACCTGCCTTCTGTGGGGAGGGACTTCTGTCAGTAGATCAGGTGCTCAAAACCCCATCAAATTGATCTTGAACACTTACAGGGAGGGGGCATCCACAACTTCTGTGGGCAACCTGTTCCAGTGTCTCACCACCCTCACAGTAAAAAATTTCTTCCTTATATCCAATCTAAACCTACCCTCTTTGAGTTTAAAATGATTGCCCCTTGCTCTGTCACTACAGGCCTTGGTAAAAAGTCTTTCTCTGTCTTTCTTCAAGATAGAACAGAATAGAACAGATCATTTCAGTTGGAAGGGACCTACAATGATCATCTAGTTCAACTACCTGACCACTTCAGGGATGACCAAAAATTAAGGCATGCTGTAAAGGGCATTTGTCCAAATGCCTCTTAAACACTGACAGGCTTGGGGCATCGACCACCTATCTGGGAAGCCTGTTCAAGTGTTTGACCACCCTTTTGGTAAAGAAATGTTTCCTAAGGTCCAGTCTAAACCTCCCCTGGTGCAGCTTTGAACCATGGCCACGTGCCCTATCACTGGACGCCTGGGAGAAGAGATCAGCACCTCCCTCTCCACGTCCCCTCCTCAGGAAGCTGTAGAGAGCAATGAGGTCGCCCCTC
>JANXJC010000028.1:23481436-23519877 GCA_027564655.1 Leptodon cayanensis
AGGTGCAAGATCTGGCATTTGGACTTGTTAAATTTCATCCCATTAATCATTGCCCAATGCTCCAATCTATTTAGATCTCTCTGCAAGGCCTCCTGTCCCTCAAGAGAGTCAACAGCACCTCCCAGTTTGGCATCATCAGCAAACTTGTTAATGGTGCCTTCAACTCCTGCATCCAGATCTTTAATAAATGTATTGAACAGAACTGGCCCTAGATTTGAACCCTGAGGAGCACCGCTGGTGATCGGTTGCCAGTCAGATGTCGCCCCATTCACTGCAACACTTTGAGCTCTGCCCTTCAGCCAGTTCTTCACCCAGTGCACTGTGTACTAGCTCATCTCACAGTTGGACAACTTGTTCAGAAGGACAATATCAAAAGGCTTACTAAAAGGCAGAAAAACTACATTCACTGCCTTCCCTTCATCCACTAGGCAGGTGACCTTATCATAGAAGGGTATCACATTAGCTAGACAGGACTTTCCCTTTATAAATAAGCCCCCTTTAAGAGTTGAAAGGCCACAACGACGTCTTCCCAGAGACTTCTCCAGGTTGAACAACCTCAACCCTTTCAGCCTTTCTTCATATGAGAGGTGTTCCACCCTTTGACCATTTTGTGGTCCTCCACTGGACGCTCTCTAACAAGTCCATCTCTTTCTTGTGCCGGAGATCCCAGAGCTGGATGCAGTACTCACAAGAGCAGAGTAGAGGGGAAGAATCACCTCCCTTGACCTGCTGGTCATGCCTCTTTGTATGCAGCCCAGGATGTGATTGGTTTTCTGGGCTGCAAACACGCATTGCTGGCTCATGTCCAATTTTTCATCCCCCAGTATCCCCAAGTCCTTCTCCACAGGACTGCTCTCAATGCATTCATGTCCCAGTCTATACTGATATTGGGGACTTCTCTGTTATTTTGCATCATATGATCTCAAGCCTTTTTACTAAAACCCAACCACAGGCCATGAGAAAATGAGAAATCATGAGAAATGCTCCAACCATAGGCCATGAGAAATGTTTCTGCAAGTTGCTCTCCTATATAATTTTTTTTAATCCGTATAATTTATGGTATTAAATAGAGCTAGTTAAACATTACTATTAAAAAGATTGTTTAATTAATTCTAATTCAATATTCCCCTTTTAGAACCAGACTGTAAACCCATTAGGTGCATATCAGATCATTTACTTTTTTTGAGTAATCCTATCAGAAAGAGTTACATGTTTGAATAACTGCTTGCTACTAGAAATAAGAACTTAATACTTCAGAATTTCTGAGTTATATATATTATTTTAAATTTGTTTTTAATAATGAAGGAGTTAAGCCCAAGTAATGTTCATTGTAAATGGGAATTTCTGAACTTTTAAGTGAAAAGATGAATAAAATATATAAGAAAAGATAAGACTTGGATTTGGCCTTTTTATATACATGCCATGTGATATCTGCCATTTCAAATATACTTCAGTAATGGGGGGGAAAGGAACAAATCAAAACAAATCAAAATGTAACTGTACTGTGTTCAGAAAAAGAAGCTAAAAGGAGAAGTTATTGCAAATAAGTGAAAAAGCATCTTGATTTCAAAAGAAACTAGGAAATGAACAGAGGAGGAAAAGTAACATTTTCCTCTGAATATGTAACAGTGAAAAAATATTTTTTAAAATTCTTTTTTTATTTTTGGTCCACAAAGCTTGCCTTAAAATTTAAGACCTTTTGGTTTGCAGGATCTGTTAGTTACTTTCTTTCAAATTTACTAGTTTACCAGCTATTGTATGATCACCACAGACAGCTATTTTAATGTTGCAAAAAGTAGGATAATCTCTCCCTCAAAAAGGTTAAGTATCTCAGCTCAACCCCTATCACACAAATGTACAAAGCAAGGCTTACAAAGTTATCAGACAGTGGAGGGAGAATAGCTAATTTCAGTTTCCATTAAAATACTGTGTTATGTAAATTGTCAGAGAACTGTGTGTTCAAGTAGTTGAAATATGTAGCCAGCTGCTTTCAGAGATATTTTAATTATTTTATCAAGAAAACGTCATGGTCTTTGATACATGTCCACAGAGCAAAGAATTGGTTAAATTATTTTGCTAGATGATTTGCATTAAGTCTCTGGATTTTAAGCTTTTTATTAATATAGCCAATTTTATGGAAGTATCCCCCCTGGAAGCCCCTGATGGCACTTAATTTGGCCTTCTTCAATGTCAAATCTGCTATGAACAAGCTTCTTCGTAGTGGAAGATGAGAAATACTTAATATGCTGTGAAATATTTGATATGTGCGCCATCCCATGAATTTTGCTATCTCTAAGAGGCAAATTCTACTCTCAGCATTCTTTCTTTGTTTTTAATTCCTCTGTGGTTGTAGAGAGCATTTCTGAGCAAAGACAATAGTTCTTACTTTACTACCCAGTGTTTACTATGTAAACACAGCAGATAAAACTAATGGATTGTATACAGCATAAATATTAAAATCATTTCTTACAAGTTGCACAGGTTGGTCTTTGGTTCTTGTTATAAATTCTTCTATCCCAAATAAAAGTGCGTGTGCAATAATATTAAACCCCCTCCCCCAAATGTCATTAAAAATATGCCATGTTATTGAAATTTTGTAGACACTATTAAAATATTGAAATTTAAACCTATCAGACTTCCTTCCCATCAGATGTATTTCCTAAATCAGTCACCACTGTAATATGTGGGCCACCTTCCTTCTCCCCTACCTCTGTATCTCTCTCACTTTTTTTCCCAATAAAATAAGTTCAACGAGATATTTCCCTTTTCTCCCTATTTTGTCTACTATTCTATAGGTTCCTGACATTCTGTTTTGGTGTCTTTAAAGACTATTATAAAGGAACCTGTTCATTTTGAGTAAATGAGCTATTCAAAACTTTCTTACTAGGTCTGCAGACATAACATCTTTCATTTAAAACTGTCTAAATGGATTTGTGGCTGGTCATGATGCTATGACATAGATCTGATTTTCCACATCATAGCTTAGACCTATGCAATGCGTGTGCTAGAGCACATGACTAAAAGCCACAGGAATTGAGTGCAGAGGGCAGAGAGGCAAGCAAAATATCCTGAATCAATCTCCTTTTTGTCTCTTCTTTGAAAGTTTCATTCCTAAAGGTGACTATTCTTCCTCAGCTTCAACTTTCTCAGGAAGCGTGCATCAGGCTCCTGCACCAACACCATGTAAATTGTTTTTTGCTCTTATGCAGCTCTCCATGACAGAAGAATGCTCTCCCTGAGAGCAGAATGACTGATTCTCCCTTTCTGAAGTAGTACGACCAATTCTTTGGCAGTCCAACCCTTTGACAACTTCTATCAAAGAGGTAATTTGTTCCTCCCACTAAAGTAAAATATCTCCTTCTCTGGTAGTGGGAAGTCATGTTCCTGCATTTTCACAAGTAACCCGAGTAATGCCTTCCTCAATTTTTCGAATGTATAGTTCGAGGAAGTTATAGAGGTCTGGTTTTCAGAGAGCAGATACTCAGTCTTTGATTCTAAACTGTTTTACTTTGTCTACCTCAAATCACCAGTCACTTTTGAAAACATAGACTGGAGTCTGTAGAATACCACATCAGCAAATGCAAAGGTAGATAATTATTACCTCACTAGAAAGAGTCCACTGCAAAGCCAATGTTTTGTACTACTCTGTGGTAATGAGCACACAGAGAAGTTGGAAGATCTGCTGTGACAGCCATGCACTGCTAGGAATCCTCTATCAAGATGTTATGCTAGTTTTATTCTTGTATTTTTCCACATGCCACTTTCAGGAGTTCCGCTTTGCTTGTAGTTGCTGAGCAGCTATAGCTGATTCCCCTAAAGATTTTAACAATCCTGTACCACAGTGTTCTGCTGAGTTTAACTACACTGCTGATGACTATATTCAGGTACCAGTACTTATAGTCTATGGTACAGAACAATGCACATAGAAAACAGCAGGGCACCTCACAAAATAAGGTTGTCGGTCACCTCGTTTAAACCTAGTTGTCCCTCCTATCTTACCTCAGAGCCATTACAGGACCAAATTCCTGTAGCAGCACAATTGTTTCTGATGAGAAAGAACTGTAGTGTTAAAGCACTAGATAGACAGACAAATTGAAAGATAGATAAATAAATAAATAAAAGCACAGGAAGCTAAAAAAAAAAAATCCAGTCATGGTCCTTGGAATTCCCTCTCCTCTTCGGATCCAGTATGTCTTCATTCATACTACAAGAGCTTAGAGATAATAGTAAAATAATGGGCAAAGATGCATATAAATATATACTTCTATTAATTTATAGGCCTATAATTACATTATCAGCCAAGGATTTCAACAATAAATGATTCTGCAAAGTGTCAGGAACTTTAAAATTTAAACTATAAAGAGGCATGTTCTTGACTTATTTCCATCAGTCTTCTGATGGACTGGAGAAGAAATACATGTTTATCAATGCTGACAGTAATTATCCAGGAAAAGAAAGTGATAACCTTTATCATGTCAAGCTGCTTAAACTTAAAATATACAGTTTCTGAGGTGCTGTCAAGTACAGTTAACTAATAAGAGCTCTGTTGGAATGCGGTGACAGTGTGCTGACAAGCTCCAAGTCTGTGCAAGATCAAGGCAACTTAGAACCTTGTACCAATTACCTGTTGTATATATAACAGTCTCCTACAACTGTCATGTTTGCTGAAAGAGAAGTGGAAATGAGGAGACATATCTTAATGAGACATATGGTACCGTGGTCTCTGGTGCTCTGAACTAGGCATATGTCATAGATACTGCTGAGGACGGAGAATCACTTCTACCTTCATCCTTCACAAGGTGCCGTATATTTGACTGGCTGCATAGGATGTCTCAAGGTATGCTAGCTCAGACCGGTTTGAGAGCTGACAGAAAACAGACTGATGTTACTTGGTGCAGAAGAATCTATCACAAAACTGAGTATGAATGCAGACTGGCATGACATGAATCATTCTTTACACAACAAATAAATAACAAGAGCGAAAAATGAACCCAGCATGTTTCCTAGCAGTCATCTGGCAGCATGATAGGAAAACATTGTAAATATTTACAGTTATAGTCTTTGGCAGTGAAATCATAGTAGGTATTGCTAGCAATACTCAATTTAGCAGGTCAGCCAGTTGCAGTTATTAATCTGGAAATATTGACAAAAATGATAAAAGAAAAAAAAGTTGTCTTGGTGAAAAACTTTAAAAGTTCAGTATTATCGAATACTCTGAAGTTTTTAGTCTTGGTGTAAATTTTTATTAATTTCATTTTTCACAGAAACAATTGAAATTCTTTATGGGTTAAATACTAAACTTCCAAAGATTTTAACAGAAATATTAAACCTGAGTTAAAAAGTTATTTTAATATCAAAAAACTATTTTGGAAATAAATAGTTTGATTACAGCTACAACTAATAATTTGTATTGCCAAAGCCCTCCTGGCTTAAACACACATAGATCCCCAAAGCCATTTGTGTATAGAACTGGATAAATTAAGCTTTTCAATAGCTTACCTAACACAGTGAAACTGAAATAAAAAGGAAGTGAAATAGTTCAGGATATTACTCCGGTCCCTCAACTCCCCAAATCAGACTAACCAGAAAATGAAATGCTTTCTAATTCCAAGCAGAAATTCAAAGAAGCAAATGATATTGTCTTCTTTATCTATGAGTAACAACCTGCCCCCCCAACCCCCCTCACCAATTTCTTATTTGCAGTCAACAGTTGACATTTGAAAATAGTGTGAGACAATCCCAATCAGGAAAAAACTCTGATTAAAAAATATCCCCCAAATCAAAACACAATTCTTTAAGGAATTTACAGTCCAAGAACATTCTTGATATTCTTTTCCTCATCATTATTTCTTTTACTTTGTTTTCTAGGAAAGGCTTACACTTTGGAGAGAAAGTATTTATTGATTGAAATATAACAATAGGCATTAGAAATACTGGGGGAAAATATATTTTCACTTTCTGAATCCACCAGCAAAAAATTATACTGTAATTTGGTAAATTGTATATTATAACTTCTATTGTAGTTTGGTAATAGCAACATAAACATGAATTCAATGTTCCATTGTCTTGAATATCTCACAGTAGTTTCTGTGTTGTTTAATTCTATTTTTTTCTAGAAGATTTACAATATCTCATTCAACAAATCTTTGCCCAAACAACACCCTGAACTATAAATTGCCTGGGCACAAATAATTTTTCATTATTCTATTCCTAGAATTATCTTAAATTATTCTAAATTTTATTCTAATATGCTAAAAATACTATGGAAAATTCTCTTTCACTGACCAGGTATAATAACTTGGAAAGATGAAGAATTGTGAATGCATTCAACATGACAGAGAAAATTCTCTTAATGGTGCTTTGCAAGATTCAGGAAACTGATCCCTGTTAAAAGTCAGTGCAAAATTCTCCTTTCTTTCATTTTTGATCAAATCCATTCTTGGAGTGTTTCCTTAAGTATATGTCTCTTTTGTAAGCGTGGATATTGATCAAAAATTTTTCCACTGACGAAGAAGAAGATAGGAAGGAAGTTGAAGACACTGCAATATTGTGTTCCAGGTGCTAGCTAAAAACAAGCACAGTATATTTCTTCTTGGCAATAGCACAGCAAAGATAAACCAGCCTGCTAGGGAAAACCCATCCATGAACTTCTCTCTCACATCTAGGAGTACAAAAGAGCAAGCATCCGAAGGCAGAATACTAAAGTTGTGTCTTAAGTCTGTGGGAGATTTGATGCAGACACTAGTGAGGCTGAGATGTGAGTCTAAAGAGTATAAAATCTTCTGAGTTTTTGGGTTTTTACATTTTTTTTTAAATAGGTAAAAAATAATGGGGCAGAGATATTAAACAGACAAAAATCAGCTGAAGTCTATTGACTAAATTTAACTGATAAATCAGATTATACCTAGATGTTAGATTCTCAACTTTGATGCTTTTTTCTCTCCAGTATAAGGTTGTCATATTCTGTGGCATTTTTATCAGTCACAATTAAGCTTAGAACCAGACTAAAGATCTCAGACTGCATCTGAACAGTGTAATAACTTTCTCCAGAAAAAAAAAAACAAACCAAAAACCAACACCCCCCCCCAACCCCAAACAAAAACCAACAGTGGGGAACCAATTCAAAATTAGTATTACTGTGATACACAGAGCTTCAAGGCTGGAAAGGTACGTTCTTGCCTTTGGGAACAGCATTCACAGGCTAAGCTGACTGCACCTTCCTCAGGTAGCTGATGGTACCTGTGCTGGGGTCCATGAGGTTGCATTTAGAGCATTGCTGCAATGGCAGAGCCAATCCACAAAAAATCACCAGAGACATAGTGCTTTCTGTAACTTGTCTGGACTGATGGTAATCAAAATTTCTGCATGACACCTCATTCAGCTGGGATACTGAATGTGAAACCTTCCTGCTCAGAAACGTAGACTCTGCTGACTTAGAAGATACATCTTCCCATGCTCTTTTACTTCCTATGCTCTTATAATTTCTTTTAGATAGTCCTTTTTTTTAAAAAATTCTTCTCATAGTATAGCCCCTGTTTGCATTTCATGTCATAGGTTGGCTTTACTAATAAAGTGGGAGATGCAAGTTCTGGATCTGACTCAACTATAGAGCACTCAAGGCACCCTAATGTTAGATGACTAAACTTAAAAACATTATTGCAAATGAGTACATGTCTTCCTTGGCTTCTGTGGTACATGGGTGCCGCTCCCTCCAGACATGTCTCTGTTTTACCATTTTTCAATTTTATGTTGTAAAACTGGAATCAGGCCCATGAAAACTAATAAGCACACTCAGGAGTGAAAATAAAAGATGTAAAATTTTTGACCTGGGCTATAATTTTTAACAGGGAGTAAGTTCATGACCCTGACATCACTGAAAGTAGTATTTGACAGTAAGGGGTGGATATATGAAGAGGACTTAAGAATCACCATGCCTAACTTAGAGATGCAGGTAAGTGCTGAGCTGATCCGCATCAGTGGGTGGCTGATAACCACTGGGGGATGCTGAACAGAGGAGATGGGCATACATATCCTGGCTGAAAGGATGTTTGGTGCCTAACCTTCCCACAAAAGGCTGGAGGAGGAAGAAGTGGTTGTGGTCATCTTACATTTTGTATGATGCTCGCCCTTATAACTTCACCTTGTGTAATGGAATACAGAACAATTATCTGGGAATCTCTAGTCTGAGTAGTCTATTCCAGAGCAGAAATTTAAACTGGAGTCTCCTATATCCCAAATTGTACTGGGATATAAAAACCAGATGCTGTCACTGACTTTTCTTCTTGTCTACATCTGTGGAAGTAGGTGTGCTCAGAGTATACTTGTTATTTCTGATACTAGAGGTGAGTTAGGCAGAAAAGATACCTAGTTTGTGAATGACAGACAGGATCGATGCATGTGTTGGGTGCTGAATTTGTCAGACTTAAGAAGAGACATCACACACCAATATTGAGAGGGGACGGTCTAGTGAAAATGTAGATTATAGTGAAATCAGGAGCTTTTAGTGTTAAGCATCAGATTAATGAGAATATGGTCATTTCTAGTGGCTATATTTTGGATATACAAGCCTATAATGCAGTTGGAGATGTAAATATTTCACTAAAATTTATATTAATTCTTAGCCTACAACAAAAACAGTGAAGTCTTTGAAAAAATCCTGAGTCTTAATACAGTCATTTGCATAGAAGAAAGACATTCCAGCCATAGAAAGTGTGCAAACAAAGGCAGCTAATGAAGCTTTTGTTCTGGTAACTTTGTTGTAGCTGTTACTGCTACTTGTTGAATGTGTTATTTAAAATAAAGACTTTATCCTTTGCACAGACATAAACCTTGCAGTAACAAGATAAGCAAACCTACAGCTCCATTGCTGGGGAAAAAAAATGGAAAGATATCTTCTTTGCATTGAGGGAAACAGTCAGTAAGAAATTACACAAACTAATTTTAATAAAAAGGTGAAATCCAATGGTGTAAAAATCAAATGGCAAAAATAATTCCTCAGCCACCTACATGCAAATAAAAAAATTGTGACAATGTTTTTAAAGGACATTCATGTATCTGACATCTTAATTTTAAGTAATGTAAATAACTAATTAAATTTAAATGATTTTGATTTATTCTTTTTTCCAGTAGTCTTACCTCAAGTAAATAGAAGTAAAACTAGAACTATAGGTGCAGGATGATATTGTTGATACATAAAAAAACCAAAATAGGCTCTCGTTCACAGTAAAAGTTTATCTAGCTCAGTATCATGACTCTCTGACAACGGTCCACAATGGAGGTCTAGGAAAAAATATAAGCACAAGTATGCAGTAATAGTTCCCCAGATTATTCTTCTAGTCTCAAACAAATTGCAGTTCAGGGACTTTCTGACTCAATGGGGATGTTTTCATACTTAATAGCCCGCCACAGATCTTCTTCCATGATTTAAGCCAAGTACTTCTTTAGCCTCTGTGGATTTTTAGCATGCGGTCTTTGGCAAGGAGCTCCACAGCTTAATTACATGAAAAACAGCTTCCTTCTCTTTCGTTTGAACCAGCACATTGAGCACTTTTTACCACCCCTTAGTTCTTGTACTTAAGACTGTGAGCAGTCGTCAGCTATTTGCCTTCTTTATATTACTTGGGATTTTATAGATAGAGTCCAGCAGGTCTAAATATAATCCTTACTTCAAACGACTAGAACCATTTGGTTCCGACCTATAGAATGATGGTGCTTGTTGTCATACAGTTCACGATAATGCAGAAATGTAGAAAGAAAGTATGTACAACAGAAATAAATCAATGGGAAAAAACGGTTGGTCTATCTGGCCTAAATGAATTAACAATTTTTAAATAATACTTTTGTAAATAACTGGTAATCTGATTCTGCAATGAAAAGTCACGTCATAGCCCTGCTGAAAACAAAGAATGTTTGCTGTTGCGTTCAGTAGCTAGTTTCACCATGAAGTTTCAAATGCATTTCTAGTGCTCAAAATGTGCTATATCTGTGGTGACATGCCAAACTAGCACTGTAAGTACCCTTGCTGGCACATTGTATAGAAAGAAATTTTCGTACCAGTATTTTGAAGTGTCTGTGTTAATGGCTCTAAATGTTCATTGTGGCCACAGACTCTTAATTAATGCTACACTATCTTTTGCAAACTTCCTGTGAAATTCATGACCAGACTGATCATGACAGATATTACAGTATCATGCTGAGTATATATCAAGGGATATTTTTACAGGCTCCAAAAATAAACTTGTATTAAACATTTTTAAGTTTTCTCACTCCGCCCAAATAGAAGGAACTAGGATTCTATTGAATCTTTGAAGATTATTGGAAAGAAATGTGGTCTTAAGACCTAACCAAATAATTACAAGGGAATAGAATGTATTAACGTTAGTGTTACTCTAGTAAACATTTCTGACGTTGACCACATTATGCCTAACAGATCAATAATTTTCAGCTACTTAATTATCTGGGTGACTGCATTTGCCAATTCAAACATAAATAAACGTCTTACCTAATCAACTACCTTATAGAGGTTGAGAGAATACCTTCAAAATAATAAAATGTTGTAGTCTTAAAAAGTTGCAATGTTCCTACAGCACTGACTACTTGACATCTTTTATGTAAATTGATTTCATTTTTTAAGCATTTCTATTTCAGAAGTGACATTAAGGAGCAGTTAGCTGTACCATAAGAGAATCACTCAAATTGGTGTTATGAATAGGCTTATTTCCAAATTCTCTTGAATTTAAACACACAGCAAAGATGTAGAAGCTGTATAAGCATAAAAGTCAGGCCTGCCTCTGCAGGTGAAAATTCTACTATGTCATTCTAAAGAAACTGTAATATGATAAATTAAATCAGCCGTATAAGTAAAAAACCACACCAAGTTTGTTTTTTCAGTAATGCAAAGAAATTTTGGCAAAGCTTTTGTTATGCTTTGTTTCCAGCTAATTAAAGCAAATTATGTATCTCCAGAAATAAAGGAAACTTGCTTTAGGGATATTTAAAATCTTATTACAGGTCTAGATCTTCATTTTATAGTGGATCCTATGAGAAAATAATGGCAAACTCAAGGAGTTCCTAGCGTTTTTGATGTTTAAACAGAGGATACTACTGAGACTGCCATCACTGTAATGCTATAAAAAGCAAGACTCTCTTGGCATTCGGAAGTAACTGGTTTACATTCTAACCTTTTAGTCTTATTACAGGAATCCATTTCACATTCAAATCTTACAGTAAAGCCAACCAAAGCAGTACATTGTTTTTTTACAGAGGCAGAGAATGCAATCTGGCAATTTGTAAGCTCCTTTCAGAAAATGAAAATCAATAAAATCTCACCAGAAGAGGTTACAAAGACTAGAGAAATTCCCTTGATTTCCCATATTTGCAAAATGGAATGATACTCTGTACTTCAAACACTCCTTTCTTCTGGATGTGTGCTGAACTTAGGAGAAATATCAGGCACAAGATGCACAAAGAAAAGAGTAAAATTTCAAGATTTGTGTATCTCTTCACTATATCTTACAGAAGAACTACAAGACCACTGTTGATACCTAACCATCATACCATAGCTCAGGTTCCATTAGAAATACTCACACTTTGAGGCACTGTCTGAAAAATGTTAATCCATGATATGGAGGAATTATTTTATTTTTTTTCTGTATGCTATTTCTGAGATTGTGGTCAGACTGCTCTGCCTACTTTTGGAGTCTGTTTTAAAAAGACAAAGATTGGAAATGGTTCAGAGAAGAGTTACCAGAGTGATCTGTAGTCTGGTCTGGGAAACATATTAGGAAACATCTAAGAACATTCAGCTAATTGATTTATCAAAAAAGGTAGTTACAAATTGAACTGTAATAAGATCTAATGTCTAGAAGATGAAACACAGTACATTGAAAGCACAAAGCATTGAAGGAGTGTTTCAAAGAGACTGATTTTTTTTTTTGCTAAAGGCAATGCCTCTCCTGACTACAAAAATGCAAGGTAAAAGGCCTTTTGCATGATATTTAGAGCAAAGGTGAAAAGCCTAAGCTGAAAATATTTGTTTGACTTATATCATTTAAAGGATGAAATTTCAGACTGGTGTGGAGAAAAAGTATTTTCATCTTTTACTGAAAGATTTTAATAATCTTCCTAACATGCAGAGAAACTGGGACCTGGGAGGAAAGCAGAAGAATTTTAACACCTCCTTGCCCCTTTTAAAATTAGAAAGCCCAGAATTCTAACTAAGGTCTGAAGAGTTTTACTGGGATGTTATGGTACTAAAGGACACTTCTGAAATCTCCCCTTCATTCTCCCCCCACCTTCAAGAAAGACTAATAAATAAGTCACTGAAATTGCTTAGTTAGGCTGAATGTGAAATAGGTTTACTTTTCTTTTTTCCCTTGGAATTTCCACACACATGACTTTTTTCCCATTCTGCAATATAATTAAACCCACCGAATTTTGAAATATCATACAACTTCGTCACAGTTTAACCCCAACCAGCAACTAAGCACTACGTAGTTGCTCACTCACCCAGTGGGATGGGGAAGAGAATCGGGGAAAAAAAAAGTAAAACTCGTGGGTTGAGACAAAAACAGTTTAGTAGGACGGAAAGGAAGAAAATAATAATAATAATAATAATAACAATAATAATAATAAAATAATTGGAATATACAAAACAAGTGATGCACAATGCAATTGCTCACCACTTGCCAACCTATGCCCAGTTAGTCCCCGAGCAGCGATCCGCCTCCCCAGTCAAATCCCCCCAGTTTATATACTGGGCATGACGTCACATGGTATGGAATACCCCGTTGGCCAGTTTGGGTCAGCTGCCCTGGCTGTGTCCCTTCCCAACTCCTTGTGCCCCTCCAGCCTTCTGCTGGCTGGGCATGAGAAGCTGAAAAATCCTTGACTTTAGACTAAACACTAGTGAGCAACAACTGAAAGCGTCAGTGTGTTATCAACATTCTTCTCATACCTAACTCAATAATGTAGCACTGTACCAGCTACTAGGAAGAAAAATTAACTCCATCCCAGCCAAAACCAGGACAGAAATGAACATAGAACAATGTTTATTTCACTCAGCCAACATTAAATCAGAACATCTGTTGCAATATTTACTTTTTAGGTTGAAAAAAAACACATTAAAATTCATTTCAGTTCAAAAAATGTTTCTATGAAAAGAGAAAGTGAAAAATTTAGTTTAAAATGCCTCATCTAGCTGTTTCCCTGAAGGAAACTGACATATTAATTCAAGATTAAATATTTGTTTGAAGGATCTGATAAATTTTGTTCCAGAAATATCTATATAAGATTCTTCTGGCTTGCTTAACAACCTCTCCACTGGCTGAAGTTTCATTGGCAGGGAGCTATGACAGCTGAGAATCAGTCATTCTTTTCAAAACACGTGTATTTTTGAATTTGTTTTATAGGAACCCCATGGGCATTAGTATAACATTTCTGATATTTTTTTCTTACATATGAAAGGTAAATCCATTTCCCAATGCCTGGCCAGGGTAGCTCTGTGAATTGAATAAGGAAAGAAGAAAAATATTATGTTTCTCTTTGTGAAACTCCTGTGGTTGCAGCAGACCTTGTATCCTACATTTTTCAGTAAAAAGGACCCGTATTTTTGGATGTTATATACAGAGTTTAACCTTTTGCCTTTCTTTGGTTTCTTTGTTACATAAAGTACGTAGATCTGTTGAGCATTATTTGTAATCAGAATTGTAAGAGCAGCCTATTTTGTTTTTTTTGTGTGTTGTAAGAGGTATCTAAAGGGATACCTTTATAGGTATTTTACACTTTGCTTTGCTTCATTTGATCGGATGTACCTAGCCTCAATAGCCACAGCACTGCTAAGGATAAGGTAACCAGAATCTACTTTAAATAAAAGGATCAGTATTTTTAAACGCAGTTTCTTCTACTCTTTCACTTTTTCACTATCAGCTGACTCATTGATTTATGATCTGTTTTACTGAGAACTGTGATTCTTAACATTTGCTTGAGATGTTGCTTAGTTGCTATCCACCTATTTATCTATCTAACAATCTATCTACCTGTTTAACTACCTCATGGTACTGGATATTGCTAAGGTCTATCGGTTTTGTTTGAGGGTAGCATTCAAATGTAAATGCAAATGGATTGTTTGCTAGTGTCATCATTAGTATTTATAGCAGTCTGAATTACTGTGCTTATTAAAATGTAACAGTAGCTGCTGTGTCAGGTAAGCGAAAATATTAATAACTTTTGAACGCTGTGAACTGAGAGGTTGTTGGATGTTCAAACATACATATGCTATTGGGGCAGTAATGTTCTATATTTTTTCCACAGTAAGCCTTAGGCTTGCAGCACCACCAAGCATAATAGGTGAAAATGGAGTTATGATTGACATGGAAGACTGCAGCTTAGGTCATTGTGCCTCAGACAACTGAAAGGATAGTCATGTTTCTCAATGCAGAACAATCCGCCTTTTTGTTATAGTAGGAGAAAGAGATGGAATAAGTTGGCACATTGCTCAATAAAATTTCTCCTGACACAACTGCTTTGTTCCTTTCTGAAAGGTGTCTTGGAGTCACTGCACCATTTTATGTTTGTGCCTTCTAGAATTTTGGATACTGAATAGCTTTGCTACTATAATTGATTTGTGTATTGGTGTTAAACAGTTTCAACTAAAATGTAATTGTTGTAGGTGAAATGAAAACAGGAGACCAGGCATTTGGGTAGACTGTATTGTTAGGTACCACCCAGATTTATGGGGAAATATTCTGGAAGGAGACCCATGAGATGATATGGTTCTTATTTCCTTCTCAAAATGTATATTAGTTGTCTGGCTGGCTCAGATTCCCTCTGTAAAGTAATATATCCATAATATGAGTGTTGTGCATCCAGTCCAATGCACTTAACTTAAAATACTTTGTGAGTCAAGGTGAACCAAGCTTATTAAAATATGTGCTGAAAATGTTTTAATGTCTAATACAAAGTCTGGCATTTGAACACTCAAAAGTTTGAAAATTCATACAAAGGTATGCCCAAATTCCATTTATGTGCATGTATGCAAATTCAGCCTCTTGTTCTTGGGCAAACTGGGATTGGTATATACATTTTGCAAAACTCAGTTCTATGCTTTTTTTTTTTTTAAACTTCACCTCCCCAGAAGTGAGTGTATGTTCCCTGACAGAAAGTCAGCAAGCTGTCAGATAGAGTTCCCTTTATGAGAGCAATATGGTTTCATTTTAGAAGAACATTCCTGAGAATTTTAAGGAGCTGTCAAAAGGGATTCACTTTATTACTGATTAACATTAGATTCAGAACTAAAGCCACATAAAATAATTCCAGGAAATAAAAAAAACCGAACAATACTCCTGTCTTTCGTTTTGGACAGCACTGTGGGAACAAACTGTATTGCTCCTGTTTGTTTTGCTGTGGGAGTTTAGACTCTTACAGGAATTTGCAAATTTGTGAGTAGACTGATTGTAGTGCTTGAGAATTAGCGTATGCAGAAAGGGAACTGTAGATGTGATAATATCAGTTATTGATTATAAAAAATGCATGATCATATAAATTAATAATGTCTGATATTTTAACTACATGGAATAAGCCTGTGTGATTGAAATAAATAAATCCTGAAATAAGTATAGCAGCTTAGTCACAATGCTTTATTTAATGATGCATGTAAAATGAATGAACAAATAAATAAATAATTGCATTTTCTTGTTATGGGAGCATATGATATAATTAAAAAGATCTATGGAGAATATAAACTAGCTAAAGGGATGAAGCTGACTCCATTTAGATTCTGTGAAGTCAGTAAAGTTGGTATCAGACCTATGGGAATTATATTAAATAATGTTGATAAATTACTGTTGTATATTAATATTATTGTAATAACATGTATAAGTCCCATGCAGGATCGCATTTAATGATAGCTGAACAGTTATTTATTTTAATAGTTTAAATAGTCTAAAATCATATAAATAGTCTAAAATAGCTCATTTTAAGCCTGCAGCTCTCAAGCTGACTTCAAAATGATAAATGGACTTACATAGTTCTGGGATCTACCACTATCAAGAGTAGTGGTTGTCGCCACATTTAGTGCAAAAAGTCTCTGAATATCCTGTCTGCAGGAACATGCTGAGAAAAAGATAAAATGGGAGGGAAGAACCAGTTCTTAGCTTAATTTGACAGCACATGCCAAGGAGTGGGGAGCGTACCAATGCCATCTGTGTGCTCCTTTTTTTTTTTTTTTTTTTGTGTTTTTTTTTTTTTTTTTTTTTTTAGAATGAGGTGCTCTTCAGGTCATCCAGAAGTGTACATACATTGGTTTTGGCACATTTTATTCTAGAGAAAGTTTTAAAAAATGCTTCAAAGAGAAAAAAAATAGATATAGACAATCTCACTTCTTTTTGCAATGAAGTATGTATTTCTGAATCTCAACAGAACAAGCTAGCTCTTAGCTTTTGAAGATCTTATTTGTAAACCTGACAACACCTACAATGAAAGGTAGGAAAAAAGTCCCAGTCTTTGGAAACAAGTGGAAAGGCAGCATTTCATCCTAGGATGTATTTCATTTAGTTCAGACTTCAGTGTATTAGAACTTACTGCACAATCAGCCCAATAATAATTAGGTTTCACGAAGGTAAGTAGACACTTCTCTTTACACTATGACTTGTTCAAGTAAACTGCATTGTTTATGACTGCCAACCTTATGGCACACATTTTAAAACAGTAAGCGCATAAGGAAAAGATAATCAGGAACTAATCTAAGGCTCAGTTTTAGGTCTAGTATTAATTTGTTCATAATTTTCTATTTTTATAGGTAATGTTCAACAAAGGTTTTTTTTCAATCCTCCTGTGCATTTATAGAAGTTTAAGTTAAATGGATTCTGTCATTTCTAATAATCAGTTTAAGAATAATCAATATTTATTTTCAGGGATTTTTATTAGAAATTTGTTAATGATATGTTTATGGAGACAGAGGAACTGCTAAAATTGAACAGCAAATACTAATACAACTCTGTATTTTTGAAATTCACAGAGAACTTGGAGAGCAAGTGATGCTTTTAAGCAACAGAACAGAAGTATACGAAATGAAAGTAAAATGGAATTGAATTGGAAGTTTTTCCAAGTTCCTTCTATTTAGCTTGGTATGATAGTAGCCTAGTTATATGTACATGCCTGTAACATTTAACACTAAATAGAAACAGTAACTTCAGCCTCTGTCCATCCAGCTGGCATTTAGATCTCATTGTTGCTGAATCACAGTGCTTTTCAGCACTGAGGTTACAACTATTTTTTTTTTTTTAAACATATAGGTGGTATTAAAAGCCAAACGTTATACTGTGGTGTTTGGCTCCAAAGAAGTTAGTAAGATTAATTGACTGCAGCATGTGATCCATGACTTCTTAATAAAATAGAGATTGCAATGAAGGCCTGAGGTCTGAACTATCTACAGTATTTTTTATCTTCTATTTAATGTATTTACATAGGATAATAACAAAAATAAGAAAATAAACCTATGCAAAATCAGCTTAAGTATTGCGTCAAGAAAGGCATTTTCATATATTAAAATTTAATTATGTAAATAGATATATATTAAAAAAAAAAAAAACAAAAGGAGTACCTATGTGTAAAAGGAAACAAATGGCTGATCTTATTTGAGAGACAGGAGGCTTTTATTTCAGCCTTAGCAAAGACAGACATATTAAGAAAAACTGCAGAAACAGTTCCGTACATTATTAATGTCTGACTTACAGAAGTCCACATAGGCCACACTTTCACTGCTATTTCAGATATGAAGATAGGCTCACAATTTCTCATCTCAGAACCAGCCAGGAATGCCTCAAGCTGCGCACACTCCTGGTTTTCAGCACCATCAATAGCCCCGACTATTCCTTCTGGGCAGAACACCACTCCCTTATCTCTCTGAACAGGAAACAGATGTTGCAGTCACACATCAGAGCCTGTAAAACAAGGTACCTTTTTTGTTGTTGTTAACATATCTACCTCTTTGTTTCCAGCAGGTGGAGAGGCTTCAAATGTCAAAGAACACGCTGGGCTATTTTTTCATGCTTGCTGAGAAAATGCATCTACTTTTTCTCTAGGCAATATGTAAAACCAGAAAATAACTTTTCAGTAATTAATTTTGTTTGAGTAATAATGGCTTCTGGCTTGGCCAGTTTCTGGTGTATAACGATCAGGTGGGTTAAGACCCTAAGGCATTTCCTGAATCTTTGCATTCAGCCTTGACTGCTTGTTTAAAAATGAAAAATGTAGCTATACACAAACCTTTAAGCCAGTGGAACACTGTCCTCAGGCTGAAGGCTAGTGATGAAGCTGATAATTTATTTTAATCCACTCATATGCTAGCCTTATTAACAGGAAGACAGATTTTTCTGCATTGTTTATTACTCAGGAAGTTGATCACTGACAGATGTTTTTATAAAATGGTACTTTATTAAATGTCTTAAAGTTTACTAGTAAAAGTGTTGTTTAACACCTTGTTTTACTATTGTCATAGCTATCAAAATATATTATGCTACAGAACAGTGATCTAAAATTAAACAATATGAGCACAATTACATATATAGTAGAAATATCTCCCTGAATTTAAATAGGAATTATAAATGCTTTAGATAATTAGAAAATATGGAAATAAACCAAAGACTGTATAGGAAAAGGTGTAAAAGACCATTCTCTTAAATTTTATAGAGCAAGAGAATCCTATGAATCTCCATTTAGTACTGTTAAATTCTACACATCTTGCCCATAGGGACATTCCAGAAGACCTTTTCTGGCCTGAATATCATATTGATCCACAGTGATTAACATTGCTTAATATGATCAGCCATACATCCTGGGGACAGGGGCAGATATGAGCATTAGTGTCAAAGCTACCTGAAGACAGTAGCATATGTTTTAATACCAAAACCTTACCTGTCCCAGATGAAGCCTATCATGCTGTGCTTAGTAAGGTGTTTTCCATGCCAAAATGGCAGCTTATGCCTAAGGCAGCTGATGTACAGCTAGCCCTGATGATAAAACAGTGTTAAAGTCTGACAGTGCACTGGATGTGACTGTGTATATTTGAGCCTGATTAATTATAAATGAACTTGAATAGCGAAATGCAAAGAATCTCTTCTGACACGGTGCCATGGAAAACCATAAGCATTTAGAAAAACAAATTAACATTAACAACTAAACTGATTTAAATTCCATCTTGTAAAATAGTAAAATGATTGAGTAGATACAGCTCAAGAATATTTAGTTATGCACTGTGCCTGAGCAAACTGCTCTTTTAATGAGTAAAGCAATGTATCAAGGTTTATGTAAAAGTGATATTAAGTAAAAAACGTTCTTGTCCAAAGTTGCAAAGCCTTTGGACTTTTAGCTGTGAGGCAGTTGTACTGGCAATGATGATACTGTCAGCAGTACAAGGCTGCTGTGGTGCCTCTGATACTACTTCAGTCACAGTATTGATACTGGCTTAAGTTATTGATCAGAGAGATCAGAATCCCTGAATAATGGGAGATGCAGACTCTGGAGAAAGAGTCAAAAGCTTAACAGGATTTTTCTCCCATCACAGTTTAGTGTTTTTATCTGACTATCTTTAAGGTATTCTTTGAAAAAGATTGCTCAAATTTTAGGGGTTAGAAATTTAATAAATTATTAAATGTTGCTGTTTTTTGTATCCACTTCCTGATTTATTATTATTAACTAAATGATCCCAACCGAGCAAGACTCTCCATTCTGGACTGCAATACATGTTTTGGCTCTCTGACCTCACTGGGAGTCCTCAGGTGCTTTCAATTATAAAGGTGGTCAAATACATTTCTGGCTCAAAGTGCACATCATTGCACTTAGCTTTGAACTTAAAGAAAAAAATTACAAAAATATCTATTGCTAACATGATGCATTAGAAGAAAATACATGTCTACAAAACTCTTGCAGAGTCATCTCATTTATAAACCTTTTTCAGACTTTGAAAGATTTCTCACTTGTATCTGGGAAAGAAGAAATGCATTTAATAGTATTTTGGGACTTTTTTTCAAACTCCAATATTAGTTTTATGACAGTTTAGTGCAGTTACATGTTAATACCAGAATGTATTACGCAGAAAAATCATAAAAACATGGGAAAAATACTAAAGAAGACCTTGATATTCACTAGCCTAGCCAGAAACCAAAAGGCTGAATTATTACCTATGTGGAGATTATGTCGCTTGTATACATGTATTGTACAGAAAATACCAACATGTTTTAAAGTTCTTTAAAAACTATTGTGGGTATAATTAAAGAGAAAAGATTTTTCTGTGGTTTAACCCCAGCCAGCAACCAAGCACCACGCAGCCGCTCACTCACTTCCCCTGCCCCCCGCAGTGGGATGGGGGAGAAAATTGGGAAAAGAAGTAAAACTCGTGGGTTGAGATAAGAAGGATTAAATAGAAGAGAAAAGAAGAAACTAATAATGATAATGATAACACTAAAAAAAAGACAATAATAATAATAAAGGGATTGGAATATACAAATGATGCACAGTGCAATTGCTCACCACTCACCAACCTATACCCAGTTAGTCCCTGAGCAGCGATCCACGCCCCCAGTCAACTCCCCCCAGTTATATACTGGGCATGACGTCACATGGTATGGAATACCCCATTGGCCAGTTTGGGTCAGCTGCCCTGGCTGTGTCCCTTCCCAACTCCTTGTGCCCCTCCAGCCTTCTTGCTGGCTGGGCGTGACAAGCTGAAAAATCCTTGACTTTAGACTAAACACTAGTTAGCAACAACTGAAAGCGTCAGTGTGTTATCAACATTCTTCTCACACCTAACTCAAAAATGTAACACTGTACCAGCTACTAGGAAGAAAATTAACTCCATCCCAGCCAAACCCAGGACAGATATAGAGAATTCTATATCTGAAAAACACCTAAGTGCATCACAAGAAGATTTTTTTTTTGTAATGCATGAAGCATCCGTATGCTACAATTGCTGTGTTGATTGTAAATGTCATGAAGTAAAAAAAAAAAATCTTTATTGCCTTCTACAAGTGATATTAATTATTTAAAGTTTATGAAGTGCTTTGGAATGTAACTCATTTGTAAATATATTAGATAAATGTTAAGTAGTGTTACTGTAAATTTGCAATGACAAAAGAAATCTAATAGTATTATTTTATTGATTTGCTAAAATAACAGCAACAAGCTGGGTTTATTCTACTGTGTAAATGCTTTTAAGTTACATTGCTCCAGAACTTGTTTTTTAAAATCGTCATGCCCAGCCCAGGAAAAATTATCTCTGCGCAGATGTGGAGCTCTGTAAGCAAGCACCAATACTAGGGCCTTTTATAACACATAAGGAAATAAAGATGTGGCTGAGGAACTCTGTCGACTATTAATTCCTCTGGTAACAGTTGCAACTAAATTAACCTGGAACAATCCCTTTGCAGTTTTTTTTCATAGAAGGACCTTTAGACCAACATCAATAAAACACCAAAATGAAACTTAATCTGGAGAATTAAGAGCCTAGGCTTCTCCCAAACCCAAATGGATCAGAGGTGACAGCCACTGCATCTGAATGCATGACTTTTATATGGAGATAATCACAAGCAAATAATTAGAAATTTAATCGATATTTTAATTTTTCCAGTGTTGTATCTTGGTTAATAAGCGGTGTTGTAAGGTATATACTGAAACTGTATAGTATTCAATTTCAATTTTTATTGTCTAAAAATGTCTGTAATATTCTATTCAAATTATTTTTAAAAAAGTCAACCAGAAAGTGAAAAACTTTTGAAAGATTTTGTTGTTTTCTTTCTGAAATAGTCAATATTTGTCAGGATATCTCTGTACACAGGTTCAATATGTACTCCTCTGTTTTTTTTAAACACTAAAGCAATGGGTGATTTGGTGAGTACCAAGACAATATTAACCAGAGGTGAAAGCTTTTTCCAAGCTGTCCTAACAATGGTCCAATTTTCTTCAGTTCACAATAAAATATTTATTTCTTGAATGTAAATAAGTTTCCTAACACAGGGTAAAGGGTTTCATAACATGTTCATTTCAGAATATACTAGCTTACTCTTTTCTATTAAAAAATGATTTATCATTCAAGATAAAGTGTTTTTAGGCACTACAAAAAGAACAAGTTTTACTTTGAATAAGATAGAAGCATAACTCAGAAATCCAATGAAACGTCCTGTAAATACAAGTTATGCCCTTGATAATGCATGAGAAAATCTGTTTATAACTGGACCAGGACACATTCTATAGCTTACAAATCTACTTGGATCCTACTGTGCCTGAAGGGTATTTAATGGGAAACGGAGAAAGAATGGATTTTCATAATTGGTGGTGAAATTCACCCTGCTGACTTAGAAGAACAGCACACCAATGCAAGTGAAATAGAACAGGCATTACTTCAAAAGGAAATCCTTTTTAGTTGAACTTCCGTTGCTCTAGTAAAAATTTGCCTTTTGTATCCCGTTCAGCAGAAACCAAGAACTCTCAACACTTATTCTTGATGGCAGCCAGAACTTCACCAGGAAACTCTTCAATATTGGATGGAGTATGTTGTTGAAACATACACACATCTGAAGGAACAACAAAAGACAAAAAAGAGTAAATGTATTTTATGAAAGCCACATCTCTTATCTATGCCTCCTCATACTCTTTCCTTTAAAGATTTAAAGTAGAAAATAGGACAGTGTTTCAGTTTAGTTTGTTGTGTACATAAGTTCTGAACGGGAAGTAAAACATGGGAAAGTACACTGTGTTTCAGTCAGTTCTAGGACAACAACTACTTTTTGTGGGACCTCTGGCTTGATTAAAGTATTACAGAACCTAAAGGGTAGTTTTTTTCCCAAACAATTCACATAACACTGATGTAACAACACATATCACCGAGTAGGTCATTATACGAATGATGTAAAATTAATGTATGCCTGAGCAGTATTTATACGACTAGGACATAAAAGGAAAGATTTTAATGCCAAGAAATGAATGCCTAGCACTTTTTGAGGTGCCCTAAAGTTTCTATTGATCCAGAAAAGCAGAGATCTTCTGCATCTCATCTGCCAGCCCCATGTGAGCGACTGGACATTCCAGGGCAATTATATGGTATGTGTTGTCAATGCATGGGCAGCTGAATTGCATCCTAAAATAACCAGCACTTACCCATCTAATCCAATTTAGTCATGTAAGTACCATTATAGTCAAAAAGAATATAAAAGAAAGAATATTAATGGAAAACTGTGCTTTGCATTATTGGGGAAGTAATCAAATAAACGTCTCCCTCACCCCAAGTCGCATTCTAAGATTTCTCTCCTGAAGCATTAGATATTTTATTAATTCATGATTATAATTGTGCTACACTGAAAAAAAAAAAAAAGACACTTTGTTGCAGTTACGAAACTTGGTTATTCTGCTTTGTAGAAACAAATATATCTCTTCCATATCTTTCTGTGCTTGCCAGGGTGACCTTAAAACTTTCTTATTTTTAATCAATGCCAAGAATAGATTTAATATTTGGTTTCAAATTTCCTTAATATTTTTCTGCTTACGTCAGTTCTGGTTGATTCCATTGTACCTTTAATTTGATACAGAGTTTATTAGCTAACACAATACCCATGGGATGCAAGAAAGCCCTAGATTTTCAGTATTTTATGAAAATGTGTAACTTTTATAGTGTGCACAGTTTGGAGTTAGTACATAAAATTTACTTTATTTGCTGGTAAGAGAGCAATTACTTTTCCTGGCTGATAAAATTATTTTGACACACCACAGTGTTAAATATTAACTAAAATGACAGTTAAAACAAGTGAAATCAGTTGATCTATGAAATGTTTATTCATGTCCTGAGTGTGAAAAGTGATAAAACTATAGATTTAGAGTGCATAATTTTATCTGGGGTTTAAAAACAGATTAAATCATAAGGACATGGGCTCTTAGATGAATGCTGTATGCAGTGAAGTGCACTGTGATATAATCTGGAATGAAATGACCTTCACTTTTTTGTTAGACGTTTGGTGAATATTTTAACAGTTTGGTCTCAGTTTTTCTTAGTTGTAACAACTTTGTTTAATAGCGTTCTTTCCTTCTTCCTCCCCTTAGATTTGTCAGTGAACATCCCAAGTATTTCTGGAGAAACAGGTCTTCAGGCAATGTTGAAACTTCCTAAACGATAGAATGAGGAGCAATATCTGCATGAATTTGATATCTGAAGGAATAACAGGAGGAAGAAAAAAAAACAAACCACAAACTAGAGGGCATTGTTACTGTCCTTCCCAAACTTTGGCAAAATACATTTTTAATATAGACGTGAATAAGTGGTGGCAGCTTGTAGTTCAAGACTACTGCTTGATTCACCTGGAACAGGTAAGCATTGGATTCCATGGAAAAATGTGGTGATTAGGAGAAGAAAAACAGTGGTTTGTTTCACCTCATAGGAGAAGGGGGTAGAGGAAGGGAAAGGGCAAAAAAGGCATGAAATAAAGGTCTTGGGACAGACTGTTTGTTCATAAGCATAACTGCATGAATCATAACCTCATGCAGGCTTGGGAGTGAGGGCAAGGGGTCAGATTCTAAAGGAGTGTGGATGTTAGTATGGTAAAAAAGCTGAAAGAGAAAATTCAAATTTCACATACAATTACATATCATCTCATTCTGCGGTTCATTCAATTAGTGTGAGAAATCGCATGGCATGAAATCAAACCAAGGTCACTTGAGAAAGATTATTTTAGTTAGTGTGGTATATAAACAAATACAAGGGTGTAAGAATATGCCAAAGAGAAGGAATTTACTCATTTGACAGTTCCGATGGCAAAATGCTTAGCTACCATGTGCATAGTTCATGATGCTTCATGGACTTCTTCACAGAATTATATTCATTTTTTTGATGGCCGCATATCTATTATTCTCATTACATTAAGACTCATGGAATTACTAGTGCACAGATACAGTTGTTATGTAGAAAAATGTCTAATTTTTTAATTCCATCAAATGATAAATTGATTATGAATTTTTAAACAGGTGAGTCTTCAAAAAATGTAATTATAGAGCTGCCTTTGCAAAAGGCAATACATTTTCACTCAGATATACTCTGGTTTTGTGTTAATAGGAAAACATTCTGTTTGTTTCCAAGTTTTCACAAAATAACTGCAAAGCTCAATGATGCCACCTAAGAAGCATCCTGAAACACTCTTAGTCTCCATGTTTGGGGAGAGAGAGAGAGAGGTGAATCTGGCTCTCTCCTGGTGGAAACATTAGGAGAGGAGTAGGGTTAGGAGTGAGTTACTGGTAGAGATACAAAAAAATTAAAAAAAAAAAAACCAGTGCAGAAAAGTTACTCCAAATCTTTCCCCCATATTTACATCAGTGTATAGCTTTGTATATTAATTAGTGTACTGTTAGTCTCCATGGCATGTACTAGCTGGCATAAGGCCAATATCAGATTACTTTATTCTACTTAAGCAAGAATTAGTGGGTATCACCATGTGTACACCACTTCTTGTTGTGTGATTTTTTTAGGTTGGGGTGTGCCTCTCCAGGAGAAAGAACTCAGCTGGGGCATCAAGACAGGCAGATGGAGCATTTACTTTCCACTTAACATTATTACCTTAATTTTTCTGGAAGTTCAGGTAGACACTACTGAACTGGTTGTATCTATATAACATTAACAATTGTTTCATCATAAATAAATGGGCCAGTTTTCATAAGAAAAGTGTTTCTGAGATTCTGATACACTGCCATTATTTTAGAAGGAGGAGTGGTAATTACATGATTATAATACATTTGCTTTAACTCCGTACTGTTGTAGCCCTGTACAAGAATGATCTCATTCTTTGTTTACAAGATAGTTCATTCTTCAAAAGAATGTGTGTAATTAGGAAGGCAAATAACCAAAGTCAAAAAGAGTATTTATAAGCTGAAAAGAAGAAAAAGTGTAACAGAATGAGTTTGCTAAACAATCAGAAAACGGAGAAGGTAATCAGAGAGAAGATGGGCATTTCAGAGAAGCTCAATCTGTTCTTTCTACTATCGGCAGAAGTTAACCTTCATTCTGTTCCCATTTCTGTCTTTCTTAACTTCTGTTAATTACATTGATATAATTGTTGTTAGTAATGACTTAAAGACACTGAAGAGAGGAGGAAAAGGTATTCCAGAAAAATGTGTTTCATTGTGAAGTCATAAAGATCATAAATTTTCAGCCAAAAGAGAAAATTTGAAAACTGTTTTTGGTATTCAGTAATTGTTTCTAGTTTTGATTCTTACAGAACCTTGTAAATTCCACTCCTTCTAACAAATGGAATATGAAGCATCTATTTAAACAAAAGAATAAAGTATATTGTAGAGGTACCCAGTATATCTTCTGTAGTAGCCCAGAGCAATCTAGCAGAGCCAGTATGGGAAGTGGAAAGTAAAAATTCAACACTACTTTTATGGCTAGACTATCATGTGGTAGTTGTCTCGTCGCAGAAAATGTAGGAAAACTTTGGACCACACCAGCCAGAAATGGCATTTTAACTTATCCTTCTATAGGATTGAATAAGAAGAACAGAAGCAGTTTTTCTTGAAACTGCATTTTTTATGACATTAGGAATAATTAGATCTGGGTGCTAGGTGAAATGAGTATGTGTCTAGATATTGCTTTGAAACAGGTCACGTCTGTGACACAAACTGTGGGATGCGCTCGGGATCACTAAAGGCAGAAAGGAAAGAAGGGGCTGCAGTACTTGTCACTTTCCCACAGACCTATCCATGGGCACAGAGATCCCAAGTTTGCAAATCCCAGTAGGGCTTTTAAGATGTACGTGGGATCTCAGGTTCTAATTTCTGGATTGCCTAAAGTGGCAGTTAGGTTCTGCCATGTGACAGATGATGCTAGGCTTAAAAAACAGATATAAGGGAACCCCTCTAAAACAGAGAGAAGTGGAAAGAATGGAAGTGAAATAGACTAAAAAATCCTGGCCAGGCTGCCTTGACAATGAGAATACAACATTGGTTTCACTGTTTTTACACTGTAAGATAGTGTGAATGATGCTATTAAAATCCATGAAAGAATAAAGTGCAGAGTTCTGTGGGTGATTCATGTAAATTTTTTAAATGGAAATCTACAGTTTGACAAGGGGAATTTTATAGTTTCACTATTGACCTCCTATCCTGGAAGCATCCTTGGGTGTAGGCAATTCCTAGGCATATTGTGATTTTGGCAGAAACAGCTGGACCCTCTTTAAAACTGTCCACTTCTCTTCTGAAAAACAAGCATATTCTTACTGCCTTTCTGCATAAAGGTTGCTTCTCAGCGTGGCATAAAAGCTACATACATTCTTACCTGATGTGCATTTTCTAAAGTTCAGGACATTTCTGGATTTTGCTCCTAGAATCACATCAGGCTGCCTAAGAACCCCAGCTGTCTTTGCAACAGTTGAGACTGAAAGTTCCTCCGGAAGCTAGTTTGAGAGCCTGATTTTGATGATGTGGTGCTGCAGCAAGGATGAAATGTGATGTTTTAGATGGACTAGTGTCAAATAGAAAGCCAAGTCTGCTGCCGACTGGTGAAAGCCTCCAAACAGCAGGTGGACAGTCTTCTGGGGTGTCCTTTGAAGGGTTACCCTTCCATAGTGCTAGAGGGGTTGCTCCAGACCTGACCATGCAAGCATTAAAGCTCATAAATAATCTAGATGTATGGCAAATCTGATTTGAAGCCTTGCCTCAAGACTGTACAGTAGTCATGTTGATCCAACCAGTTAGACCCACGATTACAGATACAGGACTCCAGGGTTCTGGTGCTACAGTTATATTCTGAATACCAAAAAACAAAGATCATTTTCCCATGGTAAGTTCTTATCTGTAACACTGATACTGAGGACAGAATATTTCAGTTGAGGGTAATACAGATGAGTTTGGATTGTATTTTGTGAAGTTCATGTTTTAGACAATGGTATTTACAAGGTTTGATTTGAAAGCTAAAGCTGATTTGACTAGAGTGAACGTTCCTTAAAATTTTGTCTGATGAAAAGTAACACTTCTAGTATGGAGTGTCAGGGGATAGTGGTGTAATCATTTGTCAGGTAATCTGGCTTGTATTCTTGGATCTGTTACTGATTATTGTTCACAAAATGGTGGAGGACAAGTCACAATTATTTCAGTGTGCCTCAGTTACCCCATTTATAAAATGAAGGTAATGACGCTGCTCTAGATTTTCTGATTGATAATGTTATATCAAACTGAAGTTTTAAAAAAATAAATCTTGATACATAAGTTTACACCAAATTAGAATCTGCCCTTGGCTGACTAAAAATACTCAAGTGATAAATGGAAGGCATAAAAGTGAAGGTAATTTTCAAATTAATTCTCACTCTTTCTCAGATAACTTTCTGTAGAAAATAATAGAAAAAAGTTATGATTTTCCATCCCAGCTTGGATTAATATGATGATATTCATTTCCCTTTTTTATACAAGTAGTTTGAAAAGGACTATCATTTTGAGTAATTTTCCAGTGTAAATGAAAGAAAAGGGTCATGGTTCACAGATACATATTAATTTGGCTAACAGAAAGCAATTTACTTTTCCTTAATTAAACTTAACCACTGCAGTCTTTGTTTTAAATTGATAAAGGGATTACAAAATTATCTTTTCAGGTTTCTATAGCAGTTAGTGTTTGAATAAAAATGGCTTTTGCCTGAACTCAAGTTACATTAAAGAATTATAAAGAGAAATGCTTTTCAAAAAATTAAAGTAATCTTTACGTTTCTTCATTAAATGGTAGAGTTCCTTTTCAGCCCTTAATTATAAGCTTTGTGTGATTACTGGAAATCTAAGTTGAAATATGTAGGTAGAGCCTGTCACTCAAATTACAAAGTCCATTAATTAAATACATAGCTACTTTTTGCGACTATGTTAAAAAAATCTCTATCCTGAGAGCTGACTTAGTGGTGAGGCTAAATCTCACCAATTTCAGTGGAAGAAATGGTAATAAAAGCAGAAATGTCCATTTGGAGATACCCCTCTCTATCCATTGACTACTGTATAATATGAGTAAACTATAATGAGCTGAAATCTTTTTCTGACCTGACATCTGGGATGTGTCCTTGAGTACCGAGTAACGGTGTTCAGTGACTCCAAAAATAAAACCGTTATATACCCCAAACAAAATACTGAACCTAGCATACACACACAATGTATAAGTTGAAAGCTGAACCTTATTGTAGCTGACTTTTTCTATGATTTGTCTGTTTGGAACATCATAGCTGCATGCAAGAATTACATGATAATGAACAGGAGTGCATAGTTTGAAAACATGAGGCAAATGAGAAAGGAATGGTTTGAAATGGAGATGGATGAATAACCACCTAAAAATAGAAAATTAAGAGGATGCTGAGAGCTAAAAAGTACAAAAAAAAAAAAAGTTTGATCAAAAAAAGAAACACATTTAGAAGACAGGAAAATAAGAACAGGATTGAAGTAAACCTGAGAAAAGCTGTGCTCAAACACATAAAACTTTTAGCTATAAAGTGATATAAGGACAGAACATAGGCAAGGATGAGTGAGACCTCAGTTCAATAAGGATGAAATTTAATTTAAGTGTAATGTACAGGGGGCTCCCAGAAAGGAATGTTTTGCCTTAAGTTTTCAACAAGGACAGTTATGCTGAGCAAAGTAGGTAAACCAGAATGGCTTGAGGTGATGGCTGTATAAGGATACTACCAGCAGAACATGGGGACCCAGCAAAACTGAAATTTGGAAGGACTGGGTAATTCCTACCTTAGTCTTTGGAAAGAAGTGGTTAAAGAATTTGTGTTTCCAGTAGCCAGATTTTTAAAAATGAAATCTAGAATAATACATAGTAAGAATAAGAAAAAGAATTCTCAAACTTGGGAAAGAAAGAGTGATTGATTTTATTACTTACTCACTAACCTGTTCTTAAGGGGAAAGAAAAAAAAAGAAGGAAGAAGATACAGAAGATATGTGAGCAGAAAGACAATGAATTAGTCATTGTATGATTTCCTTAATAACATAACTTTTTTGGCAAAACAACAGCAGCAGTTTTAATTTCTCTCCTCTTCTTTAAAAGGTTTCATAAATTGTCACTAAAGAAATTTTTACGTACATTGTCGAAAGGAAATAAATAAAAGTTATGTAAAATGATATGGAACTGAATGAAAGATAAAACTAGGATGAATTGTGCTGCATTGGTGTCAAGGCACCATGGAGGCCGGTGGCTCTCTGGGCCCCAGGGGCCAGGAGGGGTAGGGGCTCCCCCCCCGGGGGGGCTGAAATGAAGTCCTAGGCTGTGGGGAGGGTGGGGGAGCCCCAGAGGGCCTGGGCAGGCACCATCAGGTCTGGTGGTGCCCAGGTCTGGTAGGCTTTAAGAAATTGAAAATACCTGTCTGAAGGGCAATTATCAGAATTTCTCCAAAGCAGAGCTTCAGTATGAAATTTAAAGAGCTTAATTGGTTTTGCCTTTCAAAATGATGTCTACAATTGCCCTTTATAAACATATCAAGGACATAAACAGCAAAGACACCTGAGCTGGTTTTGGCATAGCCTTTTAATATTCAGGAATATATGTAGATGGAAAAAAAAAGAATTTTAAATTGGTGGATTCTGGTGCAGCCTCCAAATACTGCTCCAGTAGAAGTACCAAGAGAAGTAATCCAGCCAATGTCTAGATGCACTAAATGAACTTCTGAACTAAGTCAGTGATAAAGGAGGTTAGAAACCATGTTTGCAATGTACGAAGTGCCAAACAAATGTTGAAGAGGCCTGTTTGTTGTGCTCTGAGTATATTAAAAACCTAAATTTAGAAAATGATAGTAAATAGAGAGGCATTAAACAAAAGCTTTTAAGTGTTGTAGCTTTAGCACCTAACTCTGGGAGAGAAGTAGGCAGCTTCAGGAGTGTAATTCACAAGCCCGACCTTAGATGTCTCAAGTTTCTTTCAGACTAAATGGAAACTAGAAGGTTTGTGGTGCTAGAGTGACAATGCCATGGTAAGGTTTGGGATAGTCATGACAAGCAGTTGAAAATAACAGAGAGAAGGATATGTTTGAAATTCTGTGGCCCAAGGGAATTCAGAGCTGCACTTCAGATGTGTCTATCTCTTTCTCATCAGTAGCATGGCATAAAACTTCTCTGGAAAGTAGGAAGAGGCCTTCTAAGCCCTCCTCTACTTGGGAGTTTGAACTGGCAGCTTTTCTGTGTCATCAGATGTTTTGCCACCTGTCCACCACTGCTATGTTCTCCAATTAAACTTGATTTGATATGAGTGAGTGAATTTGCACGTTCTTAGGAAATAAAACTCTTTTGCTGACATGTCTGGTGTGTCCTTTTTTACCTCAAGGTCTATAGGTGAGAGTTAGGCTCCTCAGTAACTAGGATAGTAAAAATATCAGCAAAGCAATTGGTCATACATAATAGCATTGCTCAAACCATTCAAGAAGGTCTCTTTAGAATTAGACTCCTGATTACATCTCAAATGACATGTACTACCTGAAAACTTTGCTGTCTGTCTGTCTGTTGGCGCACTTGAGAATTTCAGTGCAACTTTGCTGATTTACCTAGAATCCATGTTCAGTTCATTGATTTAATCTTTAATCCTACTTAAAGATTCCAAAGGGAGTGAGAAAAAACGTGGGTTTCTATTAAATGAAAGTCCATCTGTAAAAACTAAAGGCATACTTGGACTATTTCATGTTGGTGAGTGTTTATTTATACGGACTGCCCATGAGATTAGCTCATCAATGATAGCATGATTTGCAGTTTTGGTTTAATATTGTAGTTTAATGGATGTAGCAGCTGCTGATTTCCTAGCTAACATCTTGAAGTAACCTCTAGATCAAAAAGCAAAAGCTGATTCTGCTGGAGTTAATGGGTCTGTGCTCTGCAACTACAGAGGTATAAAAACTCACATTGTTATTGACTGTGCACAAGATGACCTGGTGCACACCCTTCCTGTAAGCTGCAATAGCTTGCCTTGCTTTCCTCCATCCATTACATTCAATTCCAACTCTGCTTTTGTATCATACGAGGAATAAAAATAAACCCCATTTTCTAAACTATATTGTAGCAGCGTATATAGACTGTCTTCCACTTAATGATCAAAACAAAAGAGAGAACTTTGATTTTGGTAAAATGAAAGAGGTTTAGGGTTTTTTTCTGCTTGAGAAAGTCTTTGAAGCCTTTTCTGAAAGCCATATGCTTATTTGGATTAAGGCTGTCATCATTCAGTATAAAAAAAAGAAAATCACATTTACTGTCCAGGTCTTTTGTATGTGCTATTTTATTCATATATGCTTCACTATTTTATTGGTGGCTTTTACTGTCAACTAGGAAAAATATTTATGTTACTCATTTACACAACCTTCTTTAGGAAATGTATGTATCACCTCTTTAAAGACTAGAGCAAAGTTCTGAAATAGCTGATAGACTCATTAAAGTAGCCTACTCTAAAAAGCTAGCTGTGATATGTAAGGTTAGAAATACTACTGTTACATCTTTATAACTTTTCTCTATTTCTATAAGTCAGCCTTATACTCCATCCTTTTATACTATACACAACAGTCAGAAAACCATGATAGTACACTGTAATATGGGTAAACTGGGTTTACATCAAAAGGCTAGTATCTTTTGGTTCTCCTGTTAATGTCATAATTTGAAAAATATTTCCTCTTTTTGGTAGCAGGCTAAGTGACTTAATGAGGATTCAGAAGAAAGGTGATCTCAGATAGAGAAAAATTGTCTACTAACTGTGTCGCAAGATTTTATGTTATTTAAAAAGCACAACAAACTCAATTCACATAATTTTTCATGTTGTTAAGAGACATGCATGGAAAATTTTGGAAGTGAAACCCAATGAAGTGAATGGCAAATCTTTGAACAACACCACTAGTTTACTAGAGATCAAAAGCAGGTGGAAAAAAAAAATGTCAGAAAAAGGGGGTCTTTTTACATTTGCATTATCATAAAAAAAAAAACAAAACAAAACAGTTTAAAGAGTACCTGCAGGCTTGTTGCATATGTAGTTGCCGTAAGCATGCCTTAAAGTTAGGACAAGTAGTTAAATACAATCTCCCCAAAACTGATAATACATTTCACTGAATAAGTATTTTGATTTATCCCTGAGTTTTAGCAGTGGCGAAAAGTGTCCTGAGGCTTGTGCAGACCAGTGAGATTGAAAGGACTAACAAAGTTTGTGGAGCGGTGTCAGCATTTATGAATAGTCCTTGCATGCAAAATCTGCAAATCAGTGAATGGATGAACATCACCATTAGTAATCCAGCAGATGGAGGAACCAGCTTGTTAATAATATTCATGGGAGATATGGAAGCAGGACAGTGGTGAGTACCAATTATGACAGAGAGTATGTTACAGTGAGTTCTGAAATTAGAAATACAGGGAGGGAAACAGGGAAGAATGATAAATGTGGCCAGCTGCAGAGGGAGTTAACTGGAGAAAATTGAACAGTAAACAGAAATATGTTTTAGACACAGTTTTAAATCCTTAAATAGTGTAAATTGTCATCCTTACACTGATGTTGATTTACCAAGTTATCTTAACTCACAGTGTTTTATTGTCTGCTGCAGTATGTATTACTGATGCAGTTTCTGGTGTTAACATTTATTGACAATGGTTATGATATACTGTGCACTCATATTCTGAACTTATAAAAGCAGAACAAATCATTGAATAAAAAGAAAATTGTTGAAAAGAGTTACCTTTGCTGTATTTAAGACAAGGTTTTAAAGAGTTACTGGAAAGAAAGCAATAGTGACTACGATAGAATTTGTTTAGAAAAAATAATTTCATTATATGGCCAAAGACAGAGGTAGGGTTTTTTTGCTTGACTTTCAGAAAACTTACTGTATCACATACTTTCTGCACAGCTTGGTTTTTCTTATACTAAAAATTGTTCATATTCATCTACTACTCAAACCAGAAATTAGGGATAGGGAAATTAAATTCCTGAGGTGATTTTAAGTGTCTTTGTACTACATATTCTTGTTTCTTTGGAAACAAGTAACTCAAGTAGCCAGCTTGATGGTGTTGTGTGTGTTCCTTTTGAGAAGTACTGTTCTAATTCAGGATCATTATCACAAAGAAATATGCCCAACAAGAATTGCCGGAGGAAATTTTTTCCCACCTGTGCTCCAAGAACAAAAGGCAATGTTTCTTTAGACCTCTTCTTACAGTTAATTGCAACATAGAAATAAGAAGTCTATCTAACCCAAAATTGTGTCTCAGACAGTACTGATAAGGCATGTGATTTACGGGAGCGCATGGGTCTGGGCTCTCTTTCTGGTTCCTTCTATTCCAGTTCATCCAGCAACCACAATTGTATTACAGGTGATAGTGGGCACATCCTTTCCCAGCCTTTTAGTTTTCCCTTGTGGACCATTTCTCATTAATTTCCCTATTTTGGTTCTGAAACTGCTGAGACTCTCTGGACTGTCAGAGTTCACTATGTACTGTGGCAATAAGGTAGAGAAATTTGATATTCTCTGTGCAGCTTTCGCCACCCCAAACCTAAAGTCTATTTTATTTTCTTGGTTTTAAACTGATCTCATACTAGTTTCCTTGATTGTCCCTTATTTTAGTATTGTTAAAGGATGTTGTTAGGAACAGTGGTCACCTCCAGCAACTCCTAGCTGCTGGAGCAGGAGTCTTGAAGACCCAGGGTCTTTGCCCAGGCTGAGGGATGCAGATGTTGCTTTCCCATTTGCAGGTTCAATGAGTAGTGAGCTGAGCATCTACCCCACAGACACACAAGCACACACGCACAGAGGACACTGACATGGCCACTCACGCAGATTGCCACAGACAAGGTGTTGCCTCCAACAGCACCTATATATAGGACCAACGTAAACCATAAGCACAGACAGCCAAGTCACTGTCCTCCACGCTGAGAGAGATGGAAGGTCACTAGCACGGGCACACACACAACACTCTCTAGATTCCCAAGTACATGCACATCCTTGGATCCCCTCAGTACCAGCACAGTCCCTCTGTCTGCCTGGTACCCCTGCCCGGATCCCAGGCACCCTCACCTGCCCTACGGATCTCCTGTTCACCGGCTGCTCCAGCTTGGTGCTCGCTAGCAAACACGCAGCGCAAACAACACTCATCCCGCAGGCATCCCATGCTCGCGGGCCCCCTCAAATACCCTCCACCCACTTGATACCTCCGTCTGGACCCAGGTCCTCCTCCTTGCTGCCCAGTCCAGCTTTAGGTTTGCTAGCAAAGGAAACATTCTCCCCCCCCCCCCCCCCTAGTTTTGGGAAGATATAGACACTTACCCTGGCAGCAGCCTGCACCAGGCAGATGGGTTGTGACCTGCGGTCCCACTCCAGCCACCAGCACTGTGCCCCTCACTTCCCTCATGCCAGTCACTCCTAGTAGCTGTTTTTTGGGTCACACATCGCTCCTGCTCAAGTGGCTGGGGCCAAGACCCCTACCTGCTCTGGTAGCTGGCACTGGTGTAAGTCAGACCTGCTTACACCTCCAGTCTTACTCCAACAGCTGGCACCTAGACCACTCCAGCACTAGCTGGTACTCAGTCCTTGCAGTACATATACACATGGGATAGAGTGAGATTACACAGGTATTTTAGAAAGGATTTAATAAGAAGGCAGGACAGACTGTGGTGATCAGGCGCAGGGCTCTGTCAGACAAGCATACTGACCGGCCACATTTTACACACCACTGTCCCCTTTTATACTCCATTCTTTCTATTCCCCACTTTGTTCCTCGCAGTTTCCTTCCCCTGCATGTTCCCTCATCAGTTTACGTAGTTTCACTGAGCCCCCTTCAACAGCCCTCAGGTTTACATCCTTATCGCTTGCAAAGCCCTGGTTTGCCTGCAGTTTCTTGATAACCCAAGAAAATTAGTGCGACTGACGAGGTTTGTTACTTGTCTTTGCCTCCATTAATTTTATCTGTCATGTTTGCACCTCTGTGTATTTTGTCCCTTTTCCTTAGTATTGCATCTGACAAGGTCCATGATCAGATATTCTCACTGAAATAAACATTCCCACATTTCACTACCCTTATCAATTAGTGTGGCTGACCAGGTTTTGTTCTTACTACTGCCTCCCTTATCGTTTGTCAGCTAGGTTTGTGCCTGTATGTTCTTGTTTATGGCTTCCTCCTTTTCTCATTATCCTCTTTTGCACTGAGCAGGCCTTTGATCAGATACCCTTGAAGGAGCAGTGACTTTCTCCTTCCATGTATCCTTACAAGTATGACAAGATTTGGAGAACAACTATCTCTCACTCCATTTATTCATTATCTTCCTGATTTTGTAAACCTTGATCACATGCCCTCTCTGCATCTTCCTCTCAAATTACCAAACAGCCTTTTGGTCTCTGCTTGAAAAGCAGTTGCCCCATTTTTTTTTGCTTCTCTCTGTATCTTTTCTCTAAACCTGGTAACTTAGGAGTGGAAAACCTAAACCTACATCATTTTTGGTCAATCTTTTTCTCTTCTCGTCATATTCCATCAGGGATGGGAGGAGAAGGAAGGAGAAGTAAGCATACTATAGTTACTAAACCAGTATGTTTGTCCATAGGGCGTGACAAGAGTTTCATATGTCTTCTGTTCTCTTGCAGAACCATGAAGTACCAATTAGTCTAAGGCAATGCTTCCAGTTTTATTACAGCTTAGCCAAACCAGATTTCTCCTTCTAGCTGTCTTCCCAAATTTCTGCTTCCTCTCTTTCTTTTTCTCTCCCCTAGGGCTGATGTTGCTTCTTCCTTAGTCCTCCTTTGCACTGCTGTTTCCTTGATCTACCTGCAGAGTTCTAAAATGTGTGCCACTGCTTCTTTTTACTTGTGCTCCTCACACTCTTCCTCCCCTTGACTGCTCTCCTTGATAGCCCAAGCTAAAAGTCCCAGCAAAGTTTACTGGGTGAACCCCAAACCTCTCTATGCCTCTCCTCACTTTTAACACCGGGCAGCTAGATTTTTCTCTGGAGACGAGGTTTTCAGTGAAAGCACAAAAGCCACACAATATGGTAACTGTAGATTGGAAAAAACCTCGATTTGCTGTAGTATTCTTGAAAAAGCTAGTATGAAACACAACATGCCCGATACCTCCTCTCAGTAATCTAACCTTAGAAAATCATTGATAACAAATTATTTCACCCCCAAAACCATTTATAACTACTGGAAGAATTAAGATTTAACAGGGACAACAAATACAAA
This sequence comes from Leptodon cayanensis, assembly GCA_027564655.1. Taxonomy (NCBI): domain Eukaryota; kingdom Metazoa; phylum Chordata; class Aves; order Accipitriformes; family Accipitridae; genus Leptodon; species Leptodon cayanensis. The sequence goes on from JANXJC010000028.1 coordinate 23,518,609, forward strand.
AATTATTTAATTTGATACAGATTCTGGTAGGATTAAGAAGGGAAAGCATTTCTGTTTTCTATTACTGTAAGTGGATGATTTATGGGGCAGATTTTTGTATGACTGAATACATAAAAAACATAAAGGCTGCCAGTAGAACAAGCAGACCTTTAAGCTGAAATACCTGTCAGTCGTGCCTTTCTAAAAAACCCAGACAAATGAGCTAAACATACCATGTCCCGGTTCACAAGCGGAGCTCAAACAAACAGGATGTTTTCTCACTCCTGTAAACAAATCTCTTCTAATTGATTTTATGAAAAGCTATATGCTATGAGTGGCTGGTATTTGGTCACAGAAGCTGGACAGAAAAATATAACAATGCAAAATAGCTACATGCAACCTGGGAATGAGACAAAAACCTTAATATATATGAAAAAAAACCCCAGCAAGTATGGAGATTTAGAACAGTTATCAGAGAAACAAGAATGGTTTGCTGATGAAATTGTCTGCATAGAGGAGAATGACTTACGTTCATTAGTGCTAGGGGTTCAAACAGTCCTGAAGTTGTGATTGAAGCAGGTTAAAGAGAAAGACATGGTTTTGGAACTGATCCATGTACATCAGATTCCTTGCTGCTATAAATATTTTGGAAAGGATTTAAGAATGCATACTTCAAGATGTAAACATTTTCTGAAGTCAAATGGTGCTGATGATTGTAAAGCTAATAGTACCAGTAACCAGTACAACTCAAAGCGTGGCCTTGTTGGGTATTAAGATGTCTTTATTAGACCTGTCACTGAGAAGTTGCCTCCATGTCTTTCAGGAAAACTGGCAGAATGTTGCTAAGACATATACAAAATGTCAGTTTGAAAAACTCCTTTCCAAAGACCAGAAACATGGTTAAGACTGTGCATATGTAGATTATATTAAATATGATATTTTTCAAAACATGATCTCAAACTACAAGATCAAGTGGAAGACCTGAAAAAAATGGTTCATTAGGTTGTTGTGGAGAAAGCAGTACTCGAATGGATCAGCAAGAACGGAAAGGAACTTGATATTCTGCCAAGGTAAAAAAAAAACATTATAAATGCCAATATGCATGTGACACAAGTTCTTTATTAAAGACATCTCTGAATAACTAACAGACTTAGAAAAATCCATCAAAGTAGGATGGACTGTGTCACTATATGAACCCCTTAGATTTGTATGGCATTTTCTTCTGCATGGTGTAAATTGTCACTAACTTATTTACAGTTATTGATAAATAAAAAGCTGTATTATTTTTCT
>JANXJC010000028.1:23519946-23548532 GCA_027564655.1 Leptodon cayanensis
AGAAATAAACTTTCAGAATAAAGTCACTTATCCAGGGATTTTTCAAGAGATGACACTAAAACTGAAAAGGTAGATTTAGTACCAATATAATCTTTTTGGCTGTAAAATATATTAAGCAAAAGAATACTCTAATTAGGGTATTGGTGATAGTTTACCATTTGATGTTTTTCAGGACTTTTTGGTGAACAAAATATGAATAAGTAGCCCTATACCAGCCAGGAGTCACACCTGCAGGACCAATATTCCTGAGCATCTGATTATAGTATTCACTGACACCAAAGACATGATGATGCTCTCCAAATCTTAAGAATTCAACAGCTACATGAAAGCATGGCATTGTCAAATATTTGGGCAACTTTTAAAGAGAATATAGTCCTCTGGTGAAAATGTAGGATGTCACAAGTATACTAGGATGTCTATAATTGGTATTACCTGAAAAATTTCTAACGTATTTTAAGACTTTGCTTTTGAATCCCCTCCATGGAGTCTAATTAACATCACTTATTCACAAGTTACATTCTTAATTCTCAAGGCTAAGAAAATAAAGGAATAGTTTTACAAATCAATAATTTTATATCTAAAACTTATAAGCAATTGATTTTGAAACATTTATGCAGTAATCAACGTCTCCTATTAAAATCTTGCAACGTAGGTTTGTTTTTCATCATTTAAGATGAATATTCACTGTTTAAGTTTTGTAATTAAGTAATCGTAATTCTGTTTGAAATGGATTAAAAAAGTACTAGTGAGAAGAATATAAAAGGATTAGTTGCTTTTGATAATACTTTCAAAATATTTTGGCTACAGTTCACAAAATGTCAGTAAGTCAATCGTTTGAACTAGATTTTCTTTTTTCTATCAGAGGTTATAAACTGGAAAACCTTTCATGGACACATAAAAGATTGATCTTAAAGGTAATTTTACCTGCATGGTGACTTTAAGGTTATTAATTGACTGTTATATTTAAAATAAACATATTTAAAATAGTTAAGCAGCTTTGGCTTTGCTAGCTTCCAATCAAGTGAAAAAAGGATGAAGCTAACAACAGCATAACATTTTGTAACACAGTCTATTGACTTTAAAATTATGAATATCTATTTTGAAATATAAAAATGCTCATAAATTAAGCATTTGAGAATAATTCTGGAAACAATAACAATTTTAGAATTGTTACCAGTTCCTCCGTTAAAGAGTACCAAGAAATAGTAACCTAATTTTTGTAACTTTGCTATAAAGATTTTCAACACAGTTTTAGACACATTATAAAGTAATATTTTTCTTCTCATTAAAAAAAAAAGTTAACTTTGAAATGTACTGCATTCTTCTGAAATAAAATAATATAAAATAAAATAATAATAAATATATAACTAGTGACTTTCAAGATATTTTTACAAAGTTCACAAAATAGAAGAGAAATTGTAATATGGTATATCAACTGATGGAGTTAACAGCTGATATGTGAACTGTACACTTAATACCTTGTAAAAATTGCAAGCCTACAAACTGTAAACCTTAAGAAACCCAAAGTGTAATAGAAAAAAAATCCCATATCTTACATGGTTTGGACAATGTAATCAATGAGAACACTTTATTGTGATTGAAACATGAGAGAGTATGATTCAAAAAGTGCAGTACTTTAGAGAGTAATCGATGATTTATTCCAAAGATATCTTTTATATAATAGTTATATACCAGTTGGTAGGAGTTAAAATGAACAATGTAACCACATCTCACTGTTACAAATTTGAAGAAATTATTGTAAATTTAAATATAAGGCATATAATTCAGAAATTTTAAAGGCTTATAACTTAGTCATATTTACCTGAGCTGATGAATACAGAAATAATTAAACGCATGATTCAAAGTATGGAGGAATTGTAGTTTCTTACAAGAAAAAGACTATTAAGTAAAAATATAAATAAATGCAGCCCCTCAAAACCCCAAAATAGGAAGGCTGTATCTATTCATATGGAAATGAGGGAATCTTTCCCTAATCACATTCTTCTAAATGTCTGACTATGGCTACCACTGCCCAGTAATACCAGCCTGGAACATAATTGCATTTTTAGCCAGAACATTCTTCTATGGTCTAGTTAATATTTCCTTGCATTTCAACTTAACTTCTAACTTAACTTAAGGTTGTGTGCTATCATCTCCGTTACCTATAATATTCCAAGGTATTTTTTAAGATTACTTCATTTTGACATATTTTTAATGGCTCAACAGAAAACATAGAATTAATGTAAATAGAAATGCACAAAAATCAACATGGAACTAACTAAATTTGTGAGAGGCATATCAATAAATGATCAAATAAGGAAAGGATGCAATAAGAAAATTTCCACAGCTTCTGAAATAGATCACTTCATCCACAATGTTACAGTCACATAATTAAAAGAACAGTAAATTATTGCAATCAAGATGATGAATATTTTTTTCTGATCACTAATTATGTGTAGTTGAACAAGAGCAAGAATTGATGCAGTATAACTTAGATGAAATTGTGTCTGATTGTAAGTTAGTTATTTTGTTGGGTAAGCTTCAACATCAAAGTTAAAAAAAAAAAAAAATCCTGTAGAGGATTTGTATATGGTAAACCTAATGTTACTCTAACCTCTAGGAGGCGCACAGCCATAGGATGAAAAGAAACAGACACAAGATAGTACACCAGAAATTCTGATTGGATATATAGGGTTTTTTTATAGGGGCATCCATAATGTCTCTGGGCAACATGTTCCAGTGTCTCACCACCCTCATCGTAAAAAATTTCTTCCTTATGTTGAATCTAAGCCTACTGTTTTCTAGTTTAAGACCATTGCCCCTTGTCCTATCGCTACAGGCCCTGGTAAAAAGTCTCTCTTCATCTTTCTTGCAAGCCTCCTTTAAGTATTGGAAGGCCACAATAAGGTCTTCCCAGACCCTTCACAAGGCTGAACAAACCAACTCTCTCAGTCTTTCTTCATAGAAGAGGTATTCCAGCCCTCTGATCATTTTTATGGCCCTCCCCTGGACCCTCTCTAGCAGGTCCATCTCTTTCTTGTGCTAGGGGCCCCAGAGCTGGATGCAGTACTCCAGCTGTGGTCTCATGGGAGCAGAGTAGAGGGGGAGTATACCTCCCTCTATCTGCTGGTCACGCTTCTTTGTATACAGCCCAGGATACAGTTGGCTTTCTGGGCTGCAAGTGCACATTGCCAGCTCATGTCCAACTTTTCATTCACCAGTACCCCCAAGTCCTTCTCTGCAGGGCTGCTCTCAATCCACTCATCGCCTGGCCTGCATTTGTGCTTGGGATTGCCCTGACCCATGTGCAAGACCTTGCACTTGGCCTTGTTGAACTTCATGAGGTTCACACGGGCCCACCTCTCAAGCCTGTCAAGGTCCCTCTGGATGGCATCCCTTCCCTCCAGCATATCAACTGCACCACTCAGCTTGATGTCAGCCACAGACTTGCTGAGGGTGCACTGATTCCCACTGTATATGTCCTTAATAAAGAATGGTACCTATCCCAATACTGACCCCTAAGGGTCACAATATAATCAATTATTTCCGTCAAACAAGCAACTGGCTCTCCATGGAGTCATTACATGGGAAAATGGTAACCAATAAACAGTAAATGAACAATTAAAATAATTTTCCTTTTTCTTCTACTTCCAGATTATTTCCAGAAAGAATTATCTGATTCAGTTGACTTTAAAGTCAATGGAAAGATTCCTTCTATGTAAATATGGGATCATGCTGTTAGATCACATACACTTGTGAAAAGCAACGATGTCCCTATTTCCTTTGGTTTTTAAGTGTCTCCATGTGCTTTAAATTTAAAACTTTGTATAGAGTCTCAGGTCCAAGGAAAATGCAAGTATATAAAAATTCTGATGGCAGTCACAAAGAGATCTGTTTTTACAAACTAACGTTTCAATCTGAGATACCCATTAAGTGTCCTTTTTTCCTCAGTTTCCCGCTGAAGCTCTAAGTCTGTGTGAACTAAGCTGTTGAATGTATAAATGCTGTCTTCAACTTGAGTAGGGGCTGCCAGTCTTAGAGAACAAATGGCAAACAATTCTTTCTGTTTATTGAACTTTTCCAATAGCTGTTGTATTTCTGACATCTGTTACCCCAGGCAAATGAGGTCTCTTGTCCCCAGGGTTGGGGAGCTTTCATCATGGTTTAATGCTAACTAACACAATGGACACAGCCATTCTTTAAGCAGAACAAAAATGTGTTTAATTCCATGGATGCCAGTACTTCAAGACATCAGCAGAAGGCTGAGAGTGCAGCTCCTAGTTTTCCTGTAAAATTATTCAGCTATTTTACCTACCTTCGGATCACACATAACAATAATTTCATATTTTACTAGAATCTTCTGAGTAAAGTTATTGATAGAATTTGGATTTAAGGTCTGATTTCTCCTCCACCCTGAGATATATTCTTGTTCACATTTTGGTAAAGAATACATGAATATTTCAGAATTTTTTTTTTCATTTACATCACTGGAAGCAACGAATCATATTGAACAGTGGGTGAGAATGAGTGGTAGACTCAAGGCAAATCCTACAGCACCCAAGTGCTCTTTCGTTGCAGACAGAACTACCACAGCCTTCAGCAGAAGTAGGAGAGACTCTTGGTATCCACTCCTCCAATGGCATTAAGCAAAATGTTAAAACACTTACTGGAAAGTTGAAGGGAATAACTTTAAAAAGAAAGATTACTAACCCATGTCTACTTTTACAGAATTCACTAGTCACAAAGAGACTAAATTCCCCTGTAGATAAATAACATCAGTGAGGAACAATAAGATGAAGTAAAAGGAGGAAAGAAGCACTATATAATGTCATCCTGTTACTTTTAATGGGGCAGACTGTGTTGCCACTTTTATTTAGGAGGAAACACTGTTAAAAGTGAGAAGTTTTTCTGAGTGGATACAAGAGTGCTGAGGTTTTCCTTCCTTTTTTTTCCTTTTCAGTAGTAAACAGGAAAAAGGCAAGGTTATTTTTTCTTGGATAGTGTTGATTTTCACCAATGCATCACCGCCATCCAATGGACAGATCAGATGTCAATGAAGTTATAATTTCGTAGATAGATGTCATAATTCAATTTTAGTTAAGTTGTGAGATTTGTAATTAAAAATCACTAATGTTAAATCTACATTATCAAATATGTATTTACAGATAGAAATGGTCCAGTGTAAAAAATAGCCTTAAAACTTTGCAAGAATAATTTGGGGATATTATTGCATGAATTATGTTAAGCAGGAACTACTTCCTGGGGGAATTCAAAAGGGAAAAGCAGCACATGACTTTGATTTTGTTTGTAAGTACAATAAAGAGACTGAGAAAATTTTTAAAAATATGCTAGTTTTTCATATGAGTTATAGGATGGAACAGCTGGTACTGTGGGAAATAACAGCCACTTCTCTTGATACAATCATTCTGCATCAGAACACAGCAGGTGTATTTATTGTCTTCTGAGAAGTCTGTGTGTATGGCATAGAGATCTATTCCCTACAGAAAAAAAAAAAATGATATAAGGTATATGAAAAGAATATATTCCAAAGAAAAGAAAATATTCCAATGAAGAGAGTGCACATTAAAAAATGTAAGAAAACAGCTTCTGCCTGCTCCTTAGGCAGGATAATTCCATAAATTATCTTAAATTAAGTGAGGTAGTGACACAACTGCTAGGAAATGACAGAAGGATCATATCAGGTAATGCAAACAAGAGGAATTAATAAATTCTCATGAGATCCTATTAGTCTGGTAACTTTTATTCAGGCAAAAAGGGATTCTGGGATATTTCTGGAATAAGAGCTGAGTATGGATATTAATGACGGAGATCTCCTTGAACCTAACAGAAAACTGGAAGGGAAAGACACACTGTATCCTAGCACTGCAGTGATAGTACCGTGGGAAGAAATTGATCACACAAAACACTTGATATGGAAATTAACGTTGACAATATGCAGTCCTCAGTGACCAAGAAATGTGATCACATGCACTTTTCTTGTGAAGGAGTTCAAGACCCCTATGAAAAGAAATCATATGTTAATGACATCTTGGGCATGCATAGTTGTAAGTGTCACAAAGCTTGTAAATATGAGTCTGAGAGTTTCAGTAGCTATCATAAACCCACCACATGCACAGTTGCTATTTTACAGCATATTTATCTGTAAAGATTTATCTAGTTTCTAGTATCCAATCTTGTATATTAAACTTTTTTATTAAATGGGGTTAATCTTGTAGTAGGCATGAGTAGTATGGCAGCTTTGAGATACTGTAAGTGAGAATTCTCATAAAAGATGCAAAAGTTTTATTTTTCTTGTAATCCAAAAGAAGTCAAATAAGTGGTCTCTCTATTGCTGGTGTATTATTTGAGGCAAAAGGTTTGAGTTCAGGGATTTGAGAGTGCTTTCATATTTGATGACTCTGTAGTCTCCCACTATTTTGTGAAGTCTGATCAGAGGAGCATAGGCTCTTTCCACTTATGAGCTGACCTGGAACCATGACACTAAAATTGTGTTCATGTTTTGTCACTGTTGTGTGATTTTCAAAAAAGCCCATGTTTCTTAACCTACAACTAGCCTTTGGCAACCTCATACTGTGACATAAGCAACTGTGAATTTAAGTTAACAAGATCTGAGTTTCAAAAGACATTTGATAAAGACTAGCAAATTGGCCATGAGGAATCCTGTTACTTTTTAAATTACTTGCTTACATACTAAACTGACTCTCTACATAGAGAAGTGATACAAAACCAAACATGTTGACAGAAACTTGTCTGTTTCAGAGTCACAGCTTTAGGGAAGGGGAAAAAAGTGATTAAAAAAATCCCCAAACCCTAGCACCTGTTAAGATATAGAATCATGTTCTACATATTCTCCAATTATATATCCTGATAGCATAATTCAGGCCAATGAAGTGGTAAAAAAAACATTAGAAGCCCTTCCTCCTTCCCCAAACAGGTATTATCAATTACTATATCTTTTTTTTTTTTTAATGCACACAAATGCATACACATACACATCACTTCAAATAGTCAACAAAAATAATTAATTCAGCAATCCAGATATTTAAGTACCCATCATCTTAAATCAAAGCAGAAATGATAGGGAAAATGAAATGTTGCAATTAAAATTCCAATTTTGAATTATATAGATGTAGCTTTGGAAATCAAATAAACCTGTCACAGTCGACTATGATTCAGCTTGAGCCCTTTTTATGGGAATACTGAAAGCAGCCTCATCACAAACTAATCTTCAAATAGTCTGCATATTTCAACAAGAAAGCTCAAAGCACCTGGTGTACAAAGCCCTCTAAAGCAAAGGGGAAGAAAAAAAATAATGTCTCTTTTTAATGGAACAGCTGCCTCATATTTTCACTCAATTCTTCCTCAGACTGAGTTACAATACTACTAGATGTGGGCCTTATTATACATAGATGAGCTACACAATGAGAAGGGATAACAGTCTGGATTACTTTAATTCCTTTCCCCTCCTCAAAATGTAAGACCAAAGCAAATACAGAGCTGTTATGGATTTTTTAAAAATATTTAATAGAAATAACTGTATTATATAGAATAAGGTATTATAACAACTCATGCAAGGTAACTTTAAGAGACAAGATAATAAAATGAATAGCAATCTAACAAATATTGTCATTGCCAAGAACATACATTTGATTTATCTTTAGTCATATAGATGGACATAGTTATGCTAACAGTAAATAAAATAACTGGAAAACATTGGGAGATGATTCAGAAAGTGGAGGTCACAGAGTTAGTTTAGTTATAAAAAAATTAATATATTTTGCATGTATCATGGTATTGGCAGAGGAAAAAAAATATTTAATGTATATAGGACATTTATGCTATTCATAATGCCTGGTTGGTTTATATTTTTCCTATTAGTAATAATAAAAGAAGATGTTTGAGTTCCTGTGACATTCAGACTTGCCTTATTTCCTAGTTTCTCAAAGCCTTATTCTCTATACTTATTCTAGTTTGTCAAGGTTTTCCTCATGAAAAACTTTGTCATTGGTTAGTGTTCTTTGACGTATACTTTTCTTTTTAAATCTAAATATGTATTCTTCTTTTTCTACTGTCAACACCTGTGAAGTAAAGTTTGGGAGCCTGATGTCAGCCATTCAGGAGGCGTCTCAATGCTTCCCCAAATACAACAGAAGAGAAATTCTGTGGGTAAGCTTAGCTTTTCTGTTGTTCTGCTAAGCCCAGTAGGATTTCTAAAGAAGGAAATTATATAATTTCAAGTAATATAAATAAGGCAAACACATGAATCTCAGAGAATGCTGACCTACTAGATGGCAGAATAATTTATTTGCTAGAATACTTGACCCACCCATGTAAATACATCAGCTAATGATGTTCTGCCCTATCTATTGAGTCAATGTCCAATCTGCTACAGCAGTCTTGTCTTTGTCCCCCCACACCCCTTCCTATACATGTTCTGCTTCGTGTTGAAACACCAACTTCTGTCACTAGCCATTATATTTTCTGTGGGAATCAACTGGTGACACAACGATAAGTCATTAATATTGGAAATTCCTGGAAATTCTTGGAAAAATCCAGTGCATGGGTGCTCTATTTTGAAAGGTAGCTAAAGTAAGGCAAGGTGTTAGGGTCAGTAAGAGAGAAGTATGTACCACAAGGGGAGGTATTATCATTTTTCCTATTTTCAGTGTTTCACAGGACATGGTTATCCAATGCTAGATATGTGTTAAGTATATGAACTATGTCTTGTGAATCTGAAGTTTTGCAAGTCTTTGGGTACGTAATTACAACTTCTTTATGTAGAGCTACAAGCTATAGAAACTTTCATTGAACACAGCCAGGGTTTTCAGAGGGGTTTCTGGTGTGGGTTGTTTTTTTAATACCACTGAAAGCTAGTGAGATACTTGCATCTGTTGTAAACTCCAAGTCTGTTTTCAGCTCCAGCAATGGACAGCATTACTTGCTAGCTATAGTGAATATTATATGGCAGAAGTTTTCTCTCTGCTTTGTGTCACAGTACGCCATCTTCCAGATTGTGCTGCAGACCAGCTACCTACTTATTTTTAAATGCTTTCTGCAAAGACACAAGGAATCTGAGGATATTCATACTTGGCAAACTATTTTTTTCCCTTCTCTTGCTTTTGGTCTGTTTCTATTTCAAGAAGCACTTCCACCCTAGTAGAATTACAGGGAAAAATTTGTGTCCCATGTTTACAAATCTTCTCCAAAGATTCTTACTTATATTCTATAAAATAATCAGAATTTTTGCGAATGGGCTGATTTTGTGCTACATTATTGGCTTAAACAAGGTCAAATATTCTCCTCCCACCTCCACCCCTTTACCTTCTTTTCGCATATTGTCGTAGTTTCATTCTCTTTGTAAAGGAAGCATACAAAATTTTAAGATAATCTATGTAAGTTCTACACATAGGCAGGGGATTGAATGTGTTTTCATATTGTTGTCCTAGTTTCAGCAGGGATAGAGTTAATTTTCTGCCTAGTAGCTGGTACAGTGCTGTGTTTTGGATTTAGTGTGAGAATAATGTTGATTGATAACACACTGACGTTTTAGTTATTGCTAAGTAGCTTTTATCCTAAGTTAAGGATTTTTCAGTTTCCTATGCTCTGCCAGCAAGCAGGTGTGCAAGAAGCTGGGAGGGAGCACAGCCAGGACAGCTGACCCGAACTAGCCAAAGGGATATTCCATAGAGGATGGCCATATGACCATAGAACGTCATGCTCAGTATAGAAACTGAGGTGAGTTGGCCGGGAGAGGTGGATTGCTGCTCAGGCATTGGTCAGTGGGTGGTGAGCAATTGCATTGTGCATCACCTGTCTTTTCTTTTTTTTTTTTTTCTTTTTTTTTTGGTTATATTCCTTTTCTTTACTATTATTATTATTATTGTTGCTGTTGTTGTTGTTATTAGTGTTATATTTTATTTTCCGTTAGTTATTGAATTGTTCTTATCTCAACCCATGAGTTTTACTTTTTTTTTGATTCTCCTCCCTATCACACCGGCCAGGGGGAGGAGTGAGCAAGCAGCTGTGTGGTGCTTAGTTGCTGGCTGGGGTTAAACCATGACATAGTCCACAGAAATACAAATCTCAGTAAAATGTCCTGGTTTAGTAAAATCAGTCTGTTACTGTTTTCTTAGCATATTTGAAATGCAAGAAAACATCTTTCCTTGTCCATTGCTTTTTTTATTTTGAGTAGGGTCATCATGCTATAAATATTCCACAAAGGAATTGCAATGAAAATACTACTCTGCTTTCTTTGCTCCTTAATACTGTTTAAAGTGGGTTTTTATGCCTTACTGCTTTTATTGACACTGAGTGTCATTATGCTATACTTCGTCTTTCGTCTAACTAGTTTGACCTTGTAGACAAAGTGTATTCTCAATTAGATTTTTCTGGCTTTCAGTCTCACAGAGATGATCAAAACTGTGTGTGTTTATCTCTGCCTTCTTAACAGCATTCTTCTCATTGCATTAAAGCTCTGGCTACTTGCTGAATTTTGGTAGTTTAGCAGTTTAACTTATGGCAACTGGCTGCAGTGATTTCCTGTGTGTACTTGGTGAGTTTGGGCAAATGTAAAAGTAACAGCACTTCTGATACTTTCCAAATTGCCAGAAGTCTGGACATAACAGTATACATAATGACAGTTACCACAGCTGAACTGAAGTGAAGCAGCTTCTTAAACTGTGGTAATTTAATTATACATTGGAGCTGTTGTTCTAAATGCAGGAGAGGCTTAGTGTCTGATCTTTGAGTCTGATTCTTGAGGAGGAAAACCAAAACAAAATATGTAACTCCAAGGATGCAAGCAACATCACAGGCTTTCTCTTTCTTTCTCTTTAGCTTGTAAATCAGAATGACTTAGATGCTTCTGCCTGCAAATAGGCAAATCTAACGAACTGAATAATTTACTTATGGTTATTTGATTAAAAATACCATTTTGGTCTGGAAAGGACCTTTTGGGCTAAACCAGCATTCCCATAGTAGTAATTTGAGCCAAATAAAGCAGAATAGATTTCTAGTTTTTTAATATTTTTTTTACAAAAAAAGATTAAGTAACTAATAAATTTTTATAAGAAAAATCAGTATTCATTATCCAAAATAGATTAAGAGTTTCTGGGCTTATGCACATTTATTTCTGTAGATAACAGTAACAAAAAAGAATCAATAATAAGAAATCAAATCTATATATGTATATGGAAAAAAAACCCAGGCAATAATTTATGGAAAAACCCCAAACTTTATCTTGGAGACTGACAACTTACCATAAATTTACTTACTAGGCCTAAAGGTGACCAAATATTTATCTGTCCTCCTAACTGGTAAATTGGTGTTACCCAGATGACAGCTTCCAGTTTCATTTTGATTGCCTAGCAAAGTTTAAAAATTATAGTAAAAACTATAAACACATTACCGTGACCTGTGTTTTCTATTGCTTCTGCTTTTATCAGCAGACATTTTCATGCCTTGAGGTATTTCTATTCAATAATGACTGTAGGTGCATATCCATGCTGACTTTCTCTCACACCAAAATGAATTCAGGAGAGGAGTGGTCTGAAAATGAGCATGAGAGTCATCTTAAACATATGACTAAAATAAATATGTTTTATGCTTTTCTGACACAAAAGTAATTCCTCCAAAATAACACATATTTACATTTCCAGAATATTTAGTGTTGCTAGTGTAGTTTTATTCAGTACATTTAGATCTTATAAAAGAAGAATGATGTAGCTTGTGAACTTCATAGTAAAAGGAAGCAATGCTGTAAGAGCATGAAACAACATCAAATTCACACACTACTGAACACCAGAATTTTCATAAAACAAAACCCAGTTACTTATTAAGGTTAGAATTAAAGAGTCATAGGTGGGATGTTATGTTTGATTGCGATATAAAAATAATAAAATTAGCAGTATTACTTTGACCAAAAACTGTGGTGTGCTATATTGTCTTACATAGCAGTTTTCAAGTTTGCATAGTGGGTCTTGGTTTCAGAAGCTTACTCAGTGCAGAGCTAGAAGGACAGTGTAAGGACTCAACTAATTTGTCTAAATAAAGGCATCTAATACCATTTGTTATGTCCTAGAACATCCTGCCTGGCCTCTAGGTGTTATGCTGTTCTAAGTAGGCAAAGGTCTTTTGTAGGTTCTAGTTTGCATTTGCTCGCCCTGTGCAGAGTCTCAGGTACCACGGATCACCTCAAGTAGCAAGGTGCCTATGCTTAGGCAACTGAAGTAAGCCTGTATTATAGAAATCGCACTAAGAGTTGCAGCAAGTGTGAAAAGTTGTTAATTCTTGAATAAAATTATGTAATTGAGCAGATATATTTTCTTAATTTACATGAATTTGACTTAAACTACTTTTCCTTTGTGACTTCAGGTGGATGGAAGGGAACATGATAAAAGTAGTTAGCAAAACAACTCAAATCCAATTTGCAGATACATTTGTCTAAAAAAAAGTAACCAATAACAGAGACTGATGTAAGGAGTCCTTTAGCAGAAATTGTATGATCTTGAGGATGCTTTGTATTTTGGAAAGTTATATTTTAGAACATTCGTGATCTTACAGTATGGAACCCCTTGCTATTACAATGATCCTAATCTATAGGAGGTTTTCTTCATGTGCTTATGAAGAAAGTACAACATTGTAGAAGCTCAATTAACAAGACAAGTCTTAAAGAAAAACTGTCAAATAAATGTGCTTCTATTTTCAACTATTTAACTCAGAAAGATATTGTTATTAAGAAAAACTGATGCAGATAGGATCTCTTTTTTGTCATTAAAGAAAGGGGTACATGAGAGGATTTGATGGTCAAAAGGAAGGAGAATTAGAGTATGTGCCAGCTTCTGGGATTTGACAAGGGGATTTACACCCTTTCATCTGCAAATCAACACTTCACATTCAATTAATGGGTGAAAGTGTGCCTTTTATTAAATATACAATGACCTATTAATTATTAATTATATAGTTCTGATTCCATTATCATACAGTTATAATAGCGATGCATAATTTACTATATATATTAGAGAATTATAACATGGATACATGCTAAGAATTATAGTAAAGAATGTGTTTGGCCATCTCTCTGACACTAGACTTATTCCATTAATGTAGGACAGCTAAGGTCAGCATGAGGTTAAAAGAGAGTGTAGGGTAGGAATCTGATCTCTGGATAATCAACTATTGCTAAGTAAAATGTGTATACTAAGTAAAATGTGTATACTAAACAAATATCAAATCTGTGATGAGTCATCTCTCAACTTGTCCAGCTCCACTACCTGGAGCATGGCCTTATATTTCCATGGCGGTGATTGTACCTCATCTTCAATGTGCTACATCTGCAACAAATGACACTTGCTAACAGAGTGGCATGAACTGGAGGTGGGCTTTCACATGATTTCTAACTGTCTTAGAATCATAGAATCATTTAGGCTGGAAAAGACCTTTAAGATCATCGAGTCCAACCGTTAACTTAACACTGCCAAGTGCACCACTAAACCATGTCCCTAAGCACCACATCTACACATCTTTTAAATACCTCCAGGGATGGTGACTCAACCACTTCCCTGGGCAGCCTATTCCAATGCTTCAGTAGATTGTTGTTTTCCTTTTGCTCTGTCTCCATTCTTTAAACTCTGTGGCCACTAAAACATACTCAGAAAAAAAAACTATTAAATATTGGTAGTTTTTTTCCCCAGCTTTTCCCTTCAAAATATATTATTGACTGGTGTGTTCATAATGAGATTATAATATGGGAAAGACACCCTAATAAAATCTGAATTTCTTTATTTCTACATAAGCTGATTTCAACAGTGGGTAAGTATTAGCTGTGAGAGCACGTGGGTGCCTGGTAGCAGCTTTTGTTATTATTTTGGGACTTGTGAGATCATCTGAACTCTGTTGTGTCCTAGACAGAGAGAGTAACCTTGTCTTAAACCACAAAGGGAAGAATTTTCTATCTGCAGTAGGAAGACTAGATGGGGAGAAAAAACTCAAATTTTGCTGAAGGCCGTCCTTTTTTAAAAAAAGTTAGTAGCAAGGGAGCATTTTATAACAGATTGGCTTTGATCTTTGCTTGTTTGTTTCTATCTCCTCTCCCATTTACAATGACAGACTGAACCCACTGTAGTGTAAGCTAACCTGCTCACTGTGACACTGTAATCAATTAATCCCCTTAGCCTTCCTGCCCACCTTCCTGTTGGTTAATTTGTAAGCATGCTGTAGGTCAAAAAGAACTGACCGCAAGCTTGTTCTGTAGTCCATTCACTATTTTAGATCATTTGTAAAAAATACCCCCCCTGCAAAACATCAAAGACTCCATACATAATACCTTTATTAAGAGCAAATATTTAAAAATGTAGATGTGCTTGATTCCAGCTAGCAGAAGCCTTACAGAGTATTAAAGTATAGGCACGCAAACAGCTTGCTGGACAATAAATAGTTGCATAATATCCCTTTTATAAATATTTGGTCAGAGAAGTGGGACCAAAATTTTCACAATTTATATTGCTTTCACTCTTTCATGTGTATATTTATACACACACATGCCCAGGGCATATTTAAAAGGTAATGGCTTTGTAGACCCTCCACCAACTCTTAAAGGTTTGACTAGAAGCTGCATTGACAAGAAACAGAAACTGATTGTTAACACAATCTGGGTCAGGATGATCCAAGTATTCCTGTATGCATGGCAGGGGTTTATATAAAGCCATTTGCTGTTTCAGACCTGCTCTCCAGTTCTGTAAAATGGTTTGAAATGCATTCTTCCATAGAATTAGAGGAGAATCTAAAAATGTTCCTTGTACTGAAGTACAAAAAATACATTGCTTTTGGCTATGCTTGTAGTGAAGCTTAAATGTCTGTCTGTTTCCCCCCTGCCCCCCAAAGAAAGGATTTCTTTGTCGTCAGTGTGAAGCTGACATATCCTATCACATATTTATTTATATTCAGAGATATAAAGGTCAGAGGGAGAATTATGACCACCCAATCCCTCTTTCTAGGAGGACAGCAGCAAAGTAAATAAGAACTAAAAGTGTAAGGTTAAATTTTGATGTGGATTTTCACTGAGAGGAGGTACCTGGGTCATCCAAATGTAAAGGGCTACCTGACCATGTTTTAAGGGGAGTCAGACTTGCTTTTAGTGCGTTAGTGACTATGGAAATTGGTGTGCCTTAATCCTCTAACTAATAAAGAATGCAGACTTGGCAAAATGTTCAGTAGAATTTTTGGAAATCTAATGCTACGTCAAAAAATCAACAAGTGTTTTGACAAAAAGGTCTTTAGTTTGTTTTGGATATATGTCTTAGGATGGCATCTAGCATGTTCCTCCATTCCAATAGTTATCCTTTGTGAAAAAGAAAGTGTACTTATTTCAAGTTTGAATTTTTAATATATTTTATCTCCTTTTGATAACTTACTCCACATTCTTATAACATTTTTAGCCATTGCCAGACATTCTTTTCCAAAGTCTTCTGATCCCAAGGACAGGTCAGAGCAATAATTCTGAAAAGCCCTCCTGCTTAAAGCTTCTACTATAATTTTGTTGGGAAGCATAAACAAGGAAGCCTTAATTATATGGCTTATAATTATATTAATATAACTATATTAATTATACCCTTGTAATAATAGGGACACCTTCTGGTGTCAGAAATTTCACAAATGTATTGGTCTGCTTAAGCTACCAAAATAACATCCAGAGCTAACCCAGCTTAATATTTTCCACTCATGTTCTTAGTGAATGCTGTGACCCCAGCAGACCTACCTTTTTTTTGTAATGCCATGGGCCTTGGAATGACAAGTTGCTGATATTGTAATTAAAACTTTGGAGAAGAGGGATTGCAATGAAGGCCAAAATTCTAGAAACAACTTGGACTTACTTTTTAGAGAAACTACCTTCTGACAGCTCTCTTTCAGTGATGTATAACATGCTGTCATTCTGTTATGTTCAATATTACTTCATCTAGGCCAATATGTGTTAAATCAGTGTTAACCTGAAGTGTCAGCTCTCTTCATTTTAAAGTTCTCAGGCTACTTCAATCAGTTACAGCAGCATGGTTCAAGGAGACTTGACTGATGTTTTGAAGCACTGAATTGTTCAGGTTTGCGTTTAAATATAACCCTTTCTCCTTTTTGGCTTGACTGCTTAAAGTGCTGTTTATAACTTGTAGATGCCCTCTACTGTGTATATTACTTGTGAAAAAGACAGCAAGTGTTTAGATTTCATCAGCTGTCAGCTTAACCTGCCTGTTTAAGATCAAATTTATATTATTGAAAAAGTGCACCTGGGCTTCGTCATTGTTAAAATACAGCCTCATGCTCCTGATGAACAGAAGCAGGCTGGCATAACGTGTGGACTATGACTCAGTCACCTGGTATTATCAAGAAAATTCAAATGGGTTTGTATTAAAGCATGTGTGTCAGCTGGTGTTCAAAGGGAGTTTCTCCTGAATTTTTTTACTCATAAAGGCGTAAACAACAGGCAATCACACAAGCATTGACCTTGATCAAACTTGTAGTGTTCATAAATTAAGATATCTACTCCTCTGTCATCAGTTACTGATTAAATAGTCTTCTTTTTTCACAATTCCTAGTGTTACAACTTTATATTCTCTTTGTGATGGCACCTGACCAGCACTAGAAAACACAGAGCTTTATTCCAGCTTATATGACAGTTCACGGACACTCACACTAAATATGGCAGAGAACTGTGAAAAGCAGCCCCATATCTTGGGCAAAGAGGATCTTATTAGTGTGAGAGACTTTTGTCCAATCACCTGTGGTCAGCAGAAAGTCTCTGAAAGAAATCATATAATACTAATTTTAGTCTTAAAACCAGCTTTGTTTCCTGGCCCTGCTACTGTAGCAGTTATCATGAGTTAGATGTAGTTAGCAAAGCTGCTGGCACAAACCAATGAACTCAACTCACTTTCTGCTGTAACAGATGTACTCGAAATATAATCCAAACCTGTTCCAAACAGCAGAGTAGCTTTGGTGTGCTCAAGGAAATATATAGCCAAACTACACAGTCTGTTGGTCATCAAGAAGTGCGAGCATGTCCAAAAGTGACCTGCACAGGAAGACTGGGAGCAGCGACAATGGCAACAGCAAATCAGGAACAACAGTGCAATTGGAGAAGACTAATCCTCGGTAAGTTATTCTGTACCCAAACCTATAACTAAGGGCACTTAAAAATAGTAGAGGTAATCACAATATGAAAAAGACCTTGGCGAGGAACCCCATGACCCTCCGCAGGATCCAGGACCATGTCTCTAACCTCCAGGAACCAGTGAGGAGCACAGGGGACCCCACAGCACTGGGCCGCGCACTGCAGCACTGACACCAGCGCACTGACGGACCCGACCTTCCTCCGGGCTGCGTTGTCTCTCCCACAGGCTGGGGAAGTCATGCAATTAGTAAAACTGCACATCTGTGATTAAAGTGTTTTGGTATCCAAACCCATTTAGCCACACTATCATGTGACCTTCAACCTGTTTCAGCAGGAAGACAGTCCTCTTTTTGCTAGGAAGAAACCATTTTCTAGGACCAGCCTAACCATGTTTACAGCCAGCAGACACCTCTTTGCTCTTGTGTTAGCATTGTCCTCTAGCTGAAATGCTTCTTGTCCCTGAGAAGAGATAATCTCATTCTCTCTGAATCTTGATGAGAAAACCTCTGCTAGCACTTACTTTGCAGGTCCCAGTTGTTTTCTTCTCCTTGTACAAGACAGGCACTTTGTCTCACTCCTAGGAAGATTCCTGGTAATGCTTGCCTGGTGGCCTTTCAGTTTGAGTTAATCTCTCTGGACATTAGGAACAAAACTATAGTCCTGTATTCCAGTATCCTGTATAATGATATTCATCTTTTTTCTATTTGAAATACTTGCCCTGATACAGCTTTGTTTTTTTCATTATTACATCACGTAGGCAGATCTTCTTCTTATGTTCAGTGTTGAGCTCCAGGTTTATAATATACATCCTTGTTGACCTTTACAGAGACATAGCTTTCATTTTGTGCTATTAAATGTCATCTCATTCCCAGTTTTTAATGTCACCTAGTGCTTTCTGATAGTCTGACCCTTATATGTTTAGACAGTACTTTCAAACTCTGAGCCATTAACAAATTTTGTTAGCTAGCAGTTTTTATGCCAGGGTCACTAATGAAAAGGATCTTAAAGACAAACACCCAGATATGAAAATGACCTCACTCCAATTATCTTTCCTTTAGACCATGTTTCACAATCTTGGCCTTAGCTTGGAATATGAAAGTAACAGAAACGTGGTCATCATGGCAAATTATGAAAACTGGAACTGCGATGTTTTGGTATAGTTCTGCATATAGTTTTGTCTAAATAGCTGGATAATACCTTATCTGAGCATTTCTTTAAAAAACCCAGAAGAAACACTGCTGGAATTCCTGAACACAACACTTCAAAAAAGGTTTTCTTGTTTGTATGTTGATATTCAGTCAAATAGCAAATCAAAGGAAGATACAAACCCACAGAGTTTTTATACAACTTCATGGATGTATAAAAAACATCTTTTGGAAGAAGTAAACAAATCTTCAGATCAGTCAGACTCAAAATTCAGTATTTTTTCCTATTTTATGTGAGCAGTTTTACATCTCTGTTGTAATTAACTGGGTATTTTTTCTTTATTTTGCTTTTATTTTAAACTAAATCGGTTTCAATATGTGAAGCCATTTTAGATGAGCAGAGGTGAAATTCTGCTTTCATTTTATAGGTTTTTTTTATAGTAGCAAGCTCTAGGGAAAAAGAGAAAAAAAGATTGGCCATCTAAAATTGAAAGCTGTTATTAAAGTGGATCATTGTATTGTGAAAATAAAATTGTTCTGTGAGTGCAGCAATTTTTTTCTGTGCAACATCGCAACAGTAATTCTCCATTTGTTTTAAGTGTCAGTACAAGTCCATGGAGACAATGTCATGTCAAACTGATAGAAAAATTATTTCAATGCAACTATGCTATGAGGCATTACCACGTCAAGACAATGGCAAAGGGATGTCAGTAAAAAACCTATGATATGTCAACCTAATGGTTTTCGATGTAGGGATTTGGAGATTATGTAACATTGCCAAGATAATAGCATGCTATCAATGTAAATTATACTACTATTTAAAAGCAGAAAATTAAATCAACCACATATTAAAAAACATCATGTAAAAGCTCAATAAAATTAAAGTTGTATTCATCATCCCTTAAACAACCTGGTGTCAATTGGCCAGATCCATGGTTGATTTCAGCTGGCACAGCTCCACTAACTTACCCTAGCTGAAGATCAGTTCCTATGTTATCGTCCTCTATTAGAAATCCTCTGAACACTAGGAGGTGGAGAAGGGTTCATTTGTATGAACTGAGTGGATAATTAAGCACAAGTATTTCCTTAGATGTAGACTAAGCAAAGTATTTGGATCCTGCTGAGGGTTAAGCTAGCATTTATATTTCAGGTCAAAGCCAGTTTCTGTAGTAGTATCTCTCAGAAGCTGTCCTGGCAAGATACTGGCTTTGCCTAAAGGGAACCTGGAAAGAAGCCTATTCTGTTGAATCCAACCCAGAGGGAAGTTATGGTGACAGTATTAAAAACGAGTCCCATAAATAATGTTTCAGTCTGGGCTGCTTTTGGCCCATTTCCTTTCAACGTGCATCTAGAATTCTATGTCAGCTTTCTAGAAAAAAAAAGGAAAAATATAAATTTTTTATTTTTTTTTTTTGGAAAGCTCATTCCTCTCCATGCTCTGCAGGGAGGCCTCTGCACCACGAGCTCTCCCTGCATCAGAACGCAGTCTGATTACACTTGATGTCAAACAATATGTGCTATGACATGGTTTCTGCTGCACTGGTCATGACAGTCCCTTTGGTAGACCTTATAAATTCAGTTTGCTTGAATATGGACTGGTAGGAGAGTTTATTTCTTTCCCATCCCTGATCACTTTTCTGCTTCTCCTCCCCCCTTTCTTTCTAATTGCTTTCTGCAGAACTTGACTTTTTACATCATGTTGTGTTGGAATATGGTGCCATGACTTCCAGTTTAACCTTGCTCCCCTTAACATCTGCATAAATATAGAATTACTATCTCCCTGTAATTCAAACCAAATGTTGCCTTCACTAAATTTTATAAGCATTTTTATTAAAGTAACAGGAGAAAACTCTGCTGCACTTGCGAAGTTACATCTAAAAGAATGAAATCCACAGTATTACTAAATCTTCGTATTAAAAACCTCACACTTTAGGGGTTTCAAATCCAGGACAGAACTGAACTGTGAAGTTTACTTCAGATTTTTCTGGTATTATTTTTTGTGCATTCAGAAAGGGCATAGGCCAATGAGCTGCTGACCATATTGAACTTCTTTGAAAATCGGTGCTCTACTAGTTGAGTCAGTTCTTATTTAAGAGAGTGAACTGAAAACAAGAACAAGACAATGAGTCTATCTTGTGCTCACTTGCTAAAAATAAAATATGATTATAAAATTATTTACACCTCTTCCTTAGAAGTAATAAATTTATTATAACATGTAAAAGCTGAAAACAAAAACTTTTCTGAGCCTTCTTGGAAATGGATCAATAATGTTAAAGGCTAACATTCAATTGTTTGCATAGCAACAAAACCTAAAATATTGGCAAAGTTTCAAAATCAATGGTTATTGGAAACCAGCTGAAACAGCTACAAGACATACAATTGAGGAAATCACACAGAACCAATTACTCCTACCAGGTTAAACTGTACAACATAAGGAAAATAGTTACTGAAGGTCAGAGGCTGCTTGTGAGAAATACCTGTTTAATATTTTTCTCTCTATTTTTAGAATTAGTTTTTAAACTTAATAATTCCAACAAAACCAATCAAAGTAGAGAAAAAAAAAGGTGGCATCACTGAAGTCTAATAATTTTAATAACAGGTATCCAAAGGTTATCTATAATTTGTATGTAATCAAACGTTTTAGTTTGGAACTGCTGTTTTGAAGCAAAGGATCAGAATTTCCCTTAGCAACATAGGGTCTGTTAGCACAAAAGAAGCAGTGGAAATTTTAGAAAAATTATTATTATGAATCAGTTACTCTTCATTTTGAAGCACAGTCCAACTCCAACATTACTTGAAATCTATTTCTTCTAACTTAATATGAAGACAAGGAGGAATCTGAAAAAGGCTTTCTGATGTCTTTTGTGTCAGATGTTAGTCTCAGGAGTGGGAAAGTTATGAGACATGCATGGCAAGTTCGGAATTTTCTGCACAGGAATATGATCCCAACTTAGTCTTGTGAGGTACTACAGCTGGGCAAGGATGTCTGAAAGTGATATGTTGTGTTAGCACTTGCTATTATGGGAACAGATTGTGGTTTCTTCTTCTAGTTGCTGCACCATTCCCCTTAAGATTTGAGTTTCCTTGTATTTGTTACATCAGCGCATTGCTTTCACATTCAATAATTAACCTTGTTTGCTAATATTTGTTATAAAGTTTTCAGCATATTTGAAATAATTAATGTTAATTGCTGCATGAACTTTGGGTGATCCACCAGGAACAAATTCATTCCAAAAAGAACATTTTCCATTTGAGCACATGGTCATTAAATTACCTTAATCTACTAATCTTTATACCTTTATGCTGTTTCCCTTTTCTTCTGCCAGGAAAACAACAAAAAGACAATTCTCCCAGAATAACCATTGATTTTGATTTCATAGGGAAGAATTCAAGAGAATACATTTTAAAACTTGGAGGCTGGAATTTCCCTAAGGTTAATGGTTAAATAATGTCCATATTTGTGAAAACTAACAAAACCCAATGTTTTGTTATTTTAAATAGGAATTGCTGTGTTAATAATTAGCTGAAAAAATGGGCGCTCATACTTCATCTACCACAGTTTAAATACTGCATATTTCAGGATATGTCCCGAAACTTAACCTCCAAGTGCAAACAACAGGAAACGACTGAGAAGCATTGAAATCATGGGTAAGTAGTATAGCTGGAAGTTGGAATCAAGTCTTTGCTGAATTACTGTATGGTGGGGTTGATAAAGCTACGAAGCTCATACCAATGAATACAGAATCAAGTGCCTTCAGGCTGAAACAAGCTTGAGCACCTTGCCTACCAACTGTTCTTGTGAACGGTTGTGTTCCAGTCTCAACCATCAGCTCTCCCAATGTTGATGGAGGGTCAAGCCTCCGCCTCTGCAAAGCTCTCACTCAGCTTCTCTGCTGGGACGTGCCCTTAGAAGTGTGGTGGAGAGAGACTGGCCGTGAAGCATGCTCAGAGGAGAGCACAGCGCATGTTCTCTTGCAGCGTTGGAGGAGTGCTTGGAGTCCTCTCTGTATTTTGGTAGCTGGGGAGCAACTGTTGTCTGGAGAGCAATAGCAGACTGAGTGCATTACCAGTTCTGCACCCAGGGCACAGGACAGAGAGCTAACAGTAAAGTTATATCCTCTTCATCCTTCCAGCTACCTAGGTACGTGTCAGAATTCTTTCCAAACTGTATAGAAGGATTTTGTATTTCTTATTTCCTTTTAATGGTTGTCTATAGATTATATTTCCAAGTAATGTGTGTGAGGTTTTAATGACCACAAGTCTAAAGCTCAGGAAAAAAACAACAAATTGCTAGATTAACTTGTAAGTTTTTTGGTTTTTAGCAGGCTCTTGGTGAAATTTTATGATAAACTCTGCAGTTAGACACCCGCTGCAGCCACAATGAAATCAGCTGGGAGTAAATGACAGCTGTGTTTACCCATAGCTCTTTTCAGACTTCCAGCTTTTCCTTGACTTGTCAGAGGAAACAACCTTTCTCCAAACCTGCAATTGGCAATTTTCACTCCACTTCTTTGTTGCCCTGATGTGACCTTTATAAGCCAAGGGGTTTCAGGAAGAGAATGAAACATCTGCACAGGAGATTACTGAACAATTTCTGAATATACCTGCCAGATCTGACCATAACAATTTCTGGAAATGATTGGGAGTTCAGTCTGGAGGCTAAACTGATCACTAAGTCCAGGCATTGCTACCAAATTCCTTTTTTTGATGACAATTTCCATGCAAATTATCATTTCTGAATGTACCGTATCTTAAAGCTAAATTAGATTTTTCATGAAACCAATGGGAAAATGAAGAAAGATTTTAATGGTCTTGGGTTCACAGAATAATTATAGCCAGATAAATAGGGCACATACTCTAAGTCAGAAGTTTACAGGACACAATTTTGTATAAAATAAACCAAAAATCTTAAAAAAAACCCTTTTAGTTCATAAAAAATAAGGATTTAAAAGAATTTTTGTACTGTACCAATTTATTTAATTTAATTCAGATGTCAATTAAACTATGATATCTCAAAGCAAAAGTTATCTCAAACACCAGAGTTTCAGGTAATTTGGGTACAATATCATAAATGAGGTGAATGACAAATTTTGGAAAAAACCTAATGTAAATTGCGATTATGTAGTGAATCAAAATCAAGGATCTTCAAGGTTTGCTTAAGCTTAGCTTATAATGAAGCCACCAAATTCCATGTGCCCTGGCAACATAATCTGGTCCATACAGCACACTGTAGGAGCAAAACACCTTGCAAAAGTAAGGTGTTTTTTTGAAGAACGTTTGGAGGCATCAAGGTCTGGTTTGAATTCCTTAAGAAAATCTAGAGAAGAGAATCACCTGCAGCCTGACAAAATGTTAGAGAAGTGCACAGGGCAGCTCCACAAAAGGACTGGGTTTTTGATAGGATGCAGAAAAGAGGCTGAGGATTTTTTTATTCTTTTTGTCAGCTAGAGTAGTATTTCAGATTTATAAGTCAATCTTAAGGAGAAAAATAAATATCAAGCACATGTGTAGTGGTTTTTCTTCCCAAACACAGAACTGAACCAAAGCAATGATAGTGTCTGATGTTGAATGTGCAATGTGCTACAGTGCGAGCTGTTTATAATTCATCTGTCTTTGTAAGCTGTGACTCCAGAACAAGAATTCAGTACAATTTCTGTGAAGGTGAGAGGCACCTCTGACTTGGAAGAAAGACTGAATGGGCGCTTATTTTACAGCTTCCATAGAAACACAAGAAAGTGACTTTAGTTCTGCAGAAGCTGTTTCCATCTTGAAATCCTTTGCTTCATCTATAACACATAGTTATACTGAGGGCTAGCTAGTTTGGGAAAGATGCCTGAAACACCACTATTTTTCAGGTGAGAAATTTGGCAATTATGGTTAATAAACTTCATCAACTTTTTAGGGTAGGCTGGCACTGTTCTTCCACATCCTGGGTTTGCAGCTTCATTCTTAGATGCCAAAAGTCAGAGGAAGAAGGTGAAGGGGCACTGCAAGGTG
Source organism: Leptodon cayanensis (assembly GCA_027564655.1). NCBI lineage: Eukaryota > Metazoa > Chordata > Aves > Accipitriformes > Accipitridae > Leptodon > Leptodon cayanensis. Next base: position 23,544,268 of record JANXJC010000028.1, read on the forward strand.
TGTTAAGGATGGCCTGTCTAGGATTGCTGTCTGGGGTTCTAGTATGAACTCATCCAAATTAAAGCACTTTTAACTTAAGCAGTCCAAGACCAGCGTAAGACCTCAACCAACCACCTCCCAGTTCTACAGAAAATGCATCACTGAACAAGGTGCTCTCAGTGACTTTCCCTCACCTGGGGCACTCTTCCTGCCTTTTACCATCAACTCACACCATGAGATAGGATAGGAGATAACACCTCTTCTCAACATCTTCCATTTGGAGAGGAAAAAGAAAGTATCAAAACATAGCAAAACCTGTGTGTCAATGAATATTTGACTTAGGTCATACAACAAAATCCACCAAAGGCACTGGAGGCTGTGTATAAAGGAGCTCCTGGGCAGAGGGTGTGGGTAGATGTCCTGGGTGAGGCTCATCAAGGTATTTAACCCCAATTAGTGCCCTCAGGGCCCTGATAGTCTGTGGTTCTCTTATATGTATTTCTAAAGACCCTCAAGCAAGTGGTTCTGGTTTTATTCTCACACAGAAGATTTACATCTTTGTGCAGGTTATATGGAACATGCGCAGGGAAGAGCAAGTGAACAAAGTGAATCTCAGTAAAGGTCAGAACTGCTGTATACAGGGGTTGCATTTATTACCGATGCAGGCAGTAAGTTGCTTTTTTTTCCATCTTCTTTACAAGGGAAAGCAAAGTTGTACACCTATAAGCTCGTCTACACAAAAAGTTGCTCTATTTCAATGAAAAGCATATGTTAAATCAAATTAGGAAATGGTCAAAAGATGCTAAGAAATCAGTGTAAAATAATCTGAAAAGCTATAGTTGTTACCTTAGGATTGATCATACTGCTTTTTAGGCTATTAACTTAAAATTACTTGGTTGATTGCTTGCTATTCTCTCAGTTGTACCCCCAGGAATGACTCACACACACTGAAGCAAACAGTTGTGACAATGAAAAAAATTACTTCCTCAAGCAGCATGTTCTGGCTGTCTGAAACAGGTGCAATAGAAGTGAATTTAAACACCCACTTCAGCCACTATAGCTGAAGTGTAAGCATAGGCCCACCTGCGCCCATGGTCTGAGGGAGGATGTAATAACCACATTGGTTAAGAATCAAATGAACATTTGCTCTGTGCTTATCCAGGGTTGTTGCAGATTGTGTTGGCCTAGAGTTCCATACTGATGATTTTACAATTTCCATTACAATCCAGATGAAGCGTGTACCATCAGTTCACTCTCAAGCACACTTTTGCCAAAGTTCTAAAGGTTTCTTTTACTGAACTTCTTTAAACTTGAGACATCCTCATGATGTACTATTTTGCTTTCATTTATTTCTGAAAACTGCAGCATTTCTCTGAAGCGTTTTTTTATTTATGTAAACAAGTTTTTATTTAATTAAAATAATAATTGAAAAACTGTAATATGGAAAATATCTAAAAACGCTCAGGTAAGCATACTTTGATATTGTAATTAAAGTTTTCTTTGTGTTTATTTTTGTTGTCTATATTTGTTTTGATAAATCTCTTTTTCACTAGTCAAAGTATAGATGTTCCCATCCAAATATACACTCTTCCAAATGAAATGTGATAGAATTCATTCTACTTTCCTGTTTTGGCCATTTTTTTCTCCTTTTGAACTTATTCTATGCTTTAAACAGTCAAAAGAGAACCTATGGGTATAATTTATTTTACTCTCAATAGTGCACATTGAACTTGGAGGCATTTTGGTGTCATATAAATTGTACACAGTACAATAGAATGGCAGTAGGTCACTATCCTCTTAAAAGAAACTCCAAAGAAAATGAGGTGATCTTAACATCAAGTGGGCAATCAGTAAATCTTACAGTGATGCTACCAATATTAAAGCTAAAATGTTACTGTGAGGGCTTGTCTGCCCTAGAGGAGACAAAGAGGTTATAACCACTGGGTGAAGTACTTTGAAATACGGGTAAATTACTTTGTGATCACATACAAATGTGCTTGCTCTGTTTGGCTTGTTTTACTAGAACTGTGTGTATTAGCTCACTCAGAAAACTTATTGTCTATCACTTGGTTTCTTCCTCAGAAGATAGACAGGTAAAAACTGCTGGAACTGCTGCCTTTGAAAACTTCCCCACTAAAAAACTCCACTAAGAAAAGGATGACCTATCTATTTATTTTTATTAATTGGCCTATTTTAATTAATTAATGAAAAAAAAAGTCCTAGGCTGTCATGAAATGTTTCAAAATTGTCAACAAATATATTTTTATTCAAAATCAATATTTTTATTCAAATCCCAAATATTTCTTGTATTTTTAATGTTGAAGAGAAATTGATTTGGACTTTTTTCATTCTGAAGAAGTTAATAAAGTTGCTGTACTGAGGCTTTGGGATCATCAAGGAAGTTTACTCACTGGAAGGACTGGACAGCAAGACAGATGAGGAAGAACTGGAGACAGATTTTCAGAAAGGCATCCCATATTGCCAAGTAAGGCTAATAAAACCATGACTCATACACACTGGAATGTTACCTCTCCCAAAAGTAAAGGCCAAAAGCGAGTAGATGGTTTCATTGCTCTGAGAACTGTAGAGCAATTAGATGAACCATCACAGTCAGTATACTCCCTTGTTGCTGTAGAATTAAAAAATCCAAACATCTAACTATGCATGAAGTACTGAGTGAATGAATATGTGAAAATGACTCATGCTACCTACAAAGAGAAAAATTATCAGGGATATGGCTGACCATCTCGATTATTTTTCTATATTTTCATTCCTTTTTTAAATATGTTTCTCTTAGGGATTCTCAAGAAAACAGAGCCCATGACTACTCTTATTCACTTTTCTTTTTAGGATGCACTCTTTCTGCAGAGTCTCAAGGATCTTATTAGCACCTGATGTGTTTGATATGAAAAAAACCACTATATTTGTTGGTTTGCAGCATAGTAAAGTCTATGAAGCTAATGCTTGACTTTAAAACAGAAAGAACAGAAGGACATAACGAGATACTCAGAGGATCTTTAAAACGAATGGCATAGTTGTAGGGCTGTAATAAAATAGAAATGTTGAAGATATTTATGGAGATGACATAGTTTGGAAAAAGCTTAGCAAGGCGAAGATGCTACAGCTGACAAAGATGATCAGGTGATCAGCATACACCAGGCCTAAATCTTATAGTGGTCAATGTTGATATGATCTACTCTTTCTTGAATAATTCATAAACAAACCAGTTTTTACTACAATAGGTCTTGTCTTGTGTATTTCTTATGTCTTCTTACAAAAACTTCTGGAAACTACATTCACTGTTCTTGTTACCCACTCACAGAACCCACATGTTAAAAGTCATACAGTTAAAAAACAAAGTAGAAAATAATGATACTAATAATATGACTCAGAAATATGTCAGAAAGAACAATTTGCTTTTCATTAATAAACTATGGATTGTATACTTTGAAAAAGCAAGGGAAAGATATGCAAATATGTCATCTTTGTTTGCAGTCATCACAATATTGTTAAAATTCATGACAAACATGTCTAGCCAATAGCAGTATCAATTTTTATATTTTACATAATTTAATGTAAGAGTTCTTTTTATTATTGATTTAATGATGACATAATTTAATATATATGAGCCCTTCTTTGTAACGCATTTGCTTGTCTCTTTCCTGTTTAATATCATTTGATCACATTATGTAGAAGATATTATAGCCATTATGTCAAAGCATTAATGTCATGGGCAGAATAATGTCAGTTTTTAGTAAAATGTTATTAATACACATTTATTTTAATGTCTTTACAGAAAGAACTCTGGAGTATTAATAGCTCTACCTTATCTTTACATTACATGCTGTGTATTGCAGAGTGTTTCAGATATGAATCAGAGAAGTCATTCATCTTGATTTTAAAAAAATCTTGTGACTAAAAAAAATAGTTTAAACTTCCAAATTTGTCCTACATTAATTGGTAGCAACAGTTCAGGGAAATTGAAATGATACTTCAAATTAGGTTGGTGACAACAAAATGCAGTTGAAAAAGTGAATTTTCCATTCCTTGCATGGAAGGCATCTAATTCTTTGTGCAGACAGGTTGGTCCCAGCAACATTCATCATGCTTGATGTTGATAAATTTATCTCATGTATGGAAAGATTACACACAATTGACAAAATGGGCAAGGCTTGTATAATAACTAGCACTGAGTGAATAACTGATAAAGAATTGTGGGAAACCTTGTAGGAGAATAAGAGAAACTGCATTAAAAAGTACAACTGTTAGTATAAGGCACAACTATT
>JANXJC010000028.1:23548632-23579766 GCA_027564655.1 Leptodon cayanensis
CTATTGTTTAGACGCGTGGACAACGCATGTTAACCAATCACCATATAGCTTACGTGTGTATAGATATCAGACTCATACATAACCGAGTGTTGCGCAGTTAATAAATCGGAGAAACCGTTTGATCCACAGTATCTGTGTCGGTCCGTTTTCTCCCGAGGGCGAGACCCTGGCGATGCGTCGTTTTCCCTAGATTGTTGCAGCGGAGAAAGTGCGGCAAAGAATAATTTATTTAGCAGAATTAAAATATCCCTGAACTCTTTTTTTTTTTTTTTTTTCTTTTCCAGTGTGGACAATCTCTTCAGTGAACAATGTTTATTATACTGGTTATTTGGACAGGATGGACTGACAAACAAGCTGCATCCATTGTTGGGAGTAAGGCCAAAGCTTGTGGCGGCAGGATCTAAGCTTTGGGCTAGAAGCTGGGATTTCCATCATTCCCCTCCTTCAGGAATGGAGAAGGAAGGAGTTCTGGTCCAGCCTGGAGCAGGTAGGAAAAGGAGAAAGAACCAGGTTCGGAGCTACCCTGGGTGGTTTATCTCTAAGGAGAGAACTAGCAGCAGCATGGAGTTCGTTTTGTAGGGGACACAGAAGTGCTTGTTCCATCAAACTACCTGGTGTGTACTTTTCCTTGAGAATAATTCATTTATAAATACTCACCACAGGAAAAAAATTACAGTCCCTTAATTAGAAGGCTATGCGATATTTTTCCTTTTCTTCAGAGTGACCAACACAACTAAATGAAAGGGTTTCCTATTTTAAAGTTGAAGAGTTGCGTGTGAAAAGTTCAACTGATATTATTGTCTGCTAATACTGTTTTTTGAAATTCACTTGTGAATATGCAGGTTTCACAATTTGTATGTGTGCTTTGCAAATATTCAGCTGTGCAATGAAAAAATAAAGGAAATTATCTAAGTAACCCAGTTGACTTAGTTCTCAAACCAAGTGAAACAAAGTGCTCACGGGATGTCATTGGGAAAACTGGCTTCTACCTGGTGGGTAACAAAAACCAGTTGTGAGTTTGTTTCCTGAAACATCAAGGTTAGGTAAAAAACACTTAGCTATCACACAGGTAATAAGAAAAATAAGCTTGAGAAATCTGACAATGCAGGTTTTAAAGCACTGTAGCTTAATGTTTAATCACAGTTCAGGATTTCACGGCACCTCACATTGTTGACCTGGCTGTTTCCAGCTGGTCAGCTATGAATCTCAGCAGCTGGGAAGGATTTAAGAAATATGACATTTTAGGTGCTAATTTTAATGCAGATTTTTTAGTACATTTGATTGCTCATTGGCATGAAAATACAGCTCTATGTTCTTTATTTACAGGATTTGTGTGGGGATGGAATTTTTATCTATGTAGAAGATAACACTAAATTCTGTAATTTATAAACATTTCATTTCAATATTTTTTTTGTGTAGATTTCACCTTTGGATATTTCCCATTTTCAGATTGTTCCCTCTTCTTATATCATTTAGTACAAAAATACCACTTCTTCTAGATTTTATTTTGTTTATTTAATAATATCTCATGCTATCTGCAAGAGTTTACTTACTATAGTTTATAACACAAAAGACAGCTTCTCCCCTAACACCCTCTCTGTAATTCCACTGATCACTCTATATTTTATTAGTTACTCTGCATACATTTGACTAGGCCTTCTATTCAGATCTGATCTATTGTTTGCCCAGTCTGTTCATGCACACAGAAAAACTGATCTATTCAAAGCTGATTTGTTTTAAGTACAAGATATTTAGTATTATATTCAAGTTTACATTTTCTCCTGAAAACTATTGTTATTGTAAATGTTAAAAGCTGCTTGTCCGGCAACATGTGGAAAGATTGATGCCTTCACTTTCACTTTTCTGCACCAACTGCCATTAAATACATTTCAAATTTCTGTCTGAGCATTTTCCAGTTCTTTGCAAAGTTATTATCAGACTGGCTGAGGTGCTATTTTTTCCCTTTTGGGTTTTCTCCAACTCACAAACTGAGAGTTAGATTTAAGGAATCTGCAGTTGGTACCATGAACAGAGCCCAGATTTTGTCTGGTATTTATTACTTCATGACTTTTTGTCTCTTCTTTCAGCTCTTATGCAAAGATGGTTTATGGTTCTATACAATACTGCCTAAAAGTCCCATTCAGGAACAGGACAAGAGAAGTATACACATACGCTAAAATTAGATGAGTTTGTAATCCAGGTTAACTATCTCTTGATTACAATTGTCATGCAAAATTAGCCAAAATTAGGGCAATGGTTTTGTGTATTTATGTGTTTATGTGTTTGGGTTGGGATTTCTTTGTTGTTGTTGTTGTTGTTTGTTTGTTTGTTTGTTTTTACTGCTAATTTGAAGTCCTAAACCTGGAGTTTGCTGAGTGAACCCTTATCAGAGAAGAGGAACAGTATAAACAGGTTCTTACAGAACAAAATATCTTTACTCTTTGTGAGACGCTGAATTGTTACCTTGAGCTGTTTGTCTCAAAGATTGTTAGGTGTGAGAGACTGGACTGTCATCTCAAGACATTTATCTCAAGGATTGTTTGATGTGAGAGATTGAACAGTGAACTATTTATCTCGAGCCATTTGTCTCTGGGATGGCCCATCTAAGCAGGACATTCATCTGTCCATAAGGACAATTACTAGGCCACAGAGGTATACAGGGGAGGAGATGGGCTGGAGCTGACGAAGCATGAGGGAATGTGGAGACTACCATTCTCATGGAAACTGTAGTCTTTGAGATAAGATACTGGTTTCTGGTGGTCATGTGATAGACAAAACCTGCAGCCTGTGAACAGTGCATGAACAGTACATATGTGCATGCATCGTCGAACTATGCCCTATAAAAAAACATGGAGACAGCCGTGGTGTGCACCCACCACCAAAGAATTGAAGACTGAGGACCAACAGGATGCCGCTGGATCCCTGGTGGTGACTATCCTTGCAACTCTATCCCAACTGCTTGTTTGATTTCTATCTTTTCTTCCATTCTATCCTATCACTACTATTTTCTACTTTTGATACTTTTGATAATAAAAACTCTTTTGGATATATGACATTTGACCTCGTTTGTGTCTTAATCGAGCTCTTGGGATCATACTGAAACCTTCCCTGACATTGGATTGGGACACTCTTTTTTTCAAGTTGGTTAGAGTAGAAAGATTAATCAACATAATGCCATGCAAAGGTAAATGTATTTTCTGAAGTTATAAAATGATCTGATTTTGGAAAGAGCTTTCTGAAGTAGGAATGTTCTCTCTACTGATACAGCTCAATTGAATCACAGAATCATAGAATCATTTAGGTTGGAAATGACCTTTAAGATCATCGAGGCCAACCATTAACCTAACACTGCCAAGTCCACCACTAAACCATGTCCCTAAGCACCACATCTACATGTCTTTGAAATACCTCCAGGGATGGTGACTCAACCACTTCCCTGAGCAGCCTGTTCCAATGCTTGACAACCCTTTCAGTGAAGAATTTTTTCCCAATATCCAATCGTAACATCCCCTGGTGTAACTTGAGAATGAGAACTGCTGGATTAAAGAGAAGCAGCCTCAAAACTGAGAAATGGTTTACAGCAACTGAAACACTCAAGCCTTTTCCATGAAAGAAAGAAGGTTCATCTGCATTGCTCTGGTCAATACAACAGACACCTTTATGTGGGTAGAAGCCAGGAATATAATTGAAAATGACCTCTCTTGTGGCTAAGAGTGAGAATTATTATGGGAATCTGGGAAGATTTTATTATTACAAGTTACCACACACAGATAAGGAAATCAAAACAGGGTAAGTAAACTCCTATTAGACAATGTTAGAGAATAATAAAAAAGAATGTTCACCATCTGGAGAAGACTGAAAAAAAGAAGTCTTAGGGACTGGATTGTACCTAGTGGACATGTTTAGGGACTTAGACGGAAATGCTTAGGGTCCAAGACGAGAGCTGGATAACTTCAAGCAAAGCTTCTATTTAAGGCAAAATTTCCTTCTGTCTTGTTTTTTGTTTGTTTGTTTGGTTGGTTGGTTGGTTTTTGTTTGTTTGTTTGGTTGGTTGGTTTTTTTTTTTTTCAGTGAAGTGATAGAGCAGGGAGGACTCTTGGGTATGTACACCATTTCCATCAAATTCTCTAAGATGGTCTACGGAGTCAAGAAGTCTTTTCCTTACTTCACTTCTAGTACAAATTAGTACATTGCTTCAACAAGGATGGAGAGTATTTCCATTCCTTCAGCTCCATAGCATATGGCTATGTCATTTTACAGCAGAATATAGCCCCAGTCTGTCCTTCCTGGAGAATAAACTTGACTGCCCTTGAATATTTTCACACTAAAGACATAATTTAGTCTTTAATTTCTTGAATAGCTGCTCTAACTACAAAAAATAGGTTAAGCTATCTGTATATTTTTAAAGTAAACAATAGATGATCCCAGTGCCAACTCAATGGTGTTAGTGTTAATACTGCAAGGACCACTTGCATTAGTACTGCTTTCTAGGGGTTGAGATTCCTCTTCACACGCTACAGAATCCTGGTGGAGTTCAGATGTGAAGTGCACCACAAGTTCTTATCTTAATATTTCTGTTCATGCTTTGTCAGAGATTAGTTATCTCAGCAAAGCATTACTTTACATTGTACGAATTTGTACTAAACCTTATCTCTCCCGATTGCTTAGCTTTACCCCTCTTCTGTTTCTTCAAGTTATTTAAGTATAATTTTAGCTTCACTACCACTTTTCATCCTCTGCTCCAACTACTGTGACTTTTCTTCAAGTATCCTCTCTTACACTATTTACTCTTGGCTAAATAAACTGTATCATTCCCATAACCACAACAGAAGTAATCTGAAAACATATTGAATGAATAAACATAATATTCATGTTGTTTATGTCTATAATGCTTCTGTCTTTTTTATTTTCTCTGTAACTCTATTGTCTGGTGATTGCGCATCACACAATGGGCCTAGTTGACTCTTGTCTCTCTTTCTATTACTAGAACTATATTTCTGTTACGCTAATTTCTATGCCTGCTTATACTTTTTGTTTTACGTTTTAACCTATAGCTCACTCAAGTTCCCATTTTAGCTTGTTTTGTCCACACTGACAAGTGAGATTATCTGATCAGGAGTGAGATGAGAAAAAAGGGAGCCTCATTAAAGAAGAGGAGGATAGCCCAAGAATCACAAAATTAAATGAGAAAGTCTCTGGTTTATCTAGGTCTTGCAAACTGGCATAACTTTCAGCAGTTCTAACAGTTGGATCAGAAGCAGTTGCTAGCATTTAAGTCTTTTATGATTGTCCTAAATTGTTGTGGATACAAATATTTTTCTTTTACTAAGGAACAGCAGAACCATAACAGGCCTTGCTTTCTAAAATCTATTTCTTCAGCGGCAATATTTTTTTCTGAAAATTACGCTATGGTAGAGCTTACTCCTGTCTATATTTTCTCTAAGGTTCCCTGAGATTCAATGTCTGCATTTATTTCTGCTTGACAGGCTAGGATGAAATCATTCCAATATATTATTTGTTTTCTCCTGAGTGAGCTCCAGTGAATGTTTGGCTCAAGCAATGCAATGACAGTAAGGCCTCAGATAATTCTCCCTTTATGCCTTGTTGGCGATCACCATAAGCTACTGTAAGTTCAATTTAATGAAAACCCATTGCTGCATCAAGTTCCATTCCTGTCCAAACAGAACTGAAACCCCTTTGGTTCAATGGAACGGAATAAGAAATGCTAATAATAAGAATATAATGCTATCTGGGGGGAGAAAGGATCCATACTTGCTGTACCTTTTTTCGTCCAGGGTGTCATAGTGATTCTTTTGAAATTGCTTTTCTTTGGCATAACCTTTCACTCTCACTCTTGAAAAACTTAAATTGTTCATTTCCTGAGCTGCAAAGAATGGTTCACTAGAGATTTAGGTATGATCAGACAAGCCCCTTAGAATTTTTCAGGATCACTATCGTTTGCCTGTAAGACTTGCAATAAGGGAAAAGTTATGTCTAAGACTGAAAAGCAGAGGGGTAATCACAGCTACGCCTACATAAAGATTCACTATATTAAAGTTTTCTGACTTGTCAGAGTCCCAGTTGGCCTAATGAAGTGAGTCCTGGCTACTGTGAGTTGACGTGTAGTAGTAACTCCTATCATCTTTCTGTGAAAGCAGAGACCAAGTACTGACTTTGAGTAGTACATGGCTTTTGCCACCTGATTGGGGCCCAAAGAGTGAGTACATTGGGTAAGCAGCATAAATAACAGTATCATAGAAGATTAGTTAAAATGACATTTATTATACAGCTGGAATTAGCAAGGCAGAAGGCTGCTTCATTTCATCAACAAAGTGCTGATGCTGCTAAAGGTTATAATTCTTGCTGATATGTTAACTACCTACTGTATCCCTGTATAAAGAAATAAATCATAGTTACATACATTTTAGAATATGTGGAAATTAATCTGTATAAATCTAAATCTAAAGACTGGCTTTCTTATGCTCTGTTATTCTGCCTTCGTCTCTCTTGATTCCAGTGGAGTTCAATGCAGAAATTATTTACCAACATTAATCTGTGTAAATAATTAAGACTGGAGGGAGAAAGGCTGAGAGGGAGTATGATTTTTAGGAATCGTTTTTTCCTCTCTCATTCTGACAATATCTGGAGCTGTGAAAAGGAAGGAACTCATATTATTTCATTCATGCTTTTCCACCTTTTCTCTAGACATTTTCTTCACTTGACTCATCTTTAGGTAGATATACAGTTTTAAGGATCTTATAGCAGTTCCCTAGTCAAGGGGAGACCTGATAGTGGTCTCCCTGGCTGATCAGCAATACTTTTTCAACAGAAAGTTGAAACTGTTAGCATACCTTGGAAGTCTGGATAAGTTCCACACAGTCATCCAGAACTAATAGCAATTCTAGGGTTATCCTGGCTATTTCTTTGTCCATTAAAAGCCAGCAAACAAACATAATCATGACGCCAAAGTTATGTTTGCCCTACAGCACATTTCCATAAAATCAAATGTGAAATTTCAAAGGAATAGAATTAGTAATATTCCATGAAAAAAAATGGACAAGTTAAAAGATTTTGAAATAGATTCTCATCCTGGTGTTCAAGAAAGTTTAGCTGGGAAAATGCTGTGGATGTTAAAAATGCAGATTGCTGCCCTAATAAAGGATAACAGCTCATTCCAAACAGTCACCATCCATCATGGAAATTCATATTTATGGACTTCTTTGCTGCAGTCTATGGCTCTGGTATACCCTTTAGTAAGCAGATTTTAGACAAAATAGAGAGTTACAGTATATTTATAACCTTCATAGGTCACTGATCATTGATATGATGTGCTGTTATGGCCCTTAGATGTTTCTGCTATTGGATGACTTGTCTCTTAAGAGATTATTTCACTATCCAGCATTCACAGTGAAATCACCCACTGAGTAACCCTGTGAAAATACTGCTGCAACCTACTGTGTACAAAAACCTGGTAATCTTTGCCAAGTAATCTGTTTGCTTTTATGTTCTTTAATCTATTCATTTAGGACTGAAGCACTCAAATTCTTAATAGAAAAATAAATGAAATAAACATTGAAAACCAGATCCACTAAAAAGAAAGTGTTTGCAGTGCCTTTTTACCCTGCTAGAATTTCAAATGACGAAGCAAAGGTAGGAAAATACAGAAAAATGTGCCAGCCATGTGGAGAGTGCATCTGCTTTAGCAATTTAATTCGAATCAGCGAAGAGCTTTGGAAATGAAACTCCCAATTCTTTCTGCTTACTCCACTTCATTTGCATTTCAGAGTGCTCTTGAGGCATGGATTTCTTTTGGACGAAACCTCACCAAAGGATCTGCATCAAGGTGGCCTCTAACTATTACTGGAAGTTTGTCCTTGAGAATGGTCCAGAGCTACTCCAGCATAACTGCTACACATGAGAGGTAATGAAACATGTGTGGTGTGGATGTCAGGCCCTCAGCACCAAGTTTTCTGCTCTGCTAGCCTGCTTCTATCATGCCATAGTAGTTGCTAATGTAGAAATACCCTAATATTTTCAATGCTAACTGTTAACTAATAGAGAAGTGCTGTGTACTATCAATATTTGCCTTGACGAGTCATACATGACTGGGTCAGTCTGAAACCTGTAATATCAGATTACTGATGTTTGAACCTTAAAAAAAAAAAAAAAGCTAAATATTAATCATTGCACTTGCCTGTAGAGGTTGCTCAAACTCATCTAATTCTCTTTGGCCAGAAATAGCTTGAGGTCAAAGCTAACAGGAATAATGAAGTATCTATTGCTTCTAAATTCCAGCTGGAATAAGAAAACCCTCAATTAAAACTTTTCCTGCAGTAGTCCTGTATATATGCTTTCAGTAAGGATATTGTAGTCTGCAGATTGCCTTATCCATCTTTGTTAGAAAGAGGATTTTACATTAATGTTAGATGTGAGGCAGTCTTTGGGAAATAGATTTCAGAAAGTTCATGTGCAGTAGTTTCCTAAACTCAAATAGATTTTCATTTGTACTTCATATTTGGACAAACTTGTGAAGAAGCAAAGAGAAAAGGAAAAAAAAGAATGGACATAGACCATTATTTCTTCTCTAACTCATTACAGATTTTTTGTTTTCAAATATGTCTATAATAACATATAAGGAAGAGATATGGGAAGATGACTTTTGGTTTTGCTTTTTTTTCCTTGAAGCACAAAATGAGGAAAAAAAGGAAAAAATCTTTTATTTGTGAAACATCATAAGATTTGCTTGTGAAGTACATAAGGGGAATTACTTCTTTTCATGATTAATATAAAAAAATAAAATGCAAACATGGCTTCTCTATTGAGTATTCCCTCAATTTTTATCTCTTCAGCCTCGAAGCATATTTTGTTAATAAAACTAATTTGTGTTCTAAAAAATGAAACCTGTGTTTCTGCAATAATTGCTGTACGGAATCCGAGAGAAATAAATGTTCAACTATGTATATCAGAAGACACAGAGGCTTGCACAGTGTTTCTTTTACATCTTTGTCCATATAGCAAGATTATGTAGTTACTATCCACAATAATTTAGTACTATTATATAAAGAAAGACCAAGTCAGCCAAAAACATTGACGTCAGCAGCTGTTATAACACTGAGTTATAACATCGTTAGTCTGACAAGAGTATGCTGATAGATTAGCGTAATATAAGATCATACTGAACCAGTCTCACAGATTAACCAAAACAGAGCCCCTGCCAGGTTAAAATGGCTCAAGAGGTCAGAGACAGTGAAATACATCTAAAATTATATGAAATAAAGAAGCAAAATTAGGTAAATAGGTGTGTGTATGTATATGTGACAGAGAAAACAACGTGGCGAACAAATACCTGGCTGCTTTGTGGCTGGTTCTTCCATCTTCTGTGTAGAAACAGTTGCTGTTCTGTGGTTACTTCAGACAGTCAGGTAACAGAACTCACTATTAGACTAAAAGCCTTTGACAACACAAAATAAAGCAGGCAGGCTGAGGTTTCCTGGGTAAGTTTTTAGCTGGCACAGAAAGTAGAAATCTATCCCAATGTCCTGCTTTTTCAGAAGATGAGATATTTTGCAATATGAAAGCCAGAGATGAAGGATGCAGCCAAAATGTACTGTAACATTCATGCTTCTCTAAGCTATGTCTGGAAGAAAAGAGTGCTTGCTCTTTCACATGTGGTTTTGACTGTCCTGGGTTCACTAATTCCTATGTTAGCATTTTGAGATGACAGAAGGGATATGCCTTTGCAAAATGCTGTGTTTAGGTAAGCTTGTTTTAAATTTGCTGTGAAATTGTATCTCTTTTATTGAGAGAGTGAAGTTTTTAGGTGTAAGGTGAATCAGGTGTTTAGCTGTTTAATGGAGGACCTATTAAATAGAGAATTTTGACTCAATAAAAATAATTTCTTCTCACTCTTGCTCTGCCACTCTTCTACTCTACTACTTTTTACATTCCCTGATTACTTTTTGCTGCAGTCCTATGCTAAAAATTTGAATGATATTTAAAAGAGTCCTTAGTCCTCCATATTGCAGTCACACAAATGCATATATGACTGCCATAAAATGGAAAATGTGCAATCGGATAGTTCATTAAGAAGGCTTTAATATGTCACTCAGACCTTCTACTATCTGCCAGGCAAACCTGAGAAGTTCCTCTGAACAGCAGAGGTGCTGCTCAAAATAGAGTAGACATCTAGGTGAATCTTTGAAGACTGTGACTCAGGGAGTTTTGAGGTAGAAAAATACCTCAAAGGTCAAGTCCCAAAACTGAGGGAGAGAAGACAACATTGCTTCAAGAATTGAGGAGGAGAATTCAGGACTTGTCCTTTGAGCAATTTAGATTTCTAAAAAGAACCAAGAGAGACAAACAATCCAACAGCTGCTTTGTAAAGCAGGATAACAATGCTTCCCTTACCTTTACTTAGAGAGTTATCAGTGTCAAGGCTGCTCATGGAACTATATTTGCTGTTGTGTAAGGATGAGGTCTGTAAATAAGTACATCAGACAAAGAAAATACCTGATTTAGGTTTCTGCTTCAAATTGCAAAACAATCTAAGGCCACCAAAATGTAGTATATCTTGAGAAAAGAAAAATTTGTCTTGATTACCCAGATACTGGGAACTAACAGATATGTAATGGAACATATATTTCAGAATTTGACGCTATTTGATCAGTTTAGACTTTACAAAGGTCAACAAACAAATCATATTTAATAAGCAAAATAAAGAAAATTGTGCCAATGAGGGTATTGAGTTCTTGTACAGTTTTCTGGAAAAACAGGGTAGAGAGAGTGCAGTAAAGATCTAAAATGGTGAAGAATTCTTACTGAATCTAGTGTTTTTGCAGTGTATAATATTAATTTTTACTACTTATCTGTACATGCAATGACCTCCTCATTTTAAAGATAAAAATAATCTGGATCCAGTTTTAAAAAGTTTTTGGAACATTTTTGGTGTTTACTTAGCCCTGTTTTGTACAAGACAGATCAAAACTGCAGGAATTGGAGCTTTTCCAGGTTCAAATACAGTCTCTACTTGCATCCTGCAAAATTTTAGAGCAAGATTTGATCAAATGTCATCTCCCTAATTCTGCATCTCTCTGTGGGGGGCAGAAAGCTCCAGCCAAGATCCAGTCACAGACTAGCTCTGACATAGTCATAGATGTATCAAGACATCAGGACATAGCTCTAAATTCACTGAATAAACATAGCCTGAATCCCACAATGGACAGCACTAGGAGAATCATTAAGTTTTTAGATTTCCATAGATTAAGATAAGAATATTGTTGGATCCCACAGTAGTTCTTGATATTGGTCCAAACTGGAGTTACTTGGTTTTTAATGAAATTACAAGTGGAAAATGCAGAAAGCTAAGGAATCTACAGTATATTTCTAGCACTGCAGATAGCTTTAGATTTATAATTAATCTTGGATAATAGAAAATAAGGCTGGAAGATGTCTCTAATTACCACTTAGTTGATCTCTGGGTAGAAAGATTGTCAACTACACAGTTGATTGCTGATCAACTGCCAAATATAACCAAACATTTCCTGACATATGGGAGACCTCTTCTTAAAAATGTTCAGTGATGAAGGTTCTCCTACTTCCTTCTGTGATAAATTTCAGCATTTGAATATCATTAAACTGTTGTTTCCAATATCAAAGCTAAATCTCCCCTGCTAATAGTAATTTATCTAATTACTCTTCGCGCTATCCCCAAAAAACACAGGGAAGCAGTTTACTGCTCTTTGCAGAAACTTTTTACATATTTGAACGTTGTTAACAAATGTCCTTTCAGTCTTCTCCCCTCTAGAGTATAAGAACCCAACTGTTTCTGTATCTTTAATAGGTCATATTTTATAGACCCTCCAATGAGCCATGTTTTCTGAAATAATATCTTGAGGACATGCTAAGTCTATTTTTTTAATTGGAAACTCAGAAGACAGTGAGATTAGTTCAGTCATCCACTCAAAGGTAATTACCTGATATTGGATGTAAACTTTCTACTGTTTGCAGATATAAGCAGCAGTAATCCCCAGCAGACTCCATCTAAGATATTTTCTCCTTTTCACATGAAGTAACCAGTTACACCACAATGATGATGATTCCATAACATATTCTCATCTGGCATTTATTTTGGTTTGTGCTTGTTGTAAGAGTAGAAAAATGAGTGGCAGGTTCCAGTTACTATGAGAAGTCACACTATAACAACAACAAAAAAAAAGGGAAACACTTGAAACAGGAAAGTTTACTTCACTTTATTAACATTTGACACACCTGTCTTGGCACTGGAAGTAGTTACATGAGTTAAAGGTGTCACTTTTATACTTGAAAACTGTAAACCAGTCATCTTTGACTCATTTCTCATTTTCTCTTGTTTTGTGTTTTTTCGTTTTTTGGTTGGGTTTTTTTTGTGTGTGCATGTGTATTTTGTTTGTTTGCTGCTGTTTCTTTTTTTTTTTTTTTAAATGGGAAGAGATTTGGTAATGACTTATTTTGCAACACATATCTGCAAATATTACTGTTTTAACACAGCTCATGTGCTAAACTATGCAACTTGAATTTTGCTGGTTCTGTTCTAGATTAAACCAAGATTTATTCTGACATATGGCAGCCCTCCCCAAGCTGGAGAGGGTTCTTCTTGGGAGCTGTGTATATTTTGAGGGCTGGCAGAAGGTGAAGCCTTGGAGCAGCTTCATGCTGTCCCGGTAAGGAGGGCAGCAGCTGATGGGGCTGTCATTATGCTTGTTAATGCCCTCATCCTAGCCCAAGAGCAGAACCTGCGGGATATTCTGCATAACTACAGCTGCTGACCCAACTACTCCCTGATAGGTGGGACAACAGAAACAAGGTCAGTGTTATCTTTAGTTTTATGTCTGTCCCAGTCAGCAGACAGTTAGTAGAGAGATCTGCATGGAGTGTCCCCTTGGTTTCACCTCCCAAGGTCATGCACAAGCCTGGAATACTTTCAGTCTGGTGAATTTTTTTCTCCCCCTTCTCCTTCTTTCTCCTTCCCTTCATCTCAGGGAGAAGAATATGTGTGATATGCTCCCTGAAAGTCTAGTTCTGACTCTCTCATTCCTGGGATGGAAAGGCAGAAAAGTAGTAGCTAGAGTGGTACACTGATTAGTTCCAGCTCCTGTAAGGGTTGAAGTTGGGGCCATGCAGGTTCTTGTGGCTTTCCAAGACAGGAGGCAAAACTGCTGAGGTCATTCCATTTTCCCATTTATTTCCTTTACTTCCTTCCTGAGATGAAGGGTAGGGAATTACATGGACTCCTTACCTCTCTTCCTTCTTTCTTGCTATTTTGTCTTCTTTTTCAGTGCCTCTACTCTCTGAGTAGAGGGCGGGTGTATATTTATGTTTGAGTGTCCAGGTTACAGTAGAAAAGAAGCAAAGTCCTTTCTAAAGAACAAAAGAACAACCAATAAAGAACAACAAAACTAAATCCTTTACAAAGCTCATTATCAATTCCCTCAAAGCTTATTATTGTAACTTCACCAGCTTGAAAAAGCAGAGGATAATTATTTTGCTTGACTAAACTGTGATATTTCTACGCTGACTTCCGTGATCTTGCTGCAGGCTGACAGGCAACATAAAACAAATGAAGCTTGTGTAATAAGTCAATCATCATTGAAATTGGTACTATGCATATGAAGTATGTCTTATTTGCACACTTATTCCATTGCATGTCCTATAATTTAAAAAATGCTAGGTAATTTTCTAGTCTCTGTTCAAATCTGGATGGACTACTTTACAAGTGTAATTGGGTGTCTGCAACCAAGCTGGGGGTCAAAGTTCAGAGGCAATAATGTAGAAAAGAATCTATATGTTCAGAAACTCAATTTTTTAGCAAATACCGGGTATCCTTGAGGAATTAGATATTTGAAGGTAGAGGTATAGTTGTACTGGATTATTTGGAAAGGGTTAGGATTTCTCTCAGACTGCTTGAGACTGAAGTGCTTTTCCTGATGGTGTATTAACTATAAAGACCCTTTTTGGGCTTTGAGCATAAGATATCTTTCATTTAACTAGTTCTTACCATTCATTCCATTGTCCTTAATTTCTTTTTTGTGTACTTGTAATATACATAATTTTTTGAATTCTAATATCATCAACATATTACAACTAGAAAAAAACAACTTATCACAATATATACTCCATAATGGCCTTGCCATGAGGAGGTTTTATCAGAAAAGGTCATATGCTTATTAATATTTTCATTAGGGGTTTGCTATCACTATCTTTTTTGTAAATATTTTAAAATCTTAATACAACTTTTCTGATACAACCTCTGTTATCTTTTGCAGAAACATCTGTTTCTTTGTAAAAAAAAATGAAATAACTTTGTGTCTTGTAAGTTTTCCTTGAACATTCTGTGGGTTATAGAAATCTGATCACGGAAAGCTCATCTTTGTTCCTAAAAATATTTTGTTTCTAACTGAAAAGCAGAAAAAAATGTGTTGTCAGTAGCTTCGGAAAACAGTAGTGACTGAAAAGCCTTGCACTAGAAGGAGTTGACAGTACAATTTTATATTTCAAGTTTATGTTGATGAGGTTGGGTAGTATCAGGCAATTGACACTTGGTTCTTAGTTCAGGCAGTGGTAGACACTAGTCATTGCAATCATCAAAAGTTGATTTTCTGTTGTAGAGAGAGCTTTATTTTTATTATTTATTATTCTAAGCAACTTTAGTTTGAAAAGATACATTTTTATTTTGTTCACATGTCATGGAGAACAATGGTGAAAGATTAGAGAAATATAAAATAAATACTAAATGTAACTGTGAATTGAAACATGTACTTGACTTTTTGATTCATAAAATCATTGAGTTCTCGATAACATATCCAAGAACATGGCAGAATGAAGGCCGATAACTAGGCTGTTAATTTTACAGGAAAACAATAACTTCCATACTTTTCTTGCATCATCCTTTCATATCATTCTTTACCCCTGGTTGATAAGACTCAACACAAATTGTAAAGGCCAATATTGACCCCAGAGCTGTCACCCATATTTCCCTACTCATGACTGGCACAAAAGGAATTCAGTGCAAAAAGGTATGGGAAATGAATAAAAATAATACCTTATATTATTATTTATTTTATTGCTTATAATGCCTTTATATAGCCCCAAGGCTTTCCAGAGTTTCTTTCCATAAAAAAAGGTAGTAAAATACCACAGTTGCTCTATTCATGCAAAGAGACAGAGGAAAGGGTAGGGCTGTCAAGAGAGAGAAGGAGAAGCATCCTGACAGCAAAAGGGAAAGGGACAATGCAGATACGTGAGCATCACTGAAGAGAAGGTGACTGCACCCTGAGCCAGTCAGGCTGCTGACCAACCTTTTACTCAGACAACGATCACTGAAAGCTGAGTGATCGTCTGTCAAAACCAAAGAGAGAACCTTCAAGCAGGTGTGACCATACTTGTTTGACAATGACAGTAGAAATTTTTTCCAGATTGAAGATTGTGAATAGTTATAACAAAATACCTGGACTCAGGAACTCCTACATTTCAACATATTTAGAGATAAGTTGCGTTCTCTGACAATAGAAGAAACCCATGCATACTACTGTTCAAATATAAGAAGGCTTTTAAGACATCACTTTTCACGTTAGATAAAGGATATTGAAAGACCATAATGGGATTACATTATAATCCACAGGTAAGAGCAGGATTCATGTCAAAGGATTCTACCTATAGTTTTATTAAGCTTCCCTCTTACTTTCAGAGATTAACTAGCAGGACAATATCTGACACCTGATCCAGCAATGGAAAGGATTTGTGTGGTTTTCATTTTATATATTTGACAGTAGCACTAATGGAAGAGCTGTGAGCTGAGGATTTTTGAAAGGTTTACTCTCTGCAGTTTATGAGTTTGTTTAGAATCTGCTTTTAGAAGATAGTGCATAGTAAGAGCACATTTTTAAACTACCTAATTTAAGTAGATTCAGGACTTACAAGCAATTTAGGAAACGTAATGGCCTTGATGTAAAAAAGAATTAGCTATGGTTGATATGAAAAGCAGCATTGTAGATATGCCTGAGATAAAGAACTTCTACTAAATAAGCCTCCTGAAAATTTTTTCCTGCAAGCTTGAGAGAATAAGGGAGATTTCAGCATTTTCCTGTGCCATTAAGCAATCAGAACAAGTATGAACTGAATGTTTGTACACATGAAAGTGAAATAATCAAAATGCTAAATCTCACCAGGATCGAATAAGTTTTGTGCAGAGCTAGAATATAGATAGATTGTAAAAAGAAAAAAAAAATTTGAATTGGTACTGAATCATGGTATGATCTTTGGCATGCAATCGTCATTTCACATAAATGACATGAAAACAAAATGACCTCCTAATCGAAGAGGTCCTGCTTCACCTCATTTCTCTCTCTCTTTTTATTTTATTTTATTTTATTTTATTTTATTTTATTTTATTTTATTTTATTTTTTAAACTCTAAGATGTGGTTCAGCTCTCGATACAAAGAAGTGAGTGCTGCTGATTTCATTATTCTTAGCATGCATGTGTGTGACTTCCAAAACAACTTGCAGTGTTAATAGTTGCCACTTCTTGCTTGTCTTGTATTGTTAAAATGGATGGTATAGAGAAGTAATTGCAATTCATATTGTATTTTCACTGCTGTTTTATGCTAAATCTTCCTACTGGAAGGTAAGAAAGAGAGATACCCATCCGAAACTCCAAATGGGACTGCAGGTATATCTAGAGCAAGCCTACCCCAAAGGTCTATGCTGTCAATACAATGTTATTTGAAAACTGAATTTATTTTTTAATTAGTCACTCTGATAACATAGGAGTGAAACTACCTGAGTCTTTATTACACTTGTTTCTGGATTCTCAGTGAATGTCCATGTAAAACAAAGTAATGTGACTTTCTTTTGTGCTAATAGAGGTGGAAGGAATCTGAAAAGTTTCAATGAGGCTGCACACAAGAAAAAAAGCTTTTGTGCTGTAGCACACACCTAGTAAAGAGTCATGAGGTAATAATATTGGGGATCATTTGTTAAATGCCTAAAATAAATAGGCAGAAGAATACATAGAAAAGACTACCTTTTTTTATTCCATTTGAAAGATATTTTAAAGAAGAAAAGAAGCATATTAATGCTGTTGTAAACAGATCAGCAATTAGAATGCATAATAATAAAAAATTTGCATTTAAATACAAATATCACCATTAACCTTTACCCTTTGCCTGTTGCAATAAATTGTGATAGAATTTTATGTTCTCCAAGATAGATAGATAACCACTTTGTGCTTCATAGATTGAAGGCCTTTAGTACCTGCCAGTGGAAGAGATTTAAATTTTGACAGACAGTGACTAAATTAGTTTTTATTTTTCAAGAGAACTTTGTAGATTTCTTACATCTTTAAGGTCAGTAGAAACTACCATAACCATTTTGACTGACCTCTCACTATGGAATTTCAACCTAGTCATTACAACCACAAATTTATAACTTTTTTTCTAAGCTACAGAACATATTTTAAAAAACTATCTAAATTTGATATACAGACTCCAAGTGATATAAAATTAACCTCTTTCCTATATAAGTCATTCCAGTTATTAAACTCTGATAAAATATGTACATCCTATGTCCATTCTTACTTCAAATTCTGTTATATTTTCTTAAGTTTTGCTCTGCTAAAATAGTTCAGTTTTTCCATAGAATTTCTTGTCTAAGGTAAAATTAACCGTAATTATATCTTGTTCCTCTTCCCCCATCACCATCATGTATTGTCGACATTGCCATTGTCCTGCTACATGAATACTTTATAGCAGCTCATCGAGTTTGGTGTTTGAAAGGGACATTCCAAAATCCAAGTACCTAATGCAAATCAAGCAACGATACAATGCTCAGTGGTGATGGCACAGAATACAGGAAGCCAACCAAATGAATGAATGCCAATTAAAGGTTTATCCTTCTTTTTTGGTGAGGAATCACTTTCAAATAAATGCTCGTCCTGAAATGCTTCATTCAACTGTAATGAGAATACCTATGCAGGAAACCAAGAGCCAGGAATCTGATGTTGCAGCTTAATGCAACACCACAGAACATATTCCCTTATTTGTTAAACATTTGTTCAGTTCTTTTGGACCAGGTCTGTGGCACGTTTGGAATTTAAGGTGCCTAAGGATTATGCAGGTGTGATAAAGACAAACAGCGTACTAAAGAAGCTATGCAATCTCAGCAGAAATGACTATACATTTTGTGAGTCTGGATAAACAGCCCATGGCGTGCCTTTCTAAATATGGAAAAAAGAGTTTTATATAAGACATGTAAACTACAGTATTGGCAGTCTTAGATTTGCTTTATATTCGATTGGGTTTGGTGAAATACCTTGGGGTTTTGGTATGTTAAAAAAACCAAATTGATTTATTGCCCTGTTTGTGCTTCACATTAAGCATTTGAGTAGTCTCATTGACATCAGGGGATTAAAGCTAAGGATGTGCAACAGATCTGCATGATTCTCGCTTTTACTGTGAGATTATAATTCATAATTACTTTTAACAGTTCTAACTCTCTCAGTTTCTCTTTTCTATTAATAAATCAGCATTCCAAAGGCTAGAGGTTGATTTATACTACCCAAGATCAACACACAGATGTTTCAGTGCTTTATACAGCTCTTGCTACCTGTTTCATGGGCTGTTTGACTACTCAGTAACTCTGAAATTAAAAAGCTTAACCATACAAAATGAATAATTAACTCAAATATGAACAAAAAAAAGTTACTGTTTGAATGCTGACGTTTTCTTAGTCATCATATGTCTGTTATTTCTTCTATGCAATCATCTAATAATAATAAAAAAATCTTGTCCGTAATTAGCCTCTGAAATCTTCTCGTATCTTTCTCCTTCACATACAAGCAGAATTTTCCTACATATTTCTACTGCAGAGGAAGGGAGCGGTTTGACAGCATTCCTGATTTCTGTGCAAGATAAAACAGCTGGTGTGCAAGTTGTCATACTTCTCTTCTCTGTCACAGTTCTGTTCTCAAAGGATTGCCATAAGGGGAAGAAAGTAATTTGCTTTCCAGCTTCATTCAACTATTGCTAATGATACTGATGCTGTGTAAAAGAGAGGGCCTGCTGACATTTCTTTTCTAAGAAATGAAGGAGAAGATGATAACTTCTGCAAGGTATGTAATAAAGTGTTGCTCTGACAAGTGTTAGTGAAGGGCTGCTTTGGACCTGTAGCCTGGCACACAATGTCATTGTCTGTTACTGCTGCTTTACTAAGTAAGTCATTCAGTTATCCTTCAGAATCTGCTTAAATGAAGGACGCTGTATGAAATGTTATTTACCTAACCTAAAGCTACTGTGTACCTTCCATGTTAGCTCAAATAAAATGTGGTAAGCCAATCATTAAAGTTTGTTTTGTGTGTGTTCCTTCACATGTCCATCTCATCAAGGTTCGCCCACTGATCTGTGAGGCAAGTAATTCTGCCTGTCGGCTTTCCTTACACGTCCAGAAAAATGAGCACAAGAGAAAATGACTTCAAGCAATATTCACTTCTGATTTGTTACTCTTCATCCCAGACTTGGGCTATGCCCCATTACTTTCTATACACTGTTTCAGTGCTTGAATCTGTCAGAAAAAAAATACTGAGAAGGGGATATTTTCTACTAGAGCACTGCAGGCAGGGAACTCATTCAGTTTATTTTAATTCTTTACCCAAAGAACTATTAGTTTCCAAAGTGTTTGGAAAAGATTATAAGTACCAATAAGGATAAAGAGCATTTTCCTGTAAAAGAAAAAAATATCTAGAAATTAAATGTCAAGTTTGTAGATACCCGAACTTTAGAAATCTCAGTAATTTGCAAGGAGTTTTAACACCAGTGTATTAAAAAGTTTCAGACTGAAGTGTTGATCCAAACAGCTGGGAAAATAACAGTGAATTATCACTAGCTCATGCTTATGAGGCTGTAATAAAATGTACTGTACAGATTTGATAGACCACAAAGTGAATATTATAAATGCAATATCTTACTGGGATAGTTTAGCCTTCCTCAGACTGCTCCTGCCTGCAGGAGTAATTTCTAACAGTTATTCAGTCCATTTAATGGGAGAAAGAATTTTGTGGGCACCCTATCCAGGCTGGGTAAGGTGGCAACCCTAACTTGTACACTCAGGGGTAGGTAGTAGCAGTATCTTTCTTAATTAGTGGTTAAAACCATCAGCTTTTATGGTAATTTTAAAGTAGTCTAGAGGAATCATTTTCCTGATTGCTTACATGTCCTTAGAAGGCTCTTTAGCTTCCTACTACTTATGGTAGAATTTCTCCCAAGATTCTAGTGTATTGTATATGTCTTCTCAGTTTTATATGTTATGTGTTAATGACATGATATTAATGTCAGCTTACTTGCTCCTTTCACTAGTTGTGGAAGAAGAATCTTCATTGTCTCAATTTTTCCATTCTGATCCAGTAACACTACATACCTATTTGCAAGGAAATAGAGTGCAAGTTCATTTGTACTGTATGACATTTTCAGTCTTTCTCCTTTTATTTATGAGTTTTCACTTTATCTCATTTGGCAATCCCACTGGAGCTGACCCACAAAGCCACTTCACTCTGACAGCGAGCAGCAGAAAACCAGATGATTTACTCACTAGCCTTTGCACTATTTGTGCTTTCACCACATTGGGAGCACCTTATTCAGTTCCGTAGTCATAGCTTTCTGCTGCATATTTTGTGGGAGTAAGAAGCAAGATAAACACCTTCTCTGCTCCAAGGACTGGAGAAATTAAGGGCTGGCTGTTGGAAGATGAATGTGAAAGCCAAGACGAGAACAAGTGCTTACTGGGAAAGCTAGCAAAAATTGACGCTGTGTAGAGGAGGAAGGATAAAAATTCCTGAAGCACCAGAATTACCATGCTAAACTGAGTGAAGGAAGTGCAAGGAGGGATACTTATACCAGTGAAGAAAAAAAGGTGAGACTACGCAACGGAGGCCATGTATTGTGGTGGGGAGATTGTGAAACAAAATTTGTGGATAGAGGTGAAGAATAACAGAGACAATGGCAGAGTTTGCAGGAATTAGGAAATTGAAGAACCTTTGTCATTGCAAAAATCTCATTTATTCAGGGTTGAACCTGTCATTCTTCAGCAATTTTTAAAAGACAACTGAAAATTTCTCTCAACTTTTTTGTCTTGCAAATTCTGTCTCTGGTACAGGAGGGCTGATGGAGAACAACAGCTTTACCTTTACCAGATATAAATCCAGACACATCCACAAAAGCATGCACATTAAATACTGTTGTGATGGCTCTCGACTCACAAAAATTCAGCAGCACAGAAATCTGTGGTCTGTGTTTTAAATTAAAAGACAGCAACCATGTGAAAGGACACAGGAGTTCAAAAACTAACAGGGAATCTCATTAAAATGACCCATACTGCAAACATTTTGAGTTGAAGGAAAAAAAGAAAATACCAAAAATAGAGATGTCTAAGATTACTACTTTCATAAAAGCTCTCTCTATGATGTGGATTTACCACAAAAGCCAGATCAGTTAGCCCTTCTAATATCTAACACGTTGAGTCATACTGAAACAGTTTCAGTCCACACTTACATAAAAGGAAGTTTCCTTTAACAAAATCTCTCCGCGTATATTTATTCTTTAAATAAAGTTCCAAAGAATCTGCTGAACTTTCAGTTAAGGTTTCAGGCATATAATAAACTCTTAAAAATAAAATTATAATACTTCAATTACACAGCAGTACCAAGTGACTTAAGATGGCACAACTGAGCCATTTCAGTATGAATTTAATAATCCTATTATAGTCCTAATGTTTCAGTACTTCATGCCTACGAGAAAGGGACTGAGCTTTTAGAACAGTGTTTTTTGCAGTCTGTGGCCCATGTAGTCTGAATCAGTCCATGAACCTAACTTCTTCATGGATCTAAAAGATCAATGTTTGGCAGCTAAGGGAAGTAGAGTCACTGTAGCTCAACATGCAGAGGGCCAGTTCTTTACTAGGATAATAGATGAAAACAGCCAAAACATAAAAAGCTTGAAGACTATTGCTTAAGAGTATTTGGTATACATCAGAAACCAATGAGGAGATAGCAAGTAGGAACATGAAGACTGCTTCCTAATTATTAAAACATGAAAGCTAAAATCAGTTAAACCCTACATAGCTGCGTATTAGTTCCAATTTCTTCTTTTATATTTGTAACTTTGAGTTTACCAGATCTAAAAGAAGGTGTCAAGCTGCAACAGGGCATCCCAGCTGTTTTCTCGTACAGTCAGCTGAGACAGACAGTGATTTGCTACTCTAACATCTGCATAAAGAGTACCAAAATTCTGAGTGGAAAGTACCTATGGCAGGAAAAGGGTAAAGGGGCAAAAAGCTCCTACCCATGGCAGGTGTTCAGGCTCCCTTTCTGAAGTTTTGGCATCTAACTCAAGGGCATACATTAGATACCTTTATCCTCCTAAGTAAGCAAAGCTTGGTGTCATGAGGAGAGAGATTTAAAGAGCTTCTTGTTTAACTCACTCAGATGATCTTATTTATTTTTTTGCAAAAAAGCTGCATTGACCATGTTTGCACTACAGGAAGAGAAAACCTGGGGGAATTAAACCCTACCCTGGCTTTAATGTTCCTATTCACCAGGTATCAGGGTTATCTTGCTGAAGCTGGCCTGGATGTAGCAGATGATGAAATATTTATGGAGCCAGAAGTAGGATGGATGGAAAACAATCTAATTAACAGGCTACTAACCAGAATGCCCAGCTGAGAGTCTACTGGTCTGTTTTCCACGCATAGCTCCTTGGAATACATCTTTTTGTTCCGGCTATTAAATAATGTAAAATACATAATAGGGAACAGTCCGAGTGCAGGGACTAACACTTTCATTCAGGCACTGCCAAGCTAAGGGCAACCTGAAAGAGATCTTCCGCCTCAGAGAGTTTCCCTTCCATTACACAACACTTTTTGGGCCAGGTGTGGAAAGGTTGATAAGTAACCTGTTCTCAGTTATATTTTTTTTTACAGAAATACCATGTGATTGTACAGAACCACAGGAAGACTTGATGATTTTAAGTGAATTATGTCTTTTAGGGATCGATATTATCTCTGAGGCTTCTCTTTACTGAACAACTTTTTTCTACATTCAGATTCAATTATTTTCCTACTCAAAAGCAATTTATTTCCATAGAAAGCTATCCTTAATTGAATAATTCTAGAAGAATTATGTGATTAAACTCTGACTTTCATATTTTGAAACAGGTAAGCATTTAAATTTATTTTATTTTGATACAGATGTACAGATCTGTCTGGAATCACTCAACTAAGCCAATTTTTACTATCCCCACATTTTATATAAACAAACCAAGACAAAATGAAACTCAGTTGCTTGCCTGAGATGATAGAGGGAACTGAGTGGGCAGAATTGGGAATATTCTTTTAATTCCTACCTCAATGCTGTTTCCAGAATAAGTAGAGATGGTCTATGCATTGAAATACCATATCTGCTGGAAACTCGCCTACAAGTCAATGGTAGATCACAGCATTAAAAGCAGGACTTTCTCACTGAAAAGGAAAGTCTGCAGTAATAATTGCAAGGGTACTTGTGTATCTAGGCTACGGAGTTAGAAGAGAAGCTAGATCATAGAGCTTTACCTGATATTTTCTCTTTACACTAGGCAAGATATTTACCTTGTCTATTTTCACATATTCGGGGATTCTGATGGTGAATAATTTCTCCCTTCAAGAAGTACTCAGAGTCTTTGGTTAATCAGTTTCCATAGAATGCTCTGAATAGCTTCAGTGGAAGATATGCTCTGATTTACAAGGCTTTATTCACATACTTCTGTACATTGGGGAAAAAAAAATAATTTGGGCTTGAAAGCTAGTGGCTTGGATTGTTTTCTGGCAACTTTTTTGGCTTTGGTAGGTCTTGGTCAAATTCAGCAGCTGAAAATGGGGTCCAGAGATAAGTATAACTTCTGACATCAGCTCAGACTCTTTCTTCATTATTCACAGAGAGTAGTTAGTGTTGATTGCTATAAATAATCTTAACTGATTCAATTATGTGAGCAGGGAAATCTATATCCAGTTCTTCCTTCCATATTTACAGATGACATCAAGTAGCAGAAAAGCTTTCTAATGATCAGTAAAGCTCATTTAAAATCACTGATTACATTTATACACTTTCCCATCACAGAGGTTTAAATTAAATATCTTAACTCAAATTTCTAAATCCATGCAAAATGCATCTGCCTGCTCAAGAACTTATTAGAAGTCCTATTATTGTAATGGTTAGATATATTACTGGATTCATGGCCAGTGAATAAATCATTGTAGTATTGAAGAGGGTGTAGATCAGAGTAGTGGACATGTCACTTAATATGAATTTGAAAAGGCTGTGCATGCATTCACATTTTTTTCAGAGGTGATTGTTGATGGGTAAGTATAGATCCATAGTATAAAAAATCTATGCATATCCAACAGCTTTTTTATGCTTTACTATATTTATAACCTTAACCTTAATAATTTTGCATAGAGCTGAACATACTGATGACCAGATCACTCTTACACCTAATCATATTTTCCAGTTTCTCAGCATCAAGTACATCAGTGCATTTCCAACACATTTCACCACATTTTTTCAGAAGTTACTGTGATGAATCAACAATTAGAAAGGATCAGGCAGTAGATGGCCAACAAATGGCAAACAAACTTACAGAAGACTGGGAGTTACCACACATTTTCTCAGTCTATCCATGAGGTCCTGTATAATCCACCAGCACTACAGTATTGCTGAAAGAGACCTTGTCATTTTGCTACACACTTTCCTTTGATTCTGCTACTTACATGGAAATGTAATGGGATCTGTAAAAACATCCTCAAAGACAGCCTTAGCTGTTTCTGAAACATCTGTGCTGGAGAAACCTTTTTATTGGAGGAGATGAGGCTGTCGGAAGTTTTAGGACTGGGGATACAGATATAACCATTTATGCACAAAGTCCTACTGTCGGATTAAAGTATCCACAAGCTCCTGTATATTTTTGAATACTGCTCACAGGTGGTTAGTACTGTGTATTCTCTCAAGTGAGAAAACATGTTCTGTCCTTTTTGAATATACAGTGGAAAAAAGGAATGGAATAGGGATAGGATAATTTTTCCCTTTGAAGGCATGCAGCTGATGTAACTCACAGGAGTAAGAAAAGTATTCTTTAACCACCCAAAGAAGATTACAAATGGAATCTTTGTTACTACATTTTGTCCTAGAAATAAAAGTATGTTACTTTAATTGGGAATCTGTCAAAGGCAAATGCAAGGTATCGTTCTTGCTGTTAAACTGATACATATGGTGGCCAGTATCAGCTGGTTTTCCAAACAGCTTTTTATTGCAGCTGGCCATGTTTCAGCAGGCCCACCCACCAAACATAATCAAAACATTATACAATTCATGCAAACTCATTTTATATCTTTATTGTGATCTTATTTTTTCTGTTCCACTTCTCCACTAAATGAGAGCTAGACTGGATCCATTCTGGCAGTATCTTTTTACTTATCTAGAGATCAATGAGACACTTTCTCTTTACACTCCTACTCATTTTCCCTTTCTTTAGAATCAGGAATATTGCTTATTTTGCAAACACAGAGACCCGCAAATCAAGCCTAAGTATTTTCTGTCACACTGCAGTGACAGTACATTGCAGGTCCACCATCCTGCATCACAGTAATCTCTTTTATATTTAGAAGAGACATTCTTTTCTGTAGCTGTGTGTTACATAAGGAATTAATAAATGCGCTAAACTAAGTAATCTCAAACACATGTATTTATTTGCAGTGTTTTGTTTTTGTTGATTGTTTCAGACAAGCATACAATTAGCAACTTCACAGGGCAATTATACTTGTTCTCAGAATTCTAAAGTGAAATAGAGCAATTTCAACTCCACCCTTTTTACCTCTTGGAGCATTCCTGCCAGACAGCCTGCTCAGCATTGAATTCAGGGAACTACAGACCTCTCAACTTCTGTTCTTCAGTCATCCTTGCTCCCTCCTTACATTTGAAAAGACAGAACCAAAACCAAGCAAGAGAGAGACTGAGCAAACTTTGTAGACATGCATAGCAAAATAATTCCTTAATGAGAAGAAAGAAAAGAAGGTGCTTACTTCATTCACTACATAGGCTTTTTACAGAAATAAGTCACTCCTAACAGTAGGGAAGAACTCATGACCAAGCTGTAATCAGATAGAGAGGAAGGAAAGAGCAAGAGTTAAGAGAGGAGATTGAGTTCTTGGAGATAGTAGCCCAAATTTCCTGCTTGACCTTTCACAAACAAGTAGTTTACTGTCATTGATGTAACTTTTGGTTGCTGAAGATGTCTAAGATGAAAAAGAGAAAGCTGGTTTAAGACTTCCTATGCAGCTATAGGTAAAGGTCAGGCTCTCATAAATAGTGTCCTGATTTTGTTTTCTCATTCTGTAGATTATTGCCTTGTAGATTCAAGAGGTAAATCTACTAAGAGACTGCGTAGCGCCATTTGTTACTATCAAGCAGTTACACTTTCCAACAAAGAAGCGGCTGCATTTCAGCAATAAGAAAACTGTTTTACGGTCTATATATGAGCATCCCTGGGAACATTTTAAGGCAGCACACTGGAAATCAATTATATAAGAAGAATTGCGTTGACTCATGTTGCTTGGGGCCAAACACAAATGAAGACAAGCTTTTAATTGCTCAAATGCTCTAGAATTCTCTTACCCATGACTTTTCAAACTTATTACAACTAAAGAAATAAGGAGATGGAATACAGCCTGGTAGGTAATTCAGGGACACACGAATAAATTCTGAACTGTTCATGATAATAATAATTTGTGTTAGAAAATGAGATATTTTATCTCTTGTCATATAGGCTATCCAGTAAAATTCAACCTTTGTTGTGCTATCATCTATAGATTTTGGAATTCTTTACAATACTGAATATATATCACCATCAGATGCAGGAAAGCTGAAGCATAAAAAAGTAATGGCCTGATCTAATGCCTGTTCAAGTCAGTAAGACTCCCTCTGGTGACTCTGCTGGGCAGCGAATTAGAAAAAAAATATTTACTCAAGGTCATTCAACTATATTCAGTGGCAGATAAAGATACTAACATTTTTTAATTACAAATTTCATGTTCTATCTGTAGGATAACGCTGTCTGTTGCCTACTGAAGAAAAAAATGAGTTAGAATCAGAGGTATAATGTGAAAAATATTTAAAAAACAGAAAAGTTCTCTATGTTTATTTGTGCAACATTCTTTTGGCACTGGAATGTGTTTTGACTTTAATAATTATTCTGGCAGCTCAAGCGTTAGAGTCTCTGCTGCACATTCAAATCACCAGTGGCTAAGAAGGCAAAGAAATATTTACTCTTCAGCTTCACCACTATCCATTCTGAACTACATTTCTGCCATTTTTTTTCTTACAAATCATCATTCTGAGACTGACAGGTACCATTTTTTCAATTGTCAGAGGTCTCCATGGAGATTCTTAAAGGGGTTCTTATTCTGTGGCAATTCCTTCAAGTGAAACACATGAAGGTTGCAGAGAAGAGGGTTACACTTAACAGAGGTATGCAGAGTATAGTGGACAGAAATGTGCAACTTCATTTTGAGAACACTTTAAATGGAGAAATGTATTTAATTTTCTTTTATTTTTCTATTCAACTTGAATATAAGCATGAGAAAAATTTTGGAGAAGCTTACATTATTGAACTTGTTCATTTTTGGTTGGGTTTTTTGAATGTAGAGATATATCTGTTCCTTCTGCTAAAAAAAAAATTCATTGCAGAGCTTACAGAATAGATCAACCTTTCAAGACATCTTTGGAAAAAATGTAATTTATTTAAATTAAATTCTGAAAACAAAATGCTACTTTACCTATTTTTATAGGTGACCTGTCATCTCCAATTTTCAAGTCCGCTTGTCACAGCTCAGAAAAACACCATAGAATTTGAATCCCTTTAGCAGACACTGCATAGTCTCCTAACTCGGACAAGTAGTGTTGTGATTTGGTTCCTGACAAGCAAGTCAGGTTCATAGAATTATTGTGAAAATCAATTTCTTCACTTGAATCAATGTCCTTAAAAGCAGAACCAATACCTACAGCAAAACAAACTTATTCATTCTCTCTCTGTGTTTATGAAACCCTTCCAGGATAGTGTGCCACAGCAACTGCAAATAGGTGTACAGCATTAACTGACTATGTAATTGATACAGAATAATCAAAATGTTTTTCTTTAGGATTTTCTATTCTCTGGACATAGTTTGAAGTATTTGTACTTAGAAAAGCCAAGACTTTCAGCTTTCATGGCGTGGTAGCATATAACTTCCTGAGCGTGGGATTAACTGAATATTATGTGTCACAGTTGGTTTGTATGTCACATGGGTGTATATTCATAATGTGATGACATGCTGTTTCAGCTTGCACTGTGCAACAGAGAAAAAGGGATGGAGGAAGAGGAGGATGAGGAACATTTTATCAGAACAAAGAAACAATGGATCAGAATAGCTCTGAAGATAGCACTCTTGCCTACATCATGGGGCAGAAAGCTTTTTAACTGTAAATAGCAATAGGACAATGTTGTCCCAATTATTGAGTTAACATATTCCAGTGGAAAAGAACTTAGGCATAGATGTCCTATCTGTAAGTCATGGGAGTAAGTCAGAAGTCAACAAGTATCTGTAAGTCATGGGAAAAGTTCTCAGAAATGCCTTTGTTGTATGCACTGATCTACACTGTTCAGCATTCAATGTTACCTTTAAAACATTTCAGGGTATCCATATTGTGGCAACATGGTGGAAAATGTGGAAAATTCCACATTACCTTTTTATATTATTGTATATCTATTTTATGTTTTCTACAGTATTTGCCATTGGAGACTACCTGAAATACTTCAGTGACTATTCTGACCTTGTTTTTGACATTGATTCAGACGTTGATTGACTACCTACAATTACAGAGGAAGTACAGTATGAGAAGTGATTCAGCTCCTGAGGTGGGACTGAGTTTTGTCCTCTCAGATGAATTCTAAATTAATCTCTTGTCACACACCAAGAAATAATTTCAAACAACAGGCCTTTCAGATATAGCTATTGAATTGCTGTCAAAAGCTATTAAACCATCTACTCAAAGATCTCACTACAGAAATTTTAGGGAATTTATTTCTTGGGCAATAGAAGGAATTGAAAATTCCACTGAG
Source organism: Leptodon cayanensis (assembly GCA_027564655.1). NCBI lineage: Eukaryota > Metazoa > Chordata > Aves > Accipitriformes > Accipitridae > Leptodon > Leptodon cayanensis. The sequence goes on from JANXJC010000028.1 coordinate 23,577,835, forward strand.
GAAGTGTCCACTCTGGTTATAGATTTTCTGTCAGGGCAAATTAATTCAATATGCGATTAAAATGTATGGTTAAAATTTAGCATGATTTTCTCCTCTTCTTGGACTTGAAAACCAGTATGTTATTTTAGTATGGGAGGCTACTGCAGGTTTATGTTTTTATTTTCTCTTTAATGTTTATAAAGGAGAAGTTATTTCTTAAAAATATGCTAGTACTGTGTAGGCAGCACCAGAGTTTTAGAAAGAATATTTCCTAGTTTTAAAACAGTATTAATGGTAGTGAGTTAAAAGCATACGGACTGGACTTGTTGCTAGAAATTATTTGTGGAGTTTAGCACCTTGCCTGTCCCCCAGATTTTTGATGCTTTTAATAATTGTATAAGCCACTGATTCTTTTTTATAAGAAAACAAACTTTAAAGCTTCTACTTTTTCAACATAGCAAGAGCTATCATGGCTGTTGTATTTAAGAACTTTAAGAATAAGAATGTATACATAGCAATAAATGAAATTATAGGAAAAAACGAAAATTAAACAATTAGTATGTATCGCATTTTTGTAAGAAATTGGAATTCTCAGCAGAGAACTACAAAACACCTTACTGGAAGTGAAGGCATCTCGAGTCTGTACATCTTGATTTTGTTGAATGTTTGCTTCATAGATCTTTCTATATAGCTACACAGAAATATTGGGACGTGTGTATACATACATATATGAAACAGAAAACTAAGATGGAAGTAATTAATGTGCTAAAATAACAGAATTATATGACCCTCTGTCATGGTTTAAGCCCAGCTGGCAACAAAGCACTACGAAGCTGCTCACTCACTCCCCCTCTCCGGTGGGATGGGGAGGAGAAAATATAAAGAAACGCTTGTGGCTCAAGACAAGGACAGGGAGGAATCACTCACCAGTTATGGACACGGGTAAAAAACAGACTCAACTTGGGAAAAAAATGAAATCAATTCATTTACTATAAATCAAATGAAAACAAGGATAATAAGAAGTAAACCCAAATCTTAAAACACATTTCCCCTACCCCTCCCTCCTTTCCAGCTCAACTCCACTCCCAATTTTCTCTACCTCCTCCCTGCCAGTGGTGCAGGGGAACAGGGAATGAGAGTTGGGGTCAGTTCATCACACATTGTCTCTGCTGTTCCTTCCTGCTCAGGGGGAGGACTCCTCACACTCTTCCCCTGCCCCAGCATGGGGTCCCTCCCGTGGGAGACAGTCCTCCATGAACTTCTCCAGCGTGGGTCCTTCCCAGGGGCTGCAGTTCTTCAGACACAGACTGCTCCAGCGTGGGCTTTCCCATGGAGTCCCGGCCATCTTCAGGGGCATACCCTTGCTCCAGCGTGGGCTCCTCCCCGGGCTGCATGTGGGCATCTGATCCCTGGCTCCCCTCCACGGGCTGGGGGGGACAGCCTGCCGTCTCACCACGGGCTGCAGGGGCATCCCCTCCTCCAGCACTCCTTCTCCCCCTCCTTCCTCACTGACTTCAGTATCCGCAGAGGTGTTCTTCTCACATTCCAACCTCCTCCCCCACTGTAGGTTCCCCTTCTTAAATCTGTTCTCCCAGAGGCGCTACCACCGTCACTGATGGGCTCGGCCTTGGCCAGAGGCAGGTCCAACTTGGAGCCGGGGAAGCTTCTAGCAGCTTCTCCCAGAAGCCACTCCTGCAGCCCCTCCCTCGCTACCAAAACCCCACCACACAAACCCAAAACACTTGCCCAGGAGGGTCTAGAAGAGATTGCAGGATCTCTGGGAGCCGTGACTGAAGTGGGATTGTCCTGGTTTCAGCTGGGATAGAGTTAATTGTATCCCTAGTAGCTGGTACCGTGCTGTGTTTTGAGTTCAGTCTGAGAAGAATGTTGATAACACTGATGTTTTCAGTTGTTGCCAAGTAGTGTTTAGTCTAAATCAAGGACTTTTCAGCT
>JANXJC010000028.1:23586177-23601668 GCA_027564655.1 Leptodon cayanensis
TGGGTGGATCCCATCCAGCCCCATAGACTTGTGTGTGTCTAAGTGGTGTAGCAGGTCACTAACCATTTCCCCTTGGAATATGGGGCTTCATTCTGTTCCCTATCGCTGCCTTCTAGCTCAGGGGGCTGGGTACCCAGAGAACAACCAGTCTTACTCTTAAAGACTGAGGCAAAGAAGGCATTAAGTACCTCAGCCTTTTCCTCATCCTTTGTCACTGTGTTTCCCCCTGCATCTAATAAAGGATGGAGGTTCTCCTTAGTCCTCCTTTTGCTGCTAATGTATTTACAGAAACATTTTTTATTGTCTTTTATGGCAATAGCCAGATGAAGTTCTAGTTGGGCTTTGTCCTTTCTAATTTTCTCCCTGCATATCCTCACGACACCCTTGTAGTCCTCCTGAGTTGCCTGCCCTTTCTTCCAAAGGCCATAAACTCTCCCTTTTTTCCTGAGTTCCAGCCAAATCTCTCTGTTCTTCTTCCCCACCAGCTTGCCTTTCAACACATGGGGATGGCCTGCTCCTGCGCCTTTAAGATTTCCTTCTTGAAGAAGGTCCAGCCTTCCTGGACTCCTTTGCCCTTCAGGACTGCCTCCCAAGGGACTCAGTTAACCAGTCTCTTAAACAAGCCAAAGCCTGCCCTGCAGAAGTCCAAGGTGGCAGTTCTGCTGACCTCCCTAGTTACTTCTCCAAGCATTGAAAACTATCATTTTGTGATCACTATGCCCAAGATGGCCTCCAACCACCACGTCACTCACAAGTCCTTCTCTGTTCACAAACAACAGGTCCAGCAGGGTGCCTTCCCTAGTTGGCTCACTCACCAGCTGCATCAGGAATTTATCTTCTACATGCTCCAGGAACGTCCAAGACTGTTTCCTCTCCACTGTGTTGTATTTCCAGCAGACATCTGGGAAATTGAAGTCCCCCATGAGAACAAAGGTTAGCAATTGCGAGACTTCTCCCAGCTGCCTATAGAATATTTTATCTGCTTCTTCATCCTGGTTGGGTGGTCTATAACAGACTCCAACCATGATTTCTGCCTTGTTGGGCTTCCCCCGATTCTTACTCATAAACACTCAACCCTATCATCACCATCATTAAGCTGCAGACATTCAAAACACTCCCTAACATACAGGGTTGCCCCACCACCTCTCCTTCCTTGCCTATCCCTTCTGAAGAGTTTATAGCCATCCATTGCAGCACTCCAGGTGTGCGAGTCATCCCACCATGCTTCCATGATAGCAACTATATCACAGTTTTCCTGCTGCACGATGGATTCCAGTTCCTCCTGTTTGTTGCCCCTGCTGTGTGCATTGGTGTAGATGCACTTCAGTACATCTGATCCCACCACCTTTCTGGAGGAGAAGGCCTAATTCCTACATGACCATTCTCAGGCACTTCTATGGTTTTTAACACATCAGTAACACTTGAGTCTTTGCTTCTGCATGGATCTCCACCCCCTACCTCCACTGGGACAGCAGACCGAAGGACCTCGCTGGCACACCATCCCTCAAACATTGGTGTGTTGCCCCCAGACTTATCTGCAGTGAGCCTGGTTTTATCCCTTTCCCCCTTCAAACCTAGTTTAAAGTTTTTTCAATGATCCCTGCTAACTCCTGTGCAAAGATCCTTTTAACCCTTTGAGACAGGTGTATCTTTTCTGTTGCCAGCAGGCCTGGCAACAAATTCTTTGGTAGAAGCTAGATGCTGCACACTCTCTTGACTCTGACCAACACTTCCTGTTTAAATCAACATAAAAACTTCACAGGGAGTCAGAAAACACTGCAAAACAGAGACAAATTTTGTAATCATGTGAGGATTCCTCAATCAGGATTAAAGTATCAAAGAAGATACAAAATTAACAAAACATAAATGAGATGCAGAAGTTATCACAAGGACATGAATTAAAGATTCATTTTAAGACATGGAAACATTTGGTTCAGGACTAACCTCTGCAGCAGAAGTGAAATCTGTTTTAAGCAAAACATTGTTTACTGTGTTGGAAGTTACTTAAAAACGGAGTCTCAGCATTACTATAGACTGCAATGCATAATCTTCTATCAATGTATTCACAATGTGTTAATCTTGGGAAGCCTAAAAGAACAGGGGAAAAAATTATAATCTATTTTGACAGGTGGTAGTCAAAAAGATTCCTTTTTGTCTTAGCATCTATTTTCCTCTTGATTCTACATTTTAAGTTGTCAAGGAACTCCTCAGCCTGCTGCTTTGCAAAAAAAAAAAAAAAAATTCTGCAAATCTCCTGGAATGGGAGAATTAAAGGATAATATAGCAAAATACTGACCTCAGGCATTATGATCTTCAGGATTGTTGTCATAAAACTTGCTAGCGAAAACAGCAACACACATACATTGCTACTTCTGATAGATATAGTTTGTAAAGACTTTTTCAAAATATACATTTAACTTTGCTTTGAGAAATACTGCAGGTTATGGATCTTGAATAGATTTTTCTGATTTACTAACTGAGATTTGTCTCAGTGTTGGACTTAAATTTGAAGGCAATTGACAGTCCAGAGTAAAGTCTATTGCACAATGCTCTTTGAATGAATACAACAGAACCTGTTTTATCTTATTTTAACTATAAACCCTTCTCTGTAAAAATTACTTGAGTCCCTGAAGTAGAGTCTATAAGCATTGTAGACAGCTTACTTGAAAGTTTTCCCTTCCCTCAGAATCCTTTCCCTGGATGAATAAAACCCAAGAACAAAAATTATTTGTTCAATAAGTATCTGTTTATAAGTGGGTTCAACAGCTTTCTTCCTATCTCTATGCCTAAGAGATTTGTTATTTTCAGCCTGGCAATTTTGTACTCTAGTCAGGAATTGGTTTGGGGATTGTTTTTTTCTGCTGCTCAGTAGGACATACTGGTTCTCCAAAAAAAAAAAAAAAAAAAAAGAAGTTATTTTGCAGCTTCTAACTATATATTTAAAATTGTGTCAGTGCATCGCTGCACATTTAAGGAAGACTGCCTGAGTGTAGGGGTTAATGCATAGCCATGGGCGATACCAAGCTGCAGCTGCCTGAAACTGTTCTGGAGTTTAAGTGAATACTATGATAAAAAACTAAATGAACATTTAAAAATTGTTTTTTAAAGAAACTGCTGAAATCAGAAACAATTAAAGAAAGAAAAAAAATATGCTTGGAATAGTAGGAACAGCAAAGAAATGCACTGTGAACAAAAATATCAAGTAGAAGAGGGTTCTTTTGATACTTGACACTGTGCTGTTGCAAACATCTACAGCTGAACTCTTCTCTTGAAGGCAAAATTCTAGGCCTGTGACCAGCATATCTTTCCAGGCGAAGATAAAAGGCAAGGGAATGGGAAGCACTGGGATGGAGGGAACTTTCCCCATATCTGACAGAAGAGTCAACTGGCTCTCCTGAGCCCTCGCATGGATGAGGCAAGCAGTGAAAGCCATGGACCTTTTGTTGTATGCCCTTGGCAAAATGCTGTGCTAAGCAACAGATGACTTTTCCTGAAGCTGGCCCTGCTGCTTGGAAGTTTGCACCTTTTGTCTGTACTCTATTGCATAATGTTCAAGGCAAGGGAATCAGGCCAACTTGCACTGACATATGAATAGAATTTGCAAAAAACTCTTTCATATTGACCTATCTCCTATATCGTTGATATCAGTGTAAGCTTTTGTCATGGTTTAACCCCAGCCAGCAACTAAGCACCACGCAGCCGCTCACTTACTTCCTCTCCCTCACCCAGTGGGATGGGGGAGAAAATCGGGAAAAGAAGTAAAACTCGTGGGTTGAGATAAGAACGGTTTAATAGAACAGAGAAGAAGAAACTAATAATGATAATGATAACACTAGTAAAATGACAACAGTAATAATAAAAGGATTGGAATATACAAGTGATGAACAATGCAATTACTCACCATCTGCCAATCAATACCCAGTTAGTCCCTGAGCATCAATCCCCCTGCCCCCACTCCCCCTGGTTTATATACTAGACATAACGTCACATGGTATGGAATACCCCTTTGGCCAGTTTGGGTCAGCTGTCCTGGCTGTGTCCCCTCCCAACTCCCTGTGCCCCTCCAGCCTTCTTGCTGGCTGGGCATGAGAAGCTGAAAAATCCTTGACTTCAGACTAAACACTACTTAGCAACAACGGAAAACATCAGTGTGTTATCAACGTTCTTCTCATACTGAACTCAAAACACAGCACTGTACCAGCTACTAGGAAGACAATTGCCTCTATCCCAGCTGAAACCTGGACAGCTTTACAGATAATTTCAGTTGAAGAAGCCAAGCCATTGCTGAGCACTTTTGAGAATCCCACTTTAATGATGTGGGTCTTAGTTAATAAGGTAGAAAGCATTTCTTACAATGTGAGGACTTTGGCCACACTATGAGCTGAGGTTCATGGGGAGGTTTTGGGGAAGATTTGGTTGAATGAGGTCATCAATCAAGTGACGTTCATTCAGTATTCTTTAGGCTTATACCTGAAGCGGTACTGCTATTTAAAGAAAATTAAAAATAAGGGTATCAGAGAAACCCAGAACAGTCATAAAGGAATCTCTGAAACATAGATGGAAAATAAGCACAGCACCTACTAAAACTTGAAGATAGTCCATGTAATATGTGTCAAGTGTCAAGATGCACACTTGAGCTAGACAAATAACACAGCTTACCCACTGTTTCAAGCAGTACTGGAGACGCGTAGTTGTAATTAACCAGGGTTGTGCTATTCTTTTCTAGGCTGTGTCATTCCTCTCTGCCTGGATTTCTACTGTAATATTTTCTCCCAGTTTCAGCTGATCTTGGTTATATAATTGTTCTCTCCAATGCAAAAGATGATTTCAGGGAATAGTTGTACATCTTGACTGTGTATGGAATGTATAAGCCTCAACGAATTATATTTTGTTGTTCATATTTCTGAAACTAAAATTGAGACCAGCTAAGTAAAATACAAAGGGAGTACAACAGGTAATTTTCTTATCTGCCGTTTGCTCTCAGATTCTCCTTACTTCATGAAGTAAGTTAAAATTCTGCTTCCGCTCAAGTATATATTTTTTTTGTTTTCAGTTTTTAATAATTACTTAGTGTTAAAACTGTGAAAAAATTAGTTTATGAGGGCTCCTGCTAACAAGCTTCCCATTTTAACAAACAAAATGTCTATATTGCATAAGTGTCTATATGTTAAGTCAACACCTGTCCTTTCATCAAGTTAAAAAGCAAAACTCAGAAAAATTAAAACTTATGGCTATTCTTGCTTTGAAAGGTGGTGTCAGTCTTAGATTCACAGAGGCTGGCATAAACATTTTTTTATCCCAGACAATTACTCTGTACATTCGTGTCTATTTCTACTGCAATTCTGGTTCTTCATTCCAAAACTAATAGAATCTTCTCCTACAGACTTCTTCTTTCTGTCCCTGTACTACTTGATTGTCCTCACAGCAATCAGTTCGTTCTTTTCCAGTCAATACTTCAGAGACAGATGCTTGCTCTAAAGTATGATCCCAGATGCACCTGCTACAAGCCATTCCCTCCTGTAAATTATTCTTCCTTTGCTGCCAAGGCCCCAAAACTCCATTCATTCTCCGGAACATACTCAGTGGCTAAAATAACCCTATAAATGAATACATTAAGCACAAATGTGTTAACCATACAAAAGAATGCATTTCTGTATCAAGTTCAAGTTGTAGTTTTTCTTGAAAGTATGAGGAAAAAACCCCACAACTTTGCTGATGTGCCATAAGTAAAGCAGCCCTGTTCAGGGAATCCATTAAGGATGTGCTTGTGTTCTGCTTAATTGTCCCTCAATGTAGTGTTCTTTCTTTCTTCATCATGTAAAAACAGACTAGAGCTTATTGAAAATAGATGATGACACCCAGGGCAGAGCTGTGTATAGCAGCCAAGAGTGTGTCGGCATTATTTCTGTTCTCCCCACACAGCCCAGCACAAAGTAGTGGGGAATAGGATTGAAGGGGAGCTCCCCCTCCTGCTTTCATCCTCCATCACACCTGTGCCTGTGCCTAAATTCAGGGTCATCACCACTATCAGGTTGGCTCATCTCTTCAGTGAGAAGCTTCTCAGGCCTGGACTTTAAAGTCCCTGGACTTTAAACAAGGACAACTTTTCAGCCTATAAGACATACCTGTGCCATTCCTGCCTACTCCCACAGGGTTACCTCAGATTCCTTCTGTCCTTTTCTAATTTCCTCAGTGCATTTCTGCCCCATCCATTACCATATTTTACATAGGATACGCTGCCCTTCCTTGCCCACTGCTCTTCCCCAAGCTGTTCCCATTTCCTGGTTGAGAGTGAAATAGGATTCATTGCTGTTCCTGTTGCTTCACAGCCTCCTTCGGGTGATCTAGAACAACTCATTCCTGGTCGTGGGCAACCTGGAAATCCCATCTTTACGACCGACTGAGAAAAAGCCATTGAAAAGGGATATTTAGGTGTTTACAGATGGCTGTAAATTTCAAAGGCGCAGAGGAACATTTTACTATCATTAGAGTTAGTGTGTAGTGAGATATTTAAAAAACTCAGTGTTTACCTGCATCCTTAGGTGACCATACCTCTAAGTCCTGTGCTATTCAATAGACAAAACTACGCCATCCAAACTCCAGTTTCATGTGAATCTTTGTAATACAGAAAGTGAGCAGTCAGAATGGATTTAGGAGAGAGTACATAAAGGTATAATGTTTCAGAGTTGCTGGGTAGAGAGAGTAACAAGTGACCCCTCATAATTTTCAATATATCATAAACATATTTCTGCAATGCACCAGAAGAAAAGTAGCTCTCACAAACAGTTACAGTTTTCACAAACTAGAAGCAGTTTTACAGTTTAATGCTATAAGGTACTACATTAGTTTCAGCATCTATTAATGAATTGAAATGATCACAAAGCATTTTCATCTACAGCACTCATTTTTAATAGTGAGTACTTTTGGAAGAAACACAAAAGCATATGTTCATTGCTAATAAATCTCAGATGTTTAAACCATGCTCCATTACAGACCTGTGTTAAGTTGATGGTCAGAATACAGCCTTAAAAGCATTAGGTGTGCCGTAAATACAGCTGTAATTTATGATATTATAATTATATAGTAGTCATTGGTAGAAATTGTCTTTACAATGTAAAGAGGCCCCCGAAGTCTCCACTCATTTATAAGTTTGCACAGAAGTCCCCTTCTATGGATAGAAATTTTTCACGCTTGATTTCTGTCGAAGATCTGGAAGTGAGAAAGCAGGCAGTGTGGGTACTTATCAAAGGATGCTTTGCATTCTATACTACTTAGTAAGTATAGCATCATCCTTTATTAGTTCTAACTCCTAAAACTAGCATAAGCAATTCATTTCCATATTAGGCAAGTCTAAAAATGGTATTTAGCAGTGAGGTTAATGCTTCAAACTCACTGAGAAATCACAGTATTTCGAGGGAGCCAAGTCTGCCTCCCTGACATCCCTGTATAATAGGGTAATCCCATTATTTGACCCCGTAGGGGCTGCAGCCAAGAGGAATGATGGGGCTCACCATCACCATTCACATGACAGCTGCATCTGAAGCCAAGTCCTGGCTCATCCATCCTCCAAGGATAGACTTTTGCAAGCCTTTAAGGAAGGGGATATCTCAGAAGATGAGGGAAGGGGCAGAGGATAGCATTTGGCACTAATGATATTCAGGCTGCCCTATCAGGAAGATCTGTAGAAAAGTTGAACTTATCTGGAAGTTCCAGTACAGCCCCAGTATGATACCATCTATAGGGAGCCTTAGCTACGGTCCCTGACAACTTCATCTGAAGTCCGACCCTCAGTTTTACAAGAGCTGGTCATCAGTTAGCGATTGAAAAAAAGTCACATTAAAACACACTCTTGGGGATACAAAAGATATATCTGAATAAGAAAACCTAAAAGGCATGCCACTGGAAAAGACGATATTGCTAGAACCAAAGATAATACTGGTGCCCTATGGACACAATTACAGGGACATAATAGTCCCTCTCCATCAGCTGAAAGAAATTTGATGAAGTCCTAGAACGGATGTAGTGTTGTCATCCTATTGATTACAGAAGACCACATACCGGTACCTCTTCTCAGGGTATATTGACTTGAACACAGCATTGTCCTAATGTGGCTGTATGGCTTGCTGGCAAGAATTTCTTTAAAGAAGGGCAGACTGGAAAACAGGCAGAACAGGCACATGTCTGAAGGTACTTGGCCATATAAGGCTACCTCTGCATTCCCTCCTTATGAACCATCTCTCCCTGAGAATCACTTTACTCATTTTCATAATTTAAGCCTGTCTAAGTGTAATTAAAAAGTCCAAATTAATGAGTACTAACAAACAATGAACAATTTTTCTTTTACTAAGCAGCATTATAGTACTGTACATACTAAACAGAAGGGGCAGGCAGTGAAATATGATGCTAGACTAAAAAGAAATCAGAGAGTTCACTGCAGTAATATGTCATTGGTAGTAATTGTGCCATAAAATGAAAGTGTTTATTTTCAGTCTGATTCTTTTATTAAAATAAATCCTGTTGAGGGAATTTACCTACAAAAGTTATTTTTCTATGCATGCAGCAAATCTTTCTAATTATCCAGCTACTCCTGGGAAAACTGGCTACCAGCGAAATGCAATGATATGTTTGTAAAAACAAAGATTTATATTCTTTTTCTAAAAGATAAGTCATTACTGACATTTTAATTATGCAATTCCTCCTTAGACTTCTAATGTCAATGTTGTTTCTATATTTCACAAGGAAATTGTTATGATACTTCTGAAAACAGCTTGATAATATATGTACTTGGTGATCACATAAAACAGGTCTGCATATCCTGAGCAGAGTGCTAATACATGAACCTCTGCATAAAATAGATATGGAAATAATATGAAAACTGCACGTCTGGATAATACTGACAAAACACAAATTTTGACTGTGGATAAATTGTTCCCCACAGGGGAGATCAGGAATAGCTTTTTAGTTTAGAAACTGAGTGAAGGTATCAGGCACTGAGCAGGTGGTTTTGCTAAAAGCCCTGTAATACACAATGAGGTCTTCAAGCTCCGGATGCCAGATTTTTTTCCATGAAAAGGGCAAACTCTCTTTCCCAGCTGGAAAACATAAAAGAAGGCTCTGTGAGAGCAATATTCTCCAGGGACAATAACAGGACATTTCTGAGCCTGGGTAGTAATTAACAAGCCTCACTGCCTGCTTCTGCAATGTGAAGTTTCTTTGCTTACACATTATCGAACTGTCTGGATCTGCAAATCACACTGAACCTGGGACCTCCAAAATATCTTTAATATGGTCTTGCAAAACACTGAAATGATTAATTTCTATTTCCATGAAGTAATGGCAAATACAAACTAGCATTTTTTTTTTTTTAAGAAAAAAGAAACAGGAAAATATCTGAAACTTTGAAATCTACATAATGAGCAGAAAAAAAGAGAAAAGAACAAGTTGGAAAAGACAACCTTCATGTCTCCTTACTCACTTACTTGTAACAAAAATAATCCTACTCTGAAGCATCAAATCACTGTTTTCAGAGCATTTTCTCTTGCTTTCTGTTTCCTGCATAGATGCATTCCTTTATTCTATCTAGTAAACAACTGATTTTTTATTCAAGAAAACAGCATGTTACGTCCTTCTTTATGTTCTGTAGCATCCCTCTTCTTTCCTGTTGTCCTGGACTCATTCAGTTACTGCAGAATAGTTTATACATGTTTTTAAAAACATACATAAACCTTAAAAGTTTTAAGGTACTTAAATACGTACCTTAAATGTTTTGACTTATTAGCCTGCTCAGATACATGCAGGACAAGATGGCAGCTGTTCAGTCTCTCCCAAAGTATGTTCTTTCCTTTAAAGCTTCACATCATTTTCCAACATCTTCTAATAAAAGAAAAAAAAAAACCCAACAACTTAAGGGATGAGCAGCCAGGGCAATCAGGAGCCAGGAGAAGACACCGGCCAAGGCAGATAACAATGCAAGTCATGCAGCTTGTGGGGTGATGAGGACAAATTTCTACTGCAGATGCTGGCAAAGTCCCCACAAGTCTAAAGCTGACTCAGTCCCCAAACATTCATTACCTATATTAGACACTGTTCAGGCCAGAGCTTTGTATAACACTTTTCCCAGCTTTGCATACTGTTGTGAATAAATACATCCTGATCTTCTTTTGCTGAGCCACTTCTGTATACTCAGCTGGAGTTTGATTCATGCTTCTGTGCACTTCCTATTAATCATAACTGAATTAAAAGCTGAAATGAATGTATATGATATATCATCATTGACATTCAAATGTTTTCATATTGCATTGACTTGTAAAGAGTGGTGTTTATAGCTATTCCTTTAATTTACTTAATGCCTAAAATCATGCTGTAAAGATACGAGCCAACGTCTTAGCAAAGTCAGAGGCTTCACATGTGAGATTGTCTTCCTCTCTATCTTCTTTCTCATTTCTCCAGAGTTCAGTCTGGAGAAAAAGAATCTGATTAAGCCAGGCCAAGTAGGAATCAAGGAGAAACTTTTCTGAATAATCTTACCAGCTGGTGAAAATTAGTAGCTTAACTATTCTCAAAAATCATTCTCTGGCTCAAAGAAAAGGTTTAAAGATCTGGGCATTGCATAGCCAGGATTTGTCTTTCACCATGCTGGGAGTGGTCCACTGTATGTGAAAGGTTAGATCAGGGAGGAAGGTTAAACAGAACTTCACTTCTGAAAATATATAATGCAGAATTCATAGTCCACCTTCTATAACTGTTTAAAACGGTTGCTTAGGAAATCAGTGATGCCTCACTCTAACACCATCAAATCTGAGTCCAATTTGAAAACAGAAGCAATAGCTAGAAGTGTACATCATTCTCAGCATTTCCATAGATGACAACATAATCTCTCATATTTTGGGGACAAACTGTTACTATTTGTGTGTGTATAATTAGTAAACTGTGAACTTTGACATTATGTTAAAAAGCACGTAACTATCCATCCACATTCTGCACTAAACTACATTGCTATAAATGCAGGCTACGCTGAGGAAGATCCTTTTGTTTAACATCACTATAAGTGACAGCAAGCTATAAGCTTTGGAATTAGGAAACTATAGTTCTTGTTATATTTTTTTGGAAGACATTTAGTTTCAGATTGCAACACTTCAGCTCTTCAAATTCTACTTAACAGAAACTGACTTCAGTGAACATATGGAATAAGAAAAAATGTTTCTCAGACTAAGACTCACTTACCAGTTTGTTTAATCCAAAATAGGAACACTTTTTTTTATGATAAATTTAACAGTTTATGGGACCTACTGAAGGAAAATAATCTCCATTTTTTTTTTCATGATCTCCACATTCAGAATTGGAGTGGGCAGATAATCTCATTGTACAATCTATAATATTGTGGTTTAAGGATTTAATACCTGGTATGTTGCAATAATTTTATGTCCAGAGAATATTGCCATCAAATGGCCAGAAGTAGTTCTGAAGACTCGTAAAACTAAATATGGTATGTTACTTTGTTTCTGTAATTGTTCCTGTGAGCTTTGGTTGTTAGCATTTTAACTCCTGTTGTATGCAATCGACAGCTTCATACCAAACTACGGGATGCTGGGATGACATCACCCAGTCTTCTGAAATGGGAGTTACTCCACTGAAGGCCTGTCCTCAGTGACAACCATTCTTTGTGTGCAGGAAAACCCTCTTGGTTTCTGTGGCTTCTTCATCTGTCATCTTCTTGCCATTGGTGAATGGAGGATGAGGTGTCCAAAGCATTAGTGCTGAGGCAGCCGAGGCCCCTGGCATCTACCTGTGGACATCCTTTGGTGCAGATGCATGGGCATTCTGTGGGGAACTGATGGCTGAAGGCTGACTTTAAACAGCATAATCAGAAAATGTCCCGTTTATAAATAATCTTATGATTCAAGGACTCACGAAAGAAATGGTTCAATTGTTTATCTAGGCTGATGTGGTCCAAATCAGCTTGTAGGGGCTGTCCATGCAGCAATGTATGCTGGGGGCCACCCATCTGGAAAGCAGCTTGACAAAAAAGGCCCTGGGGCTCCTGGTGGACACCAGGTTGAAAATGAGCCAGCAATGTGGCCTTGTGGTAAAGAAGGTTAATGGTATCCTGGGCTGCATTAGACAAAGTACTGCCACCAGGTTGGAGGAGACGAACCTTTCCCTCTATTCATCCCCAGTGAGGCCATTCATGGAGTACTGTGTCCGATTCTGGGCTCCCTGCACAAGAGAGACATGAACATACTGGAGAGAGTCCACTGAAGGGCCATAAAAATGATGAAGGGACTGGAGCATCTCTGCTATGAGGAAAGGCTGATATAGCTGGGACTGCTCAGCCTGGAGAAGAGGTGGTTCGGGGTGGGTCTCATCGATGCGTATATATACCTGAAGCGAGGGTGCAATGAAGGGTGACAGAACCAGAGGCAATGGGTACAAACTGAAATACAGGAGGTTCCTCCAGTACATCAGGAAACATTTTGTTACTGTGAGAGTGACGAGGCACTGGCACAGATTGTGGCAGAGAGGTTGTGGAGTCTCCTCTCCGTCTCTGAAGACACCCAAAAGCCACCTGGACAAGGTCCTGGGCAACTGGCTCTAGGTGGCCCTGCTTGAGCTAGGGGTGGGACCAGATGACCTCCAGAGGTCCCTTCCAACCTCAACCATTCTGTGATTCTGTACAGCAAAGAGTGGTGCCAGAGAAAGAGACCGCTGGTCAGGGCCCTGAGTCCCCATCCCCACGGACCCTACTTGGCTATCCTGGGGCTGCGTCTGACCATGGTTCCCTTCACCAGGACTGATCCTGACCCTCACCCTCAGTCTGAGATCCCAGCCCAGCCTCAAACTGTCCCTGCCCCCAGGAAGATGCCTGAAGCCCAGGCCTGGGGCTGCCCCCTGTGCCCCCCAGCTGCCCTGCTTCTGGATGAGTCAGCGGGACAGTCAGTCAGGCCCAACCCTGTCTGCTGGATGGTCCCCCTCACCAGCACCTCACCACAGAGAATCAGAAACTGTATCTCAAAATTTGTGATCATCTGTTATAAGAACAATGCATTTTTTTCGAGAAGAACATGCTGGTAAATGGCAGTAAGCCTGGAAAGGGCAGGATTTAGATTTTGGTGAGCTAACATGTCCTAGTAGACTTGTAAACAGCTAAGAAAAGCTTCAAACTTTTATTCAGCTCAAATTGCATCTGTACTTCTGCGTTTTGAGTGATAAATCTGCTTGTTTCTGAATTTGAGGGTACTAAATCACTTTGACTGTCCTGCACTTCCTAATGCTTGCTCATCCACCAAAGGAAAAAATACTGTGATTAATATTCCCTACCTGGGAAACAGATTTTTCTGTTCAGCTGTGAGGTAGTTACGGAAAAGAGAAAGCAGATGAATCATAGTACATGTAGTTGGTGTTCAAGAATTTGAAAGTCTCTCTGAAACCATATGATAGCAGGCAAGTTCCTTGGAGAAGATGGGGATGATAACTATTTTTCTCAGATAAAGTGTATGGCTGAATTCAAATCAGATATGATGATCCTGACTGAATTACTCATTTTATCCAAATGTCATTACTCCTTTTTACATTTTAATGTAACACTAAACTCTGTATTTGATATGAATTTGTACAGTTTGTACCACAATGTATGGTACATACCACACATGAAGGCTCTAGATGCTAGAGCAAAGACAAAATAAAATAAATGTTTTCTGTGAAAGTAGAGTAAGGGGAACCTGGATTTAAGTTTGCCTTTTCACCATTTTTTATTCTTTCAAGACAGTATAATTCAGACATTCCTGAAGACAAGACAAATAATCTGAAACATGATATTAGGCTACATTGGTCATAATTTTATATATTGTCTTGGCTAAAAACTACTAATATATAAATTAATGTAAATGTTATGTTTTAACACTGATGAACATACTGCACTAAATTTGGCATCTAGAGGAGTTCCCTTTGGGGAGATGAGGATGAGATTTGAACTAACGTACTAAAGTTTCAATTAAATGGCTTCACGTGTTGGCAAAATAATATTCCTGTCCTTCATGCATATGAAATTTTGTCAGCCAAGTCAGACAAATGAGATAACTATCATATTCATACTGCAGCATTTCCTTCAGTGGCAGTACTGAGTTGAACTTTACTCCAGCCCCTGGTGTTAATCAAATCTGTAGAGAGTTGAAAACTTTGAAGCATTTAGAGTTTCATTAAAACCAGACAGTAGGTTCCACCATTATGAAGATGGATGGTGGTACATCCAGTAGTGAGATTATATAGGGCATATTTTTGTAGAAAATCAAAATAAAACCAGTAAATTCAGGCTCATATAAATCAGACACCAGGCATCCTCTGAAAGTAGAGTATCTGCTGAATAGTATACTTTAGTGTTTTTGCCATAGTACTGAGGAGTTGTATCTACAGGCATTATTCTAGATGTAGTCTCAGTATCAGAAACAGAAGATCTATCATTTTCCTGGTCTATAATGATGCCTCTGATTATGAATGTATTTTCCCAAATTGCATAGTTTTTGGTGGAGCTGTATTGTGTTGCAAATGTGTCTCTGGTTTTATATCTATTAATGCCTTACAGATTATATCAATATTTCTGCCTCTTGTGTTTGTGTATTTTTTTTTCCTTACTCCATAGCCGAATTTAACACAATAATTTTCCAAGGCACAGTAACTCATGGGTTTTTTTCAGACTGAATCTTATTTTAGGATTGCTGAAAATGCTAATCATTGAAAAAACCTCTGATTCTTTAGCATATGAAGTAGAATAAACATGGGTTAAAATATTATTTATAACTGGACATAACATATGTTGTTTTATATAAAACTAAAGAAATTTTTCAAGATTCTGTGAAGCTGTGAATAAAGCAGCTTTATTAAAGTGTAGTTATATAACATCTATTTCATTCCTTTAATCCAATATTACTCAACTTTGTCTTTCCCTTGGGTTCAGGAGTGTTTACAGCATATACTGAAATGGCAGTGTTACCCTTGTGGAAAAAGTGACATTAATATGTAAAGACATAAATAAGTAAATTATGAGGTAAGTTACTTTATTGTTTGGATGAGAAAGAACGTTAGATGCAATTTCCAAAGTGAAGAAACTTTATAAACCATCATTTGTTGTAGAAATGAAAGTAGGTTTCAGTCTCTCCAATGTTCTTCATTAATCATAAGGAATATGCAAACAGAGAGAGGATCTTGCTGTACCTCTCCAGTGCCTTTTGCACACGCCACTTGCTTTTGGGTAATTGGCAGCTGTAGCTACCTCTAAGACTCTACATACATGTTGATATAATTTTCATGAGAAGTCTGAGAATTAAGGATTCTCTCCTCCTTTACTCTCACCATGTCAAATTTATGTTTGAGATATTTTTCATATTTTCTTAGCAGATTAAAGTTGCTTAAAGGTTGACTTTTCTTAAACACCTTTTTTACTGTACAATCAAATTTCCACATTAATAGAAATGCCACATGTAATCCAAAGATACTCC
>JANXJC010000028.1:23601768-23616868 GCA_027564655.1 Leptodon cayanensis
ACATGTAATACAAAGATACTCCCCCCCCCCCCCCCTCCTTTTGTCCTGGGTGTTTATGGTTCATCACCACAGAATTTTCCAAAGGGGAAGGAGAAACTTGAGTCTTACCCTTAGGAGAAACTTGAGTCTTACTCTTTCAACTTTGTGACTTCCCTTGTTCTTACAGAAGAAAGCAATTTTATTTAAAAGGTATGCTACATAGGAGAAGTACAGAACTAAAGACTGACATAGAAAATAATTTATACTGTAGTTCTAAGTGTGTCCTTGAAACTACCACAAAAACAAAGCAATGTTTTTATGTTCATACCAACTGCATTAACACAGCTTGGAGGAGCACTGAGGAAAGAAAATTTATTATATGTGAAATAAACTCCCATATAAAAGTGTTGAAAACCACGTGAAGTGATTCTAAATGTTTTAATTTCATTTTTTTAAGAGAAAACTTATTCTCTTATACCTGGCTTTCAACACCCTCCTCTCACTTTGACTTCTTAACAGGGTGAATTCACTGTCTGAAACAATAGTGAGTGGTCACACAGCTACTATAGCAGAAAAGAAAGTTGTAATTCCCCAAATTTTACATGTTTTATCATGTATTTTTATGAAATTTTGTTTTTTAACCAGTCATGCATTATTCATTATTTTCCATCTACTATTCATTATTATCTTATTAAAAATTTCAGTCATCATATTAGGGAGCAGAAACAATAAATAAAAAATGCATGTGGGAATCAAAATTCATGTCTGACTGATTAATGAATAACGAGGGAAGGAGGCATTCTAAAAAGCACCAATGCCTGTTAAAGAACATTCATAAAATTATTGCCTTTCTTCTCTGAAAATCTCCCTTTCATCAAACCAAAATTAGGGTTTAACTAATCTGATAACCAGAAGGGAAGGATATCTGTAGTAGATACTTTAAACATACAGAATATAAATAATGTAATTCTACATTGCATTATTCATAAAACCACATCAAAAGTTCTCAAATTATTCTTGGAATTATATCACTTATTTTTAGTGTCCCTTCTGAACCTTCACATTAGCCTGTCTCAGATCCCTGCAGCGACAATATCACTCATTCATATAGCCTGTTATTTGTACAGAACATTCCTCAGATTTAATTGTTTATTAATCATACTGTTTGATGAGGGCAAAAGGAAATGTAATTAACTGAATACCTCATGCAGTACATGCCAATACATTTTGCAACTATATAATAAAATAAAATCACTGGAAAAACATTCTTAATCTATTCCTAGAATTTAAACTGCTTACCAACTGGTCAATTAAAATACTGCTGGCTGAAAGCTCTTTCAGTGAAAACTAACCATTTTTTCTGTTTTTAAAAACTAAAAGCAAGACCAGCATTTGAAGTCCAATGTACAATAGACAATTATCAACTAAAGATAAAACTTTGTCTGACATAAGTAACCTCATGAACTGAATATGTGCAACATTGGTCAAGAAACTGATTTCCTGAGTGAGTTTGTTTAGAATCCATTAGAATATCTCTTTGCAATATTTAAATCTATGGAGTGGCTGCAAAGATTTGAAAGAGTTGCTCAGACAATTCTTCTGGGCATTCACATGATCTCTGTGCAAGCTTAACTGTCTGTCTGCATGAAGCATGCTGAAACCAAGGCTGTGGTTTGCTTCTGTTCTTTCGGTGGACGTATATGTAGACTAGTCCAGCATCTGTGTTTGCAGCTAGTAAAACAGTGGTTAGCGACTCAAATATTTCTAGGAGAGAAAAGAAAAACTTTCCTGGAAATAGAGTTGCAAGCATCTAGAAACAAGCCAGCTTAAAAATTTACCAATATAGCCAAGGATAACATGTCAATTGAAAAGATACTATTGGCTGCATGGGCTTGGAGATCTGCTCTGATAAGAGTTAACCTAGCTTTTATTTACCATAAAGAGTTTACCACAGTGAATTACTGTGACTTTTTTGATTCAAGCAATCATTGCAGTCAAAAGATAGGGCATCCAACTGGGTGGAAGTGACTTGTGAGCACAGATATCTGTCTCTCAGAACATGGGCCAGAAGAGACTCTGTTTTAGGCTTTTCACCCCAAACATACTGTGTTGAAGATATCACTGAACCTTTTCCACTGACATTAAAAGAGGATTATGGCAGGTGAAAATGCTGACATGTAGCTAAGCAGAACTTCAATGTGTTAATGCTCAGGGATAACATAGAAAGTCATTTGGAGAAACTATGATGTTTCTGCAGACAATGATATGTAACTACCCCATAGTAATTAATTTCAGCATTACCAATTTAGATCTGCTTACGGCCATTTGATGGCTACAGCTCTACGCAAACTCATTTTCTTTGTTGATGTTTTCACTGGAGGAAAACATGGATGGGGTATTTGCAGAGGAGCTGAACAAAGGGTATACATTTAAGAATCAATTAGCTTCCTAGACAAATGGCAAGTTGGTCAATTAATTTGATTAATATTTTTTCCTGTCTGAGAGTATAATAATTTTCCTAGTTAGAAATTTTCAGTAAAATCCTGCATGTGATTATGATACTGTTAAATCAAATGGGATAAAACAATAAAACAATTATTTATTTACATTCTGACTATCATAATAAAGGAATTAGCTCTACCATGAACAGTTTTGAAAGATTCTGGGCAAGTTTTAAAGTTTTATTTGGATAAAGTTTTCTTTATAGAAGGTTTCTAAAAAAATCATGCACTTAGTTTAATTAAAATTACACCTCCTTACTACTTATTGAGAATTAGAGAAATTACAAAACGCCTTTTCTATATTACTTTGTAATGCCTGACATAAATTATTTTTCATTAAGGTGTTGAAAATTAGTACCTGGAATATTCATGTGTAACCCTACTCAACCTATTGAACCAGACCCGAAATCTCTCATTGTGTTACAAAATTCTCTTAGCATAAAATTTTGCATTTTGATTACTCTTTATTTTAATTACAGCTATATTTCAGAAAAGTGAAGAAAAACCAGGTAGCATAATATGAATAAAAGAAAGCTAACAAATTATCACAGAGGATTATACCTCAAGTTGTTATGAAGTCACTTAGCAAATGATCATCTTATTTTTGTGATTCCAAAATTCTTTCATAACTTCTCATTCTAGTAAAGTAAGTTGAGCATTTTTTGTAAGAATAATGAGTTTTAAGGTTACATAACATTTTCCTTGTAAACATCCTATTTGTCGTCCATTTACAACTTCAGGAAAAAATATCACAGTGACATAAAGATAACAAGAAATACCAATATCAATTATAACACCTAAATATTACAGCTGGGAAAATGGATTAGAACAAAATAGAAGGTGTAGCTAATGTTTTTTCCAAATTCCAAGCAAGAGGGTCATCTCCTGTATGTGGCACCTAGGAACCACAAAAATGGCCTAACTGCTGTCACAAACCCAGTCATCTGAACACTTTCATATGTTCTTTCTCCCTGTTCTTTGATAGTAGCACTTGTTTGAAGATCACAGCTAAAGCTCTAAACAGGAATTGTCTTGTAATCTGGAGTTGCTATGCAATTTAACATACCCTAAAAAGAACTGCACTTCAGAGAGTTATAGACTGAGAGTGGAGATGGCAGGATATGGCACAGATTCATTTGGGCCCCAGAAAAAATTGTTCCGAAAGTAAAGAAGCTGAAGAGCTTAATTTAAAAGTGCATTAAGAAAGAAATGTAAATATAGTCATCCACTTCTCCAGCATCTATCCTTATTCATCCTCCAGTGATTCAAACCTACAGCTTCACTTTTCTAAGCTCTGCTGATGCTTTTTGGGGTGATATATCTGGTTGGACAACTAATTGTGACAATTTCATACTTTTAGTAGGGATTAAATATAAGATCAAAAAATACAGAATATTTTCTGTATCTTTAGGATATTCCCACAATGAATTCACATCTCCAGTATTTTTCTTTTGCATTACCATAGTAGAAACCTATATGTGAAGGGTGATGAGGGAAACTGAGGAAATTTGCCATTATCACAGACTTCCCAGAATCCTTTCTGAAGGGCATCATGCTCTCTGAGCAACTGCTTATTACTAGTGATTTTGAATATGTGATGTTAAAAGCATAGCAGTGGTGGAACGGGAGAGGAGGAAGAAACTGTTTTATGCTGGTTAGGCACCTAACTTAGGTGTGATTCAGAGTGCTAAAAACTTACAGTTTAGAGATAATACAGCTATTGTGCCATGTGTATATTTCACTGTGGTACACAGCAATCACATTTCTTCTGTTATCTCATATTTTCTCTACTTTTCCTAATCCAGTGCCATGTACTCTGCTGTGGTTCAGCATAATCCAAGATTCAATATACTTCATGTAGGTTAAGTCTCTATGCTTGCTCAATGTGAGGTTGAGATCATAAATTTGTTGAACAGTAGTTACATTTATAAGTAAAGTTTGTTGATAGTGATTATGGTGCTCAACCCAAGATGATAGCAAAGAAAAAAAAGAAGATTCATATCCTTAAGTAATTTCTAAATATTTGCAATATTGCTTGCAGGAAGTCTTTAAAAAAGTATTAAAACATGTTTTTGTTAAATTAGGATATAATTTTCAGCAAAACATGTTGTCTTTTCCTCTTGGCTATTCAGGTAATGAACAATACAATCATCCTTAGCTACCACATAACCATTTTTTAATAATCTTAGCTAGTTAGATGCTCCTGAGTTATTTTTACAGATCATTAAAATATGTAACATTCTGACATTAGTTTATCACCAAGAAACAATATCAGGAAAAATGCAACATGATTAATCAGCTAAATTTACTTAGAAAATTTTCCTAGGGCAGAGGAAGGGGAAATGTTAACAAAGAGTTTTCTTTCCCATCTTCCCTTTTCTAGAGAGAGGGATCAGCTGCCTCAGAAGGAGGAAAGAGGAAAATAGTTCACAGTACTTCATTTTGGCACTTCTCCTTTCCTCTTACACTGTTGGTTAAGTGATGGTAGGCTTAAAACATTGAGTGGACTTCTGTAACTCCTCAGAGGTGGCACTTGGCAATATCACGGCATTGAGGTAAATGTATTTATGTATTTTTCAAAACATACACAGTCCTTTATAGGGTCCCAGGCTTACAGAGTATCAATATGTCCCATGTACAATGATGCCATTCAGTGTCAGATCCTCTCTGTGTATGTAAGCAGAACAGATGTGCAAAGCCAGGAGCACAAGGTCATATGTGACCTGCACAAGAATCTGCAGCAGAGTCTGGGTCTTTCAGGCACAAAGCATCAGCCCCTCATGTCTTGGCTTCCTCCTGGAGCTCAAGTCAGGACTGCAATTTTTTTGGAAGCATTGCCTCCTACACCTTAATCTTTCTGTCAGTCAGTGAGAAAGAATGTAAGCCATATACTTACAGAACCAGTATACTTTCACAGCACGGGCATGACTCAAGTAATGGACATTTCAAAGTCATGCAGCGCATGACTTTGTAAATGGCCTGGCACTTCTTGCAGTTTTATTCATACAGTTCTACCAACTCCAGGTATAAACATTGATCTACTTGTTACATTTATTTTGGAAAAGCTGAAGTGAAAAACCAAGATCAGAGGCAGAGTCGAATCCACCTACTTAAATACAGGTCAGTGTATTTCCTCAGGAAATGTGATTTGTGTTTGTATGTGACGATGAATATCAGCAGATGCCTGCTGATGAATTAATGTTATTTTGTCTCGTCCTTCAAAGTATATATGGGAGAATTTGACAACACTTTCAGTGGGAAAATCTGACAGATTTTGAAAACAACAGCTATTGTTCTCTGAGAAATGGCAGGATTAGGAAGCTCTGCGGGTGTCAATACAGTTTCCATGACATATGAAAGTCATCCTGATACTTCCATGCAGCATCTCTTAACGGTTGCTAGTGTAGTAACATTACAGAGGGAGTGCGGTTAGAATTAGTTACACAAGGTAAGATTCTTACACCTGGTTTGTACATAGGTGTGTATTTAGATGAGAGACAATAGAAAATCTGCTCTTTGTTTTAGGTAGTATGAAATAGGTTCCCTGTTCAGGCATTTTTGCTGCTGAATCCAGATACAAGCGAAGAAAACCTGAAAGGGTGAAAGTGAGGAGTTTTATGCTACAGCCCTTTCTGCAGAGTCATTCAGAGAGAGCAAAGGGAGAGCTCAAGACTTTGCATACATTATAGAAGCATCTTTAGCTTGTAACCTCATAGGAAAATTTAATTGGAAGATGTGTTCCTGACCCAAATGCCAGCTGGTGTCTGAACACAGGGGGAAATAGCCTTCTCCCTCCCACTGTGTCCTCTGTGACACAACTGGTCACAGTGAGCTGTGTGGGATGACATCTGCTCCTGGGGTCTCTCAGTGACAGCCAGAATGAGTCACAGCTAGCAGGGACCCATGGTAATTTTTCCCTCTTCAGCAGCCTGTTGCCTTTTACTGGAATCAACTCTGGAAATATATATTTAAGTGGCATCAAGCCCGGTCTACAATACCAGAAGAATATAACATTTTTAATTTAGAAAGCAAACAACTGGGGCGCTTTAATGTCACATTAGCCTACAAATTCTTTTACTACAATAGGAAGTTAAACTTATGTTGTAGGAGGAACTGCATATCCTGTACTATATTAAACAATTTTCTCTTGTGTTCGCATGTCTAATTAAAGTGTCCACTGTGCTCAAGACTGATTAAACACCATCTTACTTTGGTAACACATCATCCTTTTTGGAATAATAAATGCATATCTGAAGTGAACACATTCACTGCTATTTTGATACAGGTATTTATCTGGCTGAATTTAGAATTTAAGCTATAATTCACCCTCCTAAAGGGCTTTCCTTAAAGCAGACCAGACTATCATAGTGTAGACAGATGTAGACAGTACCTGAAGGAAAGTATTTGAGAAACAGAAGTAACTTTTTCATTTTGGCTAACTTCTCTCTTCTACAGAACATATCTTTATGACAAAAGTTGCAGATGAGAACACATTAATTTTAATACGTCTCAAAAGTGAAATATAACCATATCAATCTATTACAGATATTGACTTTATTAAGTATACTAAAAGAAGGGGAATCCAGGCAACTTCACTCAGCCTAACCTCAGTCTCTGGGAAGATTATGGAGCAAATTCTCTTGCAAGCTTTTTCTACACACCTGAGGGACAAGAAGGTTATATGGAACAGCCAACATGGGTTTACTGAAGGCAAATTGAGTCTGACTCAGCTAATGGTGTGGCTGGCTCTGTGGGCAAGAGAAGAGCAGTGGATGTTGCATACCTTGGCTTTAGCAGTCTTCTTCAGTCTCCTTATCACCAAATTAATGAGGCAATGGCTGGGTAAGTGGACAATAAAGGTGGTTTGGAAAACTTGCTTGACTGCTGGGTTTGATCACTGTTGTTATCACTGGTGCAAAGTCCAGCCAGCAACCAGCAAATAGTAGCATCCCTCAGGGATCAGTACTGAGACTAATACCGTTTAATATCTTCATTGAACACATAGGTGATGGGATGGTGAGCATTCTCAGCAAGTTTGCAGATGACACTAAATTTTGGGGGAAGCAGTCAACATGCTGGAGAACAGGGCTGCTACTCAGAGGGACCAGGACAGACTGAAGAAATACCGACATAAACCTCATGGAGTTCAACAAAAACAAATGGAAAGGCTTGCAAGTCTTGCAAGTCTTGCATCCTCGGCTGCGTTAATAAGAATGGAGCCAGCAGGTCTAGAAGAGTGATCTTTCACCCCTATTTGGCATCTGTAAGACCTCACCTGGAGTGTTGTGTCCAGTGTGGGCAACCCCAGCACAAGAAAGACAGAGTCCAGAGGAGGCCTGCCAAAATCGTTAGGGCGCTGGACCACAGCACGTGTGAGGAGAGGCTGGGAGAGCTGGTGTATCTGACCAGGTGACTGTCTCGATCCAATTTCAGGGAAGGTTTCGATATGATCCCAAGAGCGAGATTAAGACACAGATGAGGTCAAATGTCATATACCCAAAAGAGCTTTTATTATCAAAAGTATCAAAAGTAGAAAATAGTAGCGATAGGATAGAATGGAAGAAAAGGCAGAAATCAAGCAAGCAGTTGGGATAGAGTTGCAAGGATAGTCACCACCATGGATCCAGCGGCATCCTTTTGGTCCTCAGTCTTCAGTTCTTTGGTGGTGGGTGCACACCATGGCTTGTCTCCATGCTTTTTTATATTTTGATGATGCATGCACATACGTATTGTTCATGCACTGTTCACGCGCTGTAGGTTTCATCTATCACACAACCTTCACGTGATCAACACCAGAAACCAGTATCTTATCTCAAAGACTACAGTTTCCATGAGAATGGTAGCTTCCACATTCTTGCATGCTTGTCGGCTTCAGCCCATTTCCTCTCCTGGATGGAGTGGCCTAGTAATTGTCCTTATGGATGGATGAATGTCCTGCTTAGACAGGCCATCTCAGAGGCAAATGGCTCGAGATAAGCAGTTCGTAGTTCTTGAGATAAATGGCTTGAGATGACAGTCCAGTCTCTCACACCTAACAGTCTTTGAGACAAACAGTTTGAGATAACAATTCAGTCTTTTACAGTGACACAGAGAAGATGGAGCCAGACCATGAGGGTGGTTAAATACTGGAACAGTTTGCCCAAAGATGCTGTGGAATCTTGATCCTTGGAGGTGTTTGGGACTTCAGTGGACCTGAGAGATTACACTGAGCAGTAACTAATGAGGCAGTAGAATGCATTTGCACTGGTTTCAGCATTCATACATAGTCATGTAACAATAGTGACCATTCTGACTATTTGAACTTGTATAAATTATACTGCAGTTTGCATGGTTGCAAAGAAAAATGACAAATCTTTTAAGTGAAAGTCCCTCATTTGGAAGGGGGCAGAATAGATGCTAAGCATATGTGCCTCCTCTGTAAATGCGGTCTGACATGTTGATTCCCTGAGACACATGTATGTAAATACGCTTCCTAAGTTTATGCAAAATGGCTGTGAAACTCATGTTTTTCTTGTTAAAAATACAGCTATTAATAACTGCTTATGAAAAATGTATTTAGGATAGAATAATAAAAACATTATCAAAGCTGCTGGGAAACTCTTGTGCAAGGAAAAGGTACAGATAACAAATGCTGTCAGTGTTGGCAGATGGAGCTTTATTATATGCAGCAATAGGTTTATCTTGCCTGTTTCATCATGTGGCATTTCAATAATTTGCTACCAGGAGAAAGCTTTACTATGCATCTCTTCTCCCAGACATGTTCATAGTACCCAGAGCAGCACGTATTCGGTCTACTGACTCTCTCTTGTTTCAGCTGATATTTTGGAACACAGGTTTTTAGACATCCCCAAATGGGAGGGAGGGGGACAACAAAAGACGGTATTTCCATACCAATCTTTTTTCCTTGCTTGATCACAGCACATTACAGAACCATTAATATGGATACAAAAAAAGTACTTTCAGCCTGAGAGGTTTGCCATTGATACAACTCAGTTCATAGTTTAGAGTTGCACAGCCAAAGACACTTTCAACAATTGTGATGCAAATATTCCAGATACGCAGCAAAAAGGAAGAAATAATAGCACAGAATAATAAAGCACTGATACTGAAGAGATCTTTGTTTGTATTAATTTAGTTATCAGTTCTTCTGATAGTGTAGTGAAATCCTAGTAACTGCAGTATGAATGCTGAATGTGTGTCTGGAAAAGAAAAGTCCTTATTCATTTTTTAATATAGCTCAACCAGGTATGGGTAAAATGTAAGTAATAGAGACCTAGAATAAACAACACAATACAAAATAACAGAGGTAGAGTACAGTGATATTGGATCATAACTTTTCTCTGCACAAAATTCTCATTATAGTGAACCTCATCATTCCTTAAGTGCTGCCTTTTAAAAGGAACTCTTTCATCCTTCTGAAGCTGAACTGCTTCTTGGTTGTACAGAGCAAAATGCCTCATAACCATATGCTAATTATGTTCTTAGGTGTTTACTTGATATATATTTATAAACACAATGTAAAAAACACTTGACGTGGGCAGATAATTATATATACAGTGTATATAATTGTTTTTAAGTGTTAACTCCACAGGCCAATGAATTTAGTAACAAAAAGTGATACATCTGGATGTGAGATGAGTGTAGTACTGAATAACCCTTTTACATCAGAGGTCAGCCAATACTTTTCTTATTATAAACAAATGGAAATCAACAGAAAATCCATAAAAGATAGGACTGATAAGTCTTATGTAGATCTATTGAAAGTTGCAGAAAAGTACATGATATCAATGCATGGGAAGGTAGTGAAGAACTGAGCCTTGACTTGTTCTTTGTCAGGGTTGCATTACAGAAGCTGGGTTTCCAATCTACTTTACCTGCATTTCAGCACTTACCATTAATATTTCTCTGGGATCAAATTGTTCCTGTTTTATGTTTGCTTCTCTCTAAGATCCTCAGCAATATAAGAAAAAGACTAAAAAGAATAAAGACTTGATCTGGGCTCTTCCCACTGAGGAATGGAAGGAAAAGGGAAGGGGTGGAATAAGGGATGGAAAAGAATCTCAGGGAAAACTCTAGAGAGTCAGATCTACGAGCATTGCTGATGGCAGGGCAATGACAGCAACAGAGGCAACAATACCTGCTGCCACTGGGAGCAATAGCCCCCACACCTGTGCCTTCCAGGAACAGCAGCATTATGCCTATTTTTTCAGAGCACACAAAAAAGCAGGATAGAAGAGGCTGTTCCAACACTTGTGGAAGTCTGTGTATGGAACTGCCTACAATGACGATGTTTATAACTAGACTAGTATACAAAGCATGTCTCTCACACTGGAATAAGCAGCCAGAGAGGGTCATAAAAATCTTTTAAAAATCTTTCAGTGGAGACATTTCAATTTAACATCTCCTACGTCAGTAGAGAGCACAGAGCTGGGAAACAGCATATATATGAATGTTTTTTTTTTCTATCCTGTGTTGCATTATATCCTGAGTTACTGGACACAGCATTCTGTGGCAGCCTCAGGAAAGAAATGGTATATCTTGCTTTTGAGTCTCAAATTCAGTCCCTGTGTGCAGGTGAGAATTCCTCTTTCGGGTTCTCTTTTAACTCACAGGATTTTTTTTTTCTCAATTTCATCAACAACAGAAACCTTTATAACTGGCATACTAAATTAATCCATTATTGGTACATCACACTGCACAAGTGTAGTTCATACAGGGCAATTCATAATTAGCCCAATTTTTGCCTGTGATTTGTTCTTGCAGACTCTTTTTCTGTTTTAATGCTCTTAAAATGTGTACTCATTTATTAAGTACTTGTAGGAATAATAATTAATAGTTTATATGCTGTATAAAACCCAAGACAACCCTCTGCATAAGTTAATAGGCTTATCTTTGCTATCCCCAGGTAAGCATAAAGCCAAGATATTCATTAAGTTATTATCATATTTTGCATATTTCAGATGAGTCCTACCTTTAAAGTATTATATAAATCTACATTTTACCAGCAAAATGTACTGTTAGCTCTATAATTGTTCATATTTTTATTATAAGGAAATACCAGAAAATTTGTTTCCTAGATTTTTGTTTTTAACTTTTCAACTTGTCATCACTGAAATGTCTCATAAAGTTGATTTTGAGAGAATTATCAAGGACCCCAGCCATCCTTAAAGGGCTATTTTCCAGCTACTATAAACATGATGTGCCTTCTGTAAAACTACTAAGTTTCATCTTAAAACATTTCCATAACCCCCAGTCATCTTAACCATGCCTCTTTGTATCTCTTCTGCTTTCATTTCTTCTTTCTTGAACATATGTAACTGATTTTAAACAACCTGTTTCAAATGAGGTCTAACCTCTTTCATGTACAATGGCACTAATACTTTCCTATCTCTGCAGGAAAAGCTTCTTTTGGTATATTGCTTGCCTTTTTTAGAGTTATAAAACATATTGCCACTCACAGTAGGCTGTTGCATAGCAAAGTGACTCTCCATTCCACACTGATCAGGCCCAGTTTGTAGAGAAATATTTTGGGTTTGATTCACAGAAGTCTGGACTTGTACTTTGTAAAACTGAATTTCATACCAATTCTATGGCTCCAAGGCCAACCCTAAATATTATTAATCTCTTTCTGTGTAATATTCAGAGCTGTCTTTCCTCTGAATGTTTTGTAACTTTGTGCTAGTGAATTTTATTAATGTACTCCTAATATTTTGGATAAAGATGCTGATCAAAATTTTAACTAAGATACCAAGTTTCCAAATCCAGTCTTTAGGATATCCAATAAAACAGCATCCCTACATGTTAATGCCTCAGTTTTTAAAGCTTTCCATTGCCAAATTCACCTTTGTATCACCTTGTAGTTTTACCAAACTCTATCTTCTCCAGCTTAATATATACATTTTTTTCACTGGTGTATCAAATGCTTGACTGGAGTGCAGAGAGATGAGATTTGTGAATGTCCTTTAGAAAACTGTCAGTGAAAAAAAGCTATTATGTTACTTTAGTACATTCTGTATTTTCTAATTTGTATTGTATTTCTGGTATGATGCTTTATTCTATTATATTATATGCCATTTTCCTTTAAGGACAATTACAGACATTCCCTTATTACTGATATGCAGGAATAATTGATACTTACTCCTTCCCCTTCTCCTATGCAGACATCACTTTGCTATTCTTCAGTCTGATTGCACCCTCCTTCTCCAAAAAGAATTATTAAAAATACTCATTACGGGATCCACAATTTCAAAATCCTTTTTTTTTAGAATTCTAACATGAGCATTATCTGGTCTCCTCAGTCCTTAGGGGGTCATGCTTTTTCCTTAGTTGTGATTATTTCCATTTTTATATCATTCTTCTTGTTGTCAGTCTTGCCTTCGTGTCACAGTGTATAAGTCTGAGATGAAGAATTTGCTTAATTGGGGGCCAGTGCCGAGACTATCCTTAATCTTATTCTTTCCTCATAGCAACTGGTTTCTTCCTCCTTTGTTCTGTTTTTATATACCTTTAACTGAAAAATCTCCAATGACATTTTTAAATGCCTGCTGCTAGTCTAACTCAAATGAACTTCAGGAATTCTCAGTCTGTCTCAACGCTTATTGACTTTTAAGGCATAATTTTCTTTGTAATCAGCAAAGACTTTCATGGTCCTTGAAATCAGCTGCTATCACCACTCTCCAATTTCTTAAACTGGGATAAGGAATATCTACATTGATTTTTCTTTATATGTCACATTAAAAGAACTATATACATAAGAGGAATAAAAAATCAAACATGTTTTAGTCCACAGTGCAGTGGTCTGTCTGAACACATTTGGCATCTAGGCAAATTCAGCATGTCAGACGAATGCATTACTACTATTGGTATAATATATATACATATATATGTAAGTACCATAGGAGAAGATCAGGTTCGAGACCATCTAAGGAACCTGAAGGTGCACAGGTCCTTGGGACCTGATGAGATGCATCTGCGGGTGCTGAGGGAACTGGCAGATGAAGTGGTTAAACCACTAACCATTTTATTTGAGAAGTCATGGCAGTCCATGTGTGCTGGGTTCTGCTAGGATAGAGTTGGTTTTCATAGGAAGCTGGAAAGGGGCACAGCCAGGACAGCTGACCTGAACTAGCTGAGGGGATATTCCACACCATGTGATGTCATGCTCAGTATACAAAGGACTGTTGTGGTTTAAGCCCAGCCAGCAACAAAATACCACGAGGCTGCTCGCTCACTCCTCCACTCCACCGCTGTCCCCATCCCCCTCCACCAGGATGGGGAGAAGAATCAAAAAGGAGAGAAAATAAGGTAGAACCTCGTGCGTTGAGGTAAGGACAGTTTACTGGGACAACACAAGAGAGAAGTTACAATAATAAAAATAGTACTAATAAAAAGAAAATACAAAACAAGTGATGCACAATGCAATTGCTCACCACCTGGAACCTGGAGCTCTGCCACTTCCTCTGCTGTGATACCACTCCCAGTTATATACTGAGCATGATGTCACATGGTATGGAATATTCCCTTGGCTAGTTCGGGTCAGCTGTCCTGGCTGTGCTGCCTGCCAGCTTCCTATGAAAATTAACTCCATTCCAGCCAAACCCAGGACACCAGGGAAGTTCCCACTGACTGGAAAAGGGGAAACATAAGACCCATTTTTAAAAAGGGAGAAAAGGAAGACCTGGGGAACTACAGGCCAGCCAGTCTCACTCCTGCGTCCGGCAAGATCATGGAGCTGACCTCCTGGAAACTATGCTAGGGCACATGGAAAACAAGGAGGTGATTGGTGACAGCCAACATGGCTTCACTAAGGACAAATCATGCCTGACAAGTTTGGTGGCCTTCTACAACAGGGTTACAGTGTTGGTGGATAAGGGAAGAGCAACTGATGTCATCACCTGGACTTGTGTAAAGCATTCGACACTGTCCCACATGACATCCTTGTCTCTAAATTGGAGAGACATGGATTTGATGGAGGGACCACTCGGTGGATAAGGACATGGACCTGTTGGAGCAAGTCCAGAGGTGGGCCACGAAGATGATCACAGCACTGGAGCACCTCTCCTATGAAGACAGGCTGAGAGAGTTGGGGTTCTTTAGCCTGATGTGAGAGATGAAGGAGTTAATGTCTCAAACATTGTGGTGGGGCAAGTTCTGCTTAACAACTAACTCTGCATAACCATGAACTCTGGCTAGCAAGGAACCACAGGTGACAAGAAGCCCATCAGAGCCCATCGGCACCCGGGGAGGGCACGTGCTGGAGGGTGCACAGCTCCCTGTTCTGAGGTGCTGTTCTGACGTGTTGAACAGGGCAGCTCACCATGTATGGTGAAAGATCACATCTGCAGGGAAGGGCAAACTACTCCCCAAATGACCCCCCAAGTCCACTGCCCAAAGGCTACCTAATTAGCCTAATGAGTTCGAGTGCCCACCTGAAGGAGGGGCAAGGAGGATAAAAGGACACAAACTGAAGCCCCAGGTGCATGAGTCCACTGGAACTGGACCCCTCAGCTGGCTGAACCAATGCTGGACCCAGGACAGGTGACTTGATTCTTCTCTTCTCTTCTCTTCTCTTCTCTTCTCTTCTCTTCTCTTCTCTTCTCTTCTCTTCTCTTCTCTTCTCT
>JANXJC010000028.1:23617500-23638944 GCA_027564655.1 Leptodon cayanensis
TGGATGGGGCTTTGAGCAACCTGGTCTAGTGGAAGGTGTCCCTGCCCATGGCAGGGGGGTTGGAACTAAGTGATCTTGAACCTCCTTTCCAACCTAAACCATTCTATGATTCTATGTATAAAGAATCCCAATCATTTACTTAGGTACAGCAAGTTTCAAACCATCACTGATGTCTCTGACATAAACAACCAAGCAGTTTAAGAGATTGTTTTTGCTATGCAAAATTTGTTGATTGTTTGCAGACTTTTTCTCTATACCTTTCCTTTATAGGAAATGTCCATAGATGTTTCCTTATATGTTTCCATTCCATAAGAATATGCTGGCCTTCAGTCCTTCTTTACACCACACACACAGAGCTAAGATTTATTTTGGAGAAGAATAAACATGTGGAGCTCCTTTTACCGATGAAAATGGTTCCATTCAGGGCCACCTGTGGCTCTCTGTTTTGGGCTGCACTTTACAAAGCAGTGGTCAGGAAATCAGCATCACAGTCAAGCTACCTGGATAAATAAAATAATTATACTTTGCAAACAACTTCTAACAACACAAATGGGAAAGAAATGAAAGATAGCAGGATCAAATCTTTTTCTATCAGCACACAACTGTTTAGCTTACTTCTTGTAGCCCTTTAGTAACACTGCAGAGTAACAGATTAAATTACTGCCCTACTTTGTATACCTAAAAGAAATTAGCTATAAAACTCCCAGAGCAGTGGAACATTATTTTGTGTCTGAGAAGTGGCTCTGGTTACCTAAGTCTTTGTCCTATCATATTTACTGTAAGGCTTTGCTTGTTTTTAAATTTATTATAGATATTTTTTTGTAATGTGTTCACATCTGTTAGCTCTAGTTTCTAATTTTACATTTATTTTTTCTCAATATAAGTGTTAATTTTAAGATTATCATTATCTTCATTTACATCATGTTGCTAATGTGGAGTTATGGATTGAAAAAAACCCACCAGTAACAGGTGAGGAAACTGAGAGCCAGCAAGCCACTCAAAACATAGACATTATCTTCCATTGAAGAAAGGTCTAATTAAAAATGATGCCTCATCAGAGGTGATCTCTTTGCTTTTCTTTTTCTCTCATTTTTAAAAGCATAAGAAAACTGCTGTCTGGCATAAAAGGATAAGAAAACTGCTGCCTGGCGTACATCCAACACAAACACAGTTCATTTGCAACAGTCCTTAAAAGTGTAAGTAAGTCAGGGCCTAGCCTAAAATAAAGAACAAAGAATGTGCAAAAAAGAGTACAAATGCTGAATCGGCTTCATGGAAACCTAACTCCTGTATATGCAAAATAATGAGGTATGAGGTACAATGCATTAACTATAATTAAACATGTAACACGCTGTTCATCTGCTTTATTATAAAATAAAGGGTAATGAAGGGAAAGAGGAAGTCTGATGTCTGTTTTAGTGTCTGTTGGGCTCAGTTCAGAAGCTATCATCTTGCTCAGCTCACCCTCTGCTGCTCACCACTGCTTTCCACAGGGACAATATTATGCACCTTGGATCTGCATGCTGAAAAGCAGTCTGGGTTGATTCTTTGTCACCCATCAATAACAGGTATTTGGAGTATAGTGGACAGTTCCGAGGAAGTTAATTTCTTGCTTGCTTATCCTGTAAGTATATGTAGCAAACGTCCTAGCCAGCAGCACTGCAATCTGTTCCAAAGCAATTGTGTTCAGGTAACGGGTAGTTAGGAAGATAATGCCAATTTTGTAACTCTGTTGTGAAGGATCCTAAGGTAATTAAGAAAGTTTATGCAGTATAGTTCTTATTCACCCCGATCACAACCAGTCACAAGAGGAAGCTTAGAATGACTTGGCTCTAAATGGTATGTATTTTACAGCCCTTCTCTGAATATTACTGTGTTTCTAAGTTAAGAAAACTGTGGAATAAATTGTAGAACATCCTTACCAGTCCAAACTAAAACTCTTGGAATTATTTGGAATTTTTCTTTTTTATGTTGTATATTCCTTTCTCTAAATGATGGGTTAATGTTAGGAATAGGAATAATACCATTGTGATTCCTAATTAAGTCCTGAGTCTTATTTCCAGTTTTGACCATGATAAGATCCTTCTAAGAAAAGTACAAGAACCGTCACTATGAGTGAGCCTGGGATGGTCTGCTCCCTTGAAGGAGAGCTCTAACTCTAAAGACCTGAAACATGAGAATTTTTTTCTATTAAAGTTCTGGATTACTTTTTTTTTTTCCCCAACAAGATCTAATCACTCTAAGTCTCCCTTATTTTCTGTGAAGCTCAAAGTGAGTCTAATTGTATAGTACATGAGTATGCAATTCCTTTAGTGTAATCTTTTTCACACCCTTGTGTACTTATTTTTTTTGTTCTTTGTCACTTATGTCCCAGATAAGAAGACTGAGAAAAATGGAATGAGGAATGTGGGAAGATTTCCATATTCCACTCCTGATAGTAGTCTGCTGTCCTCCCACTATGCCATCACACTGAGAAGGAAACAGAAGTCTGATGGTTATCTTGTGTAAATACAAGCTGGATGGTATTTTCTAGGGGAATAGGAAAACTTTTGCAAGAATCTTCACATAAAGGAGCCTACTTTATACATGTCTCTTAACTGATAGCCTAAATCCTACAGAGAGCAGAGTGGAAAGCGCAAAATGAATGAGAAATTTTCTTTAGCTACTGCACAGGCTCTTTTCTTTGCTGGAAGCAGGACAGAGAAGTAAGAGCTTTGGGGTACAGATCTACCCTTGTGGAAGATCTCAGATGCTGGAAGAGACATGAAGAGCATGCCATGCTGAACTCATGAAAGCTTAAACAGCTTTCTTTGAAGAAATACAGAAATTATTTTAAAGGGCAGGAAATAAATGACTGCATCTCTAAAATCTTCCTTGGTGGACCAATGGAATTAGTGCAGGTATTCTGAGTTTATTGTTTATCCATCGCCCAACTGACTCCTGGCTGGGCTCTCTCCTAGAGATCCACATGTCATCAACATCTCTGCTCATTGGTGTGCGAGTGAGCACAGGGAGTACCAAATGTGCTACACCTGCTATGTATGCACAGGAGAACCCTGATGAGCATCAGCCTTCCTCTGATGCTGAAAGAAAACAACTGTCCCTCTTGACAGAGAATTCAGGTGATACTAACTTACCCTACTTGCTAACTGTCTTCCATAGGGCCATAGCACAAAGGTAATTATGGTGGAGGTTGCTAAGAAAAGTAGTCAAAGGAGTGATATTTTTAAACTATGGGTAGTATTGTTTTTATGTTTGATTTTGTCTGGGTTTTGTATGAAAAGCAGAAGCTAAGAAAATATGGAGAGCCTGGAACAGAAACATATTCAGACTTGGTTCAGGTCCATTTAAACATAAAAGTTCTGTTGAACTGGAAAACTAGGAATTTTCATTTTAAAATGTGAAAATAAGAAAAAAATCTTGCTATGATGACTTAGCTGATTGGATCAAAAGATATAATAACATAAACTTTATTATTGAAACTGTTTTTATTAATATAATTTAGTTATTAATAGAAGCATTTTAAAAATATCATTTTAAAGAGGGGATTGAAATAGTATCTTCAAATTTTTAAACCATATATGAAAAATTGTTTTTTAAGGGAATATAATTTGTATATGCTTCCTGGAACACAGTGTTTTCCACAAATCAAGGGAAAACCATTTAATCAAAAAAGTTTTCCAGCCAGCCTAGTTGTGTGAAAAAGGGGACAAAAGATCTCTGTTAGGTTTCACTGTACCAGGTTGTATTTTATGGGTTATTATTCTGCTTTTATTTATTTCTGGTGCTAGCTAGAGATGATCAGTATACTTGATGTTTTATTGCTTAAAGTTTTCTATGGCTCAATATATTTCCAAGTTCATTCTTCCCCAAGATACTCTATATTAAGTTCCTGGGACCACACACACACAGACATGCACACACCTATATATTTAGCAGATATAGATTTATAATGGTTCCTGCTTTATTCTTTGCTCTTTAGGTTTCTTTTAATTTCTTAAATACAAAGTATTTCAAAAGTATTGATGAATGAAGGAATCAGTGAACAACATTCCTTTGAAGTGAAGTAAGTAATATTTTTATTTTAGAAATACTAAGAAAAGGATAGATAATTGTTTTATAAATTTTCTAAATTAACACAAGTATTATTGTAAATAAGCAGAAGCCAGTTCTCCCTGAACCATGTCCATGATGGTGTCTATGGGAGTAATTTTCCTTTGAAAATTCACCTATTTTCATATACTAGGTAGGCTTGTCCATATCAAAATCATCTACCTGTAGTCTGTAGTTGCACTTACCTATGATGCATCTACAGAAAGACTAGTTTAAGACAGATTCTGCAATCATGGTTGAAACCTGTAAGGCTGACAACAGTCATGCTCCTCAACTTAAAAATATCCTACATGATGCAGGAAGATACAGTTGTAGTGCCCACAGAAGAAGAAATGATTGCTCTGTCCAGTACAGACCCTCTCCTCAGAAAAAGACCTAAATTAAGCCATAATCAATATTCAGTATTCTTTTTTTTGTGGTCTTTCTGGGAGTTTCTGATGCTTACAAACATCTTCCAAACTTGTCTCACTCTGCTGCTCAAAGTCTCATACAAAACAAGTTTCTGCAACAGAGATAGTATCATTGAGAACTGACTTTCTATTCTCTGAATTGAATTGATAGGTTTTTTCCTACTCTTTAATCCTTTAAAAGAATACATTTTGAGGGGCTAATCCAATACATAATCTCAAAACCAACTGGAACAAGCAGCTAAACATTGTCCCTTTGGTTTCCCCCAGGCTAAATTCACTATCTTGGAACACTGCACTAGAAAAAGGGTATTTCATACACTATCTGTTGGTTAATGCAGCTCTAGCTTGTCTCTTCAATAAGGTTATAATATGAAGTATTTGAAAGTTTAAAAATTGAAACATTTGAAATATCCTCTTAATAGCAAGGAGCTGTTGTCACTCTACCAAACCTTAAACTGTATTTTCAACTGCAACAGGAAAACAACCTGTCAGAATAGCACCTGAGGCAGTAAAGGACAACATGTCAGACACCTGCTTATCCTGTGCTCTAGTGTCTCCTGGAATAACAGACTCAGCCTGTATAATAGGTGGGAAGAAAACAAAATAAAACAAAACCCCAGGAAAACTGGAGTTTGTCTTGACCTCTTGTCATTAACAAATGACAGTTTTATTCCTTGGTCTGTCCTCTTCCAATGCCCTTCAGAGAAAAGTTTTTTGCTGGATCTTTTGCCTTGCGTGGCATAAAACCAAAATCAGTAAAAAAATTACTGACAAGGGATATTGCTTTAATCTAATAAGATTGTACTGAAAAGGAAAACTGTTAGATAGAAAGGAGATGGGAGAAAGAATACGTGTTACTAATATCCCTAGTCAGCGTAGACAGGGATTAACTGTACCGTATGACCACTTCGTAAGTCAACTCGTTAATCCGTGTATATCTGTATAGGCCATAACACACTTCCTTTACTATCAGAAAATGAATATGAGGTTTTCCTTGTTTGGAGAGGAAGAGAACTTTGAAAGCTTATGAAGTAACTGCTCACAGTATGTAGTTTGTATGAGGGCACCTTGGCTATATCATTACTGGTGAATAAAACAGTGTTAGGCAGTGGGACTGAGCATTGGGCAGCTGAATATCCACACTGCTTTATATCTTACTAAATAAAACAGGAACAACCAATGGGTCCTGGGGCCAAGACAAAGACTATGTCCAGACTGCATTACATTTGGCCTTCTGGGCTACATATGATGCTCCTGGAACTGTAGTATACAATTACTATTTTCTGTGTGCTGTTTTCATTCCAGGATTTATATAGGATGGAGGGACCAAAAATGATTGACATTTGTTTATATTGTGCACTAGGAATGATTCAAGGTACCTGATATTTTTGTCTGGTGCCTGGGCATTGTCTCAAAAGTGCTTTCGGGCAGAAGTCACAGAAGGAAACATGCCAGCAGTTATGTAGGTGAACAATCAAGTCAATGTCCTGCTTCT
Organism: Leptodon cayanensis; assembly: GCA_027564655.1. NCBI lineage: Eukaryota > Metazoa > Chordata > Aves > Accipitriformes > Accipitridae > Leptodon > Leptodon cayanensis. The sequence goes on from JANXJC010000028.1 coordinate 23,623,519, forward strand.
GTTCAGTGTAGTGGTATAAACAGTCTGTTGGTCCAAGTCAGTGTGCTGAAGGTTAAACAAGCTTGCTATGCTTTAAATGTGAAGGACAGCATATGCTGTTTTACTGTGTGAGGTTTTCCAGAACAAAATTTAACTTTATTTCTGAATTTCTGGCTTGGTTATATGTAGCATTTTCATTGTCTGTTTTACCTTAAATATAGTTTCCACAATAATTCCATCCTAACAGAGGTTTATCTCATAACCGAATTGAAAAATATTTTCAAATTTCAAACTCTGTGAAAAACTATATTTTTAAAGACTTGCAATATGTAAAATATTTACAAATCAAAGAATTGTCACCATAAGCAATTCTTTAAGATGGTTAAAGATAGCTACTTGTAATAAATAGGATATGACTGCATATATGGCATTGCAAGGAGCTGCTTTATCTGGATAATACAAAGATTGAAATAGTTAGGAAATTGAAATGGACAGGAAATTTTATGTAAAAGTATACTATGTATTCAAGATATTTTTTTTTTTCTTAGAAATAAACAAGATTTCTGCTTGCAAATTTCTAATATAGAAAGTAACTCAGTAATGTCATTACAATTTGAGCTTTAGCTATATTAAGAATGTATAAGAAATAATAGGGGAAAAAAATCCCCAAACCTGAAACTGTGCCAACAAAAAGAACAAAGAATGGTGTTGGAACTGTAATCTACACCAGTATGAAAAACTAATGAAAGTAAAATGAAATTGTGACTATTTTCCTGGCTAGGACTTACAGCTTGGTTTTAAGAAATAGTTTTTGTAGGGGCCAAAAAAAATATTTGACAACTTATAGGTGAAAACTGTATTTGAGTGATTTGGGTAACAAGCTCTCTGTTTTGAAAGCAGTAGACTAAACATACTCAGATTATCCAGTGGAAGTTTTACCAATCACTTTATACATCCAGTGAGGAAACATCTTCTTAGGACATTTTATGGAAGTGGGAGATCCAGCAATATTACAAAAAATAATGCATAAGGTTTTGAAATTAATAGTGTGGAAAAGAACCTAGGAATTTATATTAGAACTGATAGAAATTTGAAAATTAAAATCTGAGTCTTTCACAGATTATTTTAATGGCCTTTTATCTCTATCAAGTACCGCTGTGTCAAAATTGCAAGGAGGGAAAATATCGTCTGGTATTGCCAGGACATATTGATATGTATATAAAGATATACTAATAAAGAGTGCGATTAACCACTAAAAGTAATGAACTTTATTACTAATAAACTCACAAATACTTTTATTAATAAGTTATAATGTAACATTTTAAAATAATTTCAATTACCAACTTTATTTCTTTTTAATATAACTGTATTTAACACCAACTTTTTTTGGTTACGAACCTTTTTTTAATCCAACCTGCATTATAACACAGTTGCCCCAAGGCGAAAGACTATGAGGCACCCATCTCTCATGGATAGCAAAAGGTGTTAACTGCCTGGGACAGTTTGGGACCATGCTATTTTGTTGTCCCAGGTGCCTCTAATATGTTTTCTACTCTGCCATATTTCAGACATGTCCACGGCTCTAACAATGTTATAACTGTTTGGATTAACCTTTACCTGTCTAACTCTGTTACTGATAGGAATTCAACTACCAGTAGGTGACGTTTGGCTGTGTCCGGAAAGTCTGCGAGGGAAGGTACGTAACAGGAGTGCTTGGGTGCACCCAGTCACAGCGGTCACAGTTACACTCCGTGTTCAGGATGATGCTGTAACTTTCCAGACCCACACCATCTTCAGCAAAGATTTGCCTCTGGAGCATGGAAATAGCCCTTGATTGTAGCAATAAACATTTTTATACTGTGCCTGCTAGCTAGAAGGTGAGGTAGAAAAAGAAAACAGTGATAATTAAAGTAAAAAGGGTGGAGGAAGACCAGTAGCTCCTGGTACACAGACCGAAGTAAAATAAATAGCAAATACAAGTTGCCTGGTGATCCATCTCATACCATTCTGTTTACTTAATACACTTAAAAATAAAAAATAAAAGACCATGAAGTTTTTAAAATGAGATACAGTCAGCTACGAAGTAACTGTTAAATGTGCCATACAGTAGAAGAGTTATAAACTCCTCTCCTCTCCTTAATTAAAACTAAATGATAACACCAGGACATTAAGCTATATCTTCTTTCTTTTTTTCTTTTCTTTTCTCTCTCTCTCTTTTTTTTTTTTTTTTTTTTTTTTTTATTATTGTTTATGTTTCTATTAGTCTCTTGAGCCAAATACATGTCTGGCATAAGTTAAGTCTGAATTCATTAGAGTCAATGGAGTTGCTCCTGCTGACATTCATGTGAATTTGTCCCTTGATCTTCTAAATTGACCGTTTCCTCTAATGAGCATCTCTGAACTGAAGATAAAGACTCAAATCTAGTCCACTTTGTCTCTGAACTCAGGAGAAGTTCTAAAGGTTAGGGAAACTGCCTCTAAATGTAAGAATCTGGGAGGGGATTTTTCTTTTAAACCTGAGCCTGAGCTGCTTGGGTTTGATGAGGAGAGCAGATATGAAAATTCAGAAGTGAAGACAAATTATGTTTTTTAACTTGGACCATGTCGCTTTTAAATCTAGTTTGTATACAAGCTTCAGCTGATGTCTCTAGTACTGTATCACTTTCCTTATATCTAGTCTAGTTTACAGCTCTTTTGACAGTGCATAGACTGAGAACATGCCAGTATATATTTTTACGTATTGCAGTTCAAACGGGTTGCAGTTCAGTAAAAAACTAGACTGTAACATAAATTCTTGTTTTTCTGCTTAAGTCTGAGTATGGAAGTGTTTAAGAACTACATTAAGTCAAAAACATGGTTATAGTTTTTTGTAGTTGTTTTTTTTTTTCCCCATTTGCATAAAACTAGATAAACAAACATGAAGGTAATTAGTGTCAGATTTGGTAATGTGAAGTGATAGGCACTCTTTGTGAAGTACTTTTGAACTGCAAATGCTAATGTCTTTAGGCTCTTCTGTGGTCAATAGAAAGAAAAAAAGAGGTTCTTCTTGGAGCACCTGAATCAACGTTTCCCAGAATCATTGTCCCTCTAAAAAACCCCACAAACCCCACAATGCTTCCAATGACCGTAGAAGGTATCTGGCACAGTAGTTATACTTGACTACAGCCATTGTAAAAATGCCTTCTAAGTTCTTTCATTTTTTTACTGAAATCACTAGGAGTGAAAGGCACACAATAACTTTCTGGATAATTGGACTACATAGCAGGTTGGGACCTTTTCCCTACTTCAGAAAAGGAGGTTGTGATTACAGGAAATCTCATGGTATCAGCTGGTTGTAACTGAGCATCTTGCAAGGTAAAGCTTGAAAGGCAGTGTTTTCTTAGAAGTAGGAGTAAGTATTACCTGAGTTATTCACTTCTGCCAGTGAATAATCAGGGAGGAGAGCTGTGAAACATATGAAGCATTTGACTGATAACATAAAGATAGGTTGCAGATTTTTTCCTCAAATTGTGTGTCATGTTAACTAGACATAATTATATTTGATACTGTGTTAAAAGTCTATTCAGACAGGGTTTTTTCATGGAAATTTAATTTTGAAAGAGAAATATAGAAACCTGCTTGAAGTTTTGGCAAGCTGCAGCATGGAAATACAAGTAGGGAAATGAATTCTTCTGTAAATGATAGATGGTCTCATTTTTTTTTTTAAACACCCTTCATCTTCCTTTTAAAAAAATTAATAGGATTAAAATATTTTGTACGGGCATGTGTCAACATTTTTTTAATTAGAGAAATCTGTGTGTTTCCAAGGCTATGTCCATATTCTCTTACGATAATGACCTTGAAATTCACTTTGTTTTTACTTCTGTAAAAAAAGAAAAGAAAGTCCACATTGTATAGAAAGCTGCTTACGCATGCATTGTTTTAAGCATTTGGTTCCAAAATACATGTTTGGATGGTTCTAAAATCAAATATTGGCATTCCTGAGAAATGAAATTCTAATTCTTGTCCAGTTCTTGTAGTTTGAAAATTGTACAAATTTTCTCTATCTCCTGTTAAAACTAGAGATTTTGCTTAAATAATGGTTACCTTTCAAGATTATTTAAATTACCACAGTCGGTCAAGAGTAAAGATTCCTTTGCCGAGGAAAGTTGAACAGAAACCATGTGATGACAGACTGGAAGAAAGGAAAAAACACTTGAGGATTTTCTGTTGTGTTTTTTAAATAAAAGACTGCTTCTGAACCCTGTAATGCTGAGTGCAAAGCAAGTTTATGATAAAAGCAAAAGAAGGAACCTGATGACAAAGAGGACTCAAAATGGTTAAGGCCAGGTTTGTGTACCTTTACTTTACTTATTTTAGGCATTCTTCTCCACCTCTCTAACCCTTGATGGAAAAGGTCAACCAGTAGCTACTGTGCTTCTTTGGGAAGAGAAAATGAATGCATTGTTTGGCTGCATTCCTTTATAGAACAGAGAGAGTGTTTTAAGCCATGTCAACTATTCAACTACCAAAAAAATATTCCCAAATATTCCCAATACTTCCTTTATCCCTTCTTATAACTTGATGTCCCAAGAACATGAGTTTCTAATTCCTCTCTAATATGATATCTGTAGTTTTGCTTTCTCTTTTTCCATCAGAATTCATATTATGATTTAAAAAAAAAAGTCTCATGGTGGAAGTAGATATAATTTATACAAATTTTCACATGTATAAATGAGTACAGAATATTAAAAACCAGGGAACCACAGCTTTATGGGAACATGTACATATATATTTAATTTCCATTTAGAAAACATGTCCAGACAAAATGAAATGCTGGAATTGTTCTCTTTGGTATTTTTTTGCTTCAATATGAATTAAATGTTTCCAGGAGGATTGAATATTTCAGTACACACCAGGTTTTGGTAGATCTTGGATTGAAAAATAAATATTCTTTGCAATTTTTGGATATTGTTTATACTATATTTATATTGTTATACTGTTGTTGAGCTGGTTTCCATGAAATATACATCATGTTCACATTTGGAAGATAACCTGATCAAGAACTTTAGTGATTAAATAATGTAAGGAAATATTTCCCTGAACACAGAGATATCCTTTAGATGAACGTGGAGAAAACATGCTGTACAGTTAGTTTTCAATCAAAAATCCACAACAGGAAATGCTATAGCTGATCTTATTTAACGTCATCCATGTAGTTACTTGTGTAACTGAATTTTGAAAGTCTGAAATTAATTTGGTGGTGTAGGACACTTCAGGGTCAAATTGCATTATATGACCTTCTATAAAGAATAGTGTACTATACTGTTACTTCAACTGCACTTTTTTTCTCTTGCATTTTATTTTCGGAAATCAAATAATATTACTTTCTTGTTTCTGACAGGGCATGTTAAAATCCAATATGTTTTGCATAATGAGTAGTTATAATTGATTTCTTAGTTGCATATGAGAGACAGGACTGTGCTTGCCTTCTATGAGGCTACTTCCCAGAAAACCTTGGCTGGTGAAGGAAAGGAATAGATTTTATTAGATTGCTTGATAGCACACCTATCACTCTTTCTGACCAAAAGTCATTTTCATTTGCAATGAGCAATTTCAGTTACATGGTACAGTTACAGCTGAGTTGCTTTGCTAGTCCAGTGTGCAGCAGCAGTCAATGCTCTTTAAAGATATATGTTGTAGTGAAAGAGGCAGATTTAGTAAGACAAGACATTTTTCCTCTGTGGGCTTTGTGATACATAAAAGTCTTGTCAGTTTGACATTTGCTACCTTTGCTTTATGATTTTTCCCTATTTTCCTCTTCTGTACCTATGCTATCATTATCATCCTAGTTGAATGGTTCTTACTGCAAAGTAAGGTCAGAAGGGAGAGCTATGTGTTGCTGCACTGCTCTGCTTTTTACCAGATGACAGGAGAAAAATCAGCAGGGGAGGGAGTATTTTTATTGTGTTTTTGTTATTACAATACAGTCAAGACATATTAGCCATTTTCTGTGTGATCTTACTTCCAGTCACTAATTGCTCAGTGTATATTTCTAAAATGTCAAACACAGTCATTTATTAGCTTGTTATAAATCCTCTTATGATTAAAAAAAAAAAAAGCCCACATTTGTAGCATCAAATGCTCAGTTATCAGTAGTTGAAGGAGCCTTTAGCAAACTCAAACTCTCTGTACCCAAAGGAAACTATTTAACCTGTCAGTGCGATCAAGCAAAAAACCCATCTCTATCACTAATGTTCTAAGATTAGCTCACAGAATTTGAGCTGTTGGCTATACTTGTTATTTATCATATAGCTTGACTGCAGCCATGAAATAAATTTCACAAGCAAATTCAATGTAATTAAATAATTTATCTCAATCCAGCAACAATTTCCACTGTTGTTGCTATAAATTCAGTTTTGCAAGATATGTTACTTACTTAATCACAGAAATTTGCAGAATTTTTTTTTCTTATTATAAATAACCAGTTATGGAGACATTTCATACTGAAATATCCAAGAACATTATTTACACAACATGTAGTCAAAGAGAGCAGTTGTAGGCAAAACTATAGGCAAAGGCAGCCAGTGAGGTACTTATTCATCCTCACACATGAAAATTGTTTTGACTTTGTCTTTAGATTATTTAATCATTATATTTTACATCACTGTAATGCTTAGTGTAAGTCACTCACAACCAAAACATGTCACTGGAGTGTAGTCTAAAATAGAAAACTGTATGTATATTACACTGTTTTCCACTTAAAGACTTTGATGTGGACAAATCCGAACTGAGTCCCCGCTTAGCTCTTGGGACATGTCATTTTGCAACTTTGCAGCCTGTTAAACTCACAGGATTAGAAACAAACACAGGGAAATAATGTGGAAAGGATGACAGAACATCAAGTGTAAATATAAACAATCTCAAGTCTCCCAAATGCACTAGGAGATGTGAACTTACTAAGCATCTGAGTTAATCAAATGTTAAATTTAAGGAGCAGAACAGAAGTGAATACATTTTTCACGTTCGTTTAACTAAAATGGTTACACAAGTTTAATGAGACATCCATGTGAATAGCTAATAAAACCATGTGATGTTGTGTAGTAATATACCAATACCTATAAAATGCTGCAGCCTGTTGTGAACTGAAATACATTTTAAAAGACTGTAATGCATAAAAAATGTAGATGTAGTTTAAAGTCACTACCCATGGGTTGAAAAATTCTCACCAGGGGCCTATAAAAATGGACAATCTATCCCATTCTCTTTTTCAGTTGTTTTGTTCTGTGCACTTCAGCTGTATTCAAATAAATATTCAATATTGGAGTCAACCTCAAGAGTTATTGCTTGGTCTCTATTTTATACAAAGAGCTCCTTTCAGTGGGAACTTTTTCAATGCAAGGGTTGGAAGACACATTCCATTTTGTATACATTTACATATGTCACTGTGTTATTATTATTTCTCATTAAATCTTATCTTTGTAAGCAATGAAAGATAAAAGCATTTATTTCCATTGTTAAGTATGTACTGAAAAAACCTACTCATTACATGTAACACCACCTTGCACAGAACTTAAGAAACATTACCTGTGTGCGATACCACTTGTTTGTCTCACAGGTCTGCATTTACAAATAACGAAAGACTAAATGTCTTGCCCAAGGCTGGGCAGAACTACAGACAGTCAAAATTATTTTTCAGCATTTATTGTCATTATTGCAATTTATCTTCCTGCAGGGCTCCAGAGTGGAAGGTTTGTTTAATTCACCATAAAACAGTTGTATTACACTGTTCTGTTATGCATTAAAACTTCTGTTTTGCTTTTCATTGCTTCAAATGAGTAGATCTCAAAGTCCTGGTAACTTTTTATTCACTTCAAAAGATACTGCAAATAATTTCTTTTGCCATTCAAAACAGTGAACAAAAAATTGACCTATACTAGCTTGACTCTTGTACCTCTATGTTTAAATCCTATGTGTTTGGGATGCTTGGACCAAGACATTTCTGGTTTATATTGCTAAACCTCAGCCTGCTTTATATAGAACCAGAAACTGTAATAAAATCAGTCCTAGTTCACAGTGTGGGCTTATCTATGGGCACAGGTCATCCTTCAGCCTGAACTGAGTTCACTCATTTCTTCAGTCCACTTTTGACACCATGTCCTGGAATTATTCTCTCCTGAGGCCTTCTGGACCACCTCTTCTCTCATTTTTAAGTGTAAAGGCAGTTATGAAGACTGTGAATGGAGGCTAGTATCCCTCCCTCCTTCTGTAACTGCTCCAAACAGCTGTTATATAATGTCCCTTCTGTGATGATGTTTGATTTCATAGTGAAATCTACTATTTAGAAATATTCAGGGGTAATTATTAAAAATTAAATCTCTACAGGCATGACTCTACAGCAGCTTTTGAGATTTCAACATTTGTTTAATTTTTCACTGGAATGAAAAAAGCAAATTCCCGGGCAAACCTCTTGTTCTGTAGGAACTTCTATGCTTGTTACTACTGGTCAAAATACTGTACCAAAAAGAACATCCTGATGAAAACTTGAAGGAAATGAATAAATTTCACCAAAAATATCTACCCCTGAGGAAAATAAATTTGGCCAAGAAAATTCTGAACAGCCTTACTCAAAATAGTCTACTTAATGTAGAAATGTACTCCTCTCAATCTGCTGCTTTGTTTTTCCCAGTTAAACTATTGTTCTAAAGTGATGGCATTTATCATGGCACAGCCCACGAAACATTATTTATTAATGCAACCAACAAGTATTTCTACAGCTCCGAGAGCTGCTATCTGTTCAGAATTAATATTTTTTCCCCTTCCTTATGGATTCCCCCAGCTGAAACACACACTCGCAGACACACAAGCAATTTTGTAAAGTTATAAATTGAGGAGTCTAAAACTGACAGAGCTTTTGAAACAAAAGCAGGATTTCAATGGAAACAGTTTTTGGAATCTTCTTGCTTGTACTGATAATGGATCAATACCAAATTCAATACATGATTTCATTTCTTCTGCAGAAAAATTATACTTGTCAGTTTTAGTAAGTAAAGAAAGAAAGGTGAAAGCTCATGATCTGAGCAATGCAATTCAAAAATAACTTCTTGGATCTTATACTGAATTGATATTTGTGCCAATAAGGGAAGATTTAAATTGAAAAGTGAAGGGTTGACAATGTGTCTTCAAATTGACTAATTCTCTTTTAGTGTCAGATCAATGAAATGTGTATTAAGGACACACGCCTATTGTGCAAAAGAAGCCCTACATCAACTGTGCACAGATGTCATGCATGACAAGTCAAAGGCCCTGGATCTTAGAAAAAGAAATGAATCTCATAAACATTGCGTAATTGCAAGCATGCTATAATCTATTCTGAAGTTAAAACGTGTCACAAACAAAATCACTATGTTCACCACCACACTGAGTATTTTTGCTTCTTACTCTAAACACTACATCACATTTCTAACTGCGTTTTCAGCAATTTATTTCCTTTGTCTCTACTACCAAATTCATTCAATGTCAGTGTTGTTATGCTACAGTAAACACTGTGAACTTAAATTATTGCATTTATTCACACTTATATTCCCTAGAAATTGCTGAAGTAGTACATTTAAAAACATAAATGTCTTTTTTCAACAGTTTGGGCTTTTTGTTCTCGTTATAAATTGCGAGAAGAAAACACAGTGTTCCTTATTTAGCTAACTCGTGAAGAATGAAATCTCCACAAATTATTCATTGCATATTCCTTCATAGAAAGCTCTATGTAACAAGACAGATAGTGTTTCCCCTGATTCAGAAGGTCTAATAAATATTATTTGTATCATATTAGCATGACACAAGCAGGTAGACTGAATCTGTCATAGAGAAAATACAGAGGTGTCTGGTATTTTCTACTCCTGTGCAAATATCCTTTCCTCAGTGAAGTTCTTGTGCATTTGAGTAAGAAATAAATGTTCTTTAATGTGAATTAACATGTGTCTAATCACAAGATGAGGGAGACTGGTATTGTAGAGAGAGCTGTCCAACAGTAATTTTCAGTTTTAGAATTTTCAGTTTTAGTCAAGAAGAGTATTTAGAAACTGTGCGTCATGAAAGAAACAAAAACCAAAGTGTTGTATAAGAAAACAATGTTAACAGTGGTAGCTGTAGGTATTTTCCTGAAAAGGAAAATAAAATTGCTCTGAGTAGTATTGTCATGTTTTCTGTTTCGATTGAAGTAGACATAGCACATATTAACTAACCAACTGGGAAATCTTAAAATTGAAGCTTAAAAGAGAAAAGAAACTCTTTCTCATGGTGGATTTCAGTAGTTCAAAATGTTTTATGATGAAGTATCACCCTCTAAAATGTCTTCTGAATGCAAAAGCCACCGATTACCCATGTTTAGCATGGTTTGCTAGGCTGCTTACTGCTGCGCTGAAGACCTAGACAGATTGGCAGAGCTAAAACACGAGGAAGATTTGGGCAGGACAATTTTAAAACAGGGGTGTTTTGGGGGGGAAATATTTCAGTTTTTACAGATTCCTATGGAAGACTCTTCTGTTGGAAGTTGTCCAGTAAGCTGTACTCCAAGCTTCCTTTTGGATGGGAAATGCTCACTTGTGTTTCCAATACTGTCACTCAAAGATCAGTGTCAGTAATCTGAAAGCAGGAAAATGATACATTTTTCTTTTCCTTAAATGAAGATGTCTCTATTGAATTGAACAGCATCATATCTGCACAGAAATATTTTTAGCACTTCAGAGTCCTCTGTTCTGGCTTGTGCTGTTACTGTGTTGCTGTCCCATGAGAAGGATTAGGACATCTTCTGGGATAAGCATGCTTTATTTTGGGAAGTAATGACTCTGGAAAACCCTCTGAGAGCTGAGTTATGAATAGTCACATATGCTAACCAGCAGCACAGCGGCAAGGGTGAGGTTCCCTGTGAAGGCTGCACTTAGGCAAATGCACAGGCTGCTAGAAGAGGCTCGAGGAGCCCGTGCCCCCGTCCGCACAGCCCCGCTGCTTCCTCTGCGCTGCCTGGGCTGTGCTTCTCTGCTCACTAAGGTCATGCACTAAGTAGGCACAAAAGCAATCAGAATGGGTTTTGCTGGTTTAGTGACCTGAAAAGCTCACCAGAGGATCAGCCAAGCAGGAGAACTCAGGAAAGAAAGGGGGAGGAACCAGCCCTTCTGGCAGAAGCCAGCTATTAGGTTGGTTCAGACATCTTGAAAAATAGAATCAGCTTAAGTCAACACAAGCTGATGCTGTTTTCAAAGAAATGTTTCAGCGCTCCTTTCTACCACTGGCTGCCTGCCAATATTTATCTATTCTTCTGCCTAAGCACAGATCTACAGAACCACACCGTAGATTTTCTGGAAAACATACACTTTAAGCCAATTATGGACTTCAGAATAAATTATTTGATTTTACCAGGATTATTTTGCTAAAAGAATTCAGAACATAGCTGCACAAACATTTGTGCCAACAAAAATGAGATGATGTTGGGGGAAATGTTTAGGAAAATCTTCTTTGGAGGCAAATCTGATTTATGCTGTGCTAGTCTAAACTGCAGTTTAAGCGTAAAGCTAAAAGGGCTAATGCAGCCATAGACCATTTAAACAAGGTATTCTTAAATAGGAGGAGGGCTATGTGCATAGTATTGCAATACTTTGTCCAATTCGATTTGAGAAATAAGTTGTAATAGCGGTGGGGCAAAGAAAGAAGTTCTGAGAATCATTAAATAACAAGGAAGCGTGATGACTCTTATGAGACCAAGTGAGGTCAATCTCTTTATTTTAGTAAAAAGAAGATAAGAGATGACTTGATTGTAGTCTGTATGCATCACACACAAATGCAGATTTGACTTTTCTTAACTTTTGAGTGTATGACTTTTAATCTCAATAGTCTCTTAAAGCACAGACTTTCATGTGTGCATACAGAGTATTCTAATTTTTTTTATATTATTTTTTTTCAACTTGATCACTAGGTTCCAAATCTGTATGTAGAATATTTCCTTATTCATGTAGTTAAAAAGTTGTATCTGTGATTGGATTTACATGCAAGATCATTGTATATTATCAACAAAAAGAAACTTAAACTGTTTTAATCTCTTCAGGAATAAATAGAGATCTAACTTGTTAAATGGAATCATAATAGGAGAAGTAAGTAAAAAACTTTTCTGTCACATATTTCTCTTACATTTAAATAGAGATGTTAGAGAGGTAAAGCGCACACTACTACAACTACTACTACTACTGCTGCTACTACTACTACTATTATTATGTAGGAATCTTTTGAGTATTTTCACTTTGAGGAGGATGAGTATCAAAGATGCTTCTTTGTTTGCTTTTGTCACTTCAATATCCTAATTGATATACAAACCTGTTTTTTGTAACGTGCCAAACTGTATCTCCACATCTTTTAACAGTAGAAGGCAATATTTTTGCCCAATAAGCTCCAAGTAATTACCATACTAAAATACATGTTTTCTTCATCATTGCATTGTCAGTAAAGATTCCTCACATATGCTTTATGATTTACAACAATTTAATAACACCTCTGTCTTTCAGATTTTATATAACAGAAAACAAAATACAGAATGCTAAAACAAGATGGATTTCTAGGCTGTGGAAAAAATTCCGGATTATTCAATTGCATCTGGATTTGGAAAGTAAAGTCTAATTCTTCTCTTCTGCGCTTTTAATGTCTGTTGTTGAACAAAAGATTAAGTACAAGTTAATGAAAATGAACATTTCATTAGTAACAAACTAATGAGATGAACATGAGATAACAACTAATGAGGGAACATGAGATATTATTCTCAGCATCATATTTAGAAATATAATTGTAAGTATTCCTAAAATCCAATAAAGACAAGTTTGCAATAACCTAAGGTTACCTATACATATATTACGGTTTTATTTATTTTGCAGGTTTATTTTCTACAGAATATTAAGAGGAGAATTGCACTATATTGTCCTTTTAAAATGAAGTATTGCTGGGAAAGAGAATGAATATATCAATAACTGCAAGTACTGAATTGAAAAACTTTCTTTAAGTGCAGGTGGAAGAAATAAAACTGAAATGAGATCATAAATTGGTGTAATAGTCAAAGTAGAGAAAGAGCGAAAGAAATTCATACACCAAAATATAGCAGGAGACAAGTGACACCAGGTTGTTTGTTTATGTCTTTCATTGCTTTTAAAAACTAGAGCAAGGACTGAAAACATTTTTCTTTGTGGACTTAAAATGCAATTTAATTTAATGAACACATCTTCATTAGAAAACATTTTCTAATCAGGGTAACTAATCCAAAATTAGAAACTGTCGTTTCCTTGAGGGTCTTAACTGATAAAAGTTGTGGAAGCTATGATTCATCAGCATCCTAAGGGCTAACATGGATGGTAAGAGGGCTGTGTTCTGCATTCTCACCTGATAATACCATCCGAGAGAAGGAGGCAAGAGGGAAGAAATATGAAGCTGCCTGAAAGTTAGGAATTTTCCTTTTTTTTTGTAATGTTGACCAAAGACTAATGCACAGGCCATCAGCTAGTCAAATCTTTCTCATCCCCTTTGAGAAAAGCCTTCAAAACAAATATACTGGGTATAGAAGAAAAGTTGAAAAAATAGATGTGTTAAGCTGTACTAATTTTGAAGAAAATGGCTGACACATCTAAGGACTTATAACATTCAGAACAGGATTGGATCAAGCAGTTTAAAGCTTCTTTCCTGCCCATGACAAAAAAATGCATTAACTCTTCTCCTGTGTCATGGGCACCACATTGGTTTGGATAATATCTATTATTAACTGTTTAGTATAGGATACACTGTATAGACTGGACCCTGGTTATTACATGTGATATCCTTCCTTTTCTTAACAGTGGCATGGGGCAGGGAAAGAAAAGCAACAGCAGTCACATGAATCATCAGCGAGCCTGAGGGAAAAATCAAAAAGGAAGCGAGACAGACGCTTTCCTTCAGATCTTCCTTTCCTGGGGTTATGTTCTTTCTTTGTCCTTAAAAAATCCTTTACTCTGCTTTATGCTTCTCCAGGATGCACTGTTTCAAGAAGTAATGCATTTGCCTGTACATCTAATAACAAAAACTTGGTTTACCTCTACCAAAAACCTCTCAGGGTCTCCAGTTCATAGACATTCTTAAAACACTCTTAGAGTACAGGGCAGAATTAACCTTTTCCCAAAGTACAATTGCGGACAGAACATTCTTTTAAAACATCTCCAGAAGTGGTGATAGCAACTGCATTTCATGTAATAGCCTAGGCTAGAGCACTCACTCAGGAATTGATTTATATGGTTTTAATTCCCTTTGCTTCCTGAGGAAATTTAAACTTGTACCATCCAGCAGCCCACAAAATGTTCTGATCATGGGGTTACCTTGAGGTTAAAGCACTCACCCTGAGAACTCAAGGGACAGAAAGCAAGATTCATGAGTTGCAGTTCCTCTTAGGAGGACTGTTCCTGTTTTATACTTTCAGCAGTCACGGGTGAAACCTGTATGCTAAAATTAAACTAAACATTCAGTAGTTCACAGAAAGGTGATTAAATATTCATTAGGCAGAAGACAGATAGAGAGAACTTCTGCAAGACTAAATATGACTGTTACCTGGTGCGAAGCCACATTTGTAAGGAGAAAAACCTAACTTCTTTCTGTTCCCAGGCTGAGTGTCCTAGTACCTAATCTCTTTTTTGGAAGTTGATTCTTTGGAACAGTAGTACTGTATAATGAAGAAAACCAGCAGGAAATATTTTCTGAAATAAAATCTCTGTCAGGCAGCAATAGGCATGGGCTGTTTTGCAAAGAGGAAGGTGAGCCAGGAGCTGAGGGATGAGGTAGGCAGGCCAGGCACAGTGGATCTGCAGCAAAGTCCAGGAGAGGACCAACCTGAAGGACTGGAGCTTGAATGCAGTTAGTTATGCTGTGCCTCGCCTTGTATTTGACTGAACCTAATCTTACCTTGTGGGCTTGACTTTCTGGCTTGACCTCAGGCATGATTCATCGCTACAGACTCATCTGGCTATCCCTGGTCTGCATCTGACCCTGGTCACCATCAGCACCACTGGCCCTGCTCTGCTTTCCTTGTTGGACATGGAGGGAGGGTGTTCTGCCAGCCCTGCACTCCCCTTGCACCTCCCGACTTGCTGCTTTCCTCAGCGGAGCAGCCGCCTCCTGCTGCTCCCCCGCAGTAAACCCGGGGACCGGACGGCATCATGTAATCCTTGTGTGTAATGCTGAATAAACTCCCAGGGAAGGATAATAACACTAAAATAATTTCAATAATAGATTTTGCTCATACAATCACATATTTTAAATATTGAACTGAGCACACCTTCTGTGGTGGGTTGGCCCTGGCTGGGCGCCAGGTGCCCACCAAAGCCGCTCTATCACTCCTCCTCCTCAGCTGGACAGGGGGGAGAAAATATAACAAAAGGCTCATGGGTCAAGATAAGGACAGTTTAATAAAGTGAA
>JANXJC010000028.1:23639044-23659660 GCA_027564655.1 Leptodon cayanensis
GTAGCCAAAACACTGGTGTGTTATCAACACCTTTCTAGCTACTGATGCAGAGCACAGCACTATGAGGACTGCTATGGAGAAAATTAAGTCCGTCTCAGCCAGAGCCAATACGCCTTATTTGATATATGCAGAAACACTTTCTTGGATTCTTCTCATGGGTGAAGTGGAACCAGACCAGCTCTTAGTGGAACACTAAACAAACAGAACTTAATGTGACTGATAGCTGTGCTGTTGGATGCTTGTGTCCTTGGTATGTCTCGAAAGAACTTTTTCAGAGAAGGCTTAATCATGTTGGCTTATCTTCTATAACAAGAGAGTTGAAAATAAAAATTAGGTTTTGATGAATAGAGTGACTTAAGCCATGTGTAGACGTGAAGAGATATCTTTAAAAGTAAATTCAATTTTTAATATATGTGACGTCTTTAATTCATAAAGCAAGTAAAACCTGCCTTTTTTTGCCCCTAGAAATTGGAAAAATGTAAAACCAACCCTACTATAAATTAAAGTGGAAAGAACAATTATATAGCTAATTAAAATAATGTCCCTCATTTATCAACACAGCATTTTTGTCCATGGCTGTTACTACGCTAGGCATACATTCATGTAGTCATCAGTGAGTGTGAGAACACAGGTTCAGAACTACCCTAAGGTCAGTCACAGAAAAGAAATGGAGAATAATAGCTGAGAAAGGGACCAAGCTTATTGCAGATTGTCTTGGCAAAGTGTCCCTTGCCCTACCCGACACCCAGGTTTTTCTCGTATCTAGGAGTAAGATACATGTCATAACTAAAAATGAACATGTTTATAAATCGAATCAGAGACTTCTGAGTGCTAAGATACATGAACAATAGTCAAGAATTAACATAAAATGAGGACGGGGCCTGGCAGACATATTTGCCCTAAATTAAGGGATGACTAAACCCACCAGATTAGATGATCAATACAGAAAAGGCAAGAGTTATCTGTAAATAGTCTGCTAAGAGGGCTGAAGTTGAATACTTGAAAAATTCCCCTCCATAAACAGAAGTATTTTTAGTGACCCTTTAAATTCAAAATTTTGCTAAGTATTCCTCATTTTCTTTTTGTAAATATGATAGTAATATATTAGCAACTAAAAATAGAAAATAAAACAGGAGGCAACTGAGTGAAAAACAAGTTTCGTAATCATCAAAGAACTGAAGCTGTAATATGCAGTATTGTGAATTGCACATTATCTCTAAAATAAAGTGATGTTTTGTGATGCTCCTTCTTCTTGATTAAAGGTCAAGCTTTCTGATGCTTTAGTGAACATGACAGTTCAGAATGATTATTAAGTTCTACTGATAGCACTTCTAAAAGCATTCCCATAGAAATGCACTGCAGCAGCAGCATGAGAACTGAAACCGTGCCCCTCTGAGATGTGAATCAATGAACCTCTTTACTGTTTTCTTATTAGCCATAATGACTACAGAAGTCAAAGTTCCCTTAACTTCAGTAGAGCCCATTGAAAAATCCTGAGGGGAAAATACAGTGGAATCCTGTCATACGAAAATTTTGTTCATTCATATTCCACGCAGATATTCACACACATGCACAAGTGCTGGTCCTACTTAAATCAATAAGAGCTGGGTGAATAAAAGAGGGTAGATAAGAGATAGAACTCGAATTTAGTCTCATCTCAGCTGGAGTCTTTATAAGCTTTATGAAGACTGCCTATAGGATACAAACAGCAATTAAAAATCAAAAGGAGTTGCAGGCACTACGCTTTGTTATTCTGAAAACCTCTTAAACTTTTAGAGATTTTATAGTTTGTATGATCATGCTCCTGTATTTGTGCTACAGGAGCCACGGCTGAGATCTTGGTGTGAGACAGTCATTAATGACTAGTTTCTAGTAATTTGGGTATCATAATCAGCCATTTTTTCTTCATTTTTATCTGCCAAACATTCTCCATATTTTATCTCCTTGCTTTATTCTATAACACCTATAAGTTATGGGAAAATAAAATCTCCAAAGATAAACATCAAGGCAAAATATTTTCATTTGAAATATTTAAAAAAAATCTTCCCTGCTTAGATAAGTACAGGCTAAATGCATCTGGAAAATAATAATAAAAAGATAATTGGTTCAATAATGTGGGGAATTTGAAGAGGCAACAAAAATTATTTGGTAAAGAAATCACTAAATAGAATATAATTTATTTCTGGAGAGTAGAAATCAGGACTAAGAAAGATAATAATAAGCCTAATTTCCTCAATTTTTAAAGCTTCCAAAAACATGTGGTTTATTGCTATGACAATGTTAAAATGGAAATATTTGATACAGCTTAATTTTTTTTATGGTTGCAGCATGTCCACTTGTATTGAGGAAATGCACACTACTTTAGGTAGTATTTAGGTACAGATGGAAGAAATGACCAACTGAAATATTGAAGTCTGATAATTTCATTAGCATGCAATTCTCATGGGTGTCTGACCAGACAAGCCTTTACTCATCTGAGTTGTACTTGGATATATGGGGTGAGGTGGTGGTAGCCTATCCCTCGCTGTTTTGCACTATCAGAAGTAGACTCATTGATGCAGTATGAGTGCTCATAATCTTCCCAAGGAGTTATAAAACCTCTTCCTTTAGTAAACTAATTTCTCTAAGAGGACTTTTGAGTAAAGAATATTCATATTAACCAGGCTACATTGCTGACCCTCCATGCCAACAGGCCACGGTCAAAGATTTTTATCTTTGTTTTTCATGTAATGAATGCAGTGGGTCTAAAGTTGACTTGCTTGTTATAGTTAAGATTGGAAAGAAAATTGTATACATCCTCTCCTACACCTCACTGTCCTCCTCTAGTGTTTTGGTCTTCATTCGTTTTAATGGTCTATTCCATGATAACACTATTTCTCTCATTGCGGTGAGTTGAAACAAACCTAAATGACTGTGCTTCGAGATTAGGTTAATTTGATGCATTAAATATTCAAGGTTCTGATCATCAGAGTCAAGAACGAGAGCTTCAGCAGCAGCAGCAGGTGCTCAACCACCATTGACTTCTTTCAAGTTCTCCACCTTACAGCTGCAGGTTTCTTCTTCCTCTTTAGGGTTGATTACGGATATTATTCTAATGAAGGTAATGCTCCAGGGATAGTGCCCATCTATGCCATGAATATAGTTTTCTGCACATGAAGACAGCATTTTTTCTCAAACTGATAACAAACATAAACCAGTCTTCTAAAATTAACATTCTAATTAGATGAGAATCAAGGCAGGAGTGGGCATTTTAATCATGTTTGTTAGCTTTTAAACTCTTCAAATTCAGATGCTTGAACAAGGTGCAGAGCAGCCACAGTGTACCCCTAATGTTACCCACTGTATGTAGATTTCCTTCCCAGCATGGCTGGCACGGCCCCAGAGGAAGAAATGTCCAGGTAACTACCAGTGCTTGTCACAGATTTGCTGTACACAATCGTTGTAGTCTAGCAACTGGGTTCCTCTGGTATGGGGCTGCTGTGTGTTTGGTTAACAGGTAATATCCATGACAATGCAACTAGTCCCTATTATTTGATCTTTTGCTTATTTGTATGGAAGTCTCCTACTGAAATTACTCTTTTACCATAAATACTTAAGTAAACAAAGGCAGTTTCTATCTCATACAACTACGAGTGTGATGATTGCCTATCACTCTAAGGTGGACCTATTGCTAATGTGTGTAAAAATCAGCACCAAACTCAAAGGTGGCAGGTTGGAGAGTCAGCTTGGTTTTGTTAGTGCTCTGAGAGACAGTGATGAAGATGCTAAATAAATGGAACAGTCTTTATTAACTTTATGAATTTCTTTAGTAACATGGCAGCCGTCTGTGATGTGGAAAGTACCAGTTATAAATATTTGCTTTCCTATATTTCTGTTTTTAACTCTTTCCTTATGGTCATTGCAGAGCAATTATAGAAGTATTACTTCAAAAATTAAGTTACTGTCTTAAATATGTCCCTTGACTTTTCATTTGCCCCGCCACAAATGATTTTTTTTTTTTTTTGTAACTTGAGAAAAGGGAATTTTATTTTTTAAGTTTTTTCCTTCACAACATACTAAGAAAGCCATGATGAAGAGATATTTTGGAACTGTCCTCATTCTTGGAACAAATGCTTTGAGACACAGTGGAACAAGGAAGGTTCCCTTTTCTGCTTCATCCAAGCTCAGAGCTGGTAATTCATCTGCCGTTTCTATGAATGACATCATGCATCCAGGAAAGTCTGGAGCCAACACTCTAAGAAGGTCTAACATAGCAAGTACTATCATTCTTTCTGCTTCTGATATGAAGTTTTAGGTATGTAAAAAAAATATTATTGATCAGTAGCAAGTATTATAACTTTATCAGCTCTAGCATAGTGATAACTATGCACAACTGTAACTTCTTAGTTTACGTCAAGCCAAAAGTGTGGAGTGACAATTTTGACAGTTATAAAAGTCTTCAGTAATGCCACGTGCCTGTTTGTTAGACTCCACATAGTAAAGTAAACTGAACTGGTGCTGGTACAGTTAACAATAGATCCGTGGCTGGCCTCATGGTAAATCTTATTGCTGAAAGCCCATTATAAGCAGTCTTAGTGAAGATGACAGACTGAAGACAGAACAACTACCTTCTTTGGATTCATAAGCACAATGAAAGTACAAAACATTTCTTAGTGTTGGTAATTTGTTTTAAAAAAATTTGATTATAGCACAGAGGGAAAGACTTGTCTTCAGTTCAGAAAATGAAAGGCATTCATACAAGTTCAAAGACCAACTCAGTTGTAAGAATAAAATAGAAAGAAGAAAATAATGGGGATTAAAAAAATAATAAAATAGAGACAGATTTAAGAGATATTGTAATTAATAAAAAAAAAACAAAACAAAACTAGAAAGAATATTTTTCAGTTGTAGAAAAAATGAGATACTGTAATAAAAGATAACCAGCTAGTGAATAGATGGCTGTACATAATTGATTTCACCTGAAGTCAAGACACAGACCTTTTTCTATCAAATAAATACAAGTAATACATGTTCCAGTATCTAATAAACACAATATTGTGAGACAGTTTTTTGAAAAGTGTTGTTCAAAAACATGCAGAAGCAAAATAACTAAGAGATTTCTACAAAATAAATTCCAAAGCAGTAGACAAAATCAAAGTTGCAACTTAAAATTTACTTGTTGTACGTTCATGACGCTCTGCTCTGCCAAAACGGTGGCAGTCTGATTACACCTGATGGCAGATATGTAGATGCTTACATTTCCTGAAAGCAACTTAGATGCCTGCTTGAGTAAATAGACAGTTATTTATTTCACAGACCTGCCATTTAACAGAAATAACACCTCTTTATGACTGTGCAGTTCATTTAGTAGGTAAAATAATAACATATGAAAGTGCTCCTCTTGAATCTAGTCTTTGACACAAAGTTAGGCATCCATAATGTAGACTGTAGTGAAATGCAAATTATTTAAAATTACCTTATACTCTGGTTGTTATGGAAACTACATAAAAGTGTACTATCCTTCAATACAACACAAAATACTAATCCTCTGCTAGTAACTTTTTCAGAGTTGTGATTGATATTAAAAAAGCATTCAGGAACATAATTAACTCAAGAACTCACTTGTATGTGAGATTTTTTTAATGTTAACAAATTCCACATTAATAGCAATGTCACAAAATTAGAAATGATTATTCAACATGTTCAAAGAAGTTACAAGTGTATTTACTATTTCATATCAGAACAAGTTTTGTATGGTTTCTCTATCTATGGTCTAAAACTTGCATCTTATACCTATACACTTCGTATATAATTCATAGGAAACCTGAGACACTCTTAACTAAAATTCACTGTAGTCAGCATGCTGAACTGTGGAAAGTCTAAGCAATCTATTGGAAACAGCAAAGATACAGTATGACTAAAACCGTTTCTCTGTCATGGATGGAACTCAAATGCTTCTAAATCACCTCTTTGGATAGGAGAGGTTAGACCAGCTCGCAGTATGCTGTGATGCTGCTCTCCGTCTTTTTTTGAATAACATAGTAACCAAAAATTTGTCAAATAAATGAAGGATGCTAGACTTCTGACTGTCCTCTGAGAAATGTGCACTTTACAGTGAGATGTAGGGTAGACTGAACCTTCCTTTAAACTTTGTCACTGTGCAACAGAGAACTCTGCATTCCTGACATTCAGAGGGTGTGAGCAGGAATAGGGATCATTCCCCAGCTTTCCTGGAGCAAGGAGTCCCTCAATCTAGTTTCTTTTCTCAGGACCGCTTGCACATTAAAGATAGAACATGTCTGATAAAGTAAATACAGGTGAATTTATTAATATATAAAGTCATAATGTTTGTACGCATAGCAGCCTGGACCCCACAGCAAACTTAAACAGGAATGCTAGAAATAGGTGTGACAAGGTTATAAGAGAAGCTGTCCTTCACAGCAATGTCACTCTGAGCACATTCAATAACATGCTCAACTGCCTTTCTTTATTGATGAAAACTTAGGTGGCTGCATATCTTTAAACACATAAAGCATTTGTGTTTTTTGACAGACACCCCTAGGTACATCTGCTGCTGAAATGTTGTTTTTCTTTTCGAAAACGAGAGAATAAAGCTGAAACAGCAAATCATGGTTTATATACATTTAAAGCTATTTGGATGTCTACTCTGTTTCTAATACCACGGATGAGCAAAGGCTAAGGCATGCAGATATTTCCTAATTCTGTACTTCCAGAATTTGTTTTGAATGTACTGAAAGGATGGTCAGCAGACTGCAGGTTGCCCTATACATGTTTGGCAGTGAGCTCATTCTCCATTTCCTACCTTTATTTCAGGTAAAATATCCACTATCAGTTTAGAGTATGAGACAGGTCTGACAGTGACATATAATATCAACAATAAAAAAAATGACAAATCATCGCTTACACTATGGCAGTTCTTGCTATCTTAAAACTTAAGCTTGGAGTCTCCAAAGTATCTGTTTAAACGGGCATATATGATGTAGTAGTATCAGAAAAGTAACCAGTCTTTCTACAACAGAACTCTTCTTTAATGGACCTTTTAATGCTGGGACTTGACATTTTAATGTAAATAGGAATGGCAAAGCTTTACTGATGATCGACTAGCCCTGTAACCCTACTTCTCTTATAAACATGAACCGTTTGACAGAAGTCAAATACACGTTCTTTTTCTCTTACCTGAGAAATTCATGCTGAGCTGCTGGCAAATGTGATAGCTTGACTCTCTAAGTTATGATGTAGTATAGATGACACAGAGTGAAATAAGAGCATTACAGTATATTTTAATGTGTTCTTGTATGACTTATAATTAATCTAATTTTGAAAATTCATATGTGACATATATTTGGACAAGACTTGAATGAATGAAATGAAAATTCCTCAACATCTTCTAGATGGAAAAAGACATGTATAATTGTAATTTAGCAAGATTACTAAAGAATCCCTATGAGACTGCATGAAGAAAACAATGAAGACCAAAGGATTTATCATCATATTTTCTAGCATAACCAGCCTCATAGTTCAAGAAACAGCGGAATTGGAGTCATCCACATTAAGAGAGATTGCAATCTTAAAGATTCTTAAGAAGAAACACATATTTTTTATCAATAACGCTATATTGTCTACCTGAATAGACTCCACAAGAAATTATCAATGAGCAGAAGAGACATATCTCTTACAGGAAGTTAGTTATTGTGAGCTAGAAATAAACACAGACAGCCTAATATGGAAAAAAAAGGCTCAAGAATGACTGAGACTGGGAAGAGTTTTTGCATAAGATCCTGAATAAACAATATAGTGCACCCTCAGAGCATCATGAACATCAGAACTTAACTCCCATTTAAAGAAGATAATTATCATTTTAATCATCACATGTGAGAGCCTTGAAAGGCTGCAAAAGGATTCTCTGGGAAAATATAGCTATGTGACTAGCACACAGCCAGTTTGTTATGTAGGTATGAAATGCTGCAGATATAGATGCAGTAGGTAACTTGATGAAACAAGATCAGCCTCTTCCTTTGCTTTGGCTTTGGAGGAGGGGAGAGTTTATCTAGGGCCAAGAGAAGGTGCTAAAGCATGTTAGATTAACACTGCAGTCATGTCTGTGCAATAGCAAAGAAGATTCTCCTGACTCAGAGCAGTTTCAGCCTTCATTTCTGTTAAGTGCAGCTCTGTAATCATACCCTAAAATGAGCAGGCTGGGTTAATCCACTTTACAAATATTTGTAATCTGGTCACATGAGTATGTTAAAGAAAAGTAAAAACGGTCTTCTGAAACTTCACAAGGCACTGATCAGACCTCAGTACCACCAGTGTAGTTTCATTTCCACCAGCATGAGGATAGAAAAAACGATCAGAAAATAAAGCCAACTTTATTTTACCTACTTCAGGATGATCACAGTTGTGGCTAGGCAGGTGTCTGCATAGACCTTTGCAACCCGTGGGATGCCAGTCAAAAGATATATTGAGAGGGACAGCAAGGCAATTTTGCTTTGAAGTTTGGAAAGGTGGATTTTAAATGGCTTATGTGGACAGGATTTATAAACAGAAAGTTCTATACTGCTGTTGGACTATTCATGAAAATAAAATGGTGTGTGTATTGTATGACTAATGTTAGTAGAGTGTTAACAGTGAACATCATGTAACAGAAAACTTTCAGACTCTTTTTCCATTTGCAAGGAAAAAGAGCCAATAACAGTGAGAAATCAATGTTCTGATAGTGATTCTAAATACTTTCCTTAGTTTTTCTGGCACATTCTGGTCAATAATTGTAGATTATGGGGAAGGATAAATGCTGTTGGGGATATTTTGTGATAAACACTGGTGTTGACATTCATAATTTAAAATTCTTAACTCACATAATTAATTTCCTTTTTATAAATTACATTTTCACTTTCTTATACTCTACTACCTCTATTGTGTCTGTACACACATACAAAAACACAGGGCGAGAGGAACAGAACAGGAAATTGGACAGAATTTTCTGCTATTGATCCAAAATGCATTTTGTGTTAAAGCTACGGCATTTTAAAAAAAAATATGATTTTCTTATAAGCACATATCTGTTGGTTTGTTCTTTGCTTTTACAGAATATACTTACTTTTAACTAAGTTATTACATTTTTCATAGCATGTTGGAACTTTGTCTGCGTGGTGGCTTAAAACCATTATGATTTTTACACCTGTTATTGACTGGCTGAATATAGATCTGGGAATATATTGCTCATAGTATAATACTATATGAATGAAGGATGGATTTGCCAGCAGGGAAAACATGTTCAGTATCAGGCCACTTCAAGTTTGAGTAACATTGACTTTTTAATCACTGAACTCATAAGGCAAAAATATGTAAGCAGTTATTCTCACTGCAAGATCAGTAATTTTAGTGGGATTACCCCAGAGATGAGTGAGACCCAGGAATTTTACATGGCATGAGTCTTCAGTGAAGAAGCGTAATGGTTCTAAAAGGACAAAATCCTTGTCAGGCACCCTTCAAAATCCTTCTCAGGCACCACTTCTGTGCAGGAAAAAAAAGAAAATAACACTCTTCTCTTGTTCTAGACAAGCGGCAGCTAAAACACCTGTATCTGTTGCACTGCCCAGAATAAGACTGCAAGATCATCATTATACATATTTCCTACAATGTAATATGACAAATATATGACTCCAAGGTTGTGTTCAGATTTCTGAACATGCATGCCTATTGAACCCTATTACTGTAACATTGATTGAGAAATAAAGTTTTGATAACAGTAATGGAGGAAAACTAATGGTCCCATTAACACTTAGAGGCATTAAGAGGAATAACGGAGTGATAAGCTTTAAGTGTTTTTTTTGTTTGATTGTTTGTTTTTCTTTCCAATATCTCAGCAAGCCAATGAAAATATTATTCATTATTTGTGTTCAGTGTTTTGGAATTCTAATATATTGTCTACTCATATAAATTCTCACAACTGCAGGTACAAAACAGGTTTTTGGTAGGACAGAATTATGTTTTCAGCAAGTCATTAGTACAACCACAAACTAAATAAAAAACTGGTTAGCCCTTCTAAAAACAATCCAGGAAGATCTTAATAGCCTTTGCAGCATGAAATGGAATATTAACAAATGTCAGCACTGGGAATTAAAGTAAGTCTTAGCTGATTTTGTGTCTCCTCATGAAGAATGCAACTTTACATAGAGAAGTTAATTGTATTTTTGTGCAAAAAGTTGGTGCCAATACTATCATTTAGATTTTATAAATCAAAAGCTAACATCTTCAAGCAGAATAGAAAATCAATTCATAATCATTAATTCATAAATGATAATTGTATGCAGAGACCCTTAAATATTTCATATACTGTATATATATAAATCCCAGGTGTCTTTTCTGAGCACTCTTGCATTCTCTTGTGCCTCTGTAATTTCATTTTGCTTCACTGGGGACTAAGAATGTGCAAAGGATGCAAGAGAAGAGCTTTGGGTTTTTAAGCATACCACACTACATACATACATGACTTCCATCAAATCTGACTAAAAGTGTTATAATTCAACCTAATGAAGTTTTGTATGCATCCCTGAACAAATTTTAAAGGTACAAACCCCAGAGGGACACAGTTCCTAATAGAAGTGCTGACAGAGCCTTATTAATGAGTATAATTATTTCAAATATATTAAGCAAATACCTTTAATCAACAGCTGAATGGTAGCATGCTGTGCTAATTATTTCTGGTTGATGAGAAGACTGATTGCAATTTCCTCATTAACTTACTTTTTTTTCCCCTTCTGTACATTTCTTCAAGTTTACATATTTTCTTACTTTGACAACTGCTATCTTCTTCCTGTAGCAGTATTTTTGAATCATGAAACCTGTTAAGTCTCATGTGGCTACCACCCATATTGAGGAGTCATAACATTTTTTTCTGAACAGAACATAGTCTCACATTTCCAAAAAGGGGTTTAATGTCAAACCATGGTGTGCTACTCTGTCTCTGTTACAGCTGTGGTAGTGCTCCAAAAGCAAATAAATTGAACCAACCCTCTGCCCAATCTTTTAAAAGAATGTTCCAAAGCAGGTCAAATAAATTAAGTAACATTTCACTCTAAAAGATAGTACAGTGTATTTAAATACAAAGATTTTCAGTTTTGTATTTTTTTCCCCACTGACTAGGTTTTGACTCTTTTAACCATTTTTATTTATCTTTTAAAAAAGGTGAAAGAAAACAAAATTTAAAAAAAATCACTAGATTTTTTTTTTTTCTAGTTGAAATGTATCTTTGTGTCCCTCAAAGACATAAGGGATGGACTGAGGGAGGAATCATTTGCCCCAAATCTCATCATTATCATTTAATATTTTCACTATAACTTTAAGCATGATCTCAGTTATGCGTCAGTAAGGAACTGCATAAATTATTTTTGTGAATACATTTGAATGATAATTATTATATATCATTTTGCATTAAAAAAATTTCTATGAAAAAATGTTGTAATCTGACCTGAAGGACTTCGGATTTATTGCAGTAGGTTACTAACGTAATTGCAGCTACTTAAGCTCCAATTTCTAAGAAGTTGTATTTACTGCCTGAACAGGATAGAAGTTGATTTTGTTTAACCAAACATAAGCAGCAAAATTTATAAAAGTTAGACCAAGTTAGGAAGTAAGTCTTCGGGAAAATACTGAGATCAACATCCTGTTACATTATCTTAGAAGACCTCCCTTGCAGATAGGGTTTCTGTCTGAATGAGACACAGACCAGAAGGTTTGGATGGAGGAGGCTGGTAATGCCTCAAAAATTCCATTGTCTTCTATGAAGGCAAATTCACATTGTATGACTTGCTTACACAAGAAATGGATACCCAGTTGGGAGATGAAACATCTCGCAGTTACTTTACTTGATCGGTATCCAGTCATGCTTCAGTCATGCACGGTAGTGTGATAGCAAGCCAACCTGAGAAAACTGATCTGTCAGCTATTGAAGATGGTTTTCTTTTTCTTTTTCTCTAAACCTGACCTTATCATCTTTGTAACTATACTCTGTATATGAGGGTTGTGTAAATAAGCTCTGTTTTATTGTTAATTTACCCTGAACTGGTGTGAGGAGTGGGCCCAAGAGTAACTAGAATGTATTAAAGCACTCCATTCCAATATATTACTCAACAACCTGGTACAGTTTTCCAAAGAAATCTAAATAATATTAGGGTGAAAGAAACGTGTTCTGGACCTTAGCATTTGGCAAAGAATACCTTTTATGAACAGGGATAGTGGGAAGATCACTTACTTAGACCTTCTGGGTTCCCTGGCTTTTGTTATAACAAATGAAAAAGTCAGTAAGGCTATAAAATGCTTTATAAGACTTTTTAAATTGTATTATGAGGAAGTAGATCTCAGAAGGCAATGAGAAAATCTATCTTATACAAATCAGTGCACAACTTACAAAGCTGTTGGAGTGATTCTTCTGTCACTTCATCATTTCCATATCACCAAATATTGAAGAGCCAGCAAGTCTTAAAGCTTATTCACATAAAACAGCAAAATAATATAAGCATTAGCTCATAGTGGACTGCTGACTTTTTACTCTTTATGCTGCTTTTTGCACTTGCTGTTACATAGAAGTCAACTGTGTGTTTATATAGATAGACAAGTATTTAGCTCTCGTATGCCAGTTATATGGCAGACTGTTATCCATCAGTTTTGTGAACACATTTGAATGACAAACTCGTGAGACTCTTGAACAAACTTATCCCAAATAAGAGTAAAGAAGCCTTGATCTCCTGTGATCACATAGTGTGTGCTATACATGTTAGTTACTTCCCATGATAGAAAGCCTTAACAGGAAGTTTCCTTCTAGGTCACACTATACGTTTACTTATAGTATTCCATGCATAGTGCCAGAAAGTTAGTGTCACAGCTGTGTGAAGGAAAGTCCTGTCTTCATCTTCTCTAAAATTAATCTAATATTACTCAAGTATGTATTTAGCTGTTTGTATTATTATGGTACCTGGGTATCACATCCATGGAGAAGGCTAGGGTAGGCTGACTATGACCTGAATTACCCTCAGTAGGAGAGTAGTGCAGCACTGGCCCAAGACAGCCGGGGGAACTGTGGAATCTACATCCCCCAAAGTTTCTATAAGTCAGCTAGAGAAAGCCATGGCTAACTTGAGGTTGCATTAGTGACAGTCTCACATTGAGAGGGAGGTTGGACTATGGAAACTTCAAAGGTACCTTCCTAACAATGTTTCTTTAACTTGATGGTTTTATGATGATGTCTCAGGTGATGGATGTCACACAAACAGAATATGAAAAAAGAATCCAATATCCCAGAAAATGGCCAGATAAAGAGGAAAGATGAGATGTCTATCAGCATGAAAAGTAATAGACTAATCTCCTAAGTGATCTTCCCAAAGCATCTTTCCCAAAGTTGGAGTAATGTTTTTGCTTTCTAATAATAAAAATACTTTGGATTTGAGTTTCTTGCAACCAAGCTTATAACAATAACCAGTTCAGGGTAGAGAATAGGCCAAAAACATTCATACTGAAGCATGGAACTCAGAACCAATCATATGGAAGACAATCAGATTTCCTTTATATAATTTTATTAGCATAATTATAATTGCTATTTTAACAAATTCTTTAACTTCTCTGGATGCTTTTTGCTATTTGACATCACATAAATCTTTCTAATTCTAGTATCTTTACAGCTAGTTTTCATTCTTAAACTTCTTTTGTGTATCCTGTCTATGGTTGCATTGTTATTGCTATCCATTTCTTACACTGCTGGAGTATGCAACATTCTCAGTCAGAATCAGAGTTGTGTTACACCGAGTGCAGTCAGAAAATACATACCAGTAGACTGTCTTCTGTCCTAAGAACCTAAGCCAGATCCCATTAAAATCACCTGGACTCTTTCTACTAACTCACTTGATTTTGGATTTGGTCTTAAAAAAATAATATGTTGGAACAAATGCCCTGTATTAGAGGACTGGTTTGTTTGTTTTTAAAGATGAATAAGGAAGTAAACACTGATAATCCCCAGATCAGCCAGGAGTTGAGGAATTCAGCATGTGGGAAATGCATGTTCAAATCTCTCCGATTCATCCCTGGGGTTGTTATTTTGAACATGAGTTGTAGGCTATTTTTAGCTAATCCTCTTTTATATTTTGTCATGGAGCATGGGTGTTTTTGCAGTGTTTCTTACTTGCATTGGAATAATGTATCTCAAAAATAAATATTTTTAAAAAATGATTTTTTTTTCTGGTCATATCTGTATAAGGACATTGAGGAAAGGCACAAACCCAAATAAATTCTTTTGGAAAAAAATACATCAGCTAAAAGGCTGAAAAATGTACTCTAACAAACAAGTTGGAACTTTTATTTCTATGACTTTGGAGACTGAGGAATTTTAAATAAAAGACAATGTCAACATAAAAGAGACTGCAAGAGGAAAATTTAACAATAACCAAAGTGAGCGACCTAGATATCACATAAAAATTCTAATATCTGGCCAAAAAAGAAGAGGATACAATAATATACATGTAGTCTTGTTTTCTGGGTCGAGACAATGAGATCCAGAAAGGAAGAAAGGGAATCTCACTTCATGAATGAAGCTCCAATAATTTGGTACAGTCCCCTTTGCTTTCTTTTTCATGAGAAATACATATATCCTGCTATTGTTGTTCAGCCACCTTAAATTCATACAAGATATAATACTTGAGGAGTCACAGGTTCAGGTCTACATAATTGTCAAGTACCTTCACTTGCTTTTGTGTTAAGTTGCTCTCCTTAACTGAGTACTTTAAAAAGTTTTTGAAGATAGAAGCCTCTTCTAGAATATCCAAAAAGATATTTCTCAATGGTGACTGTATATGTTACTGAATGACCTACAGAAATGGAAAACATGAAGAGCCATCAGTAATTTGTAAGAGTATGGCAAAAGGGTTTGAAACAAAGAACACAGTCACTGGTTTAATAAAAGTGTTGAAATAGTGCATTTTTAAACACACTGTAAAATACATTTCTGATTTTCTGAGCCAAATATTTTCCATTTTATAATGAAAATCATGTCTCATTCAACCATTCTTCTAAGATTAAAATCTGTAAAGCTACTTCTTTTTCAATATTGGAACAACCATTAATGGAGAAAGCTTTCCTTAACTGATATTGCAATTCCCACTTACTGCCCCACCTCCCCAGGCCAATTTTTACCCCTTAAAGACTATCTAAAAAAAAATCCTTAATTGTTCTTACACTTAGCTTAATAAGTAAATTACGCACTTACGTTTATGACAGAAAAGGAACAGTGCTTTGTCTTTTGGATAGTCTTCAGAGATTTGTAGAGTGCTTGATGTTCTCATTACGCTGGAGTGAATTATTCTTACAATGGATCGTAATAAAAACTAAGAGATAAATGTCTACAAAAGTAAATTTGGCTGTAAAGCATATGCCTAGAAACATACTTCCAGAAAATCTTCTAATATTTAGGATGCAGTACTTCTCTGACAGTTGAAAGATGTGTAGCTGTAGTAAACCAGGAAAGTGATATACCAGAATTAATGTATGTTATGTACTGGATTGGTTAGAGGAACAATGTTAACAGAATATTCTGCCAACTCTGTATATATTTTGCTAGGAATATAACAAATAGCATAATAACATGGAAATATGAAGATCTCTTAGTACAATACAGTGTATTATGGCAGGCATGGCTGGCAACATGACTCTGAAAGCACTTAAATTACCTGAAGGCAAGCATGGAAGGAAAACAAGTACCACACTGCCATTCTTTTGGTTCAAAGGAGACAACGTGAAAACACAGCAGGGTCGAAGTTTTACAAATAAGTGGATATTTAACCTATTTGTGATGCTATCATCAGAGATGGTTATTAATCAGTTATCACTTATATTCACATAAAGATATCTGGAGGACAAGCCTGTCCTTCTCTGTTTTTAGTTTCAGGCTATAGGTTCAACCTTGACACAGAACTCTAACTCCAACTCAGAGTAACTCTAGCATAGCTTTGTAGGGACAGTGCTTCCTTTGGGGTTTTTTTGTTGTTTTTTTTTTTTTTTTTTCCATTTTATATTTTTTTCCTATTGGAAGAGTCCCACTGTTACCAATTACCCACAGTTAGGCAGGAGGTCAAGACCTTCTTGAATAGATGAGAAAAACCTATCAATCAACTACCCTCTGACTTGTTTGTTTAACCCCCTTTAAGCCAGACTTCTGCTCTCACATTCTCTACCTGCAGTGACCATAAATTGAACTGTCACGCATCTTACGCTTTGAAAAGGCAAAATGGCATGTGAAGTGTGATGTTTCTTTGCAGATCTACCCTCAATGGTGTTTTGCCAGATATTTATTCATGGTTCAAGCTGTGATTGGAAAAGGAAGAGACCAGCCACCAGCACAACTGACACATAAGCAGCAAACAGCCTAAAATAAAAATTGAAACCAACATGCGTTAATGGTTATAGAAGAAAGCAGTCGTGCACAACCTTATTCTGTCTTGCTTCTGGCCTACATTATCTTTAGTCTGTATGGACTATAGTTTGAGCTAAATGTGAGAATACCTGGGGTTTTTCAGGTCAATATGCAATAGAGCAAAAGATCTTGATTTTAATTTTTTTTTCTCCCCATGTTGGTCTCTGTGGCTACTGTTTTGAGTTGGAGCATGGTAATACACACAGCAGTAAAGAGACAAACATTCTAGATACCAATCTGCAGAGGAATACCCTTAGATTAGAGTCGGACAATATTCACTGACATTTTCAGGATCAGTTGTTTTGAATATCAGCCTCTGCTTTACTTCTTCTGGCTTGCCAACTTTACTGACTATACGCTGCAGGAAGTGGGCACTGACTTCTCTAAATCCAGATTTTCTTACAATTAGAGTATAGAATCTTTTATGACTGATAATGGTAATTCTTATTA
Source organism: Leptodon cayanensis (assembly GCA_027564655.1). Classification (NCBI taxonomy): domain Eukaryota; kingdom Metazoa; phylum Chordata; class Aves; order Accipitriformes; family Accipitridae; genus Leptodon; species Leptodon cayanensis. The sequence continues at coordinate 23,655,951 of JANXJC010000028.1, forward strand.
GAACTGTCATGGACCATGAATATTATTAGGACGGCAAGTCTTTTTCTCCTAACTAGACTCATCCTATTCTGAAAGATTAGAAGCGTGGGGAATTCCAAACGGTTCTTGTTTGTAGCATTTATTTCCTGAAAATAAAAAAGAAACAATGGGAAAATACTTTTCCAGAAAAATAGTTTCATTAGGTTTGCATTGGTCAATCATTCTTATTACACTCAAAATGTTTATAAGGACAGAAAGGGAACACATTTTATGTGAGGAGCCAATAATCTGTCACTAGAGTTATTAAAGTTCTAACAGTCCAATCAAAATACAACAAACTGCTGTTTGTCAGGTTAGAGCAATACCAACACTTACAGTCCAAATGATCTAATTATTACAGATTGCCTTGTTAATAACACTAAAAATTGCTATACATGAACTTCTGAGTATCTACCCCTTTTCTCTGGTGTAACACTTAAGCTTTCAACATCTCTCTGGGTTCTATGGTCAACAGAACCTTCTTGTAGAAGGATGGGAGGATTTTAGGGTTGCAGTATGTCTGACGTATTGAGGTCTTCACCAGGGTGAGTACAATGCTCATGGTGGGGCTCTCTTCCTTCTCAGTCTTGAATTCATGAGGACAGTCTGCTTCCTTGTTTTGTCTTGACTGGTTCTCACTTCCAGATTATATCTGTTTTACTGTTCTTTGTAACATTCTTAAAACTAGTTTCATCTGATTCACAAACATGCACTCCTGAGGTGACCGGTGTGATTTGTGTTTTCTGCCTAAGCTTGATTTCTTCTACACTACATTTTCTTTCTAGGATCATAGATCACTGTAAACAGAATAACTACTTGTTATTGCTATGTTAATTAACATTAGGTGTTATAACACAAAACTACATTAAGTTAAACTAAAGTGAAAACAAATGTAGGCAATAATATCTCAGCACTAGGCAGTTGCTATTACAGCTAAGATCAGGTCAAGCCAATACAAGTCTAGACAAGTTCTGAGACTTTATTATGTCAATGCAATCTCTGTGGGTTTTACTAATAATGGCAAAATCTTATTTTCTGTGTTAAATTTCAATATGGCTAAGAGTGTCTTTAAACATATTCTACTAAGGCATTCTTGCTTAACAATCACATTGGTGCATAATTTTTCTTCCTATGCTGCATGTCATGAATAGCATTCATCATGTTGATGCCCAGGATTGAGTCTGCTGCAGATGCCCAGACAGATTTTTCTCACACTTATCCCTGTAAAATTCTGTCTAGTCATTTGATAAGTCCATTATAATCTCAGTTGGTAGGCTGCTGATTTGTTGATGGGTCAGGTAATTCAGTGAAGGGTCAGATAATATCCTAGTGGTATTTCCTACTGGATTAGCAAGATGTTGCAAAGTTTCAACCTGATTTCTGGTGATCTCTCCTTGGACAGACACTCCAATGGCTTTAGGTCAGCACTGAGCAGAGAAACCTTTCATTCTGCAAGCAAAGTTAACATATATTGTTTTCTCAAGAAATTTGCCAATAAGAGCAGCGTGGTGTTATGTCATATATTACTATGATAAAATTTTCAGCAGACTCATATTTTTCTTGGAATCAGGAGGAGGTTTGCCTTTCTCATTCAAGTCTTCTGGGGAAGAAATAAATGTCTGTTAAGTTAATTCCTGGAAGAATAACATGTTCTTGCTTCAGCAGTCAAAAGAATAATAGATAGCATGATGTCTACAACCTGTAACCCTGTCAGATCCAGGTCAGAGGGAGTTGAACTGCTTGCAGTAAGTGCACAGGACTAATCCTTCAAGTAATCCAATCAGGTATAGCTTTAAGTAACGATTTCTAGAGTTGTTTTTTGTGGACAGCAGCATCTGAACTTCTGCCTGTAGTTTATACATTTCCTGCTCTGTGAATTGTGCAGAACACTGTGAATGTATTCTCATAATTTTGACTATGACACAACACTAACACTTGGTGTTTCTTGTTTAAATAAAAAACACCCATAATGCTCTGGAAACTTCAGATCGATCACCTTTCAGTCAGGCACCTGCATAAAGAGAAAAGATAAGCTAATTTTTTTTTATTTTCTCTGTGAGAGACCATGCTCTAGAAACCTGTATGTAGTTTGAGTGCGGTGCACTGATTTGTGAAACAGAATCCTGGAAGTTCTGGAAAACAAAGGAAAATGTAAACTACTGGTATTTATATTGAGTAATTACATCTTGGTTAGAGTGAATTTCCAGAAACTCAAATGTAACAAAAGAATTTCCAGCAAGCCACCTCTGTGACAACTGCTTTTCCCAGCATAGACTGAAAAGGGAAACACAGCAGTAATAGGAAAGAAAGACTTGCGTCTATGAGGGGAAATAGATAAGGGGTATCAGAACAAGTTAAAAATATTTCCCATATCTGCAACATAAAATAAAATAAATTTCCCTTTTGGATTTTTACAAGCATCTAAAAATTAGAGGTTTCTTTTAACTTTTTCAGAAATCGTAGTTTCCAGTTTTAATACAATATAGAGTTTTAAGCTGAGTTCTAAAGTAGACTACATAACTTGCCCAGTTCAGGCTACATGCTTAATAATGTCTATATCTGACCTATAAACAAAATGCAATCTGCTTAAATTCTTATAACATACTCAGTAGCTCTTCATTGTTGTTGGTAGTCACTCATGCCTAAACAAAAATTTCAGACTTTTGCCAGGAAGACATTTTGCCCCTTTAGCTTGGTACTGATCTATACCCTGTATTATGCTTGAGCTGTGTATTTTGCTCTGGTCTTACTTGTCACTGAAAGAGTGCATTGGACACTGCCTCTTTGTGAGATCAGTCTTAGAATTTTAGCCAGCTTTTCTCTGGATGACTTAAGCGAATTTTGGAAAATGTGTGTGCAGGTGCATAAGTGTATGCATTTGTGTATTTTCATCTGATATTTCACTTACAGGTTAGAAATATATGACAGTGTATATAAACACTGTTTATATCTACATAATGAAGTATTTATACAGGATGTTCTTATATCTATATTTATATTTGTCTATGCTATAAATAAAGATTGGGCAGTATGTCTGAACATTGTGTAAATACGCCAGATGGTGAACATCCCGTAAAGTCACTGGTGAGGAAAAGGATTGAATGTTTGCTTTCTTCCTCTTCTACAGTGCTTTTGAGAACCCTACTTGTAAAAAACACTCAGAACACCAAATGCACAAACCTCAATTGGGAATGTGTATAGAGAGATAAAAGTACACTATCCGATGACTGAAAAAAAGGAAAATTGAAAATAAAGTTAGATTTAAATAGTTTCTGATTTGATATATTTACTGATGGCATTATGTACAGGGTAGAATTATGTATTGGGTTTGTGTGGCAAGATTTTGGTAGCAGGGGGTGTTACATGGGTGGCTTCAGTGAGAAACTGCTGGAAGCTTCGCCTGTGTTTGACAGAGCCAATACCAGCCAGCTCTAAGATGGACCCGCCGCCAGCCAAGGCCGAGCCAGTCACGGACAGTGGTAGTGCCTCTGGGAGAACAGATTTAAGAAGGAAAAAAAAGTTGCTGGGGCACACAGAAACGGCAGCCGGAGAGAGGAGTGAGAACATGTAAAACAACCCTGCAGACCCCCAGGTCAGTGCAGAAGGAGGAGGGGCAGGAGGTGCTCCAGGCACCGGAGCAGAGATTCCCCTGCAGCCCGTGGTGAAGACCATGGTGAGGCAGGCTGTCCCCC
>JANXJC010000028.1:23664863-23676730 GCA_027564655.1 Leptodon cayanensis
TACTGAACTCAAAACACAGCACCGTACCAGCTACTAGGAAGACAATTAACTCTATCCCAGCTGAAACCAGGACAAACAAAAACCTCAAAGCTTTCTGCACCATCTAACTCATAAACTCCTTGGCTGCCGAAGTAAAAACTTTTTTCAGAATATAGCTGGACTGTCTCTATGTTGCTTTAATTTTTGTTACTTTCTAAGGTGAGAATGGCGCAAATTATGAAAGATAAATTGTTTTTTTCTTTATTCATAGTTTTGAGTATTAATTTCCATTTTTTATTGTTACAGAGTTCAGTATTTCTATCCTTCAGTGGAATTATTCCATGTTAAAATAAGGTAAGACATTAAAAGAGACGAACTGGAGACAGATGTGGATACCCTCGCTCACAGTGAATATTGCATTCTTTGAACAGCCTCTGAGTTTTCATTGTGATTACTGGATTAAGATTCGACTACAACTGTCAAATTCTGCCCTGCAGACATCAGGTGCAAAACTGTTATTCAGCATATCTAAATTATAAGAGAAAGTGAGGCAGAACAATGTCTTTTTCTTTAAAAGTGCTTCATGCTTTTAATGTGCTTATGGCTTTCAGATCCCTTTCCTATTCATCTGTCCACCTGAGGACCCTCTCCTTTGCTTGTCAGCTATGCTAGTTTTAACTGAGTATTAGTTTTCCTTCTCTACTGGTACCTTTTTTTGCTTTTTATGCTGTTCCATACAGGCCTATTTGTGTCCAAAGGAGCTCCTTCTCAAAAACTAGCATCTCACAGTCCACAATCTCACATTTTCCACCTCCATATAGTATTTACTGTGCTGGTGATAATAAGCCTAGCTGTGAGGTTGATAATGAGTTAAAACCACTGTTATGCTACATGGACTGCCATTTCCTGACTTGCCTGTATTGTACCAGCTCTGAACTGGATCTCCCAGATGCTCCTGTAATACAGGTAACAGGCTGTCCTAGAGCTGCTTGATAGCAATATGAACACAAACCCCAGACAGGAGACTTTGCATAAATAGGTGAAGCCCTAAGGATTTATACTGAGTCCGTACTATTTCCTCCCTTCATCAATGAAATAAGCAGTTCACATGGGAAGTCATCTCTCTGTCAATTCAGGGCAAATTAAAGTGGAATGCAGTCATGGAAGGCAACAAATCCAAATGGCAGAAAGAACTAGGAGAAGTCAGAAAATTGAGAATGGTTTAACTGCATCAGAATTGATTAAAAAGATTTGGGGAAATAACATGAGAAAACTGGATAAGGAAAAGCAACTTTGTGATGAGCTATATCTATACTTATGCATAGTTGAGAGATTGCATTAGATACATTAGCAAAAAGTAATTTTAATAATTTTTGTAATTTTTTATATTTTTATAATTTTTTGTGATCAGGGAACAGCACAGTCTTTTTACACCATCTTTGTTAAGCACTAGCTACAGGGCCAAATTTGCATTTGAACTCAGTAGTGAAGAAAGGGCATTGACTAAAGAAAGACTAAAACATGACAGAAATCCTCAAAAGGTTACAGAATGTGCTCTACAGGGAAAGAGAGGGGATGAAAATGATGCATTTTGGAGGTAAGCCAACAAAGAAGCAATATAATATAATAATAACAAACCCATTCAGGGTGAGTAAGAAAGAAGGGAGAAGAATTGGGTAAAGTAGCATAGAGGGAAAAGAAAATAAGAGTAAAGGTGGTAAGGTAATTCTAAAGAAAGCAGAGGATGACCTGACTCAGAAAAGAAAATTTAAAAGGAAAAAAAAAAAAAAAAAAAAAAGAAAAGAAAAAGAAGGTAGGGTATATAAGCTACAATTTAGTTCTAGCAAAATTGCTGAATGACTATCACTAGCTGAATTCAATGGTAATGTAGCATTGCATATGAGGGAAGAATGTGCATAAATGAAGATTTGGACAAACTGACCAAACCATAGCATTGGAAGGACTAGAATCTACAAACTACTGGAACCAAATATCATGTTTGTTATCATCCACCAGAGATTTCTCTCTGTGTCTAGGATGAAAAACAAGATAAAAGGGCTGTGGCTTAATTAGGGCATGAATTTATTAGCTCAGGTCTTGTGGGAATTCTCTGGCAATAAATTGTACAGTGCATATCAAGACACTTTCCTTAATTGTTTTCACATACCAGAGGTATATCATCAGCCATCCTTTCTCCCTTATTCTTGATTCCTATTCATATTTCTTTACTCATACCCAACTGCCTGCCCCTTTTACAGAAGTGTTAAAAGGCATAGGAAGGAGAATCCACTCTTGTTACACCAGACAGCATAATTAAACTTGTATCTCAGCTCTGGGGTATCCCTTGATCTCCGTCCATTTCCAACTCTGATTAATCACGCATTAGAGCATCTGTAGAACTGACAAATGCTTTGGAGTCTTGCTTCAAATAAGCCTTCAGATAAGATCTAGTGCCTGGTACCTCCTCCCATTTCAAATTAACTTTTCAGATACCTTAACAATTTCCTTCTAAATTCAATCATCCTCATCCCTGAATAACCAATGTATTGAACATGATATTTTTGGTGGATGTCCATTAATCCTCTTGCTCCTAATAACTGACACATTATCTGGCCTTGTCAAGCCTGGAGATAACTCACCATATCCTTTCTGAAAAATTTAGTCTCTGGGAACAACTGGCACTAAGAAAAATGTCCCTGACCTGTCCTAATTTTTTTTTTTTTAGTTTATACCGATCCTTTTAAAAATCTCAGTAGCCTGTTATGCAACCACAATTTCAGGACTCTGCCTTAGTAAATGGAGCAGGGTCGACTGCAACTTTCTCTTGCACAATCTGAGGACAGCTGGAGACGTGGTGGAAGTGGCCATCTGCCCCATGCAGGCGCAGAGCATTGCCCCTCCACATCCAGCCACCAGCCAGCATGACTTGGTTTCTTCTTTTCTTTGTAATGGTCTATCACCCCTTCAGCTCAGCACTTACAGGCTGATAGTGAAATTATAGGGCTCTCATCTTTGGACCACATGAACACCACTCTGCGTGCCCACTCAGGCATCACATTTTGTTCACAAGGATGTGAAAAAAAGAGTGGAGAAGAAGTATTTAACCTCCATATGTGAAAGAATCAACCTCTGTGTTAGAAGTTACTGTATATTAGGGTACCATTCACAAAGCTATGAAGGTAGAGATACCAACTTGGATTTCCTGTTGTGCTACTGGTATAATCAAATCTTGAATGAACAAAACTTCCCATTTCTGTTGGTGAACTATAATAACAGTCAGTGCTTGACATGAAGTGAAATCTCTTTTTTTTTTAAAGAGATGGTTCCCCCTTAAATTAATGAAAAAGCCCTACATTTTCACATGTCTTTCATTATCCCTCTGAAGTCTTCAAATGGCAGCTGATCTGAAATAATTAATCATGTTCATAGAACACATTCTTCAGGGTTTCAAATCAATTACAAACAGGAAAACTGTGAATTCTGTTTAGTTTAAGGATTAAAAGGAACAACATTTGGACAAGCTTTTAAGGGAGATTTGGAGTCTCTGTTTCTTTTGAGCTTTCTATGTATATGTGCTAGAGATAGAATTGTTTTTATGCAGAGCATATTAGAGAAAGAAAGCCTAGATGACCAACATTTCATTTTTAGGTGATTTAACTATTTTTTACTATTAGATGTGGACTGTGTCAAGGCTATACATTTTTTTTTTTTAATAAAAGTACTTACATTGGACCTCATAGACTTATCCTTAATATCTAATGAATTACCAGGTTATTACTTTTTAAGTAAGATTTAATTTGCTTTTAACTTAAGATCTTTCCTCTCCTTCTTTTTTGTAGACATACAAGGTCCAGTTGTTATCAGCTCAGTGTTCATATTAAAAATGAGTTGTCTACTCTTCACCTCTCTGGGAAATCTCAAAGAAAAGGCAGATGTTAATAAAAACATTATTTTACTTGTTTAAAAATTAGTAACTTTAATGAAAATAATTCAAGTCAATGTCCTACAGTCATTGCTCGAATTTAAATAGCCCCTCTGTTGAGATGTAGAGATCTCTGCTCTAGATCCATCAATACTCTACAGAATTTCCATTTTTAGTAATGACTATATTTTTCACTATTTATTAGAGTTTTCCTTGTTATTATTTTACATTATTACGTTGACTAGATATCTGCTCTCAGGATCCCAACTCAATATTGCAGAACAGACTCCCATAATTCTCAATAATTTTCATGTTTTTCAGGCATCAATAGTTAAATTAACTTCCAATGCCTCAGTGTTGCCACCCATAAGAAATCGTGCAATTCTACCTGGCAGAGGTGCTTCTTCCATAATGGCTGAAGCTACTGTCACCAGCACCGATCTCTATTACCTGCAAAAGCTTTGTCTTTCTCTTGGATGACTTGTTTTCCTTTGTTTTATTTTCCCCTTCTGTCTGGTCTGTGCAGTGTTGTCTTGCTCGGATGCCTTTGGCTGAACAACTTACCTCGTACACGAAGGGAGAGGTTACTTGTTCTTTGATGTTGTTGATTTTTTCCTGACAGTGATCCATGCCAAAGAATTCTTTAAGGAGTTTTTGTTTGGTTGGTTTGTTTTGTTTTTCTGTCTTTCAGATTTTATTTTGGTTTTCATTCTGCTTTTCTTTGGCACATGCTGAATTACTGGTCTTACTTTTTCCCAGGCACTATTGTTTCTTCTCTGCTTAAAGTGTCCATAACCTCACCCAGATGGATTTTTTTTTAATAACTTTTCAATACAATCTAAAGTAAGTTAAAAAATAGTTCTTCAGGTTTTCTCGATCTCTACCTGTCATAGATATATTCTACAGACAGTAGAGTGGCTCAGATCTCCTGTGGCCTCCAAACAGACTTCTATAAATCTGACCTGTGTGCTTGCCTTGAGTGCTTGAAAAGTATTTACCTTAAGGCAGAAATATGGCCTTGTGCCTAGTGTGTGACCTTTCATCTATAGCCACTGGAGGAGTGGGGATAGTATTCTTTAAAGACAAGACTATTGTGCAGAGTTTTTTCCTGTATGTGCTCAGGCAACAGCACAGAGGAGCCCTTTCATTCAGGGTAGATTGGGGCCAAAGAATCAATCTAGAGATCTCTCGTGAGACCTGCAAAGAATTTTGAAGAGTTATAAGGCAGGACTGTTATGAGGGCTTATGCCTCACGGCAAACACTTCAACCAGCATCCAAAGCACATCAACTTTAAGTAGCTCTTAGAAAGTCAGTGAAGTTTAGGATATAGGAAAGCTCCTTTGAACCTCTGCTCTTGGACTGGCACGAGGCAGTTCTTTGACATGTCGTAGCCATAAAGTTTAAGATGTTGCTACAGAGACACAGGAGAAGCTGAAGTTTTGGTTTTGTTGGTGAAGGTATTGGAATATTCCCAGAAAATACCTGCTTTTCAGGGTGTAGGATTAAAGATTCTTTTGGGAAAAAAAAAATAAATTATTTTTTTGGAAAAGATGTTATCACTGTGTAGGTGGTACTCTTAGACTCACAGCTTGTCTATATGTGTCCTTGTGATGTTACTTCATCATAGAAATGTTAATAACATTGATTTTATATTACACAGTATGGACACAACAGTGTTTTATAGCACTGATGAGTCTGGTATAATGCAGCTTGAAACTAGATAGTAGCAAGTATTGTAACACATCTCCTTCACAGCCATCCTACACTCTGACACATTTTGTGAGCTGCATGGCATGTGGCAGACTGTTTGCTTAGTGCAGATAGAATCCTCCTACAGATCTAAGTGTAAAAAAAAATAAAATAAAACCCAAGAAAAGATAAGTGATGCACAATGCAATTGCTCACCACCCATTGACTGATGCCTGAGCAGTGATCTGCCCCTCCTGGCCAACTGCTCCCAGTTTATAAACAGCATGATGTTCTATGGTCATATGGTCATCCTCTATGGAATATCCCTTTGGCTAGTTTGGGTCAGCTGTCCTGGCTGTGCTCCCTCCCAGCTTCTTGCACACCTGCTTGCTGGCAGAGTTAAGGAATCTGAAGAATCCTTAACTTAGGATAAAAGCTACTTAGCAACAGCTAAATCATCAGTGTGTTATCAACGTTATTCTCACACTAAATCCAAAACACAGCACTGTACAGCTACTAAGAAGAAAATTAACTATCCCAGCTGAAACCAGGACAATATCCACCCCTTATTCTATACCATTTAAGTCATGCCCAGATCCCACACTTTGTGATACATCTCAAATTAATCACCACTACTTTTCCTGTCTTTTAATATATACACATAAATATCACTCCTGCAGTCTATAGGCCATCTCTATCCAATGTCCATTGAGTTCATTCAGTCCATGACTTTGGGCTCCATCTGTAACAGTCTCTCTGGGCAGGAAGGGTGGTGCAAAGTCCACTCAGTTGGCAGAGCAGGATCAGACTTTGGTGTAGTGTGGCTGGCGGGTGACATTGGGTGCAACAGGAGGATGGTGCGTAGTGTTGGATTGCTGCATGCTGAAGTCAGTCCCGGTTCCATCATCACTGCACTTTACAGTCCAAGGGAAGATCTGGTGCATAACTGTCCCTATGAAGCATCCATCTATTAAGGTGATGTATTATCTCTAAATGATTTTTCTACAGTGGTCAAATTAATACAAGTTGTTAAAGTTAGAAAACTTCAAACCTTTTTTTTCTCAACACTGATTTTTTTCTGTTTCTTCAAAGCTTCATAATTGTATCAATAATCAATAGCCTAGGACAAGCAATGGATTGTTGCTGGTCCAGAAAACCATTCTGGATGTGAACTATGAACTACTGCTGGTAGACTGCAGTTATTGGCAAAGTTGACAGTAGTTGCTGGTTCATAAAGTAGTTGTTAGAACCATTCACCCGTAGATCATCAATCTGCGGAAATTTTAAGCACACCTGAAAAGTTTGCATGTTGGTAGTGCTTCCACTGCGTGGCTATTTCATGAAAGTGAAAGCTGCCTTATTCAAATATATTCTCCATAACATACTCAAGGGGTACTGCATGCTTTCTAGTTCAAAAACCAACATGTCTTATGCCATAAACAGGGCTTTTGGGGAGGAGTGTGTGTGGGGATTCTGTCTATATCACAGATTCTGCAATTAAAATCCTTTTCCCTGTGTTTGTCTTAAATGAAAAAGAAAAGGCCTTCTCAGAAAATACAGTTGGAAAGTTAGGGGGAGATTGATCAGGCTAAGACTGATTGGCTGAAGCTGAGCCTCTAGAGATCAGTTATCATTAGGCAAAAGAGAACATTTAAACTACCTTGAAATAAACAGGGTCACATCTAGTTTCAGGAATAAATTAATCTGTAGATTTGTTGACACAGCACACTGTTCCTTCCTGGCACAATGTGTACAAGGGGAAATTAGACAATAAATAATATTTGACTTTGATCTGATTTGCACAAAGCATAATATTGTACTTTCCCTTCCTTCATTTATCATATCTGATTTCATCCCAAACTTTCAGCATTTATTGAGTTCCCCCTACACACTGTTTAAACAGACTGAATTAGTAAAGAATGCAGGGACTAGTTGATGAGTTAAAATAAATTATATATATTCATGCCAGAAAAGAAATTAAAAACTTCCAGGTAATGTACAGCTAGAAAAATGTGAGTGTCATCAAGTAATAAGTGTAAGTAAGTGGATTGAATAAATGTCAAGATGGGCTTAAAGAAATTGAAAAACAAACTATCATCAGAGGCAATTGAGTGTGGGAGGTATAGTGTATCTGATATGGAATGGAAGATTAAAGGATAAAGTTAAGAAGAATAAACAGGGTGATGAGAGGAACATATGTAGTAAATATTAGAAAGTACATCAGAGCTCAGATAAATATTATCTTTCTCACTTACATAAGATTAAAAATATCACTAAGAAAGGACCAATGTCTTAAAATTATTGAAAAAAATAAGTAATTGACCACATGGGTAGACCTTGCCCTGAAAAATGATAATTTTTTTCTTTCATTTGAAATTCTTAGAGGAATGTGAAGGAAGAGATCCTGGAAGCAGTGCTAGAAGATCTGCCTTTGGTGAAGTAGAAAGGATATGAAGGAAAAACTGCATCTCAAGTTGATTAATAAATTACAATCAATTAGAATTATTCAAAACTACCATGTCAGGTTGTGTTTGTCCACTGCTGGTGGGTATTACACAGTGGTGTAAATACAATCGCATCTCTAAAGCCCATGGGTCATACCTACAGACCATCCTAACAAAGGCAGAATTGCAATGAAAGAGGTTTTTTATCCTTCAGACAATTCCTGATCAGGGAAGCATGACAATTACCTTGTGTTTTAGGAATAGATTGAGTTATAGGAATAGTTTTTCTTTCTTAGGAGCTTACAATAAAAGAGCAAAGTGCAAAAATTCAGTCTAGCCAAACCATACAGGACTTCTTAGTTTAAGAAGAATATTTACCCCATTTTTACTCTCCTTCTCATTATATGATAAACCCTGATTTCATTAAAAAAAACAATATCTGCCTTATGGGAGAAGATTGGGACAGTGATATATTTTATCACTTATAGTAGTTATATTCCTGGTTTTAGCCTGGATTATTCTAAATTGTTCATTATCAAATGTCTCAACACCTAGAAATTCAGCGGTTCTGAATTGCTGTTGCTGGATAGGTCTCATCTCACAGAATTATCTGCAGGCACTTCGTTTATATCAGTGTGGCCTGGATAAATATTATGAAAGAGGATAAAATGAGTTGAAACATTTTGTGAGAGCTGTGATTGTGTTGTGAGGTGACCCGAGCAAAACCAAGAAATCATGGGAATGATTGACTCTACCTGAAAGTCATACTTACTGTTAAAGTGAAAATAAGAATGTGTACTTGAAAAAATCCAAGATATCTCACTTCAGCTGTATGGGGTAGCTTGGCTCAACAGTGTTATGTGGGTGTCTGCTCGCTATAGGAATGGTCAGCATTTATAATATATAAAAATGGATCTGTGATGTTAAAGGAGGGAGATATATTTCTAGTACAGTGAAAAAAAGTGGTGGGTGGTAAAATTTTAGTTTGTAACTCTTTGTACGAAGTAGGCCAAGCATTATGTCTGCACAGGCTGCTCTGCTCCATACGCACAGTTTATAGACAAAATGAATATGTGTGACAAGAAGAGTGTATGTCTGCCCTACTAGAAAAGACTAGAAAATATTTTGTTTTGAACCTTAATAATATACTCCTGAGGGATCAGAAGTTGTTTTGGTGAATATGACAATAGGAGAGGACAGAAAAGATCGTTATCAGCCTTTCTGTGAAAAGAATTTGTTCATTTTTGGGGGTGGTTTCATCACTACAGTATTTTTTAATTTTCATTTTATTTTTAATGGAATAATTTCTAAGAGTCAATGTTAATTTCATCAGATCTTTGTTGGCAGTTGCAAGGGAGATGTGATATAAATGTAATGTGCTGGGATTCCCGCACATCTCTATTCCCATTCTTTCCAAAAGACTTTGTTATGGTGAATGTTATTACTGTTACTGTTTCAAAATGCCTGGAATTTATAGTAACTTGGCTAGTGAGAGAAGCCATGAGGATCTGCTGTGTCCTAGTCTTGAGTGACTTATAATATGGAAGTCTGTGTAAACAGGAACATGTGAGGTAGGACAAGCTGTTAATTTCCTTCACCATGCATACCTCTTCCGAACATTTCTGGCTCAGCAATTAAGCTATTAGAGTTTTTTGACACATAGCTGCAGAAGACTGTTGTTCCTTTCCGTGTGTCATTTGCTGCCCTTTATACAAAGTATAGGCACCATTTTCACGAATGCCCACACTTTTTCCCTTGAATACTATCTGTTTCTCCAGCACATAAAGTAAGGGCACTTTAATATCCATTATAGATAGCTATCACTGAGTTATCTCTGTTGCCTCCATCTCACCAATCTTAGCCACATTAATAAATTATTTTCTCTCCTAGTGCATGGAATCTTACTTACTGGCTCACAGGAAAGGTGCAGAAGGATGCAGGAGTTGGGACTGTCAAGGTTTTGGATTATGTGATGAAGAAGTGCCAAAGTACAAAAATGACAAGGCAAGTCAGTGCACCTGCTTATAGGTTTTGTGAGGCTGGGACACTGGGGTGTAGCCAGAGAGAGCATGGATTCTGCTGCATCTTTTTTGGGTGGAAGACGCTGTGAAAAGCATAGCTCTGGCTGCACTGCACTACCCTTTGAAGAGACTGTCAGCTTAAAGGAAAGTTATTTTGCATGGTCAGGTTTATCATTGTTTGAACTTCCTTAGAGCTTGGACATCAAATTTGCCCACAAGGCACACTAAATGAAAGAGCATGCTTAGCAAGTATGAGCAAAGTCAGCCTTTCAAGAGAAAAGGTCTCAGAAAAATTCTGTAAAGCTTTTGCTTTATTGTAATAGGGCATCAGCAAAAGATTGAAAGAAATTAAAGACAACCATGAAAATAGTGGACATTTATCATAGTATGGATTGTTGTCCCAAAGGGAATGATAGACACTCAACCACCTGGGAAATTCTAAGCCAGAGTGAACAAAACACTTGAAAATCTATTAGTTGAAGCTTAGTTGAAGCAACTGTCAGATGAATGAATTAAAAGAGTCTACAATAATGAGTCTCTTAACTCATTTACTTCAAATAATTTTGATAGAGGAAGCAGAAGAGAGATGTGCTGGGATGGGGAAGTAGGAGTAAGTGATGAGGGAAGAGGAGAGTTTGCGTTAAAGCAATCTAAATCCAAATATATAGAAGAAATGTAGATAACTAGGAAGCAGAAAGGTTTTATAATCTATATAATGAGAAAAAAAAGTAGCGTAAGAAAAAAGATGGAAGAAATAGGAGTAGGAAATGAAACTTTATGCATAAGATGATTTTGAATTAGCAGAGTTAAAGTATGGCAGAATGGAAGAAAGAAATAAAGACCAGATGCAGAGAACAATATGAGAAAACAGCAATTAAAAAAACATGAAAGAAGGAGTTAGCAAAAAATAATCAGCTATTGAAAACAAGCCACTTGGACAAATACAGAGAGAAAATTGAGATTTTGTATTTTACTGTCACTGCATACAGCAAAGAAATTATTTTGCTCAAATAAGACACAGCAACATAAACTGAGAAGTGATGTGTAGTACTCTCTGATCTTTACATGCTGAGATAGTCTCAGAAGACAATTTATTACATCTTAACAATAACTAGTAAACTAAATAGGGTTTATTTTTGGTGTTTATATTTAGTGTTATATCTCCTAATTGGGGTTAGGAGACCTTAATTAGATTCTTTTGCTAATAAATGGGGCTCTGAAAATTAGCTCCTATTTCAGCCTACCCTACTTTCCGTAGAAGTTTATTATTACCAGAATTATTTTTCAGTTAATCAATCTTTATAGTTGATCTTTATACAATCACATCTTTACTTCCAGCTTTCTTGAAGTTACAGGACTGAGAGCTACCCTTAGCAATTGAGTTTTTTATTGTGTTCTTCTCCCATCCATTGTGAAGGGAAACGAGACACATGCATTTTCCAACACCTGTGGACTATTCTGAGGAAACCATATACTAAGGTTCTAGCTCATTAGCCATGGGCTATAGGCAGGAAGAAATAGCAAATGCATGTTATCATTTCTAGATATATCAGTGCTTAAGTACACCTTGGAATAACAAAGCAAATAAACAGGAATGCCTTACAGACTTAAATTTAGAGTCATAAAATCATAGAATCATTTAGGTTGGAAAAGACCTTCAAGATCATTGAGTCTAACCATCAACCATGCCCACTAAACCATGTCCTGAAGTGCCTTGTCTATGTGTTTTTTGAACACCTCCAGGGATGGTGACTCAACCACTTCCCTGGGCAGCCTGTTCCAATGTCTGACAATCCTTTCAGTAAAGACTT
>JANXJC010000028.1:23676911-23694327 GCA_027564655.1 Leptodon cayanensis
CCTCAGCCGCTCCTCATAAGACTTGTGCTCCAGGCCCCTCACCAACTTGGTTGTCCTTCTCTGGACACGCTCCAGCATGTCAATGTCTTTCCTGTAGTGAGGGGCCAATATTTAAAATAAAAAATAAAAATGAAAATAAAAAATAAAATCTTATTTAAAATAAAACAAATGATCAGCTTATCACAGATGTAAAATTCAAAGTGAGCCTATCTGTCACCAAGTATCAAGATGAATGATTCAGCACATATAATAACAGGATAAAATGATGACATAAATATCTAGTTGAGGGGCCTAAATGTATACTTTCCCAGATCTCAGCCAGAGGTGCTGTACTAGTGGTGGGGGAGTGGGATTTATTTGGGGTGCCTGTGAGAACTCTGGCCAAGCCTAGAACAAGAGAAATTATTTTAGGTCTAGCAGTTCTGATTTCCAGGGTGCGGCAGAGACCTCCTGCTTCTTTCAGGGCCATCTTATTTTTTTTACCATCAGGGGGACAGATTAATAACAGGTCTTGCTCACAGTTTGGCCATGTAAGCTACTGGCCAAACACATTGTGGACTATTGCTCAGGTCGCTACTATTTTGCTACTTTGCACACTTCAAGTAGTTCACTTTTCCATTCGTGTTGCTCCGCTGATAAATAGTGAGGTGTACTCTCCATTATGGTAGTCTAGACCTATGGTAAGTTATTAAGATCCTGAAGAACCTTACTCTGCTCAAATCAAATGCAAAGTTGAGATCTCAATCAGAAACTACAGCAAACATTCAGGATCTGGAACTTGTAGGTAAGAACATGCTGCTCTGTTTTCTCCTGCCTGTTCCATGATGGGCAAGTGCTGGCTTGGTCCTACACATCTGCACAGAGCAGCAGCCTGAGCAGAAGAATTTTTCCAGAGTAAGAGCATTGTCTGGCTAATGATGGGAAGTTACAAAAGTCTATTCTCAACTGTCCTCATTCATTATTTCTCGTGAAGAGTTTAAAACAGCTGTGTAATGATTAGCTAGAGCTTGTTAAACGTATGATTTCTGAATGCCTGTTGGATTCGTATGCATGATTCTTTATCATGTTTTTCTGCAGGTTGGTGTTGCATCATCCTTAGGAAATGAAATATCTGAATAAATGGAGCTTGTCTATACCAGTGCAACATTCACTGAATTTGGTCTAATCAGTCTCGCATTACAGTTTTGCCTGGACTTCTGCAAGGGAGAGATTTCATTGAAATGTAAGGATTTCAAGAGATCTGTGCTTCTGCTCTGAGCTAGATCTAGTGTATCCATGCCATCTCTGACAGATATTTATTAGGTATATTCCTTGACTCCAAAGGCAGATGGATCATAACATACCTAAGTACCCAGTACCTCCTCCTTGTACATAACTGAAAGCTGAAAATAGCAGAGCAAGCTATCTACCGCTCCTGCGTGCAGTAAAAAAGATTGTTTCTTCATCCCCCCTTAACATTTTTTTCTCTATTTCTTTCTCCCTAAAGACTTTAAAAAGAAAATAGAGAAGAAAGAGGAAAAGAAAAAGAAAAAAATGTCAAAATAACAAATGTCATAGTATTATATGAATGTGATGGAAGTAGAATGGTCCCAGGGAACAATCAACAGTAATTTACACTTGGCATATTAAGTAAACAGACAACTCTTCCAAATTACAGTACTTGTGAATGTCAGAAAAGGCTATGAAGACTATTAGAAAAACATTTTAGAATTACTCAGTAATAACATGAGGTTTATTATATGCCAGCTAGGAAGAATATAAATTAACTTATCTCAATAGTCTAAATTTTTTGAATACTTAAATCTTGTCATCTTGAAACTGCTGCAATAATTGTATAGCATTGAATATGTTGTTTGGTTAAAAATAGAATATCAGCATATGAACAGAATAAGAAATGTTTGACATTGAAATAGTCCATGAAATTCAGTCCAATTTTCTTTACTTTTGTGGCATTTTAAATTCTTAGAAATGAGCAGACATGTTTTCCTGCATTTCTGCATGAATACAACATTTGACTCTTTCCTAAGACCAAGTTGTTTGCAAGTTAGAGGACTATTTTCTGTCTTGTTGTTTGACCCATATTTACAAAGTGATAGGGGCTAGATAAAAAAATTAAGACTAAAAGGCAGTCTCTTGTGCTTATAGGTCTAAGACTTCACCTTCATTTTACTAGAGGAATTAAGAAAAGCTGTAGCTTTTAAGTAGCTAGGACCAAGCCTTCTGAAAGCTTTGTCTATTAATGAATTCTTGAGTTGTATTTACTGAAGAATTTTGAGTGAGAATTGAAGTTCATTGAGGCATCTTGGTAATTTATTTATAGAAATCTGGCTTTTTCAGAAAAAATAGAGAAAAATAAATTATTCATCAACTGTGTTGGGTTTTCTCATGCATTTTGCACATAGGCACATTCACTCATCATTTATATTGGTGATAATACAATTGACAGAATAATAAAGGTGTCACAATTTGATCAGTATCTCCAGTTTCAACTCAGTAATGTATGTCCTGAGCAACAGCTCAGAGAGTGATCTTAAAAGGTTTGACAGAAGAGAGCCTTCTGTCTGTCTGTGTCCGGCAACTGAATCCAGAAAAGGTCCCTCTCACAATTCAGCCTTCTGCTTTAAATCAACCATGATTGACTGTAGTGTTTTCTCTGTTGAATGCCTCAGTGGTCTGGGTTCTAGTGGTTATGATCAGGAGCAGGCTGTCACTTTCACAGTGCACAGCCAGGGTGTCCTGATGGTGCTGAGGGAGACCCTTGGAAAGGTTGTGGCTTCACGACTGTGGCTTCTGCATGGGAAGACTTGCCTGGTCTGGAGAACCTCTCCACATTCCTATGGGCGAGTTTGGCCTGGGTTGTTTGAGTTTTCTAGTAGAAGTAGTGTTTTCCCTCAAAAATCACTCAAATTCTTCTTTGCTTTTGGTAACGTGGCTGTGATAGGTCTGTAGGACACGTGAGAACAGAGATGTGCCTTGATTCTTGGTGCCAAAGGAGAAGACAGCTTTAGAGTAAAGAATTTTCCACTTTAAATTCAGTCTCTCTCATTTTCAAGGTGTTCTCTTCCTCTTCCTCACCCTCCTCTGTACCGCCAGCTAGCCTGGTGATGTCTCCAGTCTAGAGATGGCAGCAGCACCAGAGCTGTATTGGCCTGTAGCTCAGCTGAGACCTTGGCTGGGTGCATGCTGTGACAAGAACATCATGTGTTTTGCCTCCTTGGCGAGCAGGTTGTCAATGTTTGGCTGGGCAGTCAGGCAGAGGAGCAGGTGGCACAAGAGAAAAAGGAGCATTTTAACCTTCAGGTTCTTATGCCTACTTTTAACTCTTTCTGTTGAACCTCAGCTAATAAACTGAAATAATGTTGACAAAATCCTCAGCTCTGCCATCATGGCAATAGTCCTAAGTACATCCAGCAGCAGAATGTAAAGACCCTAGGTAACTTTGCTGGCAAAGTTCTAGATCTTGGTAGCTTCATCAAGAGAAGATTTTGTAAATCTGTGGTGGGTATTAAATACTGACTGTGGTCTAATTTAGGTATGTATGTGCATTTAGGATCTACTCCCTACAGCCTACTAAATGAGGCTTTGAAAAAAAAATTAATTTCTGGACCGAAGAAACCTGAAGTCACATTAATAGGATTTAAGTTCCTGAGCCCTAGGCCTGTTAGTTATGCACAATGAATGTGAACTCCTCTCGTCCATACACACGTTCCCCCAGACACAGAGTTTTCACATGAAATAGTGCTTTACAGTACTTTAAACAACACTTTGGTTGATTTTAATTATAGTTTTGGACGTTTTACAGCCTTAAAATATCATGTAAATGAAATAAAGTAGATGGTTGCAGATTATTTATTAAGTTTGCCTCCTTTAGAAGCACAACAACTCAAGTCTTAAGGGAAAGAATAAAACATGATAGGCAGTCTGTAAGAAGGAAGATAAAATGGTTGATAAATCCTCAGCAAATGTCATTAGCTAAATCCAGGTTCCAATTTCAAAATAAATACTCACTCAAGTGTTAGACTGAATTAAACTAATTTTGATATTAGTATTTTTGGAAGTTCATTTTGTTCAAGTGAGAAATAACTCTCAGGCTTCATCCTCTCCCTATTCTCCACTTTTTTAATTCCTACAGACTTATTTACTGGATTAATTTCAGGGCTGCGAACCTCTTGTGTGGAATTCACAGGATTATATCCATCCCATATCTTAGGTCCATTCATACCCCAGCTTTTGTGAAAGGCAGAGCACATACCCTATCTGCGCTGGGGGGGCCATGCTGCCGAGAGCTCTCCTACTGATCACTAACCCTGAGCTTCCTGCTCATTGACTCATGCTCAAGCCTTGTTGTCAAAGTGCAAGAAAGCATCTACACTGGATGTCATGACGCAGCAGGTAGCTGCTGATGCCGCCAGTCTGGGAACGGGCACAGACCCATTAATACCAGGTGGCTCGACCCATCTCTCTGACTGCTGAGATGTTCCTTTGCCCGCCCTGCCTGCTCCCCACGCATCCTCCTGATCACAAAAGCAAGGTGACTCTATTGGTGAGATCAGAATGACAGATCTCGTTTATTGTCCTCTTCCAGATGCCATGATCAAGCACAGGGCTGCCCAGCAGATATTCAATCTGATCTAGTTGAAGATGTCCCTGCTCTTTGCAGGGGGGTTGGACTAGATGACCTTTAAAAGTCCCTTCAACCCAAACTATTATCTGATTCTATATTCTGATAAGGTTACCTAGGTACAGGTAGTCTCAAAAGATCCCCAGTACTGCCCTCCAAATATCTGTGAATTTCAGCCGTTTGTAACATAACTCCTTGTTAACCATGTGTAAAATCCAGCCTTCCCTCATGGTGCTATCTACAACTTTTGCCTGCTTCTCACACTGTTATCTGTCATGTTCCGCAGCTTCTTAGGTCATATCCTATAGCTTTTAATAGTCTGTTCTCCTAGGTAAACCTCAGGCCAGGCCCTAGTCAATGGTGTAGTGATTTACCTGCAACCCTAACCTGGTCCTTAGCCACTTTTACAGTATCCTGAGGTCTCAGATAAATTACATTTCACAGTAGAATACACCTTTCCTTAGGAAATCATGAGGACTGACATCTGAATAAATAGGAATTATTTGTATAAATCTATACACATTTTGAAGAGAATAAACTCCTCCATTAACAATTCCCTGGCATTCAATTTTCATTGACAAAAAGACAAAAAGGAGTATTAAAACCATGCTGCATGTGACATAGATTGCTCACAAGCAACTGCAGAACTATGCATTCTTATCTGAAGCTCATATTACTTTGCTGAAAGTTTAGTTATGACATTTGCTAAAGTATTCTTTGTGCTTAACCAAGTGTGCCTTCAACAAAAAAAGAATGAAATCAAAATGGACATTTTGTCTACAAAATCAGGTCATACATTGCTTCATTTGGTGGTTGTACGTTATTGCAAAAATCTGTGCTTGTGTAACATGAAGGCTTTTGCAAATTTGGCTAAAGCCTGGAAATTTAAAGTCTGCCTAAAATCTGGAAATCTAGTTAGGAGTGACACATATAATACATTGCAAGTTAATCTTTACTCCAGGCAGTGCATGATCATTTGGGAAGGAAAAACTGGAGACACTTTCAGAGCTCCTCCTGTTCACAGAATCGGTCTGTTTAAACAGTCCTTTACCAGTTATGCATCTATAAACTCGAAGGGAAGATTCTGACCGTGTTGGATGAGGCAGATGAAGGGAATTGTTTCCTTCTTGAAGATGAGTAGGTTTGTTTTTTGTTTCTGTGTATCAGACTAGTTTATGTTTATGCGCTGTGTGAAGGGGGGGGGGAGGGGAGAATGATGCACATTAATTGGCAACTCTCCAGTCATTCAGTACACAGGCATATAGTTTCAAACTCTCCCTTGTGCATGTAACTCAATGTATGCATACAATGAGCTCCTCTGGGATCTTGAGCATCAAACATGATTCAACTTCTCTCTGCCAACCATCATGTCTGTCTGCTTCTCTCTCTGACTCATCTCACAAATATGGAATTTCCCAAGAGAAGCACCGTTCACTCTAAGTTCTCTAAATGGCACAAAGAAAGTATTGCAGGCTAGAGGATCTGGGCCTTGTATGTTCATTTTTTTTCTTCTAATTCCTAGTACTGAGTAGGACTGCATAAAGCTGAAATGCAAAGTTTCTAAATGCTAGACTGAAACAATTTTCACTTTCTTCAAATTCCTCATGGAAAATTAGGAAGGATAATTTCCCAGGAATTCATCTAATTCATGCTTCTGTCCCATCGAAACAATTAATCCTAAAGGTCTGCCTAGAGATATGCAGCAAAGTACTGCTATAATGTAAATGGTACTGGGTTGCACATCATTTGGGGAGAGTCAATGTATATTAGGGAGTATTGGGCTAAGACATCATGAATAAAACATTAGCTGGATATTAATTTTTTTTTATACCAATATAAAATTATCTTTTAAATGCAATGTTGACTTTAGCATCTGCAAAATGTTGGGTATCAAGTGGAAGAACAAGATATCACTAAATGAAGGTCACAGAACGTACAAGGGTCAAAAGAGGCTTTGAATCTTTTTCTTCCAAGTCTGTACATTTTTCTTGTCATATTATTTAGTAACCATTACCTCACCAACATGTTTGACTATGCTCATAATCGGTTAACATTTTTACAGCTTTTACTATGTTATACACAGTATCGAAATGTGTAAGGAGCCAGAGTTCAAAGAATTGTTTATGCCCTGAAGTATATGGCTTTTTGTGTGAAATTCTTGGGATGTGTGAGATGGAATTATCAAGTTTATCCATTCCTTCATAGTTGCATGACAGGTGATGTAATAGGAAGAAAAATGTTGACCTTTTATTAGTATCCAGGAAGGATGTTGCTATTATGCTCAAAAATCTTTATGTTAAGGGGGGGATAACCACAGAATACGTAAAGGAGAAATAAAGAACAAACTAAAGGTAAATGGAGAAGATAGAGAAAGGACAGTTGTGGAAAACAAAGAGCAACAGAATTGGGAATGGCAAAATCAATAGTCTATTTTAAGCAGTGAATAGAGACCAGGTTTCAGGTACAATTCAGTGACTAACAACACTCTCTAGTATGTGTATAGAGCCAAGTTTAGCATGAAATGGATGGCTTCTTTTAGGGAAGAAAGAATCTTCAACTATACGCTGCCCTTGAAAATGCCCTTTGAGTGTATGTTTAAGATCTAGACAGCTCAGGAGTTATTTTCTCTTAAATATCATCTTAGAATTAAAAATACATATAAATGTATATCCATGAGAATTTTGAGGACTGCTCTCCATTGTGCATACCTCATGAAATTAACTGGAATATTTTAATTCTGGGAGGCTACTTATTTAGGAGGATTCAATATTCCTCACATTTAATGAGATGAGGAACTGCTCAACTTGGTCCAAATGAGAAGATTAATTTAATAAGAACATAAATGTATCATTATGTGAAGTCAGTGGCAAGAAAAATTCATAGGAAAAAAAAGAAGTTTTTTCTCAACCCTTTTTCCTGTTATGGTTTAGGAGATGATATGGAGTAGGAAACTATTTGGAAATGTAGCTCAGCTCAACACACTGTCTGTACGTTAGCACTTTTGCATGCCCACATGCACAAGCTTTTGCTTAATTTCAGTGGGACCTTACATCTATATTTACTCTTTTGTTGTTTAGCATATTGAAATTTTACTAACCACCATAGTTTCAAAAGGCCATTGCATCCCATACCCGTAATTTATTATAATAGACCTTCACTTCCACTTTGGAATTCCTCAGATTCAGACTGATAAGTTGTTGGCTGTTATACACTGATGTTTTTTTCAGCAAGATCTTCTTGCTAGGCTGAAGGGGAATAGAATAAGTTTAAGATTTCCCCTGGTATCTCTTTGATGCAGCTTTGATTTGGTAAGCTCATCATACCACATTATGAAGGTGACATTTGTAAACCTCCAGCACTTACTAACCATAAACTTCATCAGTTTTGTAGCTGGTCTCTGCATGAGTACAGATTAGACTTTTGCTTTGGAGCTATATGTGATTCCAGATACTACTTTCTTCTACTCAGTCAGCAGAAAAAATCTCTAATTATGCTGTGGGCACAGTCAACAGAGTCAGCAAAACAAAACTCATTATGTATTACAAAAAAATCCAGCAGTGAACAGCTCACACAAATTCTTCATGGAGTTACAGAAAATAGATTCCCTATTAGCAGAAAAAAAGCTCTGTCTTGCTGTCACCTTGATAAGCTCTTGAACTATTTTTGTTTTCTTTCCTTGGTACATTGGCATTGCAATTTCATACATTCTCATTTATATTATTTTGGCAAATTTTCTTTGTTATAGACATTATACAGAAATGCTACTAAACCACTGAAAATTCATTGACTCATACTCCATAAAGATGCTAGCTTTAGAAATATATGTTGGATATGGGTGGTCCACACTGTAGTAAAATCCAGTTCATGTTTTCCTACTAAATCTTTTTTTTCTCCCTGTTCCACAGAGTGAAGAGGACAAAGGAACAGGAGAACAACATATGCATAATCCTGTTTAACCACAGTATGCTATCTTCTACTTTTGCCTCTGACTTCTAATATCCTCTGTAAACTTCGTGCAAGTAATTTGAAAAACCTCATGATACCAAGACAAGTCTTGAACTATAAATCTTCACCATTTTCATGGATTCTTGAACAGTTTGTGCGTTTTGGATATTTTCCTGGTTTTATCTGCCTTTCTTGTTTCGGTGAATGGCCATTTATACTTAATGCCCATTTTTCGTCTGCCTGTGTTTCCAGTTTACTCATTTCTCAATTCCGTCTCTGTGCTCAGACTTAAAAGAAGGATGACATATCCACCTTCCTCTGGTCTTCTCTGCCACACAGGTTTTATTTTATTATTTTTAATTTTTATTTAAGGGGGACTTCCTTACAGTATGCAGAGGGAGATAGCTGGCTGATTGCCCTGCACTTGCTCTCATCATATCTCCTGCTCTGTTTTGCAGTCTTAGATTACAGCAGAGATGACAGCAGTCAGAGAATAGGAAAGAAAAACTCAACAAAAATATAGTTAGGAAGATTTGATTTATATTAAAGGTTTATATTAAATAGGGTACTTGATCAGTTGCATACTGTACAGGTAAAAATAAACCCGCAATATGAACACTGCTCAGAATGACGTTAGATCTAAAAAGTGAGTTATCTTTTGAAGATCAATACCACCACCAACCCCTAAAACGATCAACACCAATGTTGGTTTCCCTGCAAAGAAAACTTGCCAAAAAAACCCCTTAACTATTAGAGTAAATTTTAATGTTAAAATGTTTTGGAGTTAGGTTTGTTTGTTTGTTTGTCTTTGGTTGGTTGATTGGTTTTGTTTTGGGTTTTTTGGGGTTTTTTTTCTGTAGCAAGTGTCATCCTTTTTTTTGTCTTTAGTCTAACTAGGCTCCAGGCTCAGCTGTAACTGTGCTATTTCTCTTTTCTCAACAGAAATGGAAACATTTTATTTTTTTATGGAAATTTATAAATCTTTTTGCAAATTCTTATGATGCTTTAAACTCCAGATTAGAATTTTTGTCCCTTAATCTCTATTTTTTTCTGAATCCATTCCTAGACAATTTTTTGAAGTGTATAACCATTTTTACGCACTCAGTCCCTGAAGAATACTAATACTCTATGAAACTATGAGTATTTCAAAGAAATGTATTTGACCATGTATGACTGGTCAAATCCTTTGAGCTCCCTACTGAAATAAAATCAAGCTAAAATATCTGATATCTGAAGACTGGAAAGTCTGATATAATTCAACTGATTTCAGCTATGTTGTTCCTCATCCACATAGATAATGAAAGTAGGATCAAGTTCTGTGGGCATCCCCTTTCATATTCATTCAAATATATATACTCACTTTCATTTTTCTCTGCCTTTCATTTTAAAAAGCTGAAATGCATTTGTAATCTTAAATACTACTTTTATGTAGTTTCCTAACATTAAAATTTATCTTAAACTTGTAACATACAATTGACCTCAAGTAAACAATGTTGCTCAAGACAGTCAGCAGCCAGTGTTATGACACTACCATTGGTAGAGATTTCTGAGAAGTGTAAGTATCAGACTTACAAAGCAATCCACTTTGACTTTGAATGACAGTCTTTGTCAAAAATGCATGTACGTTTCAACTGTAAAGTAAATAAGGATTTTTAAAACTGCTGTGAATAAGGACCTCACTCAACAGACACCTCAGCCTTAGCACAATTATGTGATAAAGGTGAAAGAGGCCCTGTAGATGTACACTAAAAATAGGTTTTCATACATGTAAGTGGGCATCAACACTGCAACTTCCTGCTGCAAGCTTTCTATTTACAATGTTATTTGCAGTCAGACACAGATCCAAGTCAATGCTGCTTCTGATCTGTTTTCACATGCTTAAATTCCACTTGCAATTGACAGCATAGCTATTATGTTTCTCACAGCAGAAAAAAAAAGGCAAGATTCTGTTGTAATATTATTAATTAGAAAGTGATACTGTAGCATACTGTTGAGTAATTTATCTTCTTTTTTGACTTGAAGACATGTAATATTGCAGTCAAATCACAGCACCAGACTTCATTCTACACAGCTTTCTCTTTTTTATAGTGATCAAACAGTACAGTCTTCAGAGGCAAGGAAAAAAGGGAACAGGGGAAAATGACAGGGAGAAGATAAACAAAAATCTATTTCCACTGGGGAAGTTTATGTGAAATTTTGACATGACTGTTGGATCTTGCACACAGAGATAATCTAGCTTCCTCAATCTGCAGTCTATGAAAGTCCCCAAACCATATGATATTTAGCTATATAGAGGTAGTTTGATGACATACGAGGTGTATTATCATCACCCCAAATTAGGCACATGCTGAAGTGCTTCCTTAGATAATGGTTGTGTTGATTGAATTTGTACTCCTATGGCTCCTTGTAAAACATTTTAACAATACAAATAATTTTGCTACTTTTTTCCCCCATAAAGTCTTTGGCTTAATATTAGTGCAGAATGTATGGTGTTCACTTCTTCAACAGCCATTCAGTTTCAGTTTGCTCTCTTTCGTTTTTGTTCAATATATGGGCATGTGCGCTGCTCATTGAGCACCATTCCAATTTTCCTTGTAGACACAGAAGTAGAGTTCAATCTAGGCTGCCCAGGAAAATCTAATTGCCATACTTCCTAACTGTGAATTCTCTACATCAGAAGTTTTAAAATGTTCAAGAGATGCTTTGACAGTATATGATTAGAGCACCCAGTGAAATACTATAAATATTTCTATTAGAAAAAACATGACTAGAAAACAGAGCAGTAGGTCCCATTTCATTGTTTCCTAATGATTTCTGTTAACATGAAGAAAGTTTATAAAAAGTAAGTCTAATCAGGAGGGCATGTAAAGAAAAGAGTGGCAGACATTTTCTAGATTCTTCAAAACATCTTTATTTTAATGATTACAAGTGAATAGCTCAAGTCAGCATGTATATTAAACTTAAATATTTTCTGGAGCATTCATTTATAAATATGGGTAAGTATGAAACTCTTAACTACTAAAAACGTATTTATGGTTATTTCCTTATGAAGAATCTTTGTCAGTCTGCAATTTTGTTAACACTGAAACAGATAACTTTTACAAAGAATAGCATACTTAAGACATTCATGAAAGATCACCAAGCAAGCACTGCAATAGGACATTAACATTCTGCCAGAGAACACGTACCAAGTGCTGTTTGGTTGGAGCAGTAGATTATTATTTTGTTTGCATTTCTTTTCATTCACATAAACTATTTTTCTGTCAGAAATTATATTTCCTTTAAATAAACCAATGGTCATGTTTCAACGAAAAAGTTTTCAGGAAATTTTTCAGGTTAAGCAAAAACTTCCAGGAGAGAGAGATATAGGAGAGACAATTAAACCTGGAAATTATAATACTTACCTGAAACTGAATCTTTGGCAGTCATAAAAGTGTCTCTCCTCCAGTCATTTTACTATTACTGTTTTATTGTGTAAGCCTTTTATTTTTCTTTTTGATTAAAAGTTTTGAGAGGTTTGGGGCTTGTTTTTTTGTGTTGGTTTATTTTGTTTTGTTTTTCCCAGAACAACAACAACAAAAAATTCAAGAGCTCAGTTCCTTTGTGTATGACAGTTGTTTTTTAGCCTCTCCATTTTTAAAAAATTTACTTTGGTGGGCTCACATTCAGGTTTTGTTTTCACATAGTTTCTTCACTTCTCTTTGTACCTAGGAGGTTTTGTTAATTTATCTAGTAAGTGTTGAAACACTGGATACCTAAGCCATATGGTATCAGCTCCCAGAAGGAATGACTGGCAGAAGCTATTAAGCAGAAAAGTCTCAGAAATGGGATCACCGACACTGCTGTGGATGGATTTGAGTGTGCAAATGTATGGGTCTGGTTATCAGTACAACAAATTATTCATTCTGGTTACTATTTAAGAGTATGGTTGCTTTAGCATTTTGGTTACACTGTTCTAAATGATTCTGCACAATGCGCCAAGTCTTTCAGAACAAATCTGTAGGCAAAAAAAACCTCTCAATTAAAAAATAAAAATGTGTTTAATCTGTTTGTAAACTGAACATGAAAATGGTTCTTCTCTAAAAGACAGCATTACCTAATGGACAGTTAACACACTGGGAGAACAACATGGAAAGACAAGAACTGAGGTGGATTTGCTATACGATTTAAGATGGTCATCTCAGAAGGACCATAAATAAGAGATAAATTTATAATAATTCGGTCTTACAGAATTTGATTTCTTCCCTTTAACACATGCTCCATAGATGAATCTCTTCATATACAACAGTTGATAACACAATATATTCATATATAGTTTATACTAAGCAAGTGGACTTTATAAATAAATGCTTTTATTTTCAAACTGTTCAGATAAATGTACTATCACAGGTACAAATCATAGATTTCCAATAAGCCATTCATTCTAACTATAGAAAATTACTAGAATACTCTGAGATGAAAATGACATTGATCAGTAATAAAGTTTTTCATGGTGATGGGTACTTTTATAAGGAAAACAAGAAGCTGTTCTTTTGCAATGATCCAGGAACCAGAGGTGTATTATCTGATATGAAGAAGTGTACTGGGGCTGCTCCAAACTACAGTAAAATTCAAAGAAACTTTCCCCCTTGTTTTCTGTGAACTTTGAATCAAACCTAAACTAAGGGAACAACAGGAAATGTTCAAAAATCTGTGTTCATTAGTAGCTGTGGTACTTCCCTCATTCTTTTTTGGCATCTCCACACTTTTTTGCAATGTAAAAGAGTATTGCTAGAAATCCCCATGGTTGTCTGCCCCACATGATGACTGAATTTAGCACCTATGGAGAAAGGAAGAGACAACACATGACAAATATTCTGCAGCCAGGCGCAGAGGGGTTCAGACTGCTCCTCTAGCTGCAGACATTAGCAGCCATAGTGTCTCCAAATGAGACATGAAGGTCAAGATCCCCTACCCTACTTTCAGGTTCATAGCATAGAAGGTAAAGCTGCTTTTCAGTGTAAACTTGGAGATGCAAAAGCAATCTGTTCTCAGGGACCACAGGTTTTGTTCTTTCAGAGAAGAGTGCATTGTTTGGTAAACTGTGGAAATTAATTCATTCAGTTTACCTTTGAGTTCATGTCCTCTATCGCTTACTTCCCACCAAATTAACCCCAGCAGATCTTGTGTCTTCTTTGGTGGTCCCATGAGACAGGGAAGAGCACTTGCTATGGCTGCCATCGCTGGCTGGCCATCTCATTCAGACTGTATTATTAATGAATTATACTTCATTTTCCTCAATCCACTGATCTCACTACCTGCTAGCCTTCACATAACTTGTAGGAACTTAATTATCTTTTCCACTCTTATCCATTATTTAAATTTGGTTGAATGTGTCTCAAGGATTGAGAAGTTGCCAGTAGAGACTGAGAGCCTAAATTGTCTCTGTATACCATCTAAATAGACAGTGTGCTTAGAACAGTGCAGCTCATGAAAATGTGACAAATCATAGCCATTACATGTATATTAGAAAAGCTATTTATTTGATTTTTCTGTTTTATCTTATCATTACTGCATTGTCTATTTATTTTATTTACCTGAAAATAAAATTTGGTACACTGCATTAACCTTGTTTAAATTTCTTTGTTCAGACATATATGATATGTTATGTACAGGCTTCCTCCAACAGGGAAGGGAAGAACCTACTCTTCCTAAGTCTTTTCCACCTGGCATTAAACCTCATTTCCAAGCAGACACACCTTTTGTTGAATGAAGGGGTGGCTGATTCTGAACTATTTTTTACCATAGCTGATAATTCTTTTCTGACCCATTTTATGACTATATAACATTAGGAAATTTAACTCTCCTATTATTTTGAGACTTTTGCCTATCATCCAGGATTTATTTTTAATTGAGCTCCATGGGCTAGAGTATGAGTTTAGGATTTCACACTCTTTGTTCCATGATAGGACTTCCAGTAATATAGCTAATAGGTTTGGAAAGTAATAGTAGAACAAATGCAGACAACTTTCTGTCAGAAAATGTGTGTCTATTATTTTTTCAGTTGCTTACGCAGGCACTCTCCATAAACAAATCCTATTCCCTTTAGTGCCACGTTTTCAGTTTTCTTTTACTTTTTCTTACATTCAGCAGTCCTTACTCATGTCAGTTACTGTGACATTTTTCTGTTCTGTTTTTCATTCTGGCACTCTCAAGACTAATTTCTTAAGGATTTTGTTCTTTCCTCTTTTGTACTTTATCTGCTAAAATAATCAGCAATTGAATAGTTTATGGTTTCACAGATGTGTCTTCTGTGGCCTGTAAACTTGACCCTTCAATGAGATTAGTAGGGTGTAGAACGGGGATTAAATTCCTCTTAGTCAGACTTCCTACAATATTCCACAGTTGCAATAGCATCTTTTTAAACTCAGTTCACATCTGGAAAGCTTGCTTTTATGCCTAGTCTTTTTAGAAATAACATAATTTTTAAAAAGCCGTTGCAGAACCTGAGAGGGCAAATAGGACATAATACATGATGTGCGCTGGATGCTTTTACGTTCGGAACCCTTCACACAGAGGATTTTCTATACATTTTTTCATGAACTCAAAATACAAACCTTCATTCAGACACTACCTGATAAATTCTTCTCTGACTGGTTGCTTGTGGACCCTTATTCATTCAAAAGTTGCATTTGGTCTTCAGTGTTCTTCACCAAACAGCAACAGAATCACAAGCTGCTATTTGATTTGCAAAATAAGGATGTGGGAGTTACTTAATTTAAAAAAATTCAAAAATAAATGGAGTTGTCCTTAATAAGTACATTACACATAATCTAAATTCTAATTAAATGCAGGAAAGTTATATATACACCAATTAAACTGAATGCTGGTGCATACGAACATGAGTATTCTATAGTTTTCAGGAGTCATTCAGCTGTTAATTTTTCTAATACATAGATAGCCATTATTTAAGTAAAATAATAATCAATTGCCTATTAATGCTGCTCACAATAAGAAACAGTACTTTGCAACAAAACTGCTCCATCTGCAGTAAGGAAGAAGCATCAGCTGAAATTCAACTTCATGAATCATTTTTCATCTATTTTTTCCCTTGATCAAAAAGTTATTTACATAAAGTTGAAAGAAGCTGTGACTGCAGCCTTTTTCCCATTTGTGTCCCAGAAACTACTTAGCTAGCATGGAGGAAATCGTGGAATGATTTCTTTTTCTGGAAGGTAGCTGCCGAGTAAGAGTAGGACAGCTGCACTACTATAGCTTTTCACAGTTGTCAATTAAGAGGAAACAGATCATCAGAACTTGAATGCTTCATTTTATAATGATCTTCTACATTGTGTTATTTTAAAAAGGCAAGTGCCTCTTAACAAAGCTAAAAAAAGGAAGGGTGGGGGGAAGCTTCCAGTGCTGGCAGCTGACATCGTGCAAAAAGTTTTTTCCAAGAGAAATTGAAAATGGTGAGGATTGTTCTCAATTTTCCAGTTCTTGATGTTAATACAAAAAATACTGAGCACAATAACAGCACAGATTTGAAACAACTTTGTGATGCTGTTTTCTGGAGAAATAATGGAATTTTTGTTTGTTTGTTTTTCCATAGGAGATGTCTGGCAGAAGTTTCACAGACCTTAGTAGGAGGAAAATAAGGGCATTGCCTGCTTTTCCTGTTCAGGACAGTTAGTTTCTGGGTTGACCCTGTCAAAGAAAAGGAGGTAAAGGAAACAAAATTGGTTGGGAATGATACTAGAGGTACAACTAACAGTATGACCAATATTGTGGTCCAGCAGAGCATTTCTTATTCTGGGCAGATGATCACTAAGCTTTTTATCTGGGTGGATCGTCACAGAGAACAAGGCGTTGGTGCAACCAGAGCGGAAGTATCTGTGCAACAGGACCTGCTGTAGTTCCTGACAGACTGTACCAACTCAATCCAAGAGTTGCTTTTCTCCCTTTTAGATGCATATCTGAAAATGTCGCATTCAGTAGGGAATTATGACTAAACCAGGAGATGTAAATTAGGCAATGTAAACACTTTTGAGTGGAGTCAGTTGCACATACACCCTGATCACACCCATGGAAACTGTGATCCTAAGTAGCTGTCTGTAGAAGATGCTATAGAGATGGTTGTTGCAGGGCAGTGAGAGGGGAAT
This sequence comes from Leptodon cayanensis, assembly GCA_027564655.1. Classification (NCBI taxonomy): domain Eukaryota; kingdom Metazoa; phylum Chordata; class Aves; order Accipitriformes; family Accipitridae; genus Leptodon; species Leptodon cayanensis. The sequence continues at coordinate 23,693,619 of JANXJC010000028.1, forward strand.
GAAGAAAGAGGGATATGCTCTGAGGACTCTGTGCTACCTTATTTAGAGCCAGACCATCCTCAAGTGTATCGTTCAATATGACACTGTGCCCATCTCACAAAGTATTGATATTCTGCACATAGCTGTAAGACAATTGACAAAATTACTGTAACAGAAGTCTTTCAGAGGAGAACTCTAAAGGGAAAACATATTAAAGATCTAAAATCCCAGTGCCAAATCCAAAAACATTGTGCACACATTAAATTACTGAAAATTAATCTGACAATGTTTCTTTTGTTCCTCTCATTTTCCAGTTTTTATGCCCATGTCTTATCTATCTGCTATATCTTATCAGCTAGCTTTCAAGATTTTAGAAAGTGGTTGTACAATGTTTAGCACTGGGGCCTAAACCATCCAAGGTCTCTAAATATATGCAATAAAAATTGTGATGATTGATAATATAACACATACTCCTAAATGATTTCAACATAATTTCAGAGACAATTCTCTTACCTCAGTTTCATGTCTTAGCAAACATTTTTTTCTGTTTTTTTTTGTTTGTTTGTTTGTTTGTTTTTTTCTTTGTTAATGTTATTATGTATATAAAGAAATCACCCTATCCACATGCACTGGAATGAAAAACAAATCTGTCATGGTTTAACCCCAGCCAGCAACTAAGCACCACGCAGCCGCTCACTCACTTCCCCCCCCGCAGGGGGATGGGGGAGAA
>JANXJC010000028.1:23711400-23723774 GCA_027564655.1 Leptodon cayanensis
CCTCTACTCCCCACCCCTGCAATGCCACCCAACAGTTTTAATTAAAATACTGAACTAAGAAGTGACTCTTTTTTTTCTTTCCAATTCAGCTGTTGCCTTTGACTGCTTATGTAGCTTACCTGAAAAAGTTAATGAAAACTCTAATAGCACAAGCGGGACAAGGCGTATGGTGAAGATTAACTGAGAAAAGTGACATTCTAACTCTGTTTCACCCTGAGCAGGAGAAAGGTGAAAATCATGACGTCCACAGATGCAGGGGATCACCCAGCTACCTACAAAGCAGGGTGTGCTAGAGCGTGGAAGTGCAAATCGATAATATCTGTCATTGCACTTTATCTGCTGTAACAGAGGAAGGTTTCTGTGTATCTTATTAACAGTAAACAAAAAAACAATAGTGCAGGAGCATTGGACATGCTGTTAGTGCTAAGAATCCATCTGAATTTCCATAATACGCCTTCTGTTGTTACTGGCTTACAGCTTAGACATGAAAATTTACTGTGAGCTATAAATTAACATAAATGCAGCATTGTTCACTTTTACAAGTTTTTCTCTTTTTTTCTTCTTTTTGTTCAAAGACATAAATTATGGATGAACTATTAGTCAATGTATAAAGCCCTACCTCTGAATACCTTAGATCCAGGAAGATGCCAGATTCATAAAATTATTAAACATTATTCCAATTATTTGCATGATAACATAATATATAGTAAATTGAAGTGAATGTGGCACAGTTTCACTCCACTCAATAGACTATTATAAGGCAACGTTCGGCTAGTTGGAATCCTTTTTTTTAAGAAAACACTTCTGGACAAGAATTTTTCTCTCTCTCTTGGAAAATAAAATCTACTGGGCCAGAAGATATTTTCAAGATATTTCTCTAAAATATATTTCACTAAAATATAGCAACACTTAGTTCTGCTTTCACTTGAATATTTTTTTTGCATGAGAATGTGAGAATTGCCTTACTAAGTCAGACCAAAAATCCAATGTTGCAATGACAATAGTGCCAAGAAGCAGGTGTCCAGGGTGCTGTATGACAAGTGAGGTATATTCTAGATAGAAAAAACAATGTTCCTTCTAGTGCACCATTCTGGCAATCCTTGGCTAGTGCTTCTGATTTAACTGGTATTAATAGACCTATTCTTTATATTTTTTTTTAGTTTTGACTCATTCATATTTTTCCTTTGTAATGCTTTATAGAAATGATTCTCATAACTGAATTACACTTCTCTGACAAATGACTTTTTATTTGTTTTCTTATATTTCTGTTCATAGTCTAGTGCTGTCAGTTTTTATTTGAGAAGTTTATCACACCTCTGTAATATATGACCTGTAGACCTCAACATTGTCCCTGGGGAAATCCAGGGAGCTGCTGGTTCTTTGCTGACATCATCTCTCCTTGTAAAGAACCTGCCCCAAAATTCTACCATTCTTGCCTTTCTCTGCACCTTTTTTTATTATATCAATTAAGAAATAATCATAAAACATGCAATACAAAACAAAACAAAACAAAATGCTGGCAAATGAATATTTTGTAAATATTTTTTGAAAACTTATCTTAAAAATAAGTATCAAGGGAATAGTTTATGAAAAAAAGGGAAGATCCACTGTAAACGGTATGAATATAACAGTTCAAAACCGCCCTGTAAATTGTATGTTTTTTTGGGGGGAGGGGGGATAATTTTAAGTCAGCATATAATAAGCAGCAATACATAATTTGTATAATGAGAAATATTAAAAACTTTGTATGGTAATAGTGAGTTAGACTTAAAATAAAATTCCATGAGGTTAGAATAAACCATTACAAAAATTAGTGCTAACTAGTACTTCTTTTATACATTTGCTACACTTTTTAAAAGATCCTGAAAGCAGGTCTTTCTCTTGTTAATGTCAAAGCTACTTCTCTGGAATATACTCCAATAACAGAGGACTTGGATTACAAACAGCATCTATGCATCTAAGTGTGTAAGATTGTAGCTGGACAACTTTGGTCTATATTTTTTTTGAAGATGAGAACTGAACATGTCTGGGCAACAAAATACCTTTGAAATACCATGAGAGTGTCCTGGAACTTAGTTATTTTCCTCCAAACTAATTTCCACACCACACAATGTCAGTTAAATTGAGGTAAGCTTGCTATTCAATTTGTAGTTTGTTCTGATACTAGTCAATGAAATCTCAGTGGAGCACCTCATGTCCAGCACTTACAAAGGAGATTAATGTTCAGTGTCTTGAAAATTTCAGATGGCTACTGTAGCTGTGCAGTACAGAAGAGAGATCCTTCCTCATAGATGCAGTGTTTTGCTATATTCTATTTGGCCATAGTACTGTTATCAATGCCAACAGACCAACATATATATATATATATGTATATATATGTATATATTTGACATACAAATAGTGTTTATTTTATTGATGTTGAGAGCAAAAGATAAACTAGATTTCGAGCAAGTCAATAGTTGAGGAACTGGGACATAAGTCTATAAAAGCTTAGTATCTGAAGAAAAATTTCTCACTGAGTGGTTTCAAATTTGTTCTGCACTGACCCTCTCTGTGGAGAGCAAAAGTCATGTCATTTGCTGCTTGATTTTATTATATGCTTATCTTTATTATAAGTGTTTTTTTCCTAATAAAGTTTAAAAATAAATTCAAAATTAACAGTGCTTTGACTGCAAAGGCTATAGATGATGTAGGCCATGACACCAGCATGATGGCTATCTAGGAAATCCAGGAGAAGACATAATTTGTAGCTAATAACAAAGCTTATATTTTAATTATCAGGTTATACTAAGTAATGGTAAATCATAAGACAAAACAAAGTAAACACACATATTGCGTTTACTTTGCATCAGTCACCACAATGTCTAGCAATGTGTACAACATTTCCAAGTGCAGCTGATCAGCCTACCAGACTGACCTCTGTCCACAGTTATAGGTAGGACTCTGAGTCTCCCTAGTGTTTTATTCCTTTGTCCAATGGAAAACAGTAAAGTACACATAATTGAAGGGAAATCAGATGTGCAGTTCTGCTTTGTTCCATGAAAACCTGGTAAGCAAAAAGGGAAGGATTTAACTAAATGGCACTACTGTGGTGCTAGCGTATGTCTTAAGTGATTAAATACAACAGTCCTGAACTTCCACTCCTAAATTTTTCAGGACATAGGTAAGAATCTGTGTAGTTATATGCACAGTTTATCCTTGGACAGAAAAGCTAAGTCAAAGGCAATTGCTTGGAAGAAAGCCAAAATCTGCAAGTCAGGTGACAAGTTTAAATTACAAATACTTTAGTAACAGACATTGCTGATTTCTGTCCTAAATGTTGAATACTTAATCTCTTGAATTCTGAAGATTTGTGAGCTAATTCCAAAACTTTTAATCTGCATGGAATAGTGGGGGCTTTTTCATTACTTAATTTAAATGAGGGAAGGTCACTTTTGTAATTTTCCCAAGGTAATAACCACTTCATCTATTATGCTATTATAACACATGGACATTTTTTTCTAATCCCTCAGTATTACCCAGTCTCTGTACTGATATTGATTCATTCTCTCTGTATTCTTTTTTCCCTAAAGGAAATTTGTTTCCACGCTTACTGAGTATTGAGATTTTTTTGGTACGTTTGTCTGTTCTTCTACAACCATTCTTCTTCATTCACCCATGTTTGCTGTGTTCATTAGGCCTTCTCAGTTCTTACCAGAAACAACTGAGAAATAGTGCTACCTTCAGTGCAAGTCAGAACTGCAAATTTTGATATGACTGAGAGCCCAGTTTTGCTAGCTGAAGCTAATGATGATCAATCCCTACTACTAATGTCTGTAAAGGAGAAATTGCTGAGACTACTAAGAGGTGCAAGATGACAAAAGAGAAACAAAGAAACAATGCAGAACTGAAAGTACTGAGTTGATAGTAGTTGGTAACAGGTTAAGAAAAAGATGTAAATCACCAAAGAATTAGGACAAAAATGTTGATGTGACAGGACATAAAAATCTAAAAGAAAAAGAAGAAGATGCCAGCTCAGCAAGACTGATGAGAAACACATTTCAAGGAGCAAGAGGCTGACACTTGTTCACCTGACTGCGGACCACCTGACCAGTAAGACCCTTTGGCTGACCGCAATGGGAAAAGCGTGCACCTTCATGCTTAGTGCTGATACCATGCTAGTCCTGGTCCACCACAACATGTACTGGCAATGAATATGATAATTATCATGTAGTCTTCAGCTGTTTGTCTGGTCCTGCTTTCAAGACTATAGCATAAAAAATGCTTAAATAAGAGTGTCCTAAGGATTTGAGGATTACAGGCAGCACCTAAAATAACTCTTTACAGTCCTCCTTATCTAGGCTAGGCATTAAAGATGGAGCTGGAAAGACCTACAGCTCAATGTGGTTTTTTTTTCTTTTTCTGATTTTTGTTTTCTTTTCTTATTTTTTTCTGGTTTAAATACTTCATTACTTGGAGGTTAATGGTTTCAAAAGTCATTGACAGTTTCTTTTGAATAAGGTGAGGGACTGTTGTGCTAGAATTCAAATGTCTGGTGAACAGCTTGCTAAGTATCTCTGCCTGAGATAAGGAATCAATATCCTGTATAGACTTTACTGCTGTTTAGGCTGGGTGTCATGCAGAAATACTTCCATGATTTCAGAACACGCAACAGTCTTGGCATGATTTTTTTGGTTACCCAGTATTCTGACAGGATGCCAAAACTCATGAAACCAAGCATATGGCACAGGTCCTTTTATAGTATATCAGAAATATTTAAGACCTGGTATTTAATATCATATGTCTTGCTTACTCCACAGACTCACATCTGACACAGTCCTTAAATTCTAAGTGTGGTTAAAACATGGGTGGGAGAGAGAAAAGGGAGGAAGAGAAAATGTATTCAAATAGGTTTTGTGCTTTTCAACTTTATCAGAAAGTAATGTTTCTAACTAAAGTAAAAATTAAGTGAATGTTTCAGGACAAGTTAAACTGCATTGGTTAGCATGATTAAAGCTGATGATGTCTGTAGCATCCAAACACTACTGAAAGTATTGTAGTTGAACTTAGCATGGTCAAGCAAGTGATGTTGGAAACATTTTAAGTAGCATGTTGTCACGACCCATGCTGGACAGACCAGAGAGGAGTCGTGGTGAGTTCAGAATTCTTTGAGGCTAAATTAAGGTGAAATGACACCAAATGATCAGTTGAACGTTTTATTACATGGCAGAAGCAGCCTGAACTTGGAAGGTGTTAGAGTAGGTGGCGGGGTTTCTCAGAACAAGAATTGGCATGAAACTACCTCAGTAAAGCATGTAACCTGTGGTAACCACAAACATCAATTCAGGGAATACGGAGAGCCCTCCTGTTGAGTCACAAGGTTCAGAGCAGACCCCCTTGCTTTCTAGACTCCTCCTCAGAGAGGACCCTGGGGGCGGCTGGATCCACTCCTAGTCCCAGACTTGGTCAGCGGTTTATGTCTAAAGGGATGAGGTATAGGGATTACAGAAAACGAAAAAGAAAGAGAGAACAAGACGGAGAGAGAAAAAGGAAGAGAGGAAGAGTTCACCAGTCCTGGGTCCAGCGTTGGTCCAGCCAGCCTAGAGGTCCAGTTCCAGAGAGCATGCACACAGTGCTCCTCTTGTTGTCATCTTTTATAGTCCAGTTCCCACCTTTTCTCACATCAGTCATGCCCCTCTTGGTCTTCTGCACAACACCTGTAAGGACTGATGTAATTCTCGATCCTGTGTGCAGGCACCATTGAGGGGGGGAATCGTGAAGGGTCCCTCGGGCGGCCATGAGACCCTTTCTCAAGTAAACTTTGTATGACCTCTGGCCATACATGGTGAGCTGCCCCGCTCATTTCAGTGTATCAGAAAAGGGAACTGCACACCCTCCAGCAAGCCCTCCCAGTCCTGTTGCTGATTTGCTTTGGCTTCTTACCTACAGTCATTGTTATGCAAGGTTCATTCGTTCTTGTGCAGAACTTTCCCTGCCACAATGTTTGAGATGTTAACTCTTTCAGTCTCTCACACATATATGTTGTAGTGATATTGGGAGTATTGGAGGAAGCACATGAAAGCACAAGGATGTCTTCAGTGTAACAGGAGATCAGGCAATCACATAGGCAAGAAGTGTTGTGGTGGTTGATTTTGTGAACGAACTTTGTGCCAAGGGCAGGCATATTTCTCTTAAAGCAGTGAAAGCTTTACTCATGTATTCAGGCTAAAGTAGATTTCAAGTCACTTTTGCCTGTTAATACTATGATTTGTATCTTTTATTTAAAAACAAAATCCTAGATTATGAGATGGATTAATTTCATTATTATCTATGTAAACTGCAGAACCATTCTTTCTAAAATAAAATTTGGTCTTTATGAATTATAAAAGGGTAAATATATGGGTATAAAAATATATTTCTAGTTACGTCAAGGTCAAATATATCACCTAAAAGTTGATGTCTCCTTATGAGATATTTCTGCTCCAGTCGTCATTTTAAGTATTCAAGGTTGATATAATTTCAGTGGGGCTATGGACGCTAGGAAGATTCTGGTTTGGTTTACTAGACTGAAGTTGTAGTTGTGCAGTGTTTTTTGGTTTTTGTTTGGTTGGGGTTTGTTGTTGTTGTTAGTTTTTTATTTTTGGTTTATTTTTGGTGTTTGTTTTTTTGGTTTTGGTTTTTTTTTGGTTTGCCTTGCCCCCCACCCCAATCTCATTACTCTTTTCCCATCTTTCTTCCATGTTTATGGGTTTGGTTTTGGTGGTAGTCTTTCTTGGGAATTTAAGCGATCTTTCATTACAGAATAGACTATATTTTAAAAGAATTTCAGAATTATCTCATTCAATTTTTAACTTCTTTCACTGTTACTCTGATCTCCTCTCCTCAGAATAATGCTTTATTATTCAAAATATTTATTATTCTAGTCTGTCCTTCACCATCCTCTTTCACTGTCCTTCTTATTTCCTTCCATCCCTGTCTCCTTTTATTCTTCAACATTTTCTTTCTTTAGTGATCCTCTCTATACCTGAGAATGGCAAATAAAAACTTTGCATAAGAGTATTAAAGTAGCCTTTGTATTCTGATACATTTGCACTTAATACTTATCTTCTCAGCTGATTTAGACATGGGGTTGTGGGCTCATTTTTTATTGGTTTAAACAGAAATTGTTAACTGAGAAAAGCACTGAAAACCTTTAATTAGAAAATGTGTACAGATGAATTTTCTGACTGATGTCCTGGAGAAGAAGATATGGTCCAGTGTGAGGTGAACTAAGGTCTAATAAACACCAAGATGTTTGCTATGGTATCTTCATCAGACAGGAAAAGTAGATAGAACCTCAATTTTTTATTTATCAAATAAGACAGGACAACCCTTTTTTTTCCCCCCACTGGTTTAAGGTGCTTTATTACCACAGCCCAACTCAAAGTCATTGTTATAGAAATTACTGGTGTGACTGGACCAGGTAAATGAAGAAAAGACACTGGAAAAGGGTACTAATACTAGTGAAAGACTTTTTATACAGCCACCCCTGCTTTTGTTTTCCTTTCCACCAGGGCTATTCACAATCTAAAAAAAAAAACCATGAGGGTATGGGGTTCATGGCTTTGTAGTTATCTTTCAAAGACAGAGAAGTAATGTATTGAAAGTCTTCCTCAGCATATGGTGATATAGAAAAATTACATGGTGATTTTTCATGAAAACTGGAATTGTGCTTTGAGCACTTGATAACTATTTTATGGTTACTTCAGGCTTCATTGCCAATAGAAACATGTGACGATACATAAGAACATGATATAATATTTTAAGTAGACTGCCAGATGTGGAAAGTAACACCTGAGTCAACAGATTTCTTTGCTGGCCATTTATGTAGTTGTGAAAATGAGGAATGGGCTGCAGTCCTTTTCCTGGGAGCTATGAACTCCTCTGAGTTTTAATTCTGCTGTGATGTCTTTGTTTTCTCTGACTTGACCTCAGCAGGGAAAAAAAAAAAAAAAAGAAAGAAAGAAAAAGCCACTTTTCAAGGAACTTGATGTGAACCATAAACTGCAGCACAGTGCCAGGTAGTGTGACATGAAAGAAGATTCCATAGTTCAGTTTTTCAGAAGGCATTTGTGCTCACAACTGATACCTTTGAAGCCAGGATTAGGAACTGTGCCATTTGAGATTAACTGGAAAGAACACCCCATCTTATATTTAAGTTTAAAGTTGTTCAGGAAAGGACATATTCAGTGATAGAAAGGAAGGGGTTGGTCATAAAATGGACTATTGAATTACTTTCCTAACACTTAGTAAATTCATACTGGTTATATACCATGCACCCTCAAGCACTTAAGAACTATGAAGATAAAATCATGGTCCTTGCTTGCCATATCTCACATAAATCAGGAAAAGCCCTGCAGACTTTTTTCAAAGCCTCAGGAGAAAAGGAAGATGTAATGGAATTTTCCAGTATTTACACTAGAGCCAGCCAGGACTTAATCTCATTGGCCTGAGTTACTGAATGAACTATTCCTCATTTGATGCATGGGAGAACTTCAAAACACATGTGAGGATGCAGGGAAGGTTCTTAGACTTTTGGTCAAGAGATTGAATTTATACTGTTTTGGTCCCTCAATAGGGGCTGACATCAAGCCAATGCTTAGTAATTAAAATTGACTCAACATTAATAAGAGCAGAACTCTGGGAGCTTAGTCGTTTGGAACATGAAGAATGTCCTCTCCACCAGCTGTAGGCACACATACTACATAATTATCATCTTCCTGCCAATACAGGATTATTTCAAAGAGTACATTTTCTAGTGCTGTGCTTAATCTGTTCTAAAAGCATGAGCAATGGTTCTTCTACAGCCTACAATAGTAGTTTACTGTGTCAGGAATATAAATGTGCTTATATTGCCTTCTATCACCTTAAACAAATTTCTGCCCTTGAGTCTTGTAAAGAAAATTTTCAAAGGCACAAAACGTTGCCAGGAATGCAAGTCAGTGTAGGTTACCACTGCATTCTAAGAGAGTTATCCCCTTGGTTACCTCCTGGTGCTCTTCTTCCTTTTGCTCTGTCTTAATTCCTTAACCACTTCTCTTTTTTCTTTCTTTTTTTTTTTTTTTTTTCCCCTCTGAATTTTACCTCAGCTTTTGTCTCTCTTTGGTGATGATTAGAATCAAATACAGTCTGACTAGTGACATGCAGACTGATCACCAATTAGTTGTCAAGATGTAATGTTTTCAGAACACCTTATTCAGCTCAACTTTAAATATGAAATTTGAATATAAATTGTAAGTTTCTGTTGTCTTTTTTCCCCCCTTCACGTATGAAGAAAGGAATTAGTAATACTTCAGAAATTGAGTGGGTTTCATATTTTTTTAGAACTAATTCAAGATGTCTGCCACTTTGAAAAAACAGCAAAAGAAACTACTACTAATAAAGAAAAAACATTTTTTATTTTATTTTTATTCTTCCTACTAATTACTTAATATCATGATTAATAGTTACCAGTAACTAGCACATCACCTGTGCAGAAGGCTCAATAAAATAAGAGGCAGATTTTCTTTGGAGATGAGTTAAAAGTGTACTTTTGGTTGAACGTAGATTCACTCCAAGAAAATGAAGGACATGACTTTTAGCTGATATTTTTACAGAGGAGATGCTGGAAATTATTAAAATAATTTTCATTTACTTTAAAAATTTTGTATTAAACTTCTCCTTTTGATCTAGAAAAAAATGTGTAAGTAGAAAGTAGTTTATATTTGCTATGGAATTTGAAGTATCTGGTATCTTTTTCTGACATAACAGTAGAAATACAGGCTTCATAAGAGCCTGAAATGTTCTCTTTTTTTTATTATAATTTAGTGAAGAAATGAAGGAGGAACATTCAGTTTGTTTTTCTTGGTTTTAGATAAACTAAGAAATGGAGGAAAATATTTTTCTAATTTGAGAGGTCACAGATTTATCATTTGAGGACACAATACATGGTATTCCATTCTGGACAAGACAACCAAAATGAGGGTGACTATACAATCCATATAGAAGCTGATATTGCCATTATGCTCCAGGGCAATTTATTGCATACATTTGGTAGAACCCAGACCTCACACTCAGGAGCACTTGATTCACTGGCTTACACTTGGTATCCAATGTCATCTGAGATGCACCATCTGTCCTGCCTGCTGCAGGATACAGTTGTTTCAAGGGTAGTTTGAGAAGTGACTCTTCTTTACTCTGTACTGGAATAACTATCATGGACCACAGAAACATCTAAATTAAACTTACCGGCTTGAAATGCAAACAAATTGGTGAGTGACCAAAATGTTTTATAGGGAATTTAGTGCTATTTTTGGTACAGAAGAATACATACTACCTGGTCTACTCTTTCTGAAATTGATAGGAAAACAGAACATAGGACAAGAGATGATTTATTTCTTAAGAACAGAAAGAAAAGGACCTAAACAATTTCTCTAAATTTGTGATACAGATATTTTATTTCTTTCAATAGAAAATAATTTACAATGGAATAAAGTACTTCACACATGGAATTAACCCTCAAAAGTAGGATGGCTTGACAGACACAAGTGCCTGAACAACTATTCTATGCTATTTACTGCTTCTTTATGACATAACCTGCGTGCAAATTTTAAAACCTTGAAAGCAAGCTGATATGACATTTTTCCCTAAGATGTACAGGGGAAAAAAGCGTATGTTTGATTTTGTTTGGTTGTTGTTGTTTGTTTGTGCTGTGTTTTTTCTTAACATGGTATCAAGCAAAAGTCAGTCTTTGAAATAAGCCCCCAGTTTTTGAAACAAATTTTAGGGTTTTGTCTTAGTGCATGGAAATTTTTATTGGGAAAGGAAGACTAAAATTGTATGTGCTAATAATAATCAGGACACACATTCCTTTCTGACTATTGGAAGGATAGAAAATATAGGAAAATATAGCAAGAATAAACTCTCTTGTAAGTTGAAATGTTAACATTGTCTCCTTAGGGATGACTTGTGTGGAAATGTGGATTTTCTGCTTTTAACTCTTAAATAAAGTATTATGTTAAGATTGTTTTGCATTTGGAATGATATTATCTTCAATTTATTTCAACCAGAACAGATGGCCTGGAATGATGTTAATCTGAATCTGTCTTTTAAATTGCAACACTGATTGGAATTTCAGCACTAGACTGATTAGTACAAAGAGAATACCAGAGAGAAATAGGCAGAGAAGTCTTAAAAGAGCACTGAGGAAACTAAAATTTAATTCCCTAAATATTATATAAGATACATAAGATATTATTTTCATTAAATCCATTATTATCTTTAATTAATAAAAGGTGAAACAATATATCAGATAACTTTTTTCCTAGTGTTTCAATCTTATATTAAAATAAGTGATTACTTGTACAGAACAAGCTTTGAGGAACAGTTTGCTTTATATCCTAGAATGGCAATATCATCAGAATGGCAATAAAATAGAAATTACCGTGATGGTTATTAAGCAAGGTACAAAATTAGTTTTATGTACCTCTGACTATGATCATATTCCAGCTATAAACTCCACATATTTGACAGAACTATAGGATATGTGACGAATATAATTCATACATAACTCTTGTTTTACTTTTGAAACTTCTCAATGGCATAACAACACAGAATTTATCTGGTTCCTGAGGACTTTACTTGTATTTCAGCAGTCTTATTTGCATTAGGCTATAATGCATGCCCAATAGAACGAGTAATAAAATGAGTACATGTAACAAAAGCTCAAATCTCAGCTCATCTTCAACTCTGGAAGGCAAAATGTTGTGTTAATTTCTCCCCAGCCCTTGGTTGTACTGACTTCTATTAACGACCCATACATTTGGACATCAGCTGATTTGACAGCAAGGACACGTATACCTTGCCTAAGCATAGGCACCAGGTGCCATCTGAGATTATACTAAGGCACTGAATAGGTAGGTCTGTAATGACAGAGGTCTCTCAGAGATCCTGTGTCACGTATCCAGCATCACATAAAAGGAGAACAAGTGATGGTAGATGTGTTTAGGCATCTGAAATGAGACATAAAACTAAGAGAAAGGAGGAGAAGGAAGGGGGGCATTCATCATTAAGGCGTTTGTCTTCTGGAGCAACTACTACAGGTACTGAGGACCTACTTCCCAGGCAGTGGCTGCTGATGGGAAGTAGAGAATAAAAGTTTTTGTTTGTTTTCCTTTGCTTCCATGCACAGCCTTTGCTTTTGCTTTATTAAACTGCCTTCATCTTGACTCATAACTTCTTTTCCATCCTATTTTCTTCCCCCCTGTTGTCACGACCCAGACTGGACAGACCACGGAGTCATGTTTAATTCGAAATTCCCTCGGGCTAAATTAAGGTGAAATGACACCAAATGATCAGTTAAAGATTTTATTCATGAC
>JANXJC010000028.1:23732752-23749956 GCA_027564655.1 Leptodon cayanensis
GGTCCTGCACTTGGGTCACAACAACCCCATGCAGTGCTACAGGCTTGGGGAATAGTGGCTGGAAAGCTGTCTGGTGGTAAAAGACCTGGGGGTGCTGCTTGACAGCCGGCTGATTATGAGGGGGCAGTGCGCCCAGGTGGCCAAGAAGGCCAAAAGCATTCTGGCTTGTATCAGAAATAGTGTGGCCAGCAGCAGCAGGGAGATGATTGTCCTCCTGTACTCGGCACTGGTGAAGTTGCACCTCGAGTACTGTATTCAGTTTTGGGCCCCTCACTACAAGAAAGATATTGAAGTGCTGGAGTGTGTCCAAAGAAGGCCAATGAAGCTGGTGAAGGGTCTGGAGCACAAGTCCTGTGAGGAGCAGCTGAGAGAAATGGGGTTGTTTAGCCTGGAGAAAAGGAGTCTGAGGGGAAACCTTATCACTCTCTACAACTACCAGAAAGGATGTTGTAGCGAGGTGGATGTCGGTCTCTTCTCCCAAGTAACGAGTGATAGGACAAGAGGACATGGCATCAAGTTGTGCCAGGGGAGATTTAGTTTGGATATTAGGAGAAATTTCTTCACCAAAAGGGTTGTCAAGCATTGGAACAGGCTGCCCACGGAAGTGGTGAAGTCACCATCCCTGGAGGTATTTAAAAGACGTGTAGATATGACACTTTAGGGATATAGTTTAGTGGTGAAATTGGCAATGCTAGGTTAATGGTTGGACTCAATGATCTTAAAGGTCTTTTCCAGACTAAACAGTTCTATGATTCTATGATTTTTAACAGGTGGTACATTTAGAAAATATATTCTTTAAACACATGAGTCTTACTGATGTCACATCTGATATCTGAAACATGAGCGCAGTCTTATCATAAGCAGAGAACAACGGCATGAGGAACACAAACTGCATTTTTCACAAGGCAGTGAGGCAACTCTGATGGTCACAGAACAAAGCTGAACTGACTTTTTATTCTGGTTTGCGTCTCTTGTTCCTCAAGTAAAATTTTTTTGCTTTGTATTAAATGCGTACTTGTGGTGAAATGTTCCTGTGAAAAAGTGCAGTTGTGGGAAATCTACTTTTCCCTTTAAAAACAGTTTTAAATGGAAGCCTTCAGATAACCCTACTGTTCTACTGATTGCTTTTTTTATGATATTTTAATATTTTAATCTGTAATGTGAATTTATGTCTTCACAGCTGTGGATTTTTCTCTCCAACATACTGAGAGTTTTGTGTAAGAAACTGAGAGTTTTATGTTAGGGAGGGAGTCTAGAAAAGTTACAAAAAGACTAAGCAGGTCTTTTTGTGTTGCAGAGTGTTTGGCTATAACATATGTAAAGCTAAGATGTGAATAAAAGTAAATTAAAAGCATCTTGTTTTTAAGTTCATTCTGAAGATTGTTTTCTGTATTACAGCAGAAACAGGGAAAACTTTATCATCCATTCCAAACTGAGATTTGTTTGGAACTTTACTTGAACATCTACAAAATACAAAGAAAAATTTTGTTTATGGAAAGCATAATGTTTTGGTATCAGATGAATGTGTGGTGGTTACACATTTTACTCCATCAGATATATTTAACAAATATGATTGTTCTTCAGAAGAAATTTGTAGCAGCCTTTTTAAATGTAACACATGATGATGGCAGATGTCATCAAGCTTTTAATGACCACGAGATATACCTTACTGGCAGGATTAATGTAGTTAAATGTATTCAGCTGCCTTAATTTTATGATTAGCCTTGGTCACTTTAATTTTTTGAATATCTGTGGTACCAATTGGTTTCATATTTTTTGTAAATGCTGGTTTGCTATGTTGCTACTATCTTTTTTCTTAAATAAGTGCTAAGCATTTTTGAAGAATGTGGTTAATATTTTAGAATCTCACAACACACTCTAACTAAAAGTCCAGATTTCACAATTTCCTTCAGCTTGAAAATTTATTAGTCCTTCCCTCTTCACAAAAAACAGCAGGCAGCTGTCGCATTTCCATTATTCTCTTGGCTCCTTGAAAGATAAACAAAGTGTTTTATTTCATGGTTTCTGTATTTGAAAAGACAAATATTTTCTCTTACAGGTCTTGTGTTTTTTAAATTGCATTTAAGTTTCAAATTATTTTCATATTCAGCGATACCAGGGTTTCTTTTCCCCAGTATCATTTGGTGTTTCACTACATAGCTTTTGTTCCACAGTACATTTGAAGTTTAATTCTTGGGTCTTTTTCCACACAAGCATCTATGTTCATTGTTTGTTCTTCAGGGCTGTTGTAGATGAATGCACTGGATAAATGAAGAGAGGTTTATTTGTTATTGCAATACACAAATTTCTTGAGTACATCGGTGCCTTAAACTTCAGAAGGACTGGAGCAGCTATGTCAGTCTGTATATAGAACTAGTCATTATCTAAACCCTGATCTTGATGGTTTTAAGGCTATCATCATCACAACTCATCACACATGCACACGCATGCACACGCACATAGATTCCAGATGCCCACATGTAATTGTTAATTCCAGCAACTTCAGTGCTGTGCAAGAGCTATTTTACAGGAACAAAAGGACTCTCCCATTTTAATGGCTACTTAATTCTAGTTTCCATGGAAATATTTTGAAGGGAAAAAGTCTCTAAATAACTGCCACTGGCTACTTAAAGGTAATGGAAAATGTCATGCGTGAAATTACGAAATGGACAGAAGCAGTTACAAAACTGACAAAATGACTAGAGTGAAATATTTGAAATAACATGCAAATGATATTTTAGGGAGAAAAAAGTAAGAAAGAATTTAAAGTTTTCTCTATGAACATTTTGCAGCACAAAACCTCTTAGGCAAAAAGCAAGGTGGTCATTTGTGTTACATAACTTTCAACAAGCAAATTTCACCATTTAAAAAAAATCTGAAGGTTTGATTTAAAAACATCTGTTTGTTAGCATTTTAAAGTAAATGTACATCTGTGGCTTTTTTAAGTGATGTTTTAAATTTAATGATAGTTTTCTTTAAGGGCGGAATCTGAAAAGTATGCAAGACTTAGCATTAAGTATTACTCTTCTAAGTTTGGGAAACTCTTTGTATTCCTAGGATGTAGGGAAACTGTTTTATCTGCCTGATCCTTAGGACCTTTTGGGGCACACGGCCTATGCTGCACTGTCTCATGCAGTGCTGCAACTTCCAGGAGGCCCTGCTCCTCCCACTACTCCTTGATGGCTAAGTATCTTTGAAAAGGTAAGAGTTGTCATATTGCTGGATAATGCTTATCTGAATTTCAGTGATAGTATAGGCAAAGGATTAAACATTTATGATACGACTGTTAAAAATCAGAATAGCCCAAAAGAAGAAAATAAACGCAAACCAGTCACAACCAGTCTAGCTGCTTTCACTTGCTTCAAAGCACCTGCACAGCAGCAAGGAAACTGTGTTGCTACAAGCCAGATCCAGCCAGCTGAAGCCAAACTCCACCTGTAAGAAGAACAACATAAGAGAACATGTCAAAGAGATGTGAGGTGAGGTTTGCTCTGCTGCATGCATAGCGAGCAGGACTTTAGGGGTGTTAACAGCTCTCGCAGTACCATTTCTGAAGAAGCTGCTGGAGCGTCTATCTGGTAACTTAGATTAATACAGGTTTTCTATGTTTTGTGACTAATGTTAGCGTTAAATTAATGAACAACTTCTAGTTTGTCTTTTATTCACCCTGGAATTTGTTTAATATATATGCCAAAGATCTTACTCTTCAGTAATTATTTGGAAAAGCATAAGTATTTGGTGTACTAGCATTAATCAGAAGCTGTCAGTTTATGTCACAAAGACCCTTTGATGGCTCTATCACAAGATCCCCATGATCATAGTTTTACAGAGAAGCCTATATTTATAATTTCAAATGAGTGTTAATATTTAAATTCCTACAAAGTTAGCTGGATATATTTGTTCTTTCACTTATTTTGTTGTGGAACTAAAGTTATTGTGGAGCATTTTAAACTATAAATTTGTTTTACTCTGTTTCATAAGATTGGTTTAACTTCTGGCAGCTGTCCATAGAATTTTGAGTTCCTTAAGTATAAAAAGCCCAATCACACTGCATAGGATTAATAGAACTGGCAGCTCCAGTGATCTGTAGTGATGGGAACACCAGAAACAACCTTCTGAAGAAGTCTAACATTGACATGTTATTGAAACAATAGTTCAGAGGACAACAACATGGTCTTTAGACTAAGACTTCATTTTTAAAACCAGCAGTCTATACAACAATTCCTAGCAAATGAATTTCACAGTGATGTTATGCTACTGAGAAAACTTAGTTTCATTTGTTTGTCATTGTGATAGATAGCAGGTCTTTAGTCAAAGTGTTAAGGGAAGCTGGATCCCGTGGACCTTTGACTGAGCCAGCAGCGAGGCTGAGCTCCAAAGGCGCAGGTGCTTGTGTGCACACATACATTCATACAGAGATGGCCAGACACGCTGATCAGCCCAACAGGGTGCAATGGCTTTACCTGCACCTAGGTAAACACGAACAACACTCTCATACATGTAAGCATGAGAGGCCTAGTCCCACCCCTGTTCTCACCTGATTGGGATGAAAGTTCACTACTGACACATGCATGGACCCTCTCCACAGGCACACTCACATTTGCACATCTTTTGATATTAGCTTGGGCTCTAAGACTGCCTAATACCCATCATTGGATCTCAGGCTCAGTCTTTGCATCAGTCTTAGGATGAGAGCTTGATCTGTGCACATATGTGGTCTCCTCCTACTCACTGGTGAGTCCAGCTTCAGTTATGAATCTTGCACCTACCCAAACACAGAGAGCATAAAGTAAGATGACACAGCGAGAGCTAGGGAAGGAGTTTAACAAGAAGGCAGAACAACAGTGTTGATGAGGCAACAGGCGTAGCCAGACAAGTTACTGACCACAGCTTGTTGAAACGGTACAAGCCCCTTTTATCCTCTCATTTCCACTCCACTTTCCCAGGCTTGTTGCACCTCATCCTATTTGATCCTTCACTTTCACCTGTTCTTTGGAGACAAAATAAGATAAAAAATCTTGTGGGTAAAGATAAGGACAGGGAGATAGCTAGCTAAGTATTGTCACAGGCAAAACAAGCTTGACTTGAGGAAAATTAATTTAATTTATTGCCAATTAAAAATAGAGTAAGATAGTAAGAAACAAAGACAAAACTAAAAACACCTTTCCCCTTTCCCCTCTTTCTTCCCAGGCTAAACTTCACTCCTTTGTTCCCAACTCTTCCACCTTCTCCCCCTGAGCAACACAGGGGGATGGGGAATGAGACTGGGGTCAGTTCATGACAATTTGTCTCTGCCACTCCTTCCTCCTCATGCTTTTTCCTTGCTCCAGCATGGGGTCCCTCCTATGGGAGACAGTCCTTCATTAGCTTCTCCAATGTGGGTCCTTCCCACTGGTAGCAGTTCTTCATGCTCCAGCGTGTGACATTTCCACGGGGTGCAGTCCTTCAGGCACAGACTGCTCCAGTGTGGGTCCCCCACAGGTTCTGCCAGAAAACCTGAGACTGCATAGGCTCCTCTCCACAGCAACTGCTCCTGCGTGGGATCTCCATGGGCTGCAGCTTCTTTCAGGGAACATCCACCTGCTCTGGCATGGGTCCACCACGGACTGCAGTGTTCTTCACCATGGACCTCCATGGGCTGCAGGGGGACAGCCTGCCTCACCACGGTCTTCACCAGGGGCTGCAGGGGAATCTCTGTTCCGGAGCCTGGAGCACCTCCTCCTCCTTCTCTTTCTTCACTGACCTGGGGGTCTGCAGAGTTGTTTCTCTTGCATGTTCTCACTGCTCTCTCTGGCTGCAGTTTCTGTTGTGCAGTTCCCCCCCCCCCTTCTTAAATCTGTTATCCCAGAGGCACTGCCACTGTCACTGATGGGCTCGGCCTTGGCCAGCGGCGGGTCCGTCTTGGAGCTGGCTGGTATTGGCTCTGTCGGACAAGGGGGAAGCTTCTAGCAGCTTCTCACAGAAGCCACCCCTGTAGCCTCCCCCGCTACCAAAACCTTGCCATGCAAACCCGATACACATCCCCCACCCCATCTTTAGTAATATGTTTTCCACTTTCTGCTATCTTTTTTTCATCTTCTTAAAATAGAGAATATTAAATTACTCTTTCTAAATTGGGAAACTACCATAGTAAGTAGAAACATGGAGAAAGAATAATAAATGTTTCAAATGGATCAATTCCAGTGGTGTTTATAATAAGGATAGGGGTAAAAAACCAACCAAACAAAAATATTTATGTATTGTGCATGTATATTTACCAAAAATCTTATCCTATCAAGGTACATAAAAAAATATGGGATCTGTTTTGGGGTTGATTTTTTTTTTTTTTTCAGTTAAAAGTAACCAGTACAGTGGCGATTTTTTGCAAGATGTGCTAGATGGAAAGAATTGTTAGACAGTCTGGAAAAAATTTTCAATGACCATTTTATAAAAATATTTGCAGGTATTTTTTCCACTTTGAACACAAAACCAAACTTATCACAGCTCTAAGTGAATTGTTCAGTTCTGGTTATTTTATGACAGACTCTACTGAAAATGAGAAATGAGATTTATACAGGAATAAGTAGGAAGAACTTGCATTACAATTGCAGGGTTGACTTCGGGCTTCAGTCCAGCAGTCAGTGATTTTGAACTGAACAAGATCGGGGGTGAGGGACTACTATTTTTGTCTGTGAAGGAGGACATTGGATATGGCCATTAAAGCAGCATGTGCTGCTAATGTTATAACTGAAAATATCTAAATTCTACTTTATACCAATAACACTGCTATAATTCAATATTAATAATAAATAGCGAAGAAGGTATTTTATATACATATATCTGTGTGTGTGTATGTGTGCATGTATATGCTTCTAAACACCATTAGTATGTAAAGGGAGCTATCAATGACCTTACAGTAAAAGTGTGTGTAAAAGTGAATAGTCACAAAGCTGTAGCACAGAACTTTGACATTAAAAGATAGCAGCGGCATAGAAAATTCAGGAACAGAATGATAACAGCATCCCTAGGGCTATTCATACAAATGACCAATTACTGATACAGAATTGTGTGACAGTCTAATGAAGCTGCTCACATCTAATAGCATAGGAGAGCTTGCTTTAATGTGTACATATACCAGAACCAGCTAGCTGTGCTGGCACCATGATTCAAATTCAGAAAAATGGAACTAATCAGAACAGTTAGAACTAACAGAAACATCAGAACTAGTATTAGAACTGATCAGAGCTATACAGAACTGTCCTGTATTGTACTACTACATACATTCATGTTATTTTACTATCACAAAAGGGAGCTGGTTTATGGTTTTGTTAATTGTGTTTGACTGGTCTGGTTACCAGCCTTCAAGGACTGGTTGTTAACAGTCTTGCTAATTGTGTTTGACTGGTCTGGTTACCAGCCTTCAAGGACTGGTTGTTAAATCTGAGTGCAGCACTAGCTACTTGAACCCTGACTCCAGTGCTGCTTGGGGAAAATGGGATGTAGAACACCAGGGAAGAAAAACAAATGTATAACACAGCAGATATTTCTTTTCTATTGCTCTGCTTCCGGGCAACTCTCTAGTTCTAGCTCTCCTTCTAGCAATGCTCCCCTTACTCACCCTGACCCTGGCAGCAGAAAGAGTGAGCCCATGCTCTCCTGGTGTCTTCCAGGTGATCAGGCACTGCCCTGCTCACCTCTGTGGCAGGAGCAAGTCCAGCTAAACCTCTCCTCACTGAGGAGGATAAAGGCAGGGACTTTTTGTGGAAGAGTGATAAGTGGGTTTGGTTTTCCTGAAAGAAGCACAGGAAGTACCTTTGGAAATGGGTTTGCACACAAAACAGGTTGAGCAATAAGGAAACGTCTGTTCAATATAGAGGCAGTATTTCACACTGAATTCACCCCTGGAAAATCTAAGTCTCCAAACCCACCCACTTTTGCACAGGCTCTGTGACCCCAACAACAATTTGTTCTCCTACCACCCCTAAACTGGTATCTGCCTTTAGAAACACAGTGAACTGGCTCTAACTAGATCTACAGTACTACCACCCAGTTATATAACCTCCTGCCATTAGCCCTAGAATGCAAATATTTAAATCTGAGAGGGCAAGCCCCTCCAAAATATCACCTAGATATATAGTTCTATGCTTAGGTAGTAAGAGCCTTTCAGGGCTGAGATTTTCCTCATTTGTCTATTGCCAAGTGAACCATTCGTGTTTTCAGTTACATATCCCAGCAGGCGATGCCAGAAGTTGCTGCTTTCAGTTTAGGACAAAGTCTCAAAGATGTGTAATAATGGTGATAGTATTACTACTACTATTATCAGCACCTACTTTTCTCCTTCATGTGTATTTTTAAATAAGCAGGTCTTTGGGAGTTTAAGGAAGAGAAAACTTTATTGCTGACATTGAGAAAAAGATTTGGGGCTTGGCCCTCTGCTATGTTGTATGTCTGACATCTGGAGAACGTTGGGATTTCTGAGAAGACGAATTAGCATGTCCCTGCTGTGAGTCCTGCCGGAAGGGGCTCAGCTATATGAATCCATCTGCAATTCAGGTACCTGATTTGGAATTCTAGATTCTAACCTGCAATCAGAGTGCTAAAATGTTAAACACTTCTAAAACCTAGCAAACTTAAATTTCTTTGTAGATTGATTTTCATCTGGATAAGGATTGGAATTTTAATGATATTTCAGTGTCTGTCTCCCCAAATGTATTATAAGCTAATTCAACAAATAAATCTGTCAAGTCGAATTGTCATCATATTTGAAATACAAACTTGATTGTGTGCCTGTGTTGATTGTGTGTGTGTTTTATCAGAAAAAGAAATAATGGAATATATTCTAAGTTGTAGTTGCTTCTGAAACATTTCAAGATAATTTCAGAACAAAGGTACATTTTGCTTTGGGTGTTTTCTTTGCATTCAATAAACATATGTAAAGAGGTCTTCATTAAGAAAGACTATTTTATTTGTGAAAAAGACATTGACATCCCTTCAAATAGGGATAATCTATAAGCATCTATAGCAGGAATAATCCCATTTTAAGTAACTGTAGGATTACAACCAAGCTCATCATAACTATAAATACTAGAGAATGTGTTTTTGTGATATGTTCTGATACAAGTACTCAAAATTGTTACTTTTTGAAATAATTAATGCCAATAAAGGCATTAGAGTGTATGTTTTCACAAGCAGTTGTGTTTAATGATAGCTTTGCTGAATACCACAGATCAAAGTTAAGCTATTGGTGTTCACACGAGTTTCAGTAATTTTAAGACTGTATTAGTGGGCACTGTAACCTTCTTTAGATAACAGGAAACAGTGACTTTGTCGATAGAGTCCTTAATGATTATTATTTAGATAATAGTGGAAGCAGATTGTGCAGACCTCTTTTGAGAGGACAGAGCTGCAGAAAAGGTGGTAGAACTTGAACAAAATTGCTGCTTTCCTCTTTTAATGATAATAACATTTTTTTTTGCAGGGATTCAAACATTTGTAACTTTAGCAGTTGTCTTGCTGAAATCCCCAGGCTGAAGGTAATACCACTTCTCTTCTGTTTTCTGCCCAAATGAGCATCATTATGGGAAAACCAAGAAGTTTAAGTTCTGAAAGCATTACTGAGTTTGTTCAATTTGTGCATTGCTTATGTCAGGATAGGCAGGTCACATCTACATTGTTATAAATTTGATTCACTGTCACAACTGAATAATACTTCAAAGAAGGACAGCAAAAGGCCAGATGCTATGGTTTTGTATGCTACAGGAATATTGTGTAGAGCCAGCTGTATCAAATAAATGCAGTGTGGTTTTATAACACTATTGTTCTTCCATATGCTTGGTCCTGTATGCATGTAGCTGAACAATATACAACTTGAGCATGTGTGACAGCTTATTTATGTGTGTACCAGTTCTGTCCACTTTCAACAATAAAAGGCTAGTTTAATCAGGAAAGTTGACAGCTGGAATCCTTCATTCCATTCTGCTCATGTCCCAAGAAGTCTGTGGTTCTAAACTGAGATTCCTAACAAATATTTACAATATTAAAATTTTATTCTCCTATTCCTCTATAAAAAAGCAATGGGACAGATCCTGGTAGGTTCTGAGTGTTTCCCATAATGGCATTACAACCTACATTCTCAAAATTTAAGCAGTTGAGCTTTTCAGTGAGTTACAATACCAATAGAAATGATATTAGCACATATTTTTCAGTGAGAAAAGACAACGTCTTCTTAAATGTTTGTTAAAAGAAAACTACAGGCAAAGAGAGTAGCAGTAAACTGTGACAGCCACAGTCTGAATAAAATACTGTCTTCGGTGCATTAAGTTACTATAACTATGAATATGTGTTCCTTTTTCCTTTTATTTTCTCAGTCAAGCCATGCTTAACAAAATTCCCAGGGTAAAAATCTGAAGCAAAATGTCACAACGTATAAAAACAGGTGAAAATACTATTAATGAAATTAAGGTCATAATCAGTGTATAAGTGAATTTCTGGGTTTGTGGCACAATAAGAACTTTTGCGTTGATATTTACCACAACATGTAATGAAGAATTTACAATAAACCTGGTGAAATCAAAATGTATTATTATGATTTCAAAATTAATTGTCATTAATTTTAATTAATTTGTTGCCAATAATTTTATACTGTAACAGTCAAATCAGCATAGAAAATGGTAACACAGATTTCCAACTCATTTAATATTGCATTGTTTGATTGGTATGAAACTTGTTACTGTAAAATATTGAGTGGCTGGATGAGGCCAGCATCTGAAAAGTAAAATGTTATAAAATTCCAAAGCCTTAAAATTCCTACCATGCCTGTGAATCATCTACAATTGAAATTCAGGGTACCTTTCACAAATTTGATTCTGATTTGAATTGCTAATTATATTTCAATTGGACTCCATTCTAATTTAATTATTAATGCAAACAAAAAATTGATTACTTAAGAAAAGCATATTCCAGAGATTAGCTGGTCAAATAAACCCAGTGATATATTCATAATCAGTGACACAATAAACTGGTATTTAATTTGGCATAGACTTTCTTCAACCTCTTTCTCCTTTGTCTAAATCAATATTATCTTTAAGACAGTTGCAGTTAGATGAGAAAGTGTTAGTGTTGTACATTTGATGTGATCTGCCCTATTCTTAACAAAAAAAGGGTGTCAGAAATTATCCATTTGTGTTTCTTTGAAAAGAAAGAGCTCTCCTTTCTGCTTCATTTTTGTGGTCATTATCTAAAAGCTGCAGTTCCTGGATTCCTTATCTAAACTGAGAAACAGCTAAGCAGCTGATTATATAACTGTGAGCTATACAAGTTTTTAAAGGATTCTGCAGTTTAGATAATTGAAACCTTTTGGAATAACAATATTTCACATTAAAATACAGCCATTTCAGAGCATGATAACAAAGCATTGGGGGAAGTGGCTTCACAAAAACAAAAAAAACAAAAAACCAAAAAACTGTCACTTGCAATAATTATTGCCTTAAAGTTTCTGCTCAGGCTTGATGAAAATAATCAAAGAAAGATGTCCATTTTTTTACCAATCCTAATCATTATTACCAGAAAAGAGGCCCAGTTCTGTACTCCTTACTATGTTCCCATTTTTCAAGTGTGTGTGAAATTTTCCTGAATGGCAAATCAGCATTTGGCTGGTGTTCTTTAATGACTCCACAGGAGCATAGTTTATCACAAAAAGGTCTGTAATGACTGAAGTCATTACATTAACATTTTGCTAATAACTTTAGATATATCACTTCTATTTAAAAATTAAAAAAAAAATGTGCCAAATAGTGATATTGTAGAGGCTGCAATTTCAACTTTATCTGCAAGGCTCTGGTTTAGGCAACCAGTAGCTTCCAGGAAACACAATGAATATTAATTAAGTTTTCAGCTTGTGCTGAGACTTTTAATATGTTCTATGTTTTGGGGAGGTATCAGACTAGTGCATTTATCCTCAGTTAGCAGAAATGTCAGTTGCTGGATAAAATGAGTATAAGCTGATGCTAATCAAAATTTAATAATCCCTTCTTGTTATAAAGGATTGTCAGTAGGGAACTGAAATTCACCAATAAGGTAGCTCAGCAAGAAAGTACTTTTGATAAGAGAGAGTGATTTACTTATTATGTAAAATAAACTTGAGGGTCAGCAGATTAACATAGCATTCAAAAGCCCTGCTATTAACTTTCAATGCTACAGAAGCTTCAAAATCTCACTAGAAATTTAAAGGTACAAAACCTATATGAAATACGCATACAAAGGAAAAGAATTCTTATTTTAAGAACCTTTGTGTGCATTTTTTTGTTTGTTTTAGCAAGTATTAGTATAATCCTTGGGAAGTTTTTAAGTGTAGAACTTGCCTTCACTTGAGGTCTATAACTTGTGATCATATTTTTGTTAAGAAATTGTTCACATTGAGGTCAGCTGTAAAATTTGTATCGATTTCACTGAGGAATGCTGTAAATGAAAATGTGCCCTTCCAGTAATGTTGTTTAAAAATAGTATTGGAATGTGGAATATTTAACTTTGGAATCTATATTTTGAAAATTTTATGATATTCTTATGATAAAGTTTTATCAGATTTTGATTTTGGCTCAGAGATATACACGTAACAGCATAGCAACACTGGGGACAATTAAGTTTGATCCAATAAACATGTCATGACCAATAACAATAAATAGCAAAATCTTCACAACTTCAAGAGCTTTCAATAGACTGACATGTTATTTTTACTATGCGGTGCTGGTTTTGGCTGGGATAAAATTAATTTTCTTCACAGTAGCTGGTATGGGGCTATGTTTTGGATCTGTGCTGAAAACAGTGTTGATAACACAGGGTTGTTTTCATTACCGCTGATCAGCGCTTACACAGAGCCAAGGCCTTTTCTGCTCCTCACCCCACCCCACCAGCGAGGAGGCTGGGGGGGCACAAGAAATTGGAAGGGGACACAGCTGAGACAGCTGACCCCAGCTGACCGAAGGCATATTCCAGACCATATGACGTCATGCTCAGCATATACAGCTGGGGGAAGAAGAGAGAAGGAGGGACATTCAGAGTGATGGCGTTTGTCTTCCCAAGTCACTGTTACATGTGATGGAGCCCTGCTTTCCTGGAGATGGCTGAACACCTGCCTGCCCATGGGAAGTGGTGAGTGAATTCCTTGTTTTGATTTGCTTGTGTGCGTGGCTTTTACTTTACCTATTAAACCGTCTTTTTCTCAGCCCACGAGTTTTCTCACTTTTACTCTTCTGATTCTCTCCCCCACCCCACCGGGGAGTGGGGGGTGGGCGGGGAGTGAGCAAGCGGCTGCATAGTGCTTAGTTGCTGGCTGCGATTAAACCATGACATATACAAACAATAAATTTTGAGATGAAAATATAGTGCTTTTATTAAATCCAGTACTACAATTAAATATATTGCCAGAGTAACCTGAAGGAGAAGGATTTAAGAAGGTGTACTCCAGTACATAGCTTGATCCTTAATTATTTCATTTGAAATTGAACCTACATCTGCAATAGACAAGGACATCCTTCCAGTGGAGGCGTTAACAGGTAAAGAATTAAGAGTCCTTAATCAAGGACAACAACTGATTTAAATTTAACAGAAAATACAAGATGAAAGGTAGTATTAGCATTTCCTTACAGGAATAGTATATAGTTCTATGTATTCCTAAGTTTTGTCAGTTTTCATTACATAAGCCTGGTTTTGTTGTTTATAGTTTTCCCAACATAAAGTCATCAGATATTGATTCCTCTGAGAAGCAACAGAGAAGTGGTTTGACTCTTGGGACAAATCTAAGGCTTAGGAACTTTTCAAATGCAGAACATGAATTTACTTTGTGCATATTACCTGTGGTTGCCTGTCAGATCTACCAGATACATAATTCATAGTCTAATAATACTTGTATTTAGATCCAGTGGATTCCTGAAATACCAGTCATTTCTAAAGAATCCAGTTTTTTTCATTGGTCTGCTTAGTTGCTAGCGCTGTACTGAAACGATAGGATCGCAGGATGACACGGGTGGGAAAGGAGGTCTCCAGTTCAGCTTCCCTGTTAGGCAGGGCCAGCTCTGAGCTCAGACCAGGCTGCTTAGAGCTGTGCCCTGTCAGGGCTTGGCAAGCTCCAAGGACAGAGCTCGCACAGCCTTGCTGGGAACCCGTGCCCCTGTCCAGTCCTGTCCCCCCAGGTGAAAGGGTCTCCTTATCTTTGTTCTGAACCACTCTTCTTTCGGTTCCATCCTCCTGCTATGCTCTGCTGTGAAGAGCCTGGCTCCAACTCCTCAGTGACTTCCTTGTAGGTGTTGGGGAATGCTGGGAGCCCCCTTTCCCCTCCCCCCACCCAAGCCATCTCTTTTCCAGACAGAATAAGTCCAGTGCCCGCAACCTCTCCTCACAAGGCAAATGCTTCAGTCCTCTGAGCATGCCAGGGGCCCTCTGCTGATCTCACTCCAGTTTATCAATGCCTTTCCTGTCTTGGGGGCCCAAAACGGGATGCAGTATTTTAGATATGTCCTAATGAGTGCGGAGTAAATGGAGATAATCTCTTCGTTCGACTGTGTTCATACAGACCAGGATATTGTTGGCCTTCACTGGTGCAAGGGCGTGCTGCTGCCTCACGTTCAACTTGCTGCCTACCAGGACACTCACAGCCTTTTCCACAGAGCTCCTTCCCAGAGAGCATAAAATCAAAGAATTAGAAAGTGCTGTGTCTGCGATAACAGTTAGTTTAGGTCCAGTCAGGCAATCACTTGTACATTTAGTCAAGTTTATGCACTAGATAGCCCTATTTCATACATGGCTAAGTGATACTTAATGTTTCAGTCTAAAGAATAGTGTAGGAGTTTAATAAAAGTGTATGCTGAACAGCTCTCCCTTCTTGTGTAAAGTATCTTTTTCTTTCATAATATGCAAATTAGAAGTTTACTTAAAGTGGGATTTTTTTCACAATAAAATTTCTATTAATACACTTCAACCCTACTCATTAATTCTAATGATATTTTAAAAAATCCAAACATAACATAAAGAAAAATTATTAATATAAAAATTAATTTAATATTAGGAAAATTCAAATATTAACTGCAACTCATACAGTGGAATTGGTGAACTCAGGAAGAACATTTTAATAGAAATTTGCATGGAAGTCCAATACAACCTTCCTCCTTTAAAGCATAAGGTAAAAATTTACTGTTCGTTTCTGTTTAAAAGGTCTTGAAGAAACCTCATAACACTAACTACTCCAAAGAAATGGATTGCTGCTGTACCTACTCTCAGTCAAGAGCCAGTTATACACAAGAGAAAACTAAACTCTTCAGATGTTTGTATCATGTTTTAAATGTAAAATCTATTGTAGTCACAATGTAAGATAACGAAAGATATGCTCCTTACTGGGTAATGCTAAGCATTTGTCAGAGAGGGACATTTCATTCTTCTAGTAGACGAAAGATTGCTTACTAATTAGTTACCTGAAGGAGATGACTGCCAGTACATTTAGGGAAACAGCCTCTCTTAAGACAGTTCTTGAATTAACTAAAAGAGGTTCTTTTATATTTTTCATCCTGAAGGGTGAAGTAGAAGGAGTTTGGGAAAAAAATCTTAAACTAGACCATACCTTTCAGAAGGCTTTTGAAAAGATGACTGGCTATAAGAGCTGGAGAGCACCTAGAAGGCAAGAAAAAAAGAAGAAAACTTGACTGCCAACCTATCAGAAGGGAATACCAAGTGAACTCAGTAGTGCAACACTATGGAAAACGGTTTAGCATACTTTTTAAAATGTGTTTTTGTAAGCCTTTATAGCTGTTGTCAGTTTTGAATAGTAGGAATTCATACTTGTATTTGAATTTTTATTAGTTTGTTCCTCTAAGTACTCTTTGACCCTTTCTATAGGCTTCTACAGTACTCAGACTGGCCACACAGAAATACAGATGACACTTCTCTAAGAGTACTGCTGTTTACATAACTCATTTCTTTCTAAAACTATTCTGTCCAACGTATCACAATGGCTGATCATGGTCATTAACTCAAATATGTTCCAAAAGTATCCTTTGATGCAAAAACGTATTAAAGCATCAGTCAGCCTCAAATTGCGATTTATTAGCCTTCCAGCAACTTCAGTGATTTTGAATTCTTATTTTCTTTTTCTGTCATGAGACAACTGCTACAGGTCTGCTCCGTGAAAGAAAATATGTCTAATTTGCTTCTTTATTCAGCAAGTACATATGTTTAATGGCTTCTACTATGAATATAGCTGGGATATCTAAAAATATGATTCTTTAACTTCCTTGGAAGGAACACAAATACTAATTTCCAATGCTCTGTGTCACATTGGACTTCTGTGTTATATAAAGTATGTTTTTAAATGTATTTCTACATAGAAAGAATGTGGGAAGACCTCATTGTTTTACTTCAGTAGGAATGTTGTGCAAATTCATGGCAGATTCCATTTTGAATTTTCTACTTGAAATTAATTTTAAAGTGGCAGTCATACTGAAGAAAAACCTATCTGCTGGTTTAGGCTATTTTAAAGTTGAGTCATATAAGAGTTCCACAACACACTGTTTCAAAAGACTGTGTGGCTGGCCTAACCCTAAGGAATGATCTGAGACCCAATGGGAGTAGAGATTAATTTACTGCAATGAAACTGGTGTCTCTGTAGAACTATTCAAATGTGTCAAATGCACGCAAAATGCTTCTATCTTTTAGTGCCACTGATCCAAGTTATAAACCTCGTGAAATATTTTTCTTCATAGTGCTTCAAAACCAATTGTTTCTTTTTCTGAAACTGAAAACAAAAATAGTAATGACACACAGGGAGCAATTCACTTACCTACGCACAGGTAGGGAGTGCTACGTGAAATATTTTAGAGTTTCTGAGCTTACCACAGAGGATGAACAGATAAAGCACTAACCTCCAAGAGTTCTTCACACTTCTGCAACAGCACCCAGAGCCTGGAGTGTATACCTTCTGGAGTCTCAAAAGACACTGGGCACCTATGCTTGCTCAAGTGAATTGAGCCCTCAGTCTTTATGTACAGAGGGTTTTACTCTGTGGTGGTAAGAGCATGTGGCATTAAAGATCAGCAGATGTATTCGGCTCCAACTTCCTTTAAGAAATAGGAGGACAAGAACTAATGTTCTGAGGATTCAGATATCACTGTAGAAGAGTTTGTCTGTTATTCACGACCCAAGGGTATATCCAACCTTTTTTTTTTTTTTTTTTTTTTTACTTT
>JANXJC010000028.1:23750056-23766060 GCA_027564655.1 Leptodon cayanensis
TTCCCCCGTCCTTTTTTTTTTTTTTTTTTTTTTTTACTTTATCAGGCTCCCATTTTTGCCAAGTTTTTAGCTTGACTTCAGGCATAGATTTCAGCCTCAAGTTAGAGATGAAACTGATAGGAACTGTTGTATAAGTTGCCAAAAAGGTAGCTTTGATCAAACTTGTCTCATTTATTATGTAAAAGATGCTTAAAAGGAAAACTATTATCTAGCTATAGTGCAGTACTAATCTTTCAAAGATTAAAGGTCTGATCTAATTCATACAGAAGTCAGTTTAAAGGTGCCCACAGAGTTGAAAAGGACTTGAGCAAACCCCTGAGATTATAAGAATAAAATTAGCAACACCTTGCAATAACAAATACATTTTTCCTTTTTTCTAATTGTATTTTAATTGTGACAGGCTTTTTTATAATGCTAATGAATGGAATGACAAAATACAGAAAGTTGCCTTTCAACTGCTAAAAATTTGCTTGGTTGGCTGAGAGGGAAAATATTTTTTTTATTAGCTTTTATGAAATATCGCCCTCTTTTATAAACTAAATATATATGTATACACATATATACACAAAAGTCTTTTTTTTTTAAATCCAAACAAAATATATAAAAATAAATCATTCTAGGACTTCTCTTTTGCCTAGAGTACTACAGGCTAATTCCTATAAACATAATTTGTTAGTCAGATGGAGTATATGTGCCAATGGTATTCTGGAAGAAAGAGACAGAGGAAGATAGAGACCCTCTGGTCAAATATTCTTGTCTGTAAGTGCAGCTAAATTCTGTTGTAATTCACAAACAACAAGACAGTTAGAGAAGAACTGTTGAACATTCAAGTTTTTAAAATAAATTTAAAAATATTGTGTAAGATATTGTAGGTTTTCAGCTCAGAAGTCCCAATCCCGCACTTGAAAACTCCTAATTTTATCTATTGTTTATGTAATTGTTTATAAGTTATTTATAACTGTTGTCTATACAATCCTTATGAGATACCAACTGAAATCTAATGGAAACTTTTCACTGACAGGGCATTTATGGAGTCCTTGACCCTTGACCTCACCTGAGGCATGTAACTGGGGTATCTAGGACAAGAACATAAATGCTCTAATATCCTTTAAAATATGGTTTTCAGTAAATTTTAAATATTTAAACTTACTCCTTATGCTCACTGAATAAATTATATTGATAATAGGTCAGAGTATTCAAAACAAAGACTGGAAAATATTCATATTATTCATTTTACTTAGCATTATCTTACATAATTTCAATGAAGTTGAAAGTTGATGAAAGATTTATACCCTTTGGTTCCACTCAGTTGAATTAGATTTGGTATGATTTTGAATCAGTTTGATGCTGAGAAAGGAAAAGACATAACAAGAGTAAGACCAAAATGAACTAGATGAATTTTTGATGATTCATAGGAAAACTCTAATATCTTGCTGGGGCATTGCACTTTTTTTCAAACCAAACACTTTCATTTTAAGTGTACCTAAAGTTACCTAGCACATTGTAACATTGTAGAGATCATGCTTTCTCATAGAGGTTTTTAACCTCCTTTCAGTCATGGCTGTATTTATCTTTTCACATTTCACACAAGAACTATCTCCACCTGAGGAGAAAGGTGATATACCTATTCAACAAAGAGAAAGGTTTTCAAATGAAATTAAATCTCGGTCACTATATAGAGTATTCTTATGTTCTGCCTCTTTCTTAGCATCCTAGGAAATTCTCTGTGCATGGAGTAAGTAGATAGGTACAAAGCATCTTAATCCTCCTCCTCATACAGGAAAACAAATCCTCATAGGAAATTTAAATATTTTAGTTATATACACATCTTTGAAAAAGAATAACATGATAAAGATCAAAAAAGCAATTAGTATAAACCGACCCTTGCTTCTCTTCAAGCACCACATTGAGACCCTCAGTCGTGATTTCACTATCATTTCCTTAACCATGGTAGTCTATGAAGGCAGATTACCTAAGTGTGGGGAAGCAACACAATTTTCACTGTTGTATGTGTAGGTGTTGAAACTTCCCTAGAACCAGATTTGCATAATTATACATATAATGGTTATAGGGCCGTCTCTTAGTAGGTGGAATGACAGTCTTGGGGTGCGTGGGGGAAAGACAGCCTTTCAGGTGTACAAAAGCTTACTGAGATGAAACAGGGTTTTGCATTGTGGTGAATACTTGAAAAACACTTACAAGGTCAAGTGAGGTTTCTTGCCAATGTTCAATAGGGTTTTTCATGTTTTCTCCGGTGATGCTGGACGGGCAAAGAGCTCAGGCAGTCTGCAACCCTCGGCCATTAAGATGCTTTCAGTAAATACGGAAGGAGGGACTGTGAAGTTGGCAAAATAAATGAAGCATATAAGATGAAGGATAAGGGTATGAATAACACAAATTCAAAATAAAGTCAGTTTCTCACAAATGAGGGAGAAATGCATAGATTTCTTTGGTTTAGTATTTAACAAAACTATGTAGTAGAAATACCAAAACCCACATAAGCACCATTTCACTCATAAAACCTATTTAGAAACAAGTAGTTTTATTTTCAGTGTTCCAGTCCTTCAGGACTAGGTTTGGTAAGCCAGTAAGAGACCATAGTTATGACCCACAAGACTCTTTCTGTCTTAGCTTTTTTTTTCTTGACAGGATATAGTAAATAGAGACATCTTGATAAATATAGCTTTCCCATACAATAATAACAGTTGCAAGCTATAACACCACAAATAGCCAAAAAGCTCCCCAAAACCCTTGTAATCTTTAAATTTAATGGAGTAGTGTGCCAGACTGCTCAGTTCCACAAAATGGTGGTGCTACTGTCATTTATAAACATAATTTTGATCATTATTTTGCAACATTTTATTTAAAAAATGTTAATGAGGAGAAAAGAACGTCATGCTTTTATTTTTATGCTTTTGACATATAAAACAACACATACATTTCTTTAATGTTTAGCAGTGTTGAGGGAAAAATGTAAATCTGTAACAAACAACGTATGGTCAGTATTTGCAATGATATGTTCAAACTCCACATATATAATTTCCATATGTTTTTAGAAATAACAAGTCCTGAAGTGTTAATGTTAATTTGCAGTTATGCACAAAACCAGAAGTATTTTTCAGGTTGCTTTGCTGTTCTGGTAAACACTGATAGGTATAAATGAATTTAGAAAAGGTAGTGTAAACTAGTTAGTCACAGTACCTATGTTATTGACAAAAGTTGAATAACTAAAATATCATTTCAGTTATGCACAACCATTTGCAGAGTTTATTAAATGCATATTGTTTATAATTTTTTTCAAGTTTTTTTCAGATAATTGAATAAAAGCCTTTTTTTCCTATATACTAGCTGATACTGAGTTTCAGTGGCAACAGCTAAGGGTAGAATATGAAATTTTTACTTTTTCTGCTAATAGTTTATAACAGGTAGTTTGCTGTACTGATCACTGTGACTTGGTATTTTTCTCTTCTCTTCTCTTCTCTTCTCTTCTCTTCTCTTCTCTTCTCTTCTCTTCTCTTCTCTTCTCTGGTTTGGGTTCACAGTTTGTTACTTTTTAAAAATAGATGTGATTTTCAGAAAGGGCCGTTGACTGCTGATTAAAAAGTTGCCTCCTGAGTCTCAATGGAGTAAGTCAGAGCAGAGAGCAGCTGACAACTCTTAAAAGCAAAATGTGTTCTTAAGAGGTCATTTATAAAATCTTCAGGTTACCTTTCTTTCTGTACACTGGTATTCTTCCAACTGAAAGCCACGCAGATTTAGTAGGCAGTTAAAATTTTAATAGTTTGAGTCTTTTAGATCATACAGAAAATATATTTAGAATTGAAGAAACAGCTTTGCATTGTTACCTTGTTTTTGAAGATTTCTTTAGTTTACAGTTTTGAGTTCCTGGATAAAAGTCCTCTTTCTTATCAAATAACTTCTTTTCTTATCAGAGCTGACAAAAATATAGAAATAGAGAAAAACTATTCAACTGAACTTGTGTGTTTCATACTGCTTTCCCCTACAGCATTTCTTCAAAGTTTAGAATTTTCTTTTGTCCTCTTGATGAATTCAGTTCATATAAAAGCAATAAGAAAACAAAGGAACCTGAAAATAATTATACACGTTTTTTGGTTTGTGGTTTTTTTTTGTGTGTGTGTCTCCAAAGACTCCAATACATGTTTGCAATTTCTTTCTTTCCCAAAGAATTACTGGATTCTCTGCTCTCATTTGACACACTAGGATAGATTTTGCAGAGAAAAATGGCTACTGATTGCAAAAATACAGGACTAAGAGTGTGTGTGTAACACAATACCAGGCATCTTTTAAAAGGTACTGATTTTAAGAGAGTACTGACTGATAAAGACTGAAATATACTTTAGTTTTGATTTCAATATTATGTCAGATTTTTAGGAATTCTCTATCTTTTA
The DNA here is from genome assembly GCA_027564655.1 of Leptodon cayanensis. Taxonomy (NCBI): domain Eukaryota; kingdom Metazoa; phylum Chordata; class Aves; order Accipitriformes; family Accipitridae; genus Leptodon; species Leptodon cayanensis. Next base: position 23,754,466 of record JANXJC010000028.1, read on the forward strand.
ACACAAAATGGGGCAGGGAGTGGAAATGGCTCTTGAACTGACTGTGCTTCTTATAAGGATATAATTCTTGTTTAAAAACTGACATGTAAAAGTAGATTGACTTTTCAGACTGGCTTTCTGTCAAGTTTTGATAGTCTACTACTCTTAGGTTACTCACTGTCGTTCTCTGCACTGTGAATGGTAGTGCATGTAGTGTATCTATTTGTCTAATCTCTTTCTTTCCAATTTTTTAAGCCAATAATGGAACCTACATGCTCATAAATACGGTAGAGTGCTCAGTTTAGTTTAGCTATACCAACTTTTGTTTCTGCTGAGTTACAGCAGGTCAGTACTGCTGCATTCATTTATGTCATTCCTCAACAAACTGGTAAACTGTCCAAGATCACAGAGCAAGAATAATATCAGCCTCGAACGTATATGTAATTTCTTGTAGAATAAGGTGCAAATATGCAATTTCTGACAGTGAGTATTCATAAAAACATTTTCATGAATCACTGAATTCAACTTTATAATTAAAGAATTAATAATGGATACACTTCTGTGGAAAAAAAAAAGCTAAAATAATTTTCTATGTGACATTTATTTCCTATAAACAAGGAGAAATGTATTAAGTGTAAAACCCACATTCATTTCATACTTTTAATTTTTTTTCTTTACAGACGTAAATAATTTTTAAATAAATCATTCAAAGTATTAAACAAATGCAGAGGAAGTTTTGTGTAAAAATTGCAAAATATGGGTCCAATCCTATTTTTCTGCCCCTTTTTCCTATCTATTCCATCTATTGAGTGGAGTATCTAGAGATATGGAGGGGTCTATGCCTGTTAGCTATTAATCTACTATACTGCAGTTTGTCTTTTATAATGTCTCTACATTCTGGTCAATAACTGGAACTCAAGGAGATAGTTCCACCCCCAAAAGAGACAATTCCACGTACGTTTTATGATGTGTGTAATGTATAATGAAAGGTAGCACATATTATAACTTTTTGCTTGATGGGTGTGAGAGGAAGGTTACTTAAATCAACCATTTTTAATTCAAAGGTAACTCTACTTAAAAATAAACATATTTTTGAAAGAGATTCTACTTTCTTGTATACCTAAACCCTTTCATTTGTTCATAAATGGAGGCTTGCATAAATGGGGGTTTGTGTCCTTTCAGCTTGCTGGTAGCACAAATATTTCCATCTAAGGCCAAAAATATCCATTTAGTCTTGATTATCAGTAAGGATATCCAAGCAAATTATAAGATGAAAGACAACAAATATTTTCCTTGTTCTTAAAAGTAAACTTTTCGATAATAAGGAAGATTTGGGAACATTCAACTGAATCTTTCCTGAAAAAGAAACCAGGTGCTAGCTATCAAGTTATGCTATGTTCTGTTTCTGTGCACTTTTTGCTCTATTCCACCAAAAGAGTGAATAAGATGCCTGCTCAGTCACCAACCTTAATCTACTGAAACTGGCTAGGATTTGGAGGTGAGCAACACAGATCAGAGTATAGTAGGTGACAACCATGGAACTATATATAACCTGCATACTGGATGAAAAGGAAACATACAGCCAAGGAATTTAATATAATGATAATTGTTTTTCATATTAAACCTATAAATATTGGAATTCAACAGAAAAAACTGCGACATTCAGCCATCACAACATTTAAAAAATCACAACAACATTCATCAAAATTTTATTTTGAGGAAGAAAAGAAAGTGTTAACTATGTTGAAACATGTTAGTTTAACAAGAAAAGCAAATTTAAGAAGTTGAAGGTAGATTAAAATGCAATGTTTAGAATAACCTAAATCTTTGCATTTTACTTCAGCAGGTGAGATAATTTTAGCAGAGAATGTATCTTTTTTTTTTTGGTTCATTTTAAGTGTGATAATAGTTGCAAAATCGAATTTCTGTCATCTGAAATAGAGGATACTAAAGCAAGAAGTACCATAATCAAGCTTTCAGAGAAGAAATAGAGGAGTATGTATTAATAACTAAGCACAGAAATAAAAATAAGATTAGTTGCTGAAAAATTGTTCCTGTCAGGTTTACCATATGTTTTAAGGGGACTGCTAGTAACACCGATGATCAGTAAGCTAAAAAGGGGAGGATAAATCTAACAACCAAGGTAGCAGATGGTCCATGATCAGTAAAAAGTAATTCATTACAGAAATGTGTCCAGAATTATTTCATTGCCATTGCCTTGTTAAAATCCTGATAGAAATTCAACAAAATTTTCAGCATACATGAATCAATGGCTGAAATGCTACAAACTTGGCCAGAAATTGGAAATTTGAAAATGCACTGGTGAAAATTGGCAAACTTTATGAAACTACTTTATTATCCCAGGTAATCAAGTGGAATGTTGATACAATTAATGAGCTGTAAAAGAGGTCTAGTTCAATGTACAGGAAGCCATGATGAATTAAAGAGCAAAAAGAAATTGCTGGGCAACTGTAGGTCACCAATAATTTTTTGATGCATTTGTTGTCATTGCCAATAACAAATCTAATATGAAATGTAAATGACATTTGTAGCACAGTGTTGTTTGTTAACTTCTAGTGATGTTAGTCAGCCTACAGTCAATGATTAACTCTCATTTGAAAACGCCAGCAGTCTGTCAATCCTTGGAGCAAGTTTGCAGAATGTTATCACATATTCCATACTCTCAAGTTGGACTTCATGTTATTTCAATGTGTGAAAAATCTTAGTTATTGGAGCACAGAAATTGCCAAATTGTTCCTTTTAATTTTTTTTTTTCAAGTAACAGGGATAATTTGAACTATAGTCTGTCACCATAAAAAAAGTAAAGGAATAAGTAATTAAATAATGTCATGAAAAAAAATAAGGACAACATCGTTCATGAACTTCCCTCATTTCAAAGTCTACCACATAATCACTCCTTTTAAGCTCAAGTCTGGAGTGCGGCAGGAGACATGAAGCCATACTCTTATTCAATTGTTACAAAAAAAGGCATGATCTTCAGTAGATATATAGAGTATTAAATATGCACATCAAATAAAGTAGCCTTTCCTATTTTGAACAGAATGCAATAATTTCTTTAGTCTGCATTCACACACAGGTCTAAATATCCTAGTTCTGGGGAGCCAAATAGTCTCTAGGAAGCAGATTTGAGAAATCTTGTCATATACATTAAATGACTGGGTTGGTGGAATTCAAATCACCTGAACACCACTTTATTCACATATTGGTTGCAAATTCCACCCCCCACCTCCCCTTTTTTTAACATAAGCACAGAATACATTAGTAGTTATGGAATTTGTTAAATACTATTAAATAAGGGTGATAATTATTTAATAAAAATGAATAAAAATTTACAGAGAGTTGTTAATGTTCAGGATTGGTGGGACACTTTTCATCTATGGCTGATAGAATCTCAAAATATTCAAAAAGCAGACAGAAAAGAGGGCTCTGCCTGCTTCTGTAAATATCTAAGACATATTAAGTGGGAGACTGAGGCAGAACTGAGAAATAAATCAACTTATATAAATTCTTTTTGGAAGAAAATACTGGTCTGTTCTTCATTAGTCCTACATAAAAACATAGAAGCAGGAAAGTACTCGACAAATAGGAGAAAAGGACCTAAAGCTTCACAAAGCTATTAACCCTTCTACCTTCCTTTACTCATCGTGAATTCAACCTCCAGTTGTCAGGATATTTCTCTTTAGGGTTTATCTCCAGAGAGATGCTTAGGGAAATTAATTCAAATCAATTAACAAGTCTGATTTATGGACGACTAGTTAAACAGTATTAGCTCCCTGTATAGACATTCAAAATCAGAACTGAAGTAAATTAAAGGGGTTCTAATTCACCTGGAAATTAAGTGAGTTAAGTTGAATAAAGAATACTTTCCTTGGGAAGAAAGAGTCACAATAAATGTTTAATGTAATCTAATTATTCCATTTAAAATGTGTAATTTTGTTTAATTTGTATGAGCTTTCTTGATTGTCTTTATAGACTCAGACAGTGAGGGTGGATCTGCATGGATCATTTATTAGAATATTTGATGAACTTCACTGTGTTTACTTCCATCTAAAAATGGAATTATATCAGGGGCTTCCTAATTAAAAGCAACACTTCAAAACATTCATTACAATGATTAGGAGTAGTAATAAGCAGTGCCAGAGTCTCTCCACACATAGAAACAGTTAAATTATATGATCTGAAGGAAAGAATTACTGATTGAATGTGCAAAACAGAAACACCAGATTGGATGGAATTAAAAAATTCTGAGAAATGGTAGTTTCTTCTTCTACTTTTTTTTTTGTTGTTGTCCAGATTCTGTAGCCCTGCCTTTTGGCAGATAAATTACACTTGCATTTTATGTGGAGGAAAAAACCCCACCAACCCTCAAAAAAATTAAGGGTATCTCAAGCCTGCAAAATAATATAGAGTATTTTCAGGAAGTGTCTGTCTTCTGAGAGCTTAAACTGATGTTAGGCATGCATATTATTTAAACTGACTTTTGGGTTTGCATAAGCCATTGCTGTTCATCATCTTCATCAGTATGAAATTGTATATCTGTTGACAAAGATGAAGCTATATGATTTATTTCCAGTACTATTTTTAATAGTATGATCTAAAAATTGTATTGAAATCTTCAATATTTATTTTTACACATCAAGCTCATATTGTCCTTCGCTGAAACAGCAATTCAGTGATGTAGTTCTCTTGGTAATTATTTCATGTGGTGTATTTTTATTATTTTAGGTTTATTCTAACAGAATTCAACCTATTGTCCAGATACAATGTCATGCTGGAATTTTATTCTATTTTTAAAATAGCTGTAATAAACTTTAATTTCCTTTTTAGTTTAGCTTTCCATTAGGATCTACTTCAGTACAAATTGTGATAGACAATTCTAATAAAAATTGATAGGTTCTGTCCCTCAAAAACATTGGTTGCTGTCATAGATTAAAAATTACAACTCTTCATTTCTCCATAAGGAAGGAAAGATGTTTGTAAGGATTAAAACAACAAGTAAGAAAATAACATCCTATATATTGCCCAAATGACCCATGGGTGATGGGAAATTACAATTTCCCTCTTTTGATGTAAAACCACTTTTATTTCAGTTGTTGCATTTTGGAAGTTACTTTTATTTAATAAAATCATATTCTTGCCTGGTGTTTTCCCTGAGTGTTAGAAAATCTGGTAACGTACTAGAACAGCCATTAACAAAATAGCCTAGATTGCAACAAATAATACTGCTTTTGTTCATACTCATAGCAGATTCTGGAGAAATTGTTAAGCCTCCTTGTTTTAGAGAACTTATTAGCTTTTGTACAAGCCAGAATGACAGAACTTTACCATAGCCAATGCAAAAAAAAAAAAAAAAAAAAAAGGCGGGGGAAGATCCTCTTATAACATTAACGTACTTGGAAAAAGAATTAGAGAAGTGAGCTAGAATTTTTACTTTACTTAAACAAAAACAACAAAAGTGGTTTTTTTGACATTGAGTGGAAGAAATACAGTGGCCATACTGGGTCCTTAAAATGTTTAGCTTTCATCACAAAAAAAAGGTAACTATTTTGTGAAAGTAATTGGAGACTGTAAATGGAGACTAAAGCACACAAGCAAATTCTGAAAATTGTTATGATTCCTTTTAAGACAAAAAATGCTGTATGAAGAACTAAAAATCAGCACAAACAATACAGGTGGAATTCAAATTGTATGTATCTGGCTGGTATAATAGTTATTTTTTTCTTACTATCTTTCTTATAGTAGTAACTTGGTGAAAAAAAATTTGTTATGAGATGTGTGTGTGTATTTTCTGAGGAGTTATTTCAAAGTAGTTGTATAAAAACTTTGAATATATGCTATATTTAAATCACTAAAACTGCATAATCAATATAATTATATCAGTTACACCTAGACTGTTTTCTGTATTGTCAGCTGAAGACACAATGAATGGAAACACATCCTGTTGGCCTGATGCTTCATGTTATGAAAATATGGACATTATGAGTTAATAGTGAAAGCTTGAATGAATGTTTGAAATTTCAGACATCATTTTTGTTTACAATGTTCAGTAATTTGGCTTTACTAGCGCATCAGACCTAACACCAGCCTCTTGTCTTGGATTGTATAAGGTCTTTGAAAGATCCTTCCTAATTATTTGAAATAGGTTAATGTCGCAGCCATTTTCAAAGGAGGGAAAGAAGGAGGATCTGGGCTAGTTAGCCTCACTCACCTCAGTCTCTGGGAAAGTTATGGAAGTCATTTCAACATGAAGGACAAAGAGATGTCTATGAACAGCGAGTATGAATTTATCAAAGGTAGATTTTGCTTGCCCAGCATGATTGCTTCTTTCATGAGATGACTTGGTCAGTGGATGAGGAAAGAGCACTACTGATTGTTGCTTTCCTTGTCCTTCACAAGGTAATTACCACTGCCTTTTATAGATGTAGGAAATTCATGTTTTCTGGAGTTTTCTGTTTGGTTTTGGGGGTTTTTGTTGCTGTTGTTGTTGGTTGTTTGGGTTTTTTTAATAAAGAGTTCAATATATTCCTTCATTAGAAAAGAGTTTTTGGAAAAACTGAATAAGAAAACCTGGTCCGAAAAGCTTTGTTGTGATGTGATAGAAAAGCACTGTGCTTACAGAAGCTGATAAAAGTCCAATCACATAAATAGAAAAATGGTGAAATTGATCTGTGAATTGTAGATTGGCAACGTAATGTCCTCTCAAATATTTGAATTGTGTTAAAATGGAAAGCCAGTATTTTTGGCCAATATCTAGACATTCTGACCCTGATATCTGTAAATTCAGGCTGGGCTGGAAGGAAGGTGGCCATTTAAATTCTAACTCTTCATTGGACTAGATGTCCTGGACAAGTATCCATTCTGTTCAGCGTCTGCATTTCTGAAACAATTCAGGTGGACATAAGAGGAAGTCATCTGTGTATAGTACAATGTCCAGTGTGCAGACATGTCATTACTCTTGACTCCTATCTCATAAAAGGAATATGGGTTATTACCCCCAAGTGATTGAGATGAAGGGTGGAAATGGGGAGGAGTAACTGAAGAAAAACCAAAGCAGCCAAGAAACAAATGGTGCCCTGTACAAGATGGTTTATTCGAACTTCCTGAAGGTTGTTTTGAATGCTGGAGGAAACATAATATTCAAATCTATGCCAACACTTCTTCTTCCAAACTGAACTGATTGGGATATACTAGAACAGAAAACAGCAGGTAGAGTACCAGGTAGCCCAGGGGTTAGGTGGTGAAACACAAGAGGGGAGTTTATTATTTGAATGTGGTTTTGGAGGTCCATAAGATGTTTATGAGGCTATGTCTATTTTATGATAATAGATCATACTGAAGATCAAGATTCTTGATCCTAGACACCCGAGTCAACACATCTGATGTGCTAGAATATCTCTGTCTTTTCTGTGAACAATAAAGAAGTTTCTGTGGGAAGGGTGGTTAGTGGTGGGGGATGAATATTGATTTTCCACACTGCTTTTGAAGATGAGTTCTCGCTGAGCTCTGTGATTCACAGAAATAAATTCATCCCTAGAGAATGTTTGCCAATAGTCGTTGCTCCCTAGTTACCCGGAATTTCCCGATTAATAAATTTGAATTTAGGGTGCTTATGTTTTGTTGAGATAATGCTGTTTCTTGGAGCTGTTCTGCAATACTTTCTGGATTTTTCTTTGTTTTGTTTGTGGATTTTTTTATTTTTTTTAAAGTAGGGCTGAATATTTACAGACAAAAATAAGAAATATTCTCCAGAAGTATTCTCCAGAATAATAGACATTTTATTTCCACTCTTTTTTCTAGTCCTAAAAAGGCTTGACATGAAAGGCCTGTTATTTCATCTAGTCCATTTCCCACTTCATGATTGTTCCCTGAGTTATATCTACGAGCTATTTCTTCCCCCCCAAATAACAAAGCACCCTTCCACATATACATGTACATACACATTAATTTATTTCTTATTTTCTATATCATTAAACATGGCATTATTTGAGTACCCCACAACTTCAAATAAATATATCTTATCAACAATGTTAATCACTTTGACAAATAAGGAAAAAGGCAAGAAGAAATTGTCCTTTAAATGTCGTTTTGCTACAAGTAATGGGTGGAACATAGGACAGTATTACTGGATGTTACTGATACGTTCAGGATTCGTGGCTTCACTTTTAGTATTGCCTACCATTTGAAGACGTTTTTCTTTTTTGAAAAGATAAATACCTTGCATACAGCTAATAATTTACCGAGACAAAAAGCAAGACCAAGTAGTTATCTCTCTCAAATAGCCACTCACTTTGAAAGCTGCTTTTTTTTCTGTCTACTGTAGACATTTAGGAAGATTCAGCTTTTTGTAACCAGTGAATTGATATGAGTGGGGCTAGGCATGTGTTTAAAGAGAGCTACTTTCTACCTGTTTGTGGAATAAATTGTGTCTGGCTGCTACATAACTAGCCATTTATAGATATACCTTATTTTTTTCCACTATTCCTCGTGCAGGTGCTTATCTTCTTTGTTCACTGCTTCAAATAATCATGGACTAAATTAACCACAATTATAAAACACAGCAGAATTAATGAAAATATATAACTCCTTTCAGTGCTTAACTAGTATATTTAATTATAGTGAAATATTTTACCAGTTGCATATTCAGAATGCAAATATTCACAAATCTCCCAAATGCCATCAGATACTGTATGTAACACTTCACTTAATAAAAAAAATAGCTAAATAAAGAAAATATGCCATTTAACATCAAATAAATAACTGCTGAATATGGGAAAGAAGGAAATAAAGTTGGAAAGGCTTGATTCTGATTTCACCAAATATGATAGAGAATTTTTGCAAGCAAAAGCACATCTCACTGCTGCAGATTCTTCTGCATTTGCACTGTGATAGACTAGTAAAGTGGAAAAAAAAATCCAAAGTTGGGCCCAGAAACAATTCAAGTTTCCTATCAAATAGACTTTCACAATGACAAATGACTGTAGGCTATCATGAAACAAAACTATTTACTACTCTCATATATTGGTAAGATTTTATGTACTTCTTATTTTTCTAAGCTAAAATTGCTTCTGCTTTCTTTCTGTTTTTAAAACATATGTTTTAACTTTATTTAAAATTTGATTTCTGAAAGCATAGTTAACACTGAGTTAAATAATAATTTAATCAGAATGGCCTGAGTATGCATGGTTCGTGCAAGTTCTACTACTTTCTCTCATGTAGTTTTTATTTTTCTCATATATATGAAATCGCTAGAGCTAAAGGATTTTGCAAAATCAAACATACCCATAGGCTCAGCAAATCTGAAGGGTCCCACTACCTACGGTGTCTGTAGGGTCAAACAATTTTTAAAATGTTTGCCAAGAATTCTGGTAGGAAGCATACCCTGGGTAGCATTAGCAAGAGGACAGCCTGCAGGCCAAGGGAAGTGATTATTCCCCTCTATTTCACACTTGTGATGCTGAGGCTGAAGTACTGCATGCAATTCTGGGCTCCTCAATAGGAGAAAGACAAGGGTAGCCTGGAGAGAGTCAAGCAGTAGAGGTTGGAGACCCAGCTTGGCTTAGCTCATAGACTGCAGGGGTGAAGGAGAATATCACTGCTGTCTTCAACTCCCCATTTTTTGGTTGCAGGAAAGATGGAGCCAGACTGTCCTCAGAGATGTAGGGTGAAGAGGTAAATGTCACAAGATACAACAAAGGAAATTCCCACGAGACTGAAGGAGAGTTTTTCTCAGAAGAGTGGTTATGCATAGGGTCAGAGGCCCCAGGAGGTTGTAGGAATCCCCATCCCTGGAGATATACAAAACTTGACTGGAAAGGTCCTGGGCCACATGCTCAAATATTACCTGACTTTGAGTAGGAGGATGGATAAGATGACCTCCAGAGCTGCCTTCCAACCGAACACATTCAATAGGTCTCTGAATTTGAGAAGGACATGTAGGTTTTACAGAAGCTGGTGTGTATATTAATTTCTGAAAACAACAACACTGAAAACATATACTGCATAGTCACTCCATGGTTTTTTTTATAGAACTCAGGACATTTTATTCACAGACCTCATTCTTTTAGTTAGAAAGTACAAGTTTAAGTTCTGAATCCTTGCCTTCTGAGTGTTAGGGTGGAGAAACTCTATTCATAAACCTATGTTATTTCAACAACACAAATCCTGGACCATTATTAGAATTTTTCTCCATGATGGATGAGATAATTAATCATTTCTTTATCTTTCTTAAAGCAATTCTTATTCCTCTGCTCTGATTCACTACTTTTCAAAACCAAACTTAAAACTTTAGAGGTGATTGTGCAAACATTTCTAAAGCCATTTTTCCTTGACATAAAGTTTCATTTAGATGGAAAAGCATTGGAAAAAAAAAAAATCCTACTTTAAAAGAAAGATGAAGGCAAAAAAATCTGAAAAATATCCAGTGGAAAATCACATTTTTATAGCTTTACAATAAAAATGCAGTCTTTAATTTTGCAGAAATATACATACCCTCATGAAATTTCCAAATTAAAGTTATACAAAAAGTTTGATTTTGACTAATCAGAACATCCTGATAGTCTTGAAATAATTTAATTTTCTCTATTTTTCCCTGTACCTCACTGATAGCATCTATATATTGGGGTTTTATTTGCTTAAATTTTGGTCAAGTGCATTGATATTTCATTCTATCTCTGCCAGAACAAAATGATTGAAATATGGGTACATTAATGTGTACTATAGAAAACTTTGGAACAGATTATCTTTCGTCTTTATCTGACTACAATACAGAGACTTTTGGTTCACTCTTTTTGTAAATTTTTTTTTTTTTAATTTTTTTCAAAATCCATGTGTTAAATATCAGGAAAGTACCTTATCTTGTAGATTCTGTTAGCTTCTGTCATAATTTCAAGTAAGTACAAAGAGTACATGTAGTGTTTTTAACAAATATTATTTGCTCTCTTGATATTTTATTTATTTATGAAGTATCATGCTTACTTATGGTGCTACAAAAGTAATTAACAGTATATATAATGAGTCACAGTGAAAAACTGACACAGTGGATGTTATTTTAATTCCAAGTGGTCTTGATTTACAAGCCTGGTTTATAACTTCAGTTCTAATGATTAATAATACCTTACCTTTTTACATGTAGTTTTCATAAAAGGGGATCTCAAAGCACTTTACATCAGACATAGGCAACTGTTGCACTGCATTGCCAGGATCTTGAGGTTTAGTATATACATGCAGTGTAAAAAAAATTGTAAAAATGAAAAAGGGAAAGAAGAATGAACATGCACTATAACTGTCTTAAAAGCTGACATGGCATTTTGGCTTATTTCAAATAATGACAAGGTGTACAGTAGAAGTTAATGGCAGCTGCTGGGGGGAGTGAGTGGGCGACTGGGTAGGGGCTTATGTGCCATCTGGGGTGAACTCACCACTTTTTACAATTATAATAATATAATACAATATAATTTGTAAAGAAGGAGAGGAATAAAGTTTATTGCACTCTTGGGAAATGGAAAGTTCTGCTGGCCAAACCCTGCCGCACTTTCTCCGCTGCGACAATCTAGGGAAAACGACGCATCGCCAGGGTCTCGCCCTGGGGAGAAAACG
>JANXJC010000028.1:23768228-23781924 GCA_027564655.1 Leptodon cayanensis
CTGCCCCTCCTTCTTCACTGACCTGGGGGTCTGCAGGGTTGTTTCTCTTACATGTTCTCACTCCTCTCTCTGGCTGCCGTTTCTGTCTGTCCCAGCAACCCTTTTCCTTATTAAATATGTTATCACAGAGGCGCTACCACTATCGCTGATGGGCTCGGCCTTGGCTGGCGGCGGGTCTGTCTTGGAGCCGGGTGGTATTGGCTCTGTTGGACACAGGGGAATCTTCCAGCAGCTTCTCACAGAAGCCACCCCTGTAACCCCTCCCCCACTACCAAAACCTTGCCACACAAAGCCAATACAGCTATAAAACATATTTATACTAAAATCTCTCCTCACCTCTCCAGAGCAAATGAAAAATCTGCATACTTTGAATAAGCTACAATAATATAAAATTTCTTAAAATATTAAGCAAGCTTAATCAAACTCTTATTATAAGAGGAAGAAGATGTATTTTATATATCACTAAGTGGGTAATATTAAAGGGAAAGGGAAAATAAATAGCAGTTTGGACAGAAAGGCAATTGGACCAGAAGAAGAGATCAGGAACAATATCAGGAGGCTTTCTGGAGAGGTTCACAGAACTTCATCTGAATCTGGTATGAAAGACGTTGGATTTTTTGATTAATTTTCTCCTTATTAGAGTTACTTTCTGGAATTATGTAGAAGGATGGAAACACTAAATAGAGTCTCTATATTGTTTTGTTCTTTTATTGTTTATAGAAGTCAAGTTAAAAATTAAAAGTTCTTAATCACATCTTTGAAGGTCATTTAAAGACCATTATTTGAAGGGCACTTCAAGTTGTGTCTGAACTACTGTGGCTTTTTCAGTAATAGTCTAGGAGAGAGAGGTAATGTCCTAATGCTCCACTCCAAAATGGAATATTAAACGGTGTTTACTTGGGGAAGCAAAATGCAGCCTTTTTGTTGGAAAAGGAAGGTTTGCTTCAGATAAGCAAATTTTTTAGACATTCATATTGACCTTGGAAAAAAAAAATAGATCCTTTTTTCTATTGTGAAAATATCTATAGAAAATGACCTGCTTTATGTCAATAATAAAACAAATATCTTCTGTGCCTTCCACCTATATTATTTAAATTATGCACCTTTCACTATAAAAAATACCTTTATGAATAATGTTCCACATGGAAGTTATTCACCAGCTTCTGCCATATTTATGATACTGACAATGGGTTATTTTATTATGTGCCTTTTGGAAAACGTAGTAAAGTTATATTCACAAGTGACTATGATTGAGGAAGAAAACATGAAAATCTTAGAGGGAATAAAGCATAGTCTTGAAGCAATGGTAGTAATAGGAGCATACAGAAGGTAAAGGATATGCTGTACAATGGCAGGCATACTATTTTCTTCATGCCTTTAGGTCCAGATCTTCTTATCCAGCTCTACTGAACAGACTGTGTTATCGTTATGAGTTCCTGAAATATACGCAATTTGCAACAGGTTATCTTGCTAACATGAGAAATCAGCCATGAAAATATGCAAACAGTACAACATGTGGGCAAGGGGACAAGGAAAGGAGAAAAAAGGAAAGAAAGTGTGTTTAGGAAAGTAAGGCAACTGGACAACACTAAATGTGTAGAAAAATGCAAGAATGACCGAAAGAAAACAATGAAAAAGGAGGTGTGACTGGTAGGCCAGAGGGTCGTGCTGCCATCCAGAGGCACCCTGACAGGCTGGGGAAATGAGGCAACAGAAATTTCATGAAGCTCCACAAGGAGAAGTGCAAAACCTTGCACCTGGGGAGGATCAACCCCATGCACCAGTGCATGGCTGGAAAGCAGTTTTGCAGAAAATGACCTTAGGTCCTAGTGGACACCAAGTTGAACATGAGCCAGCAATGTGGCCTTGCAGCAAAGAAGGTGAGTGATGTCCTGGACTGCATTAGACAAACTATTGCCAGCAGGTTGGTGGAGGTGATCCTTCTCCTCTACTTGGCACTGGTGGGGCCACACCTGGAGTGCTGGGTCCAGTTCTGGGCTCCTCAGTACAAGAGAGAAATGGACATACTGGAGAGTCCAGCAAAGGGCCACAAGGATGATGAAGAGACTGGAGCATCTCCCCTATGAGGAAAGGCTGAGACAGCTGGGACTACTTAGCCTGGAGAAGCCTCAGGGGGGATCTTATTAGTGTTTATAAATACTATAAGGATAGTATTTATCCTTATAAGGATTGTGCAAAGAGGATGAAGCCAGGCTTTTTTCACTGGTGCCCAGTGACAGGACCAGAGGCAGTGGGCACACACTGAAACATGGGAGGTTCCCTCTGAACATCAGGGAACACTTTTTCACTGTGAGAGTGACCAAGAACTGGCACAGGTTTCCCAGGGAGGTTGTGGACTCTCCATCCCTGGAGATACTCAATTGCTGTCTGGACATCATGCTAGGCAGCTGGCTCTAGGAGGCCATGTTTAAGCAGGGGGATTGGACAAGATGACCTCCAGAGGTCCCTTCCAACCTGGACCATTCTGTGATTCTGTGAAACATCACTAAGCACATGAAAATGTAAGTAAGGAGAGGAACAGTAAAGCCCAGAAAGTTCAGTAATAGAACAATGTAGATGTAACAATGTAAAGGCTGAGGACAAAGTGACAGCAGTATTTGCAGAATTAGTTCTGCCTCTGTGCCAGCATGCCCAATATATATGTTTCAATAGTACTCTGATGTAGGTTCACTGGCATGATATATACCACAGTTTGGAAATATCAGTTTTAAAAACTTGAATCCAAACAAAAATCAATGTAATTTGTGCTTCAAGTTACATATGGGTGATTTTGAGAATCCCACATTTTTCCTAATGATCACAGTGCCTGTAGAGCTGATCAAACCAAGATTCCTTAAATTCCTCTCAGACTCTCCCTTCCCCTTACCTGTGATTTGGTTTCCCCTTTAGCATTCTGTACAACTTCACAAGAACTTGCATCTTGTAATATATTTTTTCCTCTCATATCCTTTTTGCTTCTTTTTTTTTTACATGATCTCAATACAGGTGGTCATCCTTTCTTTTTCTATTTTTTTCTTTGCTTTTTGTGCCTAGACACACAATATCTGTTTGTTAGGCAACACTTTCACTGTTAAGTCCTTTCTGAAAAATCACTTCAATTGCAATATAGAGAAGAATAGTAATATTAGCTTTAAAACTGTCCACTGTATTTATTCCCTAGACTTCTCAGTGTCTCCTCCTGACATCCTTGTTTGTTTCTAAGATTTTAGGTTCTTTGGGGTACAGAATGCCATTGCTCATTCCGTGCAGCTGGTAATGCTTTACAGTTAAGGAGTAATACTAGTGTCTGAGGTCTGGTTTCCATTTTCATGCAAGACACACCACCTAGACAAGAGAATATATATATATTAGTATGAGGACAGGAATTAGAGTTCTCATTTGTGATTGGCTAATGGCACTGTAGAGTGATTTGTAAACCCGATTATATCTAGTGATTGATAATGGTTAATTTATTTCAAAGAGCATGGTGCCAAGACTAAAAGAAGAATCAGCCAACAAAAACATCACTTCATCATGTAGATAACTCACATCCACTTTTTTTTTCACTTTCAGCTATATTAAAATATTTAAAAAATAAAGTCCTTGAACAAAGAACATCATGGTGCTGATTCAAGGCTCTATTTAGCTGAAAATTATTCATACCCGATAGAAATGACATTTTAGTTTTAGACTGCCAAAGTGAACTTTATTAGTATGTCATTAATCATTGTCTTGGAGGTGACACCTGGGGAAAATGATTTAGTGGAGATTAGAGCACTCAAATGTAACACTGAAAATATCACATTTATTTCCAGCATCAATCAGTCAATGAAACACATATTAACAAAAAATGACATTTATGTACATTTAAATCTGCTCATAACAAAATGCACTGCTTTCTGTTCAGGAACATTTTCTATTTTTTTCACGTTTTATATTGAGTTTATAGTTTATATAAAAATCTACTGTTATCAATGTATTCAACTTAAAATTTGTGTAATAAAACACATTTGAAAGAACATAGAAATTGGAAAGTTGTGCCAAAGAGAACCATTTGTTGGAAAAACAAGCATTTCAAAAAGAAATATCCACCTCTCCATATAGTCTACAGGCATTGCTGCATAGCCAATATTTAACTCCAATAGCTGAAATACTGTTCACTTTCTTAGACTTTGCTGATAATGTAATAATAATAAACCCCCCCCCCATTCACCCATACAACCAGCAATTTTTATTTTGAGATGAAAAAAAAATAATTTAGTAAATCTCCCATGAAAGAGCTGGCATCAAAGTAATGGCATATTAATTCTTATCTTTCAAGAAAGCAATAACTTTTGTATAGCTTATTCAAGTCATGTGACTTGGACTAAACAATAAAATTGCTCTCTTTCTCTCCTTTACTCTCTGTTAACACTTGTCTGTATCTCACCTTTACCAGACTTAGGGTGCCATAATCTTACAGTGTCTAATTTAACTTCTTTCCCCTAATATTCCCTGTGAAATCATTGTTAAAACTGAAGAAAGCAGAAAATCACTCTTTTCTAAAGGAAGTGTTATGCTTGTTTTTACTAGAGGACGAGAAAATTAGCTGTTTCCTACTCTTTAAGTTTTTAAGCATTAAATACTGTCCTGATATAAAAAAAAAAGGAAATCTATTACTAAGAAATAAAATATTAAGTCATTGCAAATTAAAATCAGGCATACTTGGTATACACATTTACAGTTTTACAAATAAAACTAGAAGTATTCAATACTAAATTTTGCTTTAGTTTAAAGATTATTATTATTTTCATATTAATGAAAGTTATTATCTGATTCTTAATGGAAAACTTTAAAAAAAATCTCTGTATGTTGTACTCTATTCTGAAAATTGACTACCTCCTTGTTGTGATTTAAGCCCAGCCAGCAACTAAGCACCATGCCGCAGCTCACTCATTTCCCCCCCAGTGGGATGGGGGGAGAGAGTTGGAAAAAAAAGTAAAACTCATGGGTTGAGAAAAAGCCAGTTTAACAGGACAGAAAGAAAGAAAATAATAATGTTAATAATGATAATGATGATAATAGTAATAATCAAAAATAATAATAGAATTGGAATATACAAAACAAGTGATGCACAATGCAATTGCTCACCACTCACCGACCGATGAACATTTAGGTCCCAAGCTGCAATCCACGCCCTCCCAGCTACCCTCCGCCCCCCAGTTTCTATACTAGGCATGACGTCACATGGTATGGAATATCCCTTTGGCCAGTTTGGGTCAGCTGCCCTGGCTGTGTCCCCTCCCAACTCCTTGTGCCCCTCCAGCCTTCTTGCTGGCTGGGCATGAGAAGCTGAAAAACCCTTGACTTTAGTATAAACACTACTTAGCAACAATGGAAAACATCAGTGTGTAATCAACATTCTTCTGGTACTAAATCCAAAACATAACAGTATACCAGCTACTAGAAAGAAAACTAACTCTATCGCAGCTGGAACCAGGACACTCCTCCATTCTCCCCTATTGCACTAACGTAGGGGGTACAAACATAATTTCTTGGCAATGTCAGAGAAGCACGTCTGTAAATAACTGTGTATTATACTATTACAGAGGTGGATACTCTTCCATATGTATTATGACACAAACCTGATTTAAAGGTTGTGTGCATTATGTATGTGTGCAGTACAATTAAGCCTATTAAAAGGACACAGTAACAAAAAGAGAACCTTAAATATAATGCTGTTTCAGAGAGAAACTGAATGTTCATTTTCAAAATGAGTGGCTACTATGAAATCTGTGAAATAAATATGATTCAGACCTCTTAGTGTGCAGAGGCAGTTCAAGAAAGTGAGAATGAATTGGTAACTATGACATCGATTTAGAAGGTACAGCTGAAAAATAATAGTACCCATCTAGTTTCTGTAGTCAATAAAACATGAGCTCCCTGGAGCTCCCTGGAGTCAAGGTATATTTGCTTTGCTAAACTTAACAGTAAGAATTGCCACCACACAACAGCAATCCACAACAGGGAGGAGTTTGAATAGCTATAGCTACAAATCAAAAATTTACTTGAGAAACAAATATTTTTCCTTCCTAATGATAGATCCTTATCATCCACAACCCCGCTTTTCCTCATGCTGGCAGCAGTGGCGCTGTAAGAAGTAAACACTTGTGGTCAATGAGGGCCCCGGGATTATGAGTGTCTCTAGCTGAAAGACAATGAGAGATAATACTGGAAAAGATAAAGGAAAATTAGTTATCTCAGAACTAAGTCATTGGGAGTAAAAGTTGCAACTTGAAGTCTCATCTGATGTAAAGCAGATACTTCCAAAATGTAACTTTCATTCCTGGTTTTAAAAGCATGTGTTTCCTGTGCAGAGGCACCTCATCACTGAGAACTCAGCAATGTGTCAGGATCAGATGAGGGCAGGGTGCTCTTAGGGGAGCAGCAGCAGAGCTAGATTTAGTTGTTTGTCTTTTCAACCAGACATAGGCTTCCCTTACTGCTGAACTGTTTAGTCCTTCACCAGCCTAGAAAAGGCACAACTGCTCACAGAAGTAATGCCCTTTCCTTTAGAGAGCGTTGGAGTCTTTCCATCAGCTCCAAAGAGCCCATCTTGAATAACTGATCTACACTGTTCCATGCCTCCCTTTCCTCGTTGGCTATATGAGAACTATAAAGTTCATAAAGCAGAATGCTCTTAAATAAAGGTGCTTTATGAACATATAGTAGAGCTCAGAATGATATAAACTGAGAAGAAAGCACAGCAAACATAATATTTATCCAAAGGTATGTGAAGAATGGTAACAGCGAGCCTTTTTGGGCCTACTGCTTGAATCTTTATAGTGCTGTAGCAAGATTATAAAAAAACTCACCACAAACAAAACAAAGCAAACAAAACCACAAAACACTGTATTTTAGCCAACATGAGAATATACTCATACAGAAAAGAGCACACGCTACTAGAACCCAGAATTGACCCCCTAACCAAATGAAACGAATCAAGGATATCTCAAGGTACTACAAGTATTAATATTTAACAGAACATATTTTGCTTGAGATAAAGGTCAGGAATTCACTTACAGTACCATTATCGCAAATGTGAAATCTAGCATGGATGGAGGCTCAAACTGTAACTGGCTGCTATAGGTTGCTACAGCAACCTGTAAAGGTTGAAAATGAGTTCAATGAAGTCAAAAGTCAGGAAGCTGAAGTTAGAACACACTTCTTTGTTCATTTTATGTTACTCTACCAGACTGGTATATTCCTGATACTTTAAATGCAGTCAAACTAAATGTATTTCATTTGTCTGTGTGTGATTTTGCTACAGGAGTATTAAGTGTTTAATACCTAAAAATTTATTAGGCTATAGTGCAAGCTGAGGTAACTTGTTTTCTAAGTATGCATTAATATATTAGTGGAGCAGTAATGAACAGGTTGCATGGACTGTAACTATAAAATTAGCTTTTGAGTGAATACTGAAGTTGAATCCTGGTATGTAAAACAGAGAATATTTTGCCTTTGGCTCTGGAAGTTTTTTATATTTAAAAAATAAAGTAGTCCCCCTGTTCATCTGTGAATGAAGATGTGCTTCAGTATGAAAAGAAGTGATTTTTATAGATGTTCTTGGCTGGCAGGAGGTCTCTTCTAGGCTTAATGAGAAACATGTATTTTGAAAACATTTCTTAAAATTTCACACATTTTCTAACATTCTTTGGGAGGTAAACTTAATTATTAAATATGACTCAATAGTTTACCATACTGTCACTGTTTCTTTTTCCAGCCTTCTCTGTTCCCATTCCATGAAGACCAACAATTTTCGCATATCTCCTCCTATTCATTAGTCTGTTAGGATGAGATACTAATGATTTCTCTCTCATTTTGTTGTTTGTCTATTGGTCTAAGTGATGATTGATGTTTCATATAATAACCTCTGAATAAACCTTTTGCTGTTTTCTCAAATTTTGTCTGACATTGGCTCCTCTATCTCAGGCAAGTTATAGAGGAAATACAAAAGACTTATGAGGTTGTAGAATAAATGATTAAGAGTATGGAATTCATATTAAGGATTAATAGTAATATTCGATTATGCCATTAGGAAAAGAGATATATGAAAGGACACAAACATATAAAAACATTAGAAAAGAAATGTCATATGGCAAACTTTCCAGGCCCTGATTATTTTTTTTCTTAATACACCTGACTATGATTTCTACTTCTAAAGTTATTACTTGCTTTTGCTCTTAATGTTTTCTCTAACATAGTAGCTTGATGTTACCAGTACACTAATGAGAGTATTCAGTCCCCTCAGTAGAGATCTCATTTTCAAAACCTGTTTCACAAATCCAAGCAGGAGAGGACAACAGACATATCCTCACTACCTGATGTGTTTCTAAACACAGGTTTCCCCCAAATTTATTTAATTCCCTGGATGAGATCTTGACAGGATGATATCAAGGTACTTTGGGTCATTAAACAAAGTTCTCTTTCCACTTTCCTAGAAAACTTGAGAAAAGATATAGTAGTCTTACTGACTTCTACATTTTTCTCCCCACGCCTCTTTAAATCATATTAATACCTTTTGCACTACTCTTTTCTCACAAAAAAATCAAAGCCCTGAATCTTGTTTACTGGGAACCTCCCCTCTCAGGGACGTTCA
Organism: Leptodon cayanensis; assembly: GCA_027564655.1. Lineage (NCBI taxonomy): Eukaryota > Metazoa > Chordata > Aves > Accipitriformes > Accipitridae > Leptodon > Leptodon cayanensis. Next base: position 23,776,867 of record JANXJC010000028.1, read on the forward strand.
TCTCTGAGTTTCAGAGTTGCAAACGCTTCTTTTTAAAAGCAACAATTGAGCAAAATGTTGATTTATTATTGGCTTCCTACTTACTCCTTAGCTTGTGTAATGTAATAGCCATAGCCACCTCTGACTACTCTCCTTATGGTTAGTAACATACAATGTGCATTAGAAGTGAGCTTTGCTGGTCTAAAAGCTCTGCATTTATATGACTGGAAACTTACACATCAGAAAATGACAGAAAGCCAGTTCCAGTACAACCATGGTGTGATGATCTTTACAACATGTTATTATCTGTGCAATATCCAAGGACCCTTCAAACTGAGATTCTATGTTTGTGCAAAATATACTGAAATATGTAATGCAATAATAAAATGTATTGCAAGTAATAAGAAAGAAGAAAACAGATCAAAAAAGAGGGAAAGAGTGGCACACCAAGCTCAAGAGAAATTTAGGGATGGCTGAACCAGCTTCTCAGGGAGTATATAATTACTGTAACAGTAATGGTTTAATTGCATATTTGTTCACCAATATGGGAAAGCAATCACAGATTCAACTCACTTTCTGTAGTGTATTAAAGTTTTTTCTTTATGTTTTTTAAAAGTGAGTCTCTCCTCTTCACACAATGTTTTTGTAATCAAAATGGTATGCATTGCAGTTACTGCTTTACCTTTAAATTCGACACATGGTCCTTGCAGAAGTGGCCTTCATTTAAGAAGACCTCTGAACTGCATAGTCAAACTCCTTGGGATAAAAACTTCTATTGAGTGAGTCTTTACAGTGGAAATTGCGGGCAATTTTCACAGTGCAGATTCTGTCTCTTTCCCATTTCAGTCCTCAATAAGCATAAACTGAAGCTTAAGTTTGTAGTTTTGTATCAGTAGAATCACACAGGCTTTAAAAGAGTGGAAGCAGACTCAGAATTCAGCCCACAGATCATTCTCTTTATTTAATGCACTGGGGTGTACAAGTCAGATTTTGGATACAAAAGATGTGTCTAAAAGTAGCTTTTTGTCCAGTGTGGTTCATTTGACTTCAGTGGCTATAACTTTCTCTTACTCACCATTTGATTAGTCCTCTTGCTAGCTTCTTAGAGGTGACAAAAAAAAAAAAAAAAAAAAAAAGGATCATATCATTGATATCATTGCAAGCCAGGGACCAATGGACTGAGGGTTTTACAGAAACTAATTTCTTTACTAAAACATACACTTTTCATTTTTCAAACATGTTAACCTTGACCAATTTTTTAAAGTAGGGTATTTTTTCTCTTGAGTAAGCAAACTAATAGTGTATATTGAGCAATAGCATAAAAGAACACCTGTGCAGTAATGAGATAACAGAAGATTTCCCAAATGAATATAGAAAAGGAACATATTGCCTAACTAACCTCTTTACCTTTTTGAAAGAGATAAGAAATTATGACAATGGTAGCTGAGATGAGAGCATTTACTGGGATTTTCTTAATTCTTGGGTAAATTATAGTAACATATTTTGTTTTGCTTTGGCAGTCAGAGTGAAAGAGGTCAAGGGATAAAAAGCTGATTTTAAAAATATCATATAAAGACATTTTTGGTATCAATGGGAAGTTGCACTGCTCACTACCTAAAATAAAAGCAGGAATGGTACAGAGATGGAAAGAATATACCAAACACATGATAGAAAAATCACTGCTCAAGCCCTCTAGTTATGTATGATTTTCTTGGCAGAAAACCCAGTTAACAGCTTGTTGAATTTTCTGCTGATTCAGAACTTTGAACAAGTAGTTAATGAAGACTGCATGCATCAAAAGGAGTTCAGGTAGATAAGACTTAACTGTATAATTGGCTTCACACATGGCAAATGAAATCTAACATTAGTGAACTTAAGGTATCACACACACAATTTCAAGAATATAGCAAATAGAAATTGAATAGGACCACTCTGGAAGCAAGAGGTTTTGAAAAGTGCCTGTAAATTAAAATGGATGGCAAAGACTAAGCCTAAAAAGTGTACAGAATACTGGGCTGAAGCTGATGTAGAACATGCTTACATACAATAGTAGTGAAAACTTTGCCATTTTTCTAACACAATGAAAATGCTTATTAGAGAAGATAGGCAAATACCAGTTCCAGTGCTGCAGCATAAAATTTATGTAATTTGTCAGTACAGATTCAGTTCAGAAAAATTATGCAATATTGCTCTGAATTTCAGGAGTCTAGGATTAAATCTGACTTTGAAGATGGTAAGGGCTTGTGAAGATCTCAACACTGATGCTTTGTTTAAAAACAGCAATATGAAACTGAAACAGGCAGGCTGCTAAGAAATTGTGCTTTCTTCATTTCAGTTGGAGACCATGCAAAACTGGAAGATTCCAAACCATGGTGTCACATTATGGCACTTTGCTACTTGTGTTCCCACCTGTCAGAAAAAAACCTCTGAGGCCACCCTTGCCAAAGATTCCTTGGTTGTCATAGAAATTTTGGATTTCACCAGGGGTGAATGCTTGTTCATTTTGTGAATATTTCTAAAGAGGGATCTGCTCTTAAATTTTGAGTTTGAGAGGAGAAATGAACCCACTGTAGCAACTTGTACATCAAACGTGACAGATTCATCATGGATGTACCTATTCACTGTTTTTCCTGTTTTCTTTGGTTATCTTCTAGAGAACTGAATTGCAGAAGTTGAATAATAGGGAATTGTTTATCTTCTATATTTGCTGCACATATAAAATACATTCCCACAGCATACTCACTAATGAATTAAATGCTTTGTAATTAAATTAATAAACTAATTAAACCTTTATATGTTACATGCATCTATGTTGTTACTGTATTTATTATATTGATTTTTCTGTAGGTCAGGGAGAGCTTTGTTATGTGTGTTTACAAAATACATTTTTAAGTTACTTTAAAAAAACATTAAAAATTATTATTTGCATATTCCCAAAGTCTGCGCACTAAATAATTCCTAAAATTAATTACGTATAATAGATTTAAGATTTCCACAAGAAAGAGTAACATTCCCATACGAAGACCTTAGCGAGATTAAATTATAGTGTGTTTAGTTTGTTGAAGGTAGACCATCAGTACCAAGAGCAGTGGAGCTTTCACATTTAACATCTCTGTAACGTTATTACATTGGAAATGGAATGGGGAAATGTTACAACACTGTTTGAGACCTTAATTCAGAGGAAAGCAAAGACATTGCATGACTATATTACTGGAGTTGTCCCATACTGACAGTAAATGTAATCATCTCAAGACAGGAAAAAAGCCCAAACTTTCTTGACAGTCTCCTTTGTCTATGTGTAAAAAGATTATTTATGACTGAAATCTGGAATCATTTTGAGCTCACATAAAGAACAGAAAAACGTAAGTCCTTTGTGAAGGAAACCATGAAGCTCTGGACATTGCACTATAGGCAGCTGCTGCAGTTTGGGACTATAAAGACATTATTTTCCTAGAAAGAAACCTGAAGAGGGTACAGTCTATCCAGTGGTATTTTAATTAAAGCAAAAAGGATGAAGGTGTAGAAGCATTAATTTTGTTTTTCTGTTTGAAAAATCAAAATTGATATTATATTAACTAGGCTATTTAAGTACATTTTCAGTCTCAGTAGGTTCAAATGAAACCTATAAAATCAGTTAAATCTAAAAATGATGGCAATGATAGATGATCTTTCTGGTTTCTGCAGTGCTCTCACCAAAAATACTGCATCAGCGCCAGGGTATCTGGGATTCTAATCAAAGATTTCACAAGAGAAAGTAATGAATATTACTCTTTTTATGCTTTAGGAAAATTGCAGATATCCTATTTCTGGACACTTGCTGGCTGGGCTGAGCCAATACTTTACAATTGTTAATGAAATGATTTGGAAGCACTATGGACTTTTTATAAACTAAGATGATTACTTTCAAAATTACTTTCTGTGAGGGAAACCATTTTCTACATGCCTGTGACCTTTTTGGTCAGTGCAAGAAGTAAAATCATTATGTCAAATTGCCTTTGTATGTGTGTGTGTGTGTGCACACATACATGCACATATATATATATATATATATATGGATGGATATAAAAGTGAATGTGTATACCTGTCCACTCATTTGTGTGTATATATGTGTGTGTGTATATTATATTTATATAAAGTTCTCATCTGTAACTATTCTTCGCCTTGCCCGATCCTCTTTAAGGATTTTGGAAGAAAGTCCCTGACGGGCAGCTGGGTAGATTGCTACAGTCTCCTGACTGAAAGACTGAAAATGTAAGACTGCAATATTGGTCAGCAGCAATCAGAAAAGGAATAGCTTTGAGAGGCCTTGATCTTTCCAATAAACAAACACTGGCTTTAAGGCAGTCAAAACAATTCTACATGCTGTAATACATACTAAAGCTGAATACCAAGAAGCTATGCTGTACAGGCTTTTTTTCTCGTGATCAAATGGATTCAGCAATGTGAGGTGGGCAGAATATGAACCATGGCATCACCAGAATGAACACAGAGATAGGGAGGTAATAGTTAGGGTTGGGTGGACCTTTTGTAAAAACTACCTATCTTACTACAGAAAATAATAAGAATTTGAGTTTTATTTATTTTTCCCTGTCCTGGTTTCAGCTGGGATGGAGTTAATTGTCTCCCTGGTAGCTGGTAAGGTGCTATGTTTTAGTTCAGTATGTGAAGAATGTTGATAACACTGATGTTTTCAGTTGTTGCTGAGTACTGTTTAGTCTAAAATCAAGGACTTTTCAGCTTCTCAAGTCCAGCCAGTGAGAAGGCTGGAGGGGCACAGGACACAGCCAGGGCAGCTGAACCAAACTGGCCAACAAGGTATTCCATACCATGGGACGTCATGTAAACTTGGGGGAGCAGGGGCGAGGTGGTGATTTGCTGCTCGGGGACTAACTGGGTGTCGATCAGCGGGTGGTGAGCAATTGCACTGCGCATCATTCGTACATTCTAATCCTTTTATTACTACTGTTGTCATTTCATTAGTGTTATCATTATTAGTTTCTTGTTTTTTGTTCTATTAAACCGTTCTTATCTCAACCCACAAGTTTTACTTCTTTTCCCAATTTTCTCCCCCATCCCACT
>JANXJC010000028.1:23794903-23814151 GCA_027564655.1 Leptodon cayanensis
ACTTTCTCCCATGCACGGCATTTAAACTGAGTTACACCTCTGTGGCTCCACCAAGCTCCATGCCCGATGACAGCTCACCTCCTATTTCTAAACATAAAGCTGTCACAGTGGCATAGTTTTCCTCTGACTTTTGAACTCTGAGATCAGATGCAAGAAGCCAAAGAGAATTGGTGGTGCTGGAGCAAGCTGAATAACACGTTTTTCCTTTCTGCAGTTCTCAGTGACATGATAGAAGAAGACAAGACATCAGGGCTGTAATCACCTCAGTTTTCGACAGCCTGACAAATGCTTGAAATTACTGTAAACAGGACACATCTTCAAACTGGCATGTGACAGAGTCTCTCCATTAAATTTTACATAATAGTGCTCATTTATACAAGCTGATAATAAAGCCAAAACATGCATTTCAGTTTTTCTTTTCTGTCAAGACCAAGACTTTACAAAGAAGCTGAAAAAAATTTGGCCTCTTTGTGTGAGGCAGGAAAGCAAAGGCAGAAGTTTTGTCTTGTTTCATATTCTGGTTTTCACTTGAGTGGATATGAGTTTTTGAACTTACAGCTGCATATGTACATTTCTAGCCCATACACTTACACACACATAGGTGACAGACTGTCCCAACACAAACCCCACTGAGTACAAACAAAAAATAATTACCAGTAGATGTTGTGAGCTTTTTAAAGGATAAATAAAGCCAAGTCTCTTTCATAATATGACCTGCTTCTCTTGGGAAGTGAGGCTTATTCAAACTTGTTTTAAAATGACTAAATCCAATGCTCCAAAGAGAAAATGGAAGCCATGCTTCAATTATGAGAAATGTTTGGGAAAGAAGTGTTTTAAAAAGGGTTTGATACAGATTGATCAACAGATCACTAACTGTGTGCATTAGGATGCCTAGAATAATGAAGGCGGTCTCTAATTATTATGCAATAAAATATTCAGTAAAATGGAGACTTATTATCACAGTAACCCAGGACTGATATATATGGGGTAATCCATCAGCCTGGATATTGACAAATTTTGGATGAGTGATTCACATATTACCTCCCCCCTGTTTTGCTCTGTTTTCTGGTATAAAGTAGTTTCCTGTCTGATTCATTATCTTTACAGTGTTGTGCTTCGAAAACTGATTCCAGTTTTTCGTGACAGTCCCCAGAAGTCAATTCACATTTAAAGAGTGAGACTTCTGGCTGTTCTCTGCTTTCAGTTCTTCATTCCTTCTGTTTGACTGTAGGTTTCTTCACACCTAACAGCCTTTCCGCAGTTCTGCAGTTGCAATCACAAACAAAAAAGCAGGTCCAAATGTAACCTCAGATTTATTCTTCCCTGTTTCACACAGAACTGGCATTCTGAATCCTAGTCCTGCTCATCTTTTAGGCTAGTTCTTCATTTGTAGCTGCTCTAATTCAGGTCTCTCTTAGTCTACCTCCTGTTGTTGCTTATCCTGCCTTTTATTCTCAGTTTTCTGCTGTGTCCTGATTTTCAAGGGACTAGCTTTCTATCTGTAGTTTTTGTATGTTTTTTTTTCTTTTTCTCTCCTCATTCCTCCTTATTTTAACTAGTTTGATTCAAAGACCTCAGCTGGGCTGAAGCTTGTTCCTGCTGCTTAATGGGACTGTAGTTGTTTACCCACACAGTCTCCCAGCCTTGATGTTGAATTGATTCTTTCCTTTATAACCACATCAATTATACGATTTTTGGTTCTTTTCATGGCTGACTGGATAGACCTGACCAATTAGTTGTGACTTATTTAACTGCTGAAGGTCTAAAGTTATTTCTACTTAGATTTGCAAACAGTGCAGTGTGATAGGATTGGATCTGTAGAAGCAAGGAGCTGATGTGAGTATTGTTGGGGAATTTTTATTGTACTCGTGGAGGAGAATTGAACACAGTTTTGTGCTTAAATTAATAAACAATGCATTGGAAAGAGCCCTACCACCATAAGTGGTCTGCAAAGATGCATCACTAGCCAATTCCTTGTATACACTTGCACCAGCACCACTCCTGTGAGCATTGGCAGGGAGCGCCTCAGCCTGGCCTTGGGTCTTTAACAGCATTGCAGTTGCTCTCCTTTGACAGTTACGGGTTGGTGTTCTGCCCTCATTCACTCCCTGGTTCCTCACCTGTGCCAAATCCCCTTCTGTGGCTGGCAGTGCTTCCCCACTGCCACCCTGATTGCAGTTACATCTGGCGCAGGGGTGTGGAAGGAAAGGCCTGGTGTAGTTACATTTCAATGACCTTGAAAGGCGTGAGGGAGCAGTCAGATGCATGTTAGGTTTCTTAGTGCCCTGGCTTACTGACACTCCACAGTCATGGCCGAGGAATACCTAGTTATTCTATTAATTAAAATCACACAATTCACAGCTGGTTAAAGTAAAATTGAAATTCAAAACAAGAATTCTCAAAAAGATAATAACTGTTTATAAATGACAGATAAAGTGAAAGCAAAGCTACACAGACTACTGCCACTAATACTGTCAGAAAGACACCCCCCCTCTCTTTCTCTCATTTTTTTTTTTCTCTCTCTTTTGCTTTCCCCAATGCTCTGAGCCTTCTTCCTCTTCCCAAAGACCTTTTGTTCTTCCAGAGAAGGCGTTGATCAGGGTTTCAGTCTATGAGTGCACCTGGAATCTCAGGATGCATCTATTAGGAAAAATCATTACGTCTGTCTGAAAATTTACCTGTCAGATAAAAGTTGCCTAAACCTATGTATAAAAAATATTCAATTTTCAGTTCTAAACACTCAGATTTATATTAAGTTTCTCAGTTGAAAGTTAAAAGTATTTACAAATTCAGATCAATTTCTTTCAAGGAAAGAAATAATAGTGCATTGTATATTTTTTTCTAATGTCTGAGAGCATTTTGTAACATCCACTGCTAGAGGACAATCATTACTCTATCTCTTGATCCCTACCTGTGCAAATTTGCTTGTGAACTGTGTTTATCTTTTCTCAGTTTTCCATCTATGCAGAGCCATATGATGAAAGCAAATCCATTCAGTCTTCTAAGTTCCAACACAAAGACTCGAGATTTGACAAATTGTATTGTAATTATGATTGCTAGTACTTATACTACTTGTACCAAAAAGTTTCAGCTTCCGAGCCTTTAAAATAATTATATAGCTAATTATATGGATTTAAGCCTAAGGTTTTTTGTCTAATTAATGGTTGCCTAGATAATGACACATTATAAAATACTGTATAAACGCCTGAGAAGGTTTGTCAGGTTAAAGGGGTGGAGAAGGATAGATATATTCAGATCTTTCTTCTTTCATTTAAAAAAAAAAATGCATTGTAAGGTGGGATTTTTCAAGGGTGTTCAAGGGGATTTTTACAGTGCTTAGAAGAGGACAAAGACACAAGAGTTAATCATAATGTGTGTAGTTCTGTGACTGGAGCAATACAGCCATATCATGCTTGCTCTCTGCTTAGGCTAATTAGCTTTGTGGAGATGTAAAGCTCATCCTTTTTTGATGCCATACTGCTCCAATGCGACTATGCATTTTGGAATTCCCAGTTCAACATACTGCTCAATGCATTGCTATGTATTGTATCATGTGGCCACGTCAGTCCTCTTTGTAACATACCCTTTAATAAGGTAAAAAAATAGCTGAGAACACATTCTTTTCAAACAAAGTGTCCGCAAGGATGTAGGCACTTCTGAAAACCTCAGAATTTCTCACTCCAATGATACCTATTCTCATTGATTAAAGCAAATATATTCCCAGTGTGACTAAGATGTTTGTATCCGATATTCAGGCATTGATGAGCTCTGCCAGACACTGCTCAACTATCACCTAACCCTTAATTTGTACCACTGGCCATAAGCAATTTTTCCATGTACCTGACACTATTGATTTTGCTCAGAGTTCTAAGCTGTACCTAACTTGCTCATCTTTCTGTATCTGTGGGGTTTTAGAAGACTAACTCTCTGTTAGTTGCATGAAAAGTCCAAACTCTGATGAGTTTCAGAAGGCAGCAGGACACCAAGGTCCCTTTGTAGTTTTACCTGTGGGAATTTCTGAGACAGATAGACATTTTTTTCTTTTTTTTTCTTTCTTTGTTTCCCTGTTTCTTACAGCTAAAGGAGCTGTCAACCTACATTGTCTATACTTGTGCTTGTGACATATCATCACAGAATTAATACGATAATACTATTATTTATGTAAACATGATTCTGTTTATAAATGCAAACAAATGTAATGATGGCAGTGATCAGGAATGAATTTCATCACATTAAGGTGGCAATGACTTGTTCATTTGTGTGGTATTGGCAATATTAGTCAGTATTTGTCTTTTTTGGTCGGTAACGTGTATGTTCCACCTCTCTTGGTCTCTTTTTGATGCTTGCACTTTAATTCATGTTAATTTGGCATGACAGATAATTGCAAGTTAATTTAATTATAGGGAAAGTATCATCTAATTCAAATTGATAGATCACATGATCATAGAATCATAGAATCATAGAATGGTTTGGGTTGGAAGGGACATTGGAGATCATCTAGTCCCAACCCCCTGCCATGGGCAGGGACACCTTCCACTAGACCAGGTTGCTCAAAGCCCCATCCAGCCTGGCCTTGAACACCTCCAGGGATGGGGCATCCACAACTTCTCCGGGCAAATGATAGTTTTAAAATAATCTTTTCTATCACACACAGATATTCCTTCCATTGCAGAGCTTACAAAATGAACCTTTCTGAAAAATTATTCCTTCTTCTACACCCAGAGTTTGAACACAATCCACCACTTTGTGGCAGCTTGTGGGTTAGACATGCTCTCAGACAGAGTGGTTTGTAAAAAAACAAAAATCAAAAGTCCTTTCCAGAATTTCATGCTGGCCATCTGCTCCCGTGTTCTGTATTGTGTTTGCTTCTTTCCTTGTTTATAATACCCAGTTTATAAAGGTCCTCTACATCACTTGCATTTTCTAGATGTCTTCATATGAATTTTTCCTTGCATTATTTCATCTTAGGCTATATTTTAAAATTCAATAAATAATAAAAATAAAGGAACATGTGCAAGCATCTTGCAAATACTTCTTAAAAAATTACTCTTGGTTTGATTATTTGTTTGTACTGCTTGGCAGAAAAAGGCCAGGGTTTTTTGCAGCGATCTGGTATGTTACATTTGACTGAGGAAAGCAGTAATCTAAAAAAAGTTTCTATCACTCAAAATTAGCAGTTGTTAGAAGAACAAAGCTGTCATTCCTCAGTTTCTTCATGCTACAATATTTTAACAAATCTTTGATCTCAATGGATGTAACCTTCTAATTTGGTTATACTATTAGCTCTTAATAGAGGAAATCTTAAACTAAGATCATGAATCTGTGATAGTGGTTCACTAAAATTTATCAGCTTCTGAAGTTTAATGAAGTCTGTTGATTTTTCCTTATTTTAAATTTTTATAAAGGAATGAAAGTTTAAGGACTAAAAGTATAATCTGATAATAAGGAAGCATTACTTCTTGATGAATATCAGAAATAGGTCATGATCCCTAAAGCTCATTGTTCAAATCTGAAACATTGATGTGATGAAATATAAATACAAAAGATTCTGTTCTTAATGCAATTTACTGTCACATATTTAACCCTTAAAGATGCCACAGAACTGGCCAGATGTGTTCCGGCTAAGCAAAGTTCTTGCTAGTGCAGTCCTAATTATGTAATTAGAAACTTCTCTTGATTCTCATGGGACTAGGCAAGTGAGCTACGAGATATTATATTTAATGTTTCCTAAGTTAATTCCAAGAACTAATAAACATAATGATAAGCCTAAGTTATTTTTTCTGAACCTGAGATCTTCCTGTATATATTCCAAGATGTGCAACTCAGAGCTGGAAAGGTGTTATACTCAGAAGAGAATCTCTGACTGGGAGAGTATTTTAATTTTTACTATAGAAGAAACTAATTTCTGTGTCAGTATTTGCCTCCCTGCTGTTACTGTTACTGGTTCCTTACCTCAATGAAGTGAAGATATCAATACTTTGTAAAATGCATATACCTTGATAAAAAGCATTGTTTCTGATTTTTCTGGTACGCCTCTATACCTAATAATACTCTACTTGTGATGGAGAAGAGTTACTGCTGAAAAGCCTAAGAAGAGCCAAAATGCATTTCATCATACTCTTTCTTTTGCATGTAATTACACTTACTAACTCTGAAAGACTAAGTGTTAGCATGATTCTTTTGGTTAGTCAGATTTTCAATCCAGGTTTCTGAGGACTGTTTACTAATTCATTGACTGGTGAGTCTTGTTTCTTAGCTACTGAAACAGTTCTGAAAAATGTTTCCAGTATGTTAAAATAGCTTCTTTTCAGATGACTGTATCCATACAACTAGTACACATAATGGTGTGGCTTACCCCTAGATACATAAATATTTTTTTAGAAGCAGTTAGGGAATTTTTGTAGTTCACTCTTAACTAATGCCACCAGTCCATTGATTAAAATCCTGCAGACCACTTATTCATGTACTTCCTCACTCACAGAGCAATTTGTTTAAAGTATTTTTTAACTTTAAAAGTTTTAGTATGAAGTTTATACTACAGGAAATATGAAGACAAAAAAAGCCTGAAAGCTTGTATTGTTCTAGCAGCCCCTTGTAATAACGCTTTTAGTCATGAAGATAAAAATAAAATTCTTCAGAGGGATCATTTCAGTTTTAATGTCTAAAATGTAAAGCTTGAGTCAATCCTCCATTTGCTCATTTATCTGTTGAGTCTAATATTAATCTTGGATTTGAAGAAATGTTAAAAAACAAGTTCTGAATATTATTTAATGAAATCAAAGAATTATGCTGCTTTTCTCTTAAAAGAAAAAAAAAGAATAAATGTTGTGCTAATCATCAGAAAATTAAAATCACAAGGAATGGAAATTTTTCTAGAGTATATACTACACAGTGCTAGTGTTCATTTCAGTCTTTTCTTATGTGAATGAAATGTCATTGAGTCTTTCTATAGAGTATGTTGAAAGGCCAGCAAAACTGGCTGGTTTTGCTTCCATCACATCGTAGAAGTTAGTGGTCATATCTGCTCAAACAAAAAAGAAAAAAAAAACAGACAAACAAGGCAATTTTCAGATTTCTTCCATATAACAAGACAGATTAAATGTAAGTCTTCAGTTTAGCACTTACTTCAGTCTGTGAATTAGAGATGAAAACTGTCAGGGTTTTCTGTTTCTAATAGTAGGTTTTCACTGTAAGTTAGTGAACTTGAGTTAAAAAAAGCAAACTTTTTTCTCATAATAAAAGTGAGTCTCCTGTATCCATGATGACTTTCAGTAATATTTATTTTTCAGATCATCATAGCATTTAGAACAATTAATGCATCTTAGGACTCTGTTTTCTTATGTGAGCTACCAACAGTCAAAAAAAAAAGTCTCCCTTAAACTCAGAAGTAAAAGATGGGTCCAGATGGACTAGTGGGGGAGTACAAGGAAACAATAAGAAAATAATGTGATGTAGGAATAACCTTAACATTCTCATCATTATATTGTTTTACTTCTTAATGAGTTGTATAAATAACCAGTTTTAAAAGCAGTCTGCAGGAGAACTTCTCCAGAATGGAAGAAGCATTCTGGGTAAAAAAATAGGCACCTTAAAAAATAAACAAACAGATAAAGGCATGATAGGGAAAACAGAGATAAGAATCAATCAGTTAATGAGAGATATGAGTTTGTACTCTGTTAAAAGCCTTAAAGATAAAGGAAGTAGAGTAGCTATGCTGCAAGATCAGCAAATACTCTTTTGAAATACTTTCTCAGACCTCTGCCAAAGGAAATGAGATGCTTTACTCCCAGATGAAATTGCAGTTGGCAACAGGTTGTATTTTCCAACTAAAGTGCTGGGCTTCCATGGTGAAATCCTGGCTCTTTGGAAGTCAGTGGCTAGATGAGAAGAGACAGGTTGTGAGAAAGTGTTTTACTCATTTTCTTTAATCTCTTAATACATATTCATGGACAATAAAAAGAGACACGTACAAATACAAAAGAAATTCCCAAATTAACAACAACAACAACAAAAAAGTTAGAGTACTATTTTGCAAAGAGTTAATGTGAAAAAAAATTTTAAATAAATCAGAATTTTCATGCCTTTGATAAAATCTCCTCTTTACTAGCAATGCAACATACAAAACTGATAAGGTAAAGTACTGAAGACACTTAAAAACTGGCCTGAGTATTTTAGACAGCTGATTATCTGCAAGTCACATTGATTTTCCTGAGAAACTGAATGATCGTTTTTTCCAAAAATTTGTCCCACATGGCTCAGAATCTAAATATAGGCCTGACTTTAGGCTGAGTTTCAAAATATTTGTCTAAGTCCTTTTTTATTTTGTTTTCTGCATTAAGCAGGCTTCAGATGAATGGGCAAATACTTTAAGTGACATTTTGAAGAGGTTGAATCGTTGAATCACATTAACTCAAAATAGCTATCCAGGTCTAGTTTCCTCATAGGTATTTCAAGAATAGTGTCCTGTCTACCTTGAAAAGTGAAACTAAATTGATGAACAAACTCCTGAGCTTGGAGCTATCTTCTTTTAAATATGATTTGTCAGGCTCTGTCCCAGAAGTCAGGAGAAATTTTAAATGTAGATGCAGAGTTCAGTTACACTTCTGACACATATTTGTGTGTATGTGTCAACTTGACCTCAAGCTGACACGGAATTTACACAGATGAAGGGAACATTATGTATCCGAGGGCAACTACCACTGATAACAAATATATTGAAAAAGATAACAAGGTATGCTACACAACCATGAAGGAAGCAAGTATAAATATAAAGGAGCTGAATCTGCTGCACAGCTGGGGGAAAGTGAATTTATTTCTCAAAGCAGAATAGGCATAGTGTCGCTCTAGGATATCCCTAGTGACTTTGAGATTTAGAGGGCAAATACAGGTTTTAGGGCTAATTTAGCTTTTAAAATAACTTTTCTTGAATTCAGATATTTCAGAGGGTACCTGTTCCTATTTTCAGTGGAAACAAATTTTAGGCTTTTTGTTCATAAGTAAGCCTTATGTTCATAAGTAAGGCCTTAAGCCTTAAGTTTGCAGTGTCACTGCAAACATGCACTTCAAATAGGTATTTTGGTAATGAGTGGATGTTTACATGTATAACTAGAAGAACCAGTTATCAACGTTGATGAAAAACATGGTTTTGCTGCTATTCTTAAAAAAGTTCATTAGATATTAAGCAAAGATCTTTGTTGTGGATAGTCGGTACCTCCTGTAACTATGGAGCATTTGAATTCTGGGAAATCTGAGCATTAGTTCCAGGTGTCAGAGAAAAGTCAGTTCTCCTTAGTGTAACTAGACAAAAAGGACTACAACAAAGTAAGCTGGCAAAATTTTTTTCTCTGGAGGCACACCATCCTTTTCAGACAGTTTTCTGTATAATAAAGTATTTTTTGTTGCTATCACTAAACTAGAAAAGAAATTGCAAATCTGTTTGCAAATCTTTGAGAAGTAACAGTTACTAAGATGAAGAGAATCACTATGAAACCTACAGAATTTGGTCTAGGAAATCTACAAAGGGCTTAATTTGGAAGGTAATATTTATTTTCACCAGTAGAGGATGGCTCAATTTTTAAACTCCTAATTCTGATGAAATTATTTTTCTGTTCTCCTTATGCTCCTGCTATCTCACCTGTGTCTTTTTATGCGATAGGCAAAGTTATGCAAGCTTGGAGAAGCAAGAAAAGGCTCTTAACTGGGGGGGGGAGGGGGAGTAGCAAGTAGCATGGTAGTGGTTATTACTTGAAAGAAAGATTAAACATTGAAGGGTAGGAAGAAGTGGGTAAGATATTTATAGTGAGAGAAAACGTGCAAACCCTGCAGGCACTGAAGATCAGTATATAACTTTCCTTCATTTTTGTTCTAGAAATGATGCCTTTTACATGGCAAAGAAATCTGCTAAGGGAAAAGGGCAACAGCATTTTCAGGAAAGCTTTGAGCTTAATTTAAATGGAGAATTTTTTCAGGCTATTTATTCTCATTCATATTTTTTTAAAAACTTTTAATGAATCATTCTAATTATATTTAAAATATGGGTGAATAACTTCCCCTGTAAGCTTTTTTTTTTCTTCAGATATTTGATCATTGAAAAATAAATATGTATTTACAAGTTTCTCATTTCCAGTTTATTTTAATGCAGCATATCTGAGTTTGTACATTATATTAGCTGAACCAACATTAACAACTTCTCACTTATATGATCTGGTCCCTTTCATGATTCATAAAAACATTTTATAGTTAATTTTTCTCACTTTTAACATTGATTTCCTTCTAATATTTTGCTAACAGTGTGAATTAAAACCCTGCATTTCTCACTTCTGCGTTTTATTTACCATTTCTCATCCACCAGATATGTAAGTCAACTCATAACGTCCTTTGGGAAATATGCTGAGGAGTATGGATCTTACTCTGTTGTAATCCATGAGAAATGTCCTTCTAAGTCAGACTGGTGGCCCATCTAGCCCAATATTCTGTCTCTCAGAGTGACAAAGGAAATTATAGATAGGGCAGGACAATAGATGTTATTATGCAGCTGCTTTTTCATAGAAAAAAGCCTTTTAAATGGGAGCAATTTTCATTTGCACTCTCTTCTGTATTGTCTACCTGTCATGAAATGGTCCTAGTGTTAATGAAAATCAGGGAATATTGCCCAGTGGCATAAATGTAATTTCACATTTCTTTAAAATGTCTTCTGGGCCCAAGTCTCTTGTACATGGCACCTGTTAGCTCTGCTGAATTAGGCCTTTTTTTCTTTTTTTTTTCTTTTTTTTTGTGTCATTCACATGACAGCAGTCCGAAGGATAGAATTTGCTCTTCAGCTACTACACGAGTGAAAGGAGAAAGATCAGTCTGTGTTTCTTTCAATAGGTCAATTAAAATGATTTTAATTAAGTAAATAGGAATTTTGCAAGTACCTTAAATTACAGTGAGGTCATGTCTATGCTGGGTCTTTTTAAAAATTAAAGGTCGTTTAGATGGTTTACACTTACAGCCAAGATTTTTTCTTAAACACAGTTGTGTTGTCCTCAAGAAACATCAAGAAAAAGAATTAACAATAAAACACTGAAGTAAAACTGAAGAACTGACAGGAGTTAATTCAGACTAATACTTAGCTCAAGATAGGCATAGATGTAATTTTGTCTCAGGGAGAAGAGACCAAGAAGCGGAAAAAACCCTCACTGTATCTGTTGGAAGAAGGTAGGATATCATGATTTTCCAATGTCTTCTGTCATCTTTTACACATAAGTGGGAAACTATGGTATTTAAATAAAGTAGGAAGACTTTCCTTCCTTCTTCTTTACCTCTTGTGTCATTTTTCTTTTCCTAACAATAAGAAACCTATTCAGAGATTTCTTTTTTATTTCAGCTGAATTAATTATTTAGCCATCATCAGCTATTGTTCATAAATTGTTGAAAGCAGCAGGGAGGCACTAAAGCAGAAGCCGTGATTACTTTCTAAAATTGCAGATGTCTGCTCAGTTCAGCAGTCATTACAATGTAAGGTCACTTAGTGATGAAGTGTAAAGAAGTGTGGGAGGGAAAATATAGGATGAAGAGCATAATTTACCTCTAAAGCATCTCTTAGAAGCCCAATCCTTCAAGGTGCTGAGCACCTCCCAAGAGACTAGCAACTTCTGTTGAAATGAACATGGTTTAAGGTGACTCAGTACTTCTGGGGATACATTCAGAGGTTTCCAGGAACAGTGCCTTGTTTCAGAGTTAATTTCTTCATTTTGTACAATCCACAGGATGGTTTCATTTTTTGCTACTCTAATTCACATTTTTTTTTCAAATGGTTTTAGTGTGCAGGAGAATGTAATTATATTGAGGAAACATTTCTCATTCCAGTGGAAATGGTCATTCTACCTTAATAATTAATGCGGTTGCAGAGCACCTAAATTTTTGAGAATGTTTGGTCACATTCATGTCTGTCACATTGGGACCTTAATCTAAACAATATCCTATTTTCTAAAATGCTAAGCCCAGCACCAGCACCCAGCCTGTCAGCAATGACTAGTGGTATACGTCATGAGGTGGATCAAAACAGAAAAAATTTCAATATCTGGCCTCTTTAAGAGTCCCAAGATACATTTAGAAAAGCAAAGCCTGGAGATATTATCAATTCCTTTGAGAATCTTATTCTTTTTTCTATTAATAAAAGAAATATAAAAAATAAAATCTGATTAAGACCTTTCCAGAATCATCATTCATTTTGCACCACTAGAAATCTGTAATTTTTTTGTAATAATTATTTTACAGCTATTTCATTTACTGTATGGCATAACACTACAGACTGAAATGAAGTAGAAGCAATTTGCCCATAAGTTTCACTTCTGAAAGACAAGATGCAAATGCATGCCTGGGACTTTATTTTTTCGAGCTGTGTGATGGGAGTAACTACTGCTTACTACTACTATTGCAGGATCTGCTTGAATCCTGAATGCAAGTGTAGTGTCTCTGGGGAAGTGTCTTAGATGTGCTTAGTCTTGTACTGCCAAATAAATACTATTGTCAAAACCAGATTACTAGTCTTTCAGTAAGTATAGCTGAATACTTCAGAGAAGTAGTTTTCAGGTTTTTTTCTCAGAAATTCTGGAGATCTGTAGACTACGTTTAGTAAGTATGCAAGCATTAAATAAACAAAGCAAATCAGCTCTCAGTAGGCTTTATTTTGCTCTGTGGTAAGGTATATCAATATTGGGAACTAGCTGTCTCACATCAAGAGTTGAAAACGTCTTTAAGTTAATTTCTGTTAACTTCAATAGTTAATACATATAATGCTTTCAGAAGACAAGACAATCTTGAATATAGTT
The DNA here is from genome assembly GCA_027564655.1 of Leptodon cayanensis. Classification (NCBI taxonomy): domain Eukaryota; kingdom Metazoa; phylum Chordata; class Aves; order Accipitriformes; family Accipitridae; genus Leptodon; species Leptodon cayanensis. The sequence continues at coordinate 23,807,719 of JANXJC010000028.1, forward strand.
CTGTTAACCAGAAGAAAAAAAAAAGTGTACACTAGTTTGATTGTTATTACATTATTTGTGTATTTTTACAATGAGGAGATAAGAAAATGGTAGAGTATGCACAGGAGGAAAAGATATTCAAAAAGATTGAAATTTTGGGCTAAAAAAAGTTTGACCTCTTTCTTGGAGTGTTAGTTTTAAAATATATTAAAAAAAATTTCTCAATAACTTCATTCTGAATGCAGTTTTTTAAACCACTGCATATTTAAAATTTGGTTTTTTTTCTTTCTAGGTCAGAGCAGACAGGTTTTCTTAAATTTTGCATACAGCATTTTACTTAGTAACATCTATTGTTGGTGAGACATCTTTAGGGCTTATACAGGAAAAAAGATGCTGAAGATAGTAAAATTTTAAAAAGTTTTAATTGTTAGCAAACAAACTGTCAGAAAAGACTAATTGTGTTTTTCTACTGACTTGATTTGAAGCAGCTTACTAGAGAAAATTTTAGTTCTCAGCTTGAGCAGCTATTTTGATATAAAGATAAAATTACTAGAAGCAATGTCCCCTTGTGATTTTCATCATTGCTTGACATATATTTTTCTTGACTTCTCCCATCTTATCAGAACATTTTGTGGAAAAGTATTTTTCTATAAATGATTTCTTAAAAAATAAATGTCCAACTGACAGATGAAAAAGTTAATTCCCAGCTTCTAGCATATGGGTAATTAACAATGACCTTGATGATTAGAGTTTTGAATAGACATCAGAATTATAAGAGACAAATTTAAGTAATTAAATAATTGTATGGCATGTGTTAGTTTTGAGTGCAAGGCAAATTTTTTTAATTACATTTTTTTAAACACAGATAATCTATTTCTTCATATACAAAACACATTCATCCCTTTTGTAGTGAAAGATAGTGAATGTAGAAACACAACCACCAGCTCATAGGAAAGGTACTTAGAATCATAGAATGGTTTGGGTTGAAGAGACCTTTATAGGCCATCTAGTCCAACCCCCCTGCAATGACCAGGGACATCTTCAACTAGACCAGGTTGGTCAGGCCCCGTCCAACCTGACCTTGAATGTTTCCAGGGATGGGGCATCTACCACCTCTCCGGGCAACCTGTTCCTGTGTTTCACCACCCTCATTGTAAAAAATTTCTTCCTTATGTCCAACCGAAATCTACCATCTTTCAGTTTAAAACCATTACCCCTTGTCCTATCACAGCAGGCCCGACTAAAAAGTCTGTCGCCATCTTTCTTAGAAGTCCCCTTTAAATATTGAAAGACTGCAATAAAGTCTTCCCAGAGCTATCTTTTCTGCAGGCTAAACAAACCCAACTGTCTCAACCTTTCCTTGCAGGAGTGTTCCATCCTTCTGTAAGAGACTACATCAGGCTATGTTTGTCTCAACATTGCCGCTGCACAGTTACCATTTGCTAACCTCAACATCCTGCTGCTGTGGGGGAGTATGCGCCGAAGGAAACAAAATGTCCCTGAAGTAACAAACATATCCACCCAGAGCAAGAGCAACCCAGTGCCTACCAAGCTGTGCTTGCCCACGAGCCAGGTGGGGAGAAGACCACCATGAACACCTGGACATGCGCGCATGGAGGAACACGGGGTGGCACACATGAAAATGAGTTCCCTGGAAATGGGCGGATGCTTCAGAGAAATCGCGGGGACCAGAACAATAGAAGAACTGCGTACTCCTCTCTCGGAGGTTAGAGGGATGCTAGAGGGATGTCAGAGGAATGTAAGAAGAAGGAATCAGCGCTTGAGACTGGGACTTTTCTGCTGGAACTTGGAGCCTACCCCATCACCTGAACCAACGGGATGTCACTGGCTTCGTGGTGGTGGTAACTAGTCTTGCTGCACCTCTTCTTTTTTCTTGCTTAGGTCTGCCTTTTTCCTTTCTTTTTCTCTCTGTCCTGTCGCTATTATCAGTTGTTGTAGGAAATAAAACTTGCAAGGTTGTACAGCATCTGACCTCGTTTGTGTCTTAATCTCACTCGTGGGATCGTTTAAGAACCCTCCCCGATACTGGATCAGGACACCCCCTGATCATTTTTGTGGCCCTCCTCTGGACCCATTCCAACAGGCCCATGTCTTTCCTGTACTGAGGACTCCAGAGCTGGATGCAGTACTCCAGGTGGGGTCTCACCAGAGTGGAGTAGAGGGACAGAATCACCTCCTTCGACCTGCTGGTCACACTTCTTTTGATGCAGCCCAGGATACGGTTAGCTTTCTGGGCTGTGAGCACACACTGTCAGCTCATGTGTAGCTTTTCATCCACCAGTACCCCCAAGTCCTTCTCTGCAGGGCTGCTCTCGATCCCTTCATCCCCCAGCCTGTACTGATAGTGGGGGTTGCCCTGAACCAGGTGCAGGACCTTGCACTTGGCCTTGTTGAACCTCATGAGGTTCACATGGGCCCACTTCTCAAGCTTGTCCAGGTCCCTCTGGATGGCATCCTGTCCCTCAGGCGTGTCAACCGCACCACTCAGCTTGGTGTCTTCTGCAAACTTGCTGAAGGTGCACTCGATCCCACAGTCTATGTCATTGATGAAGATATTAAACAGAACTGGTCCCAGTATGGACCCCTGAGGGACACCACTCATCACTGATCTCCATCTGGACATTGAACCATTGACCACTACCATCTGGATGCAACCACCCAACCAATTCCTCACCCACCAAACAGTCCATCCATCAAATCCATCTCTCTCCAGTTTAGAGAGAAAGCCATACAAGGAAGCTATACCTTGTTCCTACATGGAATTTTTTGTATAATATTCTAAAAACAGCATTTCTGGGATTGATAGAGCTCAGCCCAAACTGAAAATACCATACGTGGAACAGTGCTGAACAGCCATATCCTCACAATGATTTGCATCCAACATACCCTCATTCTGGTACAGGGGCAGAGATTCTTGATTTACAGCAGCTCTTGAGTTATGGAAGAACTGGCATTCAGGAATGGGTCTGGACTCAAAGGCTTGTTACCTCCTGTACTGATTTTGGCAACCAACGAAAGATGGAAGGAGGGGGAAATGGACCTTTGACCTTACCTCTGGACCTTGTGTTGGCATCTAGGACCCTCATTCTCACGTGGCAGCCTTCCAGGTTCATACCCGTCACAGAGAACAGGAAGGGGAGGCTGCTTGCTCTAGAACCAGTTTCATCCCCAGCCTGCTTTACTACCAGGGAAGCTGATGCGTCTGGTGTACAAAATGACAGAAATAAATAACTCTTCTGAATGACTGATAAACCTCTGAATTGATTGTGGTGGCCATTCTCTTTTGCAGCTGGCTATAGAAGGAAGACAAATATCAAGTCCACAATCCAGCTGTGAGAGTAGGCAACATTTAAGACATTCCAGCATAATGGAGACAAAAATATATAAAGTCCAATTTGTTACTGAATTCACTAAGATTTTTGCCATCAGTGGGATTGTGGGATTCAGAACTAAGTTCACTAGTATTTCCGGAGTAAGCCAGAAAACTGAGACAAAATGTCCATTTTTTTCATTGGATCTTGAAATATTCAAAGACATTGAACTTTATTCAGATCCCTGAGAGACTAGGTTTCTGATATACAGTGGCATTCTGAATGACCACAGAAAATATTCCTTTCATCCAGTAATATGCATTCATGCCATCTTTATGAACCAGAGATTGTCACACCCATATCAGAACATGGACTCTGTACCTAAAACTTAATTGGAATGTTTTGCAGGCACCTCACTGGGGATGAGCCAGTAAAGGAAGTAATTTGGTCTCTCAACCAAAGATCCCTTTCTTAAGTTTTTGTCAATACCAACCTAGAAGGTGGGTGGTAATGTGTGGTTCTAAATCTCAGTAGCCAGTTATGTGCAGAGGTAAAGAAAACATTGAAAGCAGACTGAAAAACATAGCAATTCACTATTGTATTTTATCACTGGATCATATTTTACTTAAATGCGCATAAAATGTTTCAAATTCTGAAGTTTAAAAAAATACTGCAGGAATCTCAGTACTTTTTTTTTTTTTTTTCATAATAAGCTTATATAAGTACCACTTTCTACTTTTGCAGCAATTTACTCACTGACTTCTCTCCATCCTTTCTTCCATGCTGCCTGGAACACCCTTGAGAGCAACACTTCTCTCTGCAAAATTTACCTGTGCTCTGAAGGTTGAAAACAGCACAGCTGCATGGTATGCACTTATTTGTATGTATTACTACAGGAAGAAGAGAAGCTTTAATGTTTTTGTGCACTACTACAGAAGGAGACAGCTTTAAGTAACTCATGTATGCAGTTTTATTGATAGCTGACTACTGGTTAGTCTTGTTCTCTCTTTTTCTTCTTTGCTAATGGTAGGTATGTTCTGTCCTGTGCCGTGCCTCTATTCAGCTAAATGAATTTAAACTGGTCTGAACGTGATAAAGAGGAAATTGCTGTGATCCTAACAAAATCAGCTTCTAAATCTATTTGTTAAAGTGAGCTGCAAGCTGCGTTTAACATTCGTCTTGACTTTTAATGTCACTACATTTTAAATATCTTGCAGTACAGAACTAGCCTTTATAACACTTTACACATTGTCAGGGACTCTTTTTATTATCACACAGAGGGTAGCAATAACTGGGCAAAAAGAAACATGCCTCCTTGATACAAGGTGATGTTCAAGGCAATTTCACATGAGAGCCTTTGAAGAAAGAGCTAGGCATGTTTCATGTCAAGACACAATAGAAAACTCGCCTGAAATACCACGTCCCATTCTCATCCCTCATGTGTAATACAGATGAACTGAAGAAAATGCAGAAGAGCCTCTGTGAAGAGCTAACAGGAGGATCCAAAAGGAAACATGGGAAATGGAAGGAATTATGTTTTGCTAAGTATGAAAAGAGATAGTATTGCTCTCTGCAAACACAGAGATGGATAGATATCTCTGGTGGAGAAAAGGTATTTAAACTGAAGGCAATGTTTGCAGTGTTTACACCATGACATACCAAAAGAACCAGCTGGTAAGAACCAGTAGTGAATGACTAAATCTAAACATTCCTCTTTAAAAGAGCTTTCTGAGGATCCTTTCAGAAGAATCAGGCAAATAATATAATTAGTTTCCACACAGGATTTGATTACATGCTGTTTTCTGCCCTCTCCTATCATAGCTAGGGAACTAGACTTCATGGTCACTTCCTGCAGTGTTTTCCTACACAACACAGTCATGATTCCCCTATTTAAAACCTCGATGGGTTCAAATATTGATTCGATGTTACAGGTTGGAACTTGGAAAAATTTTCTTTCCATATTTTAAGTCATATTTAAGTCTCTGTTATTTTAAGTATCAGAAGATATTCTTCCTTCTGGATCCACCATGATCATTCTCACCTCTCCATATCTGTTAGTGATATACAGGAAATGATATACAGGATTCTTTCTCTTCATATAAAGCCAAATAAAAAATACAGGAAGAGATCAGGAGACTATTGAGACAAGTCCAGCAATGTGACAAGTCTTCTGTAAAGACTGTTTCCATCTGCCAAGGTAGACACCTCATTCCCATATGCCTTTGCAAAACTCTTCAGCCCAAATTAGATCTCTAGCCCACACTAGTCTCTCCATTGAAATTCCAAGTCAAACAATCAATTAAAATTCTACATCTTATTTTTTAAAATGAATGCTTCACATGCAGCTACCAGTAAAAATACACAACCTAGCAGAAACTTGTACCTACCTCTCTGGGTTTTATTCTTGCAAACACTGTGTTGCCAATTCCCAGTGGTACAATGCTGATACAACAAAGTTCTCCCCAGAGAGTGTATTTTGGCAATGACTAGTTCACCTATGACCGACAGACACAGGTATTACAGAAATTGCCTAGTGCTGTTGCTGTGTAACTGAGAGCTTGTTTCCCATTGTGACCCAAATTGCAACAGTGGAATCAAGGTAAAAATGAGACCCTGAAAATTAGTTTATCTTTAGTGCTTTTCTTCACTAGATATAGTTTTCAAAAGCATGTCTCTTGATTACTTAAAATAGTCTTCTAGTTGCAGCTCTTAAACTTTAGAAGAAAATATTATGATCAGGTACTCTGACATTTCTGTAGCACAAAACACAAACCCACTTACTAATTCCTGCGCTAAGACCTTAATTTGTGATGGAGCTAGAGCATTTTTTCCAGGGAGAACTCCTATCTTGTTTTCAAGAGTCAGGAATTCAGAATATCACAGTTAGTTGCCCTCAGAGTGAAAATAAGACCAAACCACTGCATCTTACAATGTCCATATTAGTGTTCACTTTGTGAAGACTTGCTTTGCTTCTGAAATTCCTTTCTGAGTTGCGCTGTCTGCAAAGAGCTGTAGAGCAGTAACTTCATTTCTTTCACATAGCACCACTCACATTTTTCTATTTTACTAATAATGACTGTGAGAAAAATGAATTAGAATAAATTAATTTAGAGAGTACTCTT
>JANXJC010000028.1:23814251-23832817 GCA_027564655.1 Leptodon cayanensis
AAATCCATATCTCTCCAATTTAGAGAGAAGGATGTTGTGGGGGACTGTGTCAAAGGCCTTACAGAAGTCCAGATAGACAACAACTGTGCCTCTCCCTTGTCCACTGATGTACTCACTCCACCACAGAAGGCCACTGGGTTGGTCAGGCAGGCCTTGCCCTTGGTGAAGCCATGCTGGCTGTCTCAAATCATCTTCCTGTCTTCCATGTGCCTTAGCATAGCTTCTAGGAGGATCTGTTCCATAATCTTCCCAGGCACAGGGGTAAGGCTGACAGGTTGATAGTTCCCAGGATCCTCCTTTCTACCTTTTTTAAAAATGGATGCAATGTTTCCCTTTTTCCAGTCACTGGGGACTTCACCTGACTGCCGTGACTGTTCAAATATGATGGAGAGTGGCTTGGCAACTATATCAGCCAATTCCCTCAGGATTCTGGGATGCATCTCATCAGATCCCATAGACTTATGTATGTTCAGGTTCCTCAGGTGGTCACGAACCTGACCTTCTCTTACCTCGGGAGGGACTTTGCTCCTCCAGTCCCCATCTTGCGGTCCATCCTCTTGAGAGGTGTGGGAAGAGAGGTTGCCAGTGGAGACTGAGGCAAAAAAGTTGTTGAATACCTCAGCCTTCTCCTTGTCTGTTGTTGCCGGTTTGCTAGTTGTGGTCATTGGGGGGGTACACTTTCTTTGACCTTCCTTTTCTGGCTGACATCCCTGTAGAAGCCCTTCTTATTATTCTTTGCATCCCTTGCCAAGTTCAGCTCCGTCCACACTTTGGCCTTCCTGACCCCACCCCTACACAACCGGGCAATGTCACTATACTCTTCCCAGGCTACCTGTCTGTGCTTCCACTGCCTGTGCATTTCCTTCTTGCCCTTTAGTTTGACCAGCAGGTCTCGACTCAGCCATGCTGGTCTCTTGCCTTCCTTTCCTGATTTCTTACACCTGGGGATCGAGAGCTCTTGTGCTCTATGGAAAGCGTCCTTAAAAATCTCCCAGCTCTGTTCTGTTCCCTTGTCCCTGAGGGCAGTTTCCCAGGGTGTCCTATTGACTAACTCCTTGAACAGCTGGAATTTTGCTTTCCTAAAATTCAGGGTCCTGACTTTACTCTTCGCCTGACCCATATCCCTCAGGACTGCGAACTCCACCAGTGCATGATCACCATTCTTTGTACTTTTCCTCTGAGCATAGGAAGGAGGGAAATGGCAAGTTAAGAAAGAAATAAACCAACTCTCATTGTGACTCTTCCATGAAGACTATCTCCATACCATGAGGCTTTACTTTTAGAGAGACCATAGGGACGCCTCAACCAGGACCAAGACTTGCAACATGACTTTTGGACTCTCATCACTCTCATCATCACAAAGGAGAAAAAAACTGAAGAGAACTGAAGACTGTAGATTCCTAAGAAAGATTTTCTAATAAGAGAGGCAATCAAGCAAAAATGTGGTTCTCATGATATATTTTATGATCCATATTTCACTTGCTAATTCATTTACATAAAAAGGCTGTATCCTCAATCTGATTATATAATGATTGTGAAAGCCAAATTACATGAATAACATTTTGTATCACAAACTATGTGTGGAGAAAAAAAGTATAATTTTGATGATGCTAAATATTCAGGAAATCATGCTGTCAGCTCAAATAAGCAGGAAAGTTATATGCTTTAGGCAAAAACAACACGGAGGACATAGTGATGCTGTAAAGGCTATACAAATAATATGTTAGTGACACTGATGAATTGAAACCAGCAATAGCTTAGTCACAGTCATCTTAATCTAAACCTTTTCTGTACTTTTTTCAGTCCGAATAGAATTTTCTTTGTAATTACATTTTAAAACACTAAAACTCACAATCAAGGAATATTTATGTCATACCAAAGTTCATATACCAATTGATTTTTAAGAGATTTATAAAGATGAAATATATTAAATAGTGTTTAAATTTTATTTTATTTATAAACAGCATCTTTTTTAATGTCCTTGAATATATTATTTTTGCAGTCAAGAAGGGAGATTAGCCTCTTATTATCCTTATAACTACTGCATGATCAGCTCATTCGTCAGCGCTGTTATTTATTATTGTACATATAGGTCAAGAAGAGATTCATTACTTCAAAAATTACAGGCAATGAACAATCAAGAAAGATATAAGCCTTTACTAAATATATTTTAACAAAAACTTCTGAATTCCAAAATTTAATCAGTCCATATATACTAGGACAGACTATTCTATGATGTTTAAAGATTACAACTTCCCAAATTACATATTCCTTGCTTTCATTACTGGGCTCTTAGCTTTTAATGTATTAGTTTTCCAGCATAGATCTACTCACTAAGCAAATGAAAAATCTTTTTTACATCAGGCATTGGTCTCTACTGGAATCAAGGAATTATTATTGCAAGGTGTAAACATAAATAAACATCTGCTTCTTTTGTCCTTGTACAAGTAATTAACACAAAATCAGGAAGTAGATTTCTCACAGGAGGAATTCTTGCAACCTTCTTACAAATGAGATTTGCATTCTCACATTGTGGAGGGTTTTTTTTAAACTGCCAGACAGAAAAACCTTGTACCAAAAAGACATTAAATATCCTCAGAACAAAATGCACAAGTAATAAGCTCCCCTAGATTATATATTGCCATGTCTTATCATAAATTATCAAAATATCATTGCACATCAAGAGAGACTCTTCTAAATGCTGCTGCCCATCTTTTTATAAATTCTCCAAAATATTTTTACAATTGCAGAGTTTGACCTTTGTATCAAAGTCACTAAGGTCAATCTTTCTCTCTTGTTTCCATTTTTAGGCTTCTTCCCTGGATGAGGGATTACTTCAGAGATGCTCAGCACCTCTTGTGAAATGCCTGGATTAATGTAGTGCAATGCCTATTGTAGGATGAGGCAGGGGCAGGGGGGGGAGCTACTGTCAGCTATATCAGACTACAGCTGTGGGTGTACCATGGTTCCTTTTTATTCACTTTTTTAATTACATCTTACATACCATGTTTATCATAGCTAGATGGATTTTGGAAATATGTAACCTATCCAGTGCCCAGTGAAATAAATGAAATAAAAATCAATTGGCTTCAAGAAGTTTTGGACTGGGAAATAGAGAATAGCACTATGTGTTTAGGCAGGTGTTCCTAATATCAATCTGAAAGCACAAATTAAGACATGACACAGGCAGTGAATTTAGACGGCACAATGTGTGTATGGAAGGCAGGCAGGAAGCAGGGAGGCAAAAAGCTATTTATCAATTATGAAAATGATAAATAAGCCAACTGATAACAGCCTGTCTTCCTGAGGAAAGGCAATCTTTTCGGTTACCTTAGCAAACACTGGAATTGAGACATGCCATAGTATGTGTTGTGTAAAGGGTGAAGTCACTGATTTACCAGCCTCAGTCCCAAACACAACAGCAAGGCTGGAGGAGCAGGGTAGCTAAACAGCTCACTGCTGGCGCTGGTGAAGAAGCAAGGGCCTCCTTCGAGCTCACCTTCTCCTCCTGTTCATCTGTTCTTTCCCCTATTCCCAATGCACAGACACATACTCAGAGGAAGCTGCTCCCCTATCTTCTGTGAACTAACAGAGTAGGCTGTTATTCACATAATACCTCAAAGTACTGAAACAGATTAATGAGATTTCAGTGGAGATGCTAACAGGTGTAACTGAACTGAAAATTAGTATTTTGAAGAACTTCTCTCTTACTAAGTAGTCCATTATGTCACCTCTTTCTGGTAACCTCAAAAACCTTTTGAATATGTTTAGCAACACGCAACATGGAAGAAGTCAGAAAGGAGGGGATTGAAGTGCATGAGCCAATGAGGATTTCAGCATTATGAATGGAGAAATATCCAGACCTTGGAGATACTGCATGGGAAGAATCAGGAAAGTTTATGCCTGCATGACTTGAAAAGGCTTAATGGAAAAAGTGGCATTTCTTTACTAGTGTACAGACAAACCAAAACTGCCCTGGGCTGTGCTAACCTTGCAGACAACAATGCAGGCCCAGCTGTGCTCAGCCACTTTCAGACCCAGGCTGGTAGGTGTTGACAGCAGGGTGCTGAATTGTGAGCATTCCTGGGTACAAGACAGTGCTAGCAAGGGGATCTTTGAGCTACTCTAAAAGTAAAGACTTAATTGCAAGTTGTCTCTCCTGCTAACCTGTTCACAGGCTGACCAAACTCTGCCTTGAGAGTGGGGTGGAAGAAAGGTGGATGAGACTGTTTCAAACTTTCAGGTCTACAGAGAGAATGGGGTGTGGTGGGTTCACCTTAGCTGGACACCGGGTGCCCACCACCCTTCTCGATCACTCCCCTCCTCAACGGGACGGGAAGAAAAACACAACAAAAGGCTCATGGGTCGATATAAGGACAGGGAGATCACTCAGCAATTACCGTCATGGGCAAAACAGACTCAATGCGGGGAAACTAACTTAATTTATTGCCAATCAAAAGTCAGAGTAGGCTATTGAGAAATAAAAACAAATCTTAAAACACCTTCCCCCCACCCCTCCCTTCTTCCTGAGCTCATCTTTACTCCCAACTCTCTACCTTCTCCACCCAAGCGGCACAGGGGGATGAAGAGTTGTGGTTGCGATCAGTTCATCACATGTTGTCTCTGCTGCTCCTTCCTTCTCAGGGACAGGACTCCTCACACTCTTCCCCTGCTCCAGCGTGGGGTCCCTCCCACGGGAGACGGTCCTGCACGAACTTCTCCAATGTGGGTCCTTCCCATGGGCTGCAGTTCTTCACGAACTGCTCCAGCGTGGGTCCCTTCCACGGGCTGCAGCCCTTCAGGCACAGACTGCTCCAGTGTGAGTCCCTTCCATGGGGTCACAGGTCCTGCCAGGAAACCTGCTCCAGCGTGGGCTCCTCTCTCCACAGATCCGCAGGTCCTGCCAGGAGCCTGCTCCAGCACGGGCTTCCCATGGGCTCACAGCCTCCTTTGGGCATCCACCTGCTCCGGTGTGGGGTCCTCTGTGGGCTGAAGGTGGATATCTGCTCCAATGTGGACTTCCATGGGCTGCAGGGGGACAGCCTGCCTCACCATGGTCTTCACCATGGGCTGCAGGGGAATCTTTGCTCTGGTACCTGGAGTACCTCCTCCCCCTCCTTCTTCACTGACCTTGGTGTCTGCAGGGTTGTTTCTCTCACATATTCTCACTTCTCTCTTTGGCTGCAGTTGTGCAGCATTTTTTTCCCCCTTCTTAAACCTGTTATCCCAGAGGCACTACCACTATCGGTGATGGGCTCAGCCTTGGCCAGCGGCAGGTCTGTCTTGGAGCCGGCTGGCATTGGCTCTGTTGGACATGGGGGAAGCTTCTAGCAGCTTCTCACAGAAGCCACTCCTGCAGCCCCCCCACTACAGAAAACTTGCCATGTGTCACGTCCCAATTTCTCAGGATGATGACTCAGGTTTGCTGATTTGCAGGTCAGGATTAAAGTGAAACGCCACCAGGGATCCTTTAACTCACAAAACTCAATTGTTATTTGCTCACAACAAGAATTGGCCTGCTCACCACCAAAATCGGTATACTCACAACAAAAATTGGTGTGTAACTATGCCAGTAAACTGTGTAACATGTGCTAACCATACATCACCAAATGTGTACTGCAGGCCTTGCTTATTTGGGAATCAGTTCAGGGAAGACAATAAGGGGAGCCCTCCCATTGAATCGTGAGGTTCAGAGCAGAACCCCTTACTTTCTCAACTCCTCATACACCTGGGGCTTCAGTTTGTGTCCTTTTATCCTCCTTGCCCCTCCTTTGGGTGGGCACTCAAAGTTATTCGGCTAATTAGGTAGCCTTTGGGCTGTGGGCTTGAGGGGTTGTTTGGGGAGTAGCTTCCCCGTCCCTGCAGATGTGATCTTTTGTCATACATGGTGAGCTGCCCTGTTCAGCACATCAGAACAGCACCCCAGAACAGGGAGCTGTGCACACTCGGCATTCCCTTCCCCTCCTGTTGCTGACGGGTGCTGATGGGCTTCTTTTGACCTGTGGTTCCTTGCTAGGCACAGTTCGGTGTTATGCAGAGTTAGTCGTTAAGCAGAACTTGCCCCACCACAATGTTTGAGACATTAACTCCTTCAGTCTCTCACACCATGCAAACCCAATACATGGGATCAAACACATACTCAGATTATGAAGGCTGAACAGGATGACAGTGGCTTCCAGAGTGATACAAAAGTGGGAGAAGTTTATGGAGGGAAACTTTATGCAGGCAGTCTTAGCCATCCTGGTCTTTGGGAATGATCAGTTATCTAATCCAATAGCTAACCAATATCAAACTGATTCATGCAAATGAGGCTTATTTTATTCTTTAAATAAATACATGTAACGGAAAATGGAAAAAAAACAATTAAACTATGATTAAACACTAAATTATTCTGGTCAAGGTATTACATGATATGATAAAAAATGTTATGCACTATCAAAAATAATAGGAATAAATAATTACAGTATAAACAGTTGATCAAATTCACATCATCATCTTTCCTTAGAGTAATCAAATTTATGCAAAATGGATGAGAAACTTATGACTCTGTACATTCAATAAATATAAATTATTTTGATTTATCATTGTAAATATTATCCTTTAATGTAAGGTTTCGTAATTGGTATTTCTGGTAGAGGTGGGCAAGAAAGTTTAGACTGATATAGTAACTCCTTTCCAGCTCAAGAATGCTCAAGTCAGCAGTGATAATTTGGAATATCTACCAGAGTACAGCCTATGAATTCTGACTATTTCTGTCCATGCATGAAAAAATTGCCTAGTGGAATACTTGTGGTTTTGAATAGAAAATCTGGTCTTTGTGGATGGAGATTACAGCATGTGTCTACATAAGCAGGAACAGGAGGCAGTTGTTAACCAGATGTTCTGATCAACTGTCATTCACCTAGTACTTCAAACTGCAGTGCAAGAAAGTCAAGCATGGAGATCCCCAAATGCAAACAAAGAAAATAATTTTTGGTTTGCTTGACCAGCTCATGGAAGTTTGTGTGGGAAAGAAGAGATGGGCATATTTCATAGCAGGAGCTGTAGAACAGGATAGAATACTTTCAGTTGGAAGAGCTTGTAGCACTAGCACAGGTTAGAAAAAAGGAGCTGACCTAGAAGCATTCTATTTTTCTGAGCAGAAGCCAAGAATGGCTGAAACTGCCCCCACAACAGTGGTCCCAGCCCTAACAATTACTTAAGTAATTATTCTAATTCTAGTTATTCCACACAGAACTTCATATTATTGTTTTTCTCTGAACAGTTGACTTCTAAACTCAGAACAAAAATTTGAAAATCCTGTATATTTTGAGTTTCTATAAAAAAATAAAGCAATAGTAGTAGTGATGTGAATTGCATCCATTAATCTTAGTGGAATGTCAGCTATAGTGCCTGTTCTCTACTACCTTTATTTATGTGAAGTTAATAAGAAGAAGCTTCAGCTTTAGATTAAAGGTCAATGAAGAGTGTTAGAAAAGTGAAGTCTTATTTATGATATAAAATTGCAAAACCAAAAATAGCTGTAACTAGCCTCGAAAACTTTAGAGATTACTCATAGTTAAAGCTCTTCCTTCTTATGGAACTTGAATGACAAAGTTTTATGAAGAAAATTTGTAAAACACACTTGAAAAATCCACCAACATGCAGCCAGTAAGATCATAAAAGTAGAAAATAGGCATTAAATATAGAAGCACATAGAAGAAGAACCACTTTCCCCAGTGTCTAGTAAGGTTGTAAACTGTGCTTTCCAATAGGTTGTTTATCACAAAACCTGTTTAATAAACCCATATTTCAAAGCAAAAGTTTCATAAGGTTTAGCTACATACTCAAATACTAACAAACCCCTCCCATCCCTGAACTGTACCTTGAAAAGGATTTCAGAAGAGGACAGTGTGCTGCTTTCTTTCCCAGTAGGTCATCATGCCATTGGCATTCCTTCCGTGGCAGCCAGAAGCTCAGGTATGTATCAGGTACAAAGGGCACAATGGAGTAAGAGTTAAATCCCATCAGCTGATCCATGGCTTAGCTACCTATCTGTCAAGATAGCCACATGCTCTGGCAACAAGAAGAAAATTTATCCATCTACATGAAAACGCTAGCTAATACAAACATCAGAAGTAATGGAATTAATTTTCTTTTTAGTTCTTTAGTATGAATAAAACAAATCCTTAATTTACTGGCTTAGTTTTTGAGGTCATACATTCAAGTTTGAAGTCATTTTTGCAGTAACATTTTCTTCTGTTTGACTGTTTACGAGACACTAAACAATATATTGCGATTGTCCTGGGTTTGGCTAAGATAGGGTTAATTTTTCCCAAGAAGCTGGGAGGATACAGCCAGGATAGCTGACCCAAACTAGCCAAGGGGATATTTGATACCATATGACATCATGCTTGGTATATAAACTGGGGGAGCTGGCTGGTAGGGGAGGAGGGATCGCAGCTCGGGGACAGGCTGAGCATTGTATTCTGGGTGGTGAACAATTGCATTGTGCATCACTCCCTTTATATATCCTTTTATTAGTATTATTGTTATTATTATTTCATCTCTCCTTGTGTTGTCCTATTAAACTGTCCTTATCTCAACCCATGAGTTTTTACCTTTTTCTTCCGATTCTCTTACCCATCCCACCACGGTAGAGAGGAGTAAACGAGCGGCAGCGTGGTGCTTAGTTGCTGGCTGGGCCTAAACCACACCACTAATATATAAGTATTTTGCTATAACAGGAAAAATTTGGATGTTTATGCTTAAAGACTAAATAAAAAATTATAATAAAATAAAGCACAAAAGCATAAGCACAAGAAAAAAATGGGAAAAATGCATGTAAGGTGAGAAAAATTATTTATTTTTAAGCTACCAGACATTATAAAGCATAAAAAAATATCAGGGCCCTGAACATAATGACAGACCCTAATGGCCCTGAACAGCCTCACCTGAACTTGCACCCAAACCCCTGCCCATGGGCCTGGGGGTTCTATTTCAGCTTAGTCTTGTTCCCCAGTATTCACTTGAGCCATACTGCAAGTAGACCTCTGCCCAGCTTGTCCCCTGACATTCCTGCCTTCTCGACTGGACTGCCCAGGTTGACCTCAGGACTTTTTTGTCACCTTACTTTTGTATGCTGATCATTGGGTTGTTGACAGGACATGTTCCTGTCACCAGCCCTGCTCTACTCACCTTGTTTGGGCCCATTGTGCCTTGCAGGAGGGGACACTGCCCTTCTTCCCTGTGCTGGGCGGACTCAGCTCCCTGCTGGAGCAGGGAAGATGCTGCTCCCTGACAGTAAACTGCTGCACCCATCCTGCAGGGTGCAAGAGTTAGTAAGGTTTGCTTTCAACTATTATTAACATTCTTTAAAAAACTTCTCTGTTCAAAGTAGTAATTCCTACCTATTGTTACTCTGCCAGTGTAATTGTAATGTCTTTGAAGTGTTGTTCTTTGCTCTTGTATTCCATTTTCAAAAACTAGAAAATTTGGTATTAGGACATTAAGATATTAATATGACAAAAACATTAGTAAGAATTACAGAGAGGTGTTAGGGAAGAGGGATGTGAGAAAAAAGGTGAAGGAGGGATGGATTAGTTGGTAGGTTATAAGTGCCTATAAAAATTGAATAGGTGGGATGAAAGAAGATAGGGAAGAATTATTTAAAATGATTAAAGGTGATAAAAGCAAGAGTAATAACCTGAAACTCAAACAGGAAATATTAATTTACATATTAATACAAAAAGTTGCGATAGTGAGGTCAATTAGAAAAAGGAATAATTTGCTGTAGAATATAGTTCTACTAATATTGCCTAAGGTGTCAGTGAGACCAACACAACCCATCTCTGCATTAACAAAGGCAATAAGGCAATCCTTTTACAGAGCAGTGAAATGAAGATAGAGTTGATCTGCAAAATACTGTTCTGTGATAGTATATGCATGGATATTTTTATCTGGAAAAGGAAAGTATAGTTTCTTGTTTGGTTGGTTGGTTTTTTTTATGGAGTTATTTTAAAGTCAGTTTCCTGATTAATCTTTATTCCGTGACACTCTTTACAGCATATAACTCCTATATTTTGTGCTTGATGGTTTATCTTGGTTATTTATTCTATATATTGCATGATACTAATTTTAGATGATCTTACAAAAATGTTGCTGATTCTCCTTCCTGCTCCTGTTTTTCACTTAAGAAAAATTGAACCATATTCACTTCAAGTCAGTACACAGAAATCTGATTATATTTTATTTCTTTTTTTCTTTTAATTTTGGAAATTAAATATGAATCGCCAACATTTTTGTAAATATATAACTGTTTACTTAGTAGATCACAAATAAATACTCTTGAAGGCATTGATTTTTACCTTTTTGGTTTGGTTAGTTGGGCTTGCAAGTCAGATTCTGTCAATTTTACAAATGGATATTAATGCTTATTTGTTTTAGTACAGTCATTTATCAGGTAACTTGCTCCAAGCAAACTGAAGTGACCTACGGTGCTGTGAAACTCATTGGCATGACATGCTGTAAATCCAAAAGTTTAAATGGAGCAAATCAAGGAGGCAAAAAAAATAATCAATGAAGGCTACTGGTTGCAAAAGGTATATACACCTTAGTGACTGGTGCAGCACAAAGAAGAAGGGACTTGAGTTTTACCTAGTGTAATCCATTACAGTTCTTGTATTGTATGTCCATATTAAGTGTTTACCATCAATGAAGTTCACTGCAGTTGCTTGTCCTAGATAAGTGCATATGCAATACAGGCAGACAATGTGCAAAGTATTTCTGTACACCTGCCTTGTTGTTGCTAACTGAATCCTAGATATGTTGTAGAAGCTAAACTACAAGGGAGGCACTTTGCGACATGGCAAACAGGACACAGAACCTGGCATGCTGATGACAGACTTCAACCTTGATTCCAGTGGGAGGAAAACTGCTTAAACAACACTAATGTTCACTAATCACCTCTGGAAGCTAGGAGGATGTAATAGGAAAGTACTCCTGTTATTTACCCTGTTGTTATATTCTTTAGGACTCCTCTGATGACTACCATAGGAGTTAAAATATTGAGATGGATGGACTTGACTTTGATCTTTAGTAAGGCTAATCTTAATTTTTATGTTAGGTTTGTTGTTTTTTTTGTTTGTTTGTTTTGTTTTTTTAAAAAAACAAGGGATCCTATTGAATTAATGAAGAATATATGTAGGCTTTTTTATGAGCAACTGATGATAAACACGACATTAGTATATGCTCTTGCAATAGCAAATTAATTATAGCTCCCACATCCAAGTAAACATTAACACAAAAGACCTATCTGGTACCAAGTGGACA
The DNA here is from genome assembly GCA_027564655.1 of Leptodon cayanensis. NCBI lineage: Eukaryota > Metazoa > Chordata > Aves > Accipitriformes > Accipitridae > Leptodon > Leptodon cayanensis. The sequence continues at coordinate 23,825,562 of JANXJC010000028.1, forward strand.
TTGAGGTGCTTATTTATGGTTATCGTTCTTAATATTTTAAGAACTGGATTTAATCTCTGCCCTGTATCTAAGCATTTTACGATTTCTTCTGGTAAGAGTTTATGTGGTTGGAACTTTATGATGCTTCCTCATATTGAACTTGTGTGATTGATGGAATATATAGATGGTTCAAAATATATTTGATATTCAAAGCCTTATTGTAATATCAGTGGTGAGGGAAGAACTGTAATGTTCAACTGCTGGTCCTCAAGGAGGCAAACAGGCAAATTTTTAAAATTGTTCTTCAAACAGTCATACAGCACAGTCCAAGCCTTCATTACACAGCATACTTTTTTTTCCTGTGTAACTGTATATTTCATACTTCTTTAATATTACTTCTAAATACACAGAGAATTATGAGTACATTAGTGTCCCTTGTTTCCAGGATAGATTGTGTGGCATTATTATTCACGACTTCTCAGGGGACATCACAGACTGATTCTTGTGTAATGTAAATGTAAATGACTTCACAATAGTTTCAGATGTATGTAAACATTCTGAGGACCTCTTTAAGAATCCAGTTATGAGGTGGTCCAAAGGGTGAAAATTTCTTCTGCTACAAGTATAAAAGGTTGCTACAACTATACCATCATGCATGGAATAACTAAGAATTTTTATACTCTTGTTGCAAGGAAAAGTAGGTTTTTGTGTAAGGAGTGCTCTCCACTTGGTTTTCCTTTTCTTTATTCCTTTTTTCTTTACCACTTCACACCAAAGTAAATAAAACTCTGAAAATAAGAATGAAGGAAATTCCAACTTACAAAGATTTTGATTTTTTCCCTCACTAATGCCTTTTGCTCTTTCTGAGGTGTTCACTCAGTCTTCTAAGTGGACCTTCTCTACCAATTCTTCTTTCTCCTCTTTTAAAATGGAAGTGTTTGCTTAGCAATGCCACCAAAGTTGATGAGGGAAATTAGACTAAAAGGAAAATAAAACAAATACTTTGACTGTTTACTATCAGATATTCCCAGTCAGTTTTTTACTTTGAAAGCTTAATTTTTAAATGATGGTTGAATGTATGTAATTATTTTTATAATTCATTACTGAACACTGTTTGGCTTTTCCAAGGGGTTTCTGACAAAACTCTAATAAAGCTGATAAAAATAATTGTTTTCTTCTAATCCCACTGAAGTCAATAGGGGTCTGCAAGGATTTCAGTGGGGGCAGAGTCATACTCTTTTCCACATTTGAAAATTTATGCTTCTTTCTCAGCCAAATTGCATAATGTAGAGGATATCCAGCACACCTCTGTCCAGAGGTTTGTTAATTTGATTTCAAGTGGACTATGACTTGCTTGTTTTTCTCTCTGTTCTTCTTGATACCGACGCTACAGCTGAAAAAAAATCAAGTAGGGGGTCATCTTCTCTGCATGTGTGTATTTATGTATCATCTAATGTGTTTATATTTGTTAGTGGCCTTAATATAATTTATTGAAATTAGAACTAATAATAAGCTTTACAAAGTTTAATAATTCATATTTTCTTTTATTACTAACATACTGTGAATCTTTTGAAGAGTTCAAGAACTAACATTTTTAATAATCTTTTGTGAATATACTGTTTCATATTAAAATGTTCTGTCTGGTTTTAACGTGCAAGTAAAGTCTGTGACAGCTTTTATGAAGGTTAACTTGGAAATATAATTAAAATTTGTTGAGAGTTAAATTGAATGGTTTATTAACCATCCATTTACTTCTGAATTATGTTGCTCTATTTAGTCACTAAATGTATGTTTTCCTGAAACATTACTTAAATTAAGGTGCTTAGTTCTTCCAAGAAATCATTACAGTAGTCTTTCTCTGAAAGAGAAGCAGCAAACAATAATAAAGCATGTGAAGCAATACTTTCAATTAGAAAAGTAGAATGCCTTGAGAAGCTATTTTCAAACATAAGAAGGCATGAATTAGTCCCTCATATGGTCCCCAATGAGTAGGCTGTAAGGAAGCAATACAATGATGTACAGATTACTCATGTTTCTGTGTTGGGAGTTGGGCTGAAAAGAGAGACTATGAGAAAGGACTAAAAGGTCAGTCCTGGTTTCAGCTGGGATAGAGCTAATTGTCTTTCTAGTAGCTGGTATAGTGCTACGTTTTGGATTTAGTACCAGAAGAATGTTGATAACACACTGATGTTTTCAGTTCTTGCTAAGTAGTGTTTATACTAAATCAAGGATTTTTCAGCTTCTCATGCCCAGCCAGCAAGAAGGCTGGAGGGACACAAGGAGTTGGGAGGGGACACAGCCAGGGCAGCTGGCCCAAACTGGCCACAAGGGTATTCCATACCATGTGACATCATGCTCAGTGTATAAACTGGGGGAAGTTGACTGGTCAGGGCGGATCGCCGCTCGGGAGCTAACTGGTCATCAGTCGGCGAGTGGTGAGCAATTGCTTTATGCATCCTTTTTTTTGTATATGTCAGTTCTTTTATTATTATTATTATTGTCATTTTATTATTGTTATTATCATTATTATTTTCTTCCTTTCTGTCCTGTGAAACTCTTCTTATCAAAACCCACGAGTTTTACTTTTTTTTTTTCCTGATTCTCTCCCCCATCCCACTGGGTGGGAGGGAAGTGAGCGAGTGGCTGCATGGTGCTTAGTTGCTGGCTGGGGTTAAACCACAACAGGGTCAAAGTTTCATAATGGTACTAGTATGTCACCACCAGAAATTCTGCTGCTGGGTGTGTAAAGGTTCAAAAAATGACATAAACACTAATTATTTGGAATTCATACATTATGGTGCATGGAAAAGTGCTGCTAATATACCCCGGCAATGTTTCTAAACACTTAACTCATTCAGTCCATAGGAAGGCACTGTTAAAAAAAATCCAGTGGAATTTACAAGTTGCATCTGATTAAATGTCCCTAATGCCATGGAAGATTCAAACAGAACTGACTTTGTTTATCTACATTTTCTTAACAAAAACTAAAGTTTCCTTGCATGCAGGTATCCAGTTTTAATAGCTTAGCTGATTCACAGTAATATGTTAATATGCTAATGACATTCAACATGGAATCTGAGCCTTAATAGGAACAAAGAGAAAAAAAATAAAAGCACAATGTTTATAGGCAAAAGACATATTCAACAATCAAGACATACTACTGATACTAAGAAATTATATTGAAAACATATAAAAAAGACACTGAGATATGCAACCTGGTGTTATTCAGATTATGTATGTCAGTCCATTGTATTACTTTCTTTTTCTAAAATAATTTTATTCCTTGACAAGAAATGTATCAGACAGCATCTGTCAGAATGTTAATAAAATAATTAGGCCACATGATTTTTGTGTGTGTGTTTATGTGAAGGTGTTGAAAATGTAAGCTAATAAAAGAACTGTAGGATAATTAAAATACCTGCTGCACATTGGAAGTCATTGATGATCCTGAAAAGGAGAACTTATGGGCTGGATGTTTACAAGTGGTGTCCTAAAAAAGCAATTCTGAAAATATTTTGAAAAATACTTTCAATGATCATCACAGTATGAAAGTATAATGAAGGGTATTGATGACACAAATTTGAATCATCTATACGTAGCAAGATGAGAAAAGCTATCTTGGTAACTGGAGTAATAGGGATGAAGTGGATTGTAAAGGTCTAACATTCAAGGTCATATATTTGAGATTAATAATGACAATTCAGAATGGAGCTGTGATCTAATCCCTTAGAAGCAAAAGAGGGGGAGAAATACAATGAATTCATGAAATACAATGAAAAATACAAGCAATCACAAAAGAGATACAGCCATGAATGAGGACCATACAATCACAGAGTGCAAGAGGCAAATATTTGCCAGTAGAAATGGTGAAACATGTTGATTTGGAAAGGAGATGTTTGGGTTCTCCTTCTACAGAAGCCAGAAAAATGAAACTTTTTTCTTGACTGAAACTTCTGTCATTGCTGTAATACAAGTCAGAAAAAGATTAATCAAAATGACACAATCAAGCTAGAAAGGTAGTAGAAAATATATAACATAGTGATGTCTTAACTGGGAATACAAGAACACAGTACTCATAAATTTGACTCCACATCCTAAGAAGAATGAAAACATTATTTGCTGTAAATTTAGTTTTGCAAGGTGCTGAACAATCAACTCTATCTATTACAAGAGCGATGGGTGTCCCAAAACAGGTCTACATAGGCCTGTTAGTGCCGCTCTGAGTTTACATAGTCAGTTTTGTGTTCTTTGACACCATTTTTTAGCTTTCACTTTCATAACCATATGAAATCCTAAGATTAACTCAAAAACATTGTTAAAAGGTAAGAAGTTGTCTACCTTTAAAAATTATTTCTTACTAACCTCATTATTCTCAAGTGCTATGAAATCAGCTTTTGTGTCATAAATATAGAATTCATGAAGAGAAAAGAGCTATTAAAGACCAAATCATCCAGATTCTGAAATACTATAAATTATCATCTGAGACAGATGTGTTTGAATATCTCATTTCAATTTGTTTAAACTGCACTGCCAGTAAATGAATGATTAAATCCATGAGCAAATAAAATAATGAGTGAATTTTTCTCAGTAAGATCAAAATCAGTAGGTATGAAATGAAGACTATTACTCCTTTTTATACAAATTTTATACCCTGGTAGTACGTATGTATAAAATTCCAGTTACAAAGAAACCTAAATTTTAATCTAGTGTAGTAGATGTCAAATATCTGTACAAAATTACATCATAAAATCCTTGAAAGTCATATGTTATTTTTGGTAGAGTTCATATGTTCTGTGAGCCAGAAAGAAGACAGAATCAGTAGTTTGCTGTCACTACTAAATAAGTCTTTTCCTGAATACAAAGAAGAAAAAGTTTTGTTCTGTTTGATATAACAGCAAACAACTTTTGGAAGTCTGCCAATTTCCAAATTGATTATAATTGCTATAATTGAATATTTTAAACTCTAGAAAACAGGGTCTCATTTAAGCTTGTGTCTGTGTGACTGCATAAAGCCAGAGCCAGATTTCAGTTTTGCCAGGTTACTTAGAAATATTGAAATATGATTGTGCATCACCAGCAGTTTTTCAGTTCACATAGATGGATATGGACCAAATCCTGACATCGTTACTCTGGAAAAGTATTCAGTAAAGTCATGAAATGGGAGAATTCTGTGGTTGATTGTGGCAGAAACAGAGCATCCATGGGAAGATGTTGCAGGCACTGGAAGGCAGTAGGAACAATGAACTCCCTGAACTCCCAGGCTAGAGATGGGATTACATTTTGATATGCAAAGGAGGTCTTAAATAGACTTTAGTCAACTGAGAATGTGAAGAAGTAAAGATAGCTTATTATTCAAACTAAAGATATGTTATACACAGGTCAGGGAAAAATACCAGAATCTTCTGATAATCCACGATAGAGGCCTTCTGTTGTACTTAGCCAGGTAACCTGCATGATTAGAAGTGATCTTCTGTTGATGTTCAGGAAAAAAAAAAAAAGGTAAAAAGGTTAATGAGGCTCCATTAAACTGAAATGCAGTTTATATGTTCTTATGTTCCCTGATACTTTTAACTAAAAAGGGGTGAAGAAAGTGTAGCAGGCCTTGGCACATTTATATTACATATTATTACTCATAATGTATCAGAAGAGTTGTATTTTTGCATTCTGCTCATGCCTACCTCTGACTAGTCCTGAGACTGCAGATCCACTTAAAAACATCTAAACCCATAGGAAATTGTTTCAATGCAGTGCCTGGTTATGAAGTTACATCATTAACTTTTGGTCTTCAGATATGAGAATACTGGCCTTAACACCAATACATGTGAGTTCACTGTTCCGTGAATGAGCATAGCTGTACTGATTTACTCAGCTGCTTGACATGTATAAGAATAATATTAGCGGAAAATGTGATATAAAATAATTATTAAAATTCAATACTGTCTTCTCCCTTTTTGTGATGAGCCCATTTTCATATCTGCATTCAATTGTAAGAATAAATATGTTACTGAACAAGTTGAAAGTACACTTCTGGTAGCATTATTCTGTTAAAGAAATGGACAATGATGACATTAACTAGACAAAAATCAGATGCCATATGTCACAGGAAGCTTTGAAGAAGAGTTGCTCTTTCTACCCATCTAATTCACTGAAATTCTTCTGTGAATGTAAGATTTGATGTGATTTTCCTGGAAAAAAATCTATAGGTACCTCAGCTTTCCAAAGTCTGATATGATTATAAAGATTGCAGAGGTAAATACAGTGCAAGATTCTTAACTGGCATAGTACAAAGAAAAAAAATATTGGTTTTATTCAGATGACTGTAGACAACTTTCTATAGTGACAAGTTTTCATTCATCATGTTTCCTTTTATACAGTACCCTTCTGTCAGCAGGAGGTTCAAATTCAAAGTTTTTCTTGTGGCTTTAAGGTCTCAAACTAAAAATGTAAGATGTTCTTAGCTGTTTGTACACAAATATGTAACAATTAAGAAGAAGCAAAATTATTCCAGAGCTCTGCTGTAGCTATGGCAACCACCTTCCACTGTATTTTGTTTAGATAAATAAATCTGACAGCTAATAAGAATGAGTTTTAACATATTTTTTTTCATGATGGAATTTCTTGAATGTTATTTTCTTGGGCAAAATAATATTATATACAAAAAAAATATTGGTATTACTTCTCCATTAAGCAAAAATGTTTCTACCACAAATAGCGTGTTCAATAATTTTATATTCTATTTTAGTTCCTGCATATGAAGTTTAAAATGCATTGTTTCTTTGTTCTTCATTTTACTCAATCAGAGAAAATGGATTTGCGCTGAAGTCTTGGTTCTAGTGAAACTATGGATTTCAAAGCATTTCACTAACTTGCATTTGGAATCTTAAGCTCCTCTAACTTCTAATACAACTTGTACATACATATTTTATGTACAGCAAAAGCCCAGAGAGGCCAAAATCCACAGTATTAGCAATGAAATTTATAAATACTCTGTGAAGTCAGGGCTCTGTTAGTGCTGTTCAGTGCCAGTTTATGCCAATTTGGGTCAGCATTGCCATCATCCCACTTATGCTTGTCCACAACCCTTTTCCTTGTGATGATACTGACTCCTGACGCTACAGTGAGATTAACCCCTGCAGGGTATTAACCCAGCAGAAAACTCAGTTTACAAAAAAATAGCATGTGTGAATGTAGTGGTTTTGCTTCTAGGCCTTCCTTGGCAACCAGGGTACAACCAAGGAAGTGGTCATGTTCCCAGTATTCCATACGATTTTTCACGT
>JANXJC010000028.1:23832917-23846889 GCA_027564655.1 Leptodon cayanensis
GGACCGGACGTGAAGAACGTACTCTATTCTGCAGCTGGAGATAAAGGTCCCTCCTGGAGCCTCTGGCAAAAGGTGCCTGGTGAGACTCGAGGACGACCACTCGGTTTCTTAACCTTCAGACTGAGATTGAATCAGGTGAATGTCAGTGCTGGACTAAGGGAGATAAAAGTACTGCAAACTTAGTTTGGCTTTGTTTGTATTGCAGCAGGTTAAAAATATCTGAAAACCTGGAACACTTTGGCCTAGATCTTAAAAAACATTTAAGAATTTAGCTGCCAGTTAAATGATTGTGTATATAGGACTTCAGAGCGCAGATTTAGACAAGACTTAATATGAGGTGCCTAACTTTGGTCAGTGGAGATGGTTCCCCATAAATACTCTCAGAATAAGAACATATTTTAATCCTCTGAATCACCTGAAAGTCTCTCAAATAGAAAACTTTTTCACTTCAAAAATTTATTCACTAAATGTCTAAATAACTTTGAAATTCAAGACTTCACAGTAAAATCAGGAGGTGATCTTCCCATTGACTACAGTGGACTTTAAAACCCTCATTTAATAACTTTTTGTTTCTGGATTTTTAAAATATTGGCTTTTATTATCTCACTATCTATGACACAGGTAGAACAATAATGCTTACATAAGGCATGAAGTACACAAAAACTATTCTCTTGTGCTCAGACTGAAAAATATTTAGATATTTTAAATATGTCCACAAAGCTACATTCAAGATTAGTGCATGTCCATTATTGTTTTAAAATCTATCACTGCAAAACATACTAAAATGTATGTCTTTAATAAAACTTTGCAAATCCTCATGAGAAGATCAGCAAAACTCAAAAATTTTAAAAATGTTTACTTTGAAGTGAAATGAAATTCTGAAACTCCCTTGGTGCGCCACACCAGTAACTCAATTAGACTTTGAAATAGCATGCATGTTAAATATGTGACTTACAGTGCCTTAATTATTTGGACTTTTGTACTAAAAGTCTATGCAGACAGATCAAAACCCACAAAATTTAGAACTGAAAATCACTTTCATTTTCCTTCTCCCCCGCCTCTAAGAAAGGCAGTGTTACCTTCAAGTATTTTTCTAGCTAATGTATAATCTATAACTGTTTCAATCATGTTCCATTACTCTGAAGCAGAATGGACCGTCACACATACTTCATCTGATTACTTTTCAAAGTATGGAACTATGTATGAGATTAAGAAATCATTCCAGTTTGTATTATAACTTCAATGTTGTGAGCTGACCTTGGCTGGCTGCCAGGTACCCACCCAGCCGCTCTATCAGTCCCCTCCTCAGCAGGACAGGGGAGAAAAAATAAGATGAAAAAGAACTCATGGGTAGAGATAAAGGCAGTTTAATAAAGCAAAAGCAAAGGCCATGCACAGAAGAAAAGGAAAACAAACAGGTTTATTTTCTACTTTCCGTCAGCAGGTGATGTCCAGCCGCCGCCTGGGAGTAGGGCCTCAGTACATGTAGCGGTTGCTCTGGAAGACAAACGCCTTAATGACAAATACCCCCCTTCCCTCTCCTCCTTTCTCTTAGGTTTTATTGCTGAGCATGACATCATATGGTATGGAATACCCCTTTGGTCAGCTGGGCTCAGCTGTCCTGGCTACGTCCCCTGCCACCCTCTTGCCTACCCCCAGCCTACTGGCCTTTGGGGGTGAGAGGTTTTGGAGGGATGGCCTTGGTGCTGTGGGAGCACTGCTCTGCAGTAGCCAAAATACTGGTGTGGCATCAACACCTTTCTAGCTACAAGCACAAAGTACAGCACTATGAGGGCTGCTATGGGGAAAGTTAACTCCATCCCAGCCAGACCCAATGCAGTCTCCATGTCTTGTTCTTCAAGATCTTAAGATTCTCTTAGGCTTTTCCACTGTAATGTTAAAAAGACGTAACTACAAGTTTCCTACCAAGCTGCTTTTTATATGGTAAATTAAATAAAATTAAATAAATTCTTTTGCAGATATATGTATAACCCAGCTATTTAGAAAGCTTTGCAAAAGCACCCTTAATGCTAAATTATTTCTTGCATTATTGTGCTGGTTTTTCAGGGATAAAATTAATTTTCTTCATAGTAGCTGGTATGGGGCTGCGTTTTGAATTTGTGCTGGAAACAGTGTGGATAATTCAAGGATATTTTCATTACTGCTGAGCAGCGCTTACACAGAGCCAAGGCCTTTTCTGCTTCTCACCCCACCCCACCAGCGAGGAGCTTGGGGGGGCACAAGGTTTGGGAGGGGACACAGCTGGGACAGCTGACCCCAACTGACCACAGGGGTATCCCAGACCCTAGGACGTCATGCTTGGCATATACAGCTGGGGGGACATTCAGAGTGATGGCGTTTGGCTTCCCAAGTCACCGTTAGGTGTGACGGAGCCCTGCTTTCCTGGAGATGGCTGAACACCTGCCTGCCCATGGGAAGTGGTGAGTAAATTCCTTGTTTTGCTTTGCTTGCATGTGTGGCTTTTGCTTTACCTGTTAAACTGTCTTTATCTCAACCCACAAGTTTTCTCACTTTTACTCTTCTGATTGTCTCCCCCATTCCTCCGGGGGGGAGTGAATAAGCAGCTGGGTGGGGCTTAGTTGCTGGCTGGGCTTAAACCAGGACAATTGTATAAGAATCTGCTTGGTAGAATTATTTCGAATATCATAGCATAACTATTTACTTTCCGTCATACAAGGTCTCTTGCTATTTCTATATGGAATCTAGATTTTGAGAGGTTTCTGTCTAAGGCAAGAATGAAGAAATCCTTGTTGAAATAATTGTTTATCAATTCATTGATACTTTAAGTTTGAATGACAAGAAGCTTAAAACTAATTAAATTTATTTTCTTTAAAAGAAATACCAAATTTCAAGGAACAGACATTTAAATATTTACACTTTGTTCCAGAGTATGTTTTCTTAGGTAAAAGCAAATATATGTGTATAGTGCACTTACAGTCTTTAACATTCAGCCAGAGTAAATCCGGTAAAGATTTCGTATTCTTGATACGAGACACTTTAGACCACTAAAACATCATTATTTACCATAGTGATATACTTTTCCTTTAAATTAATTGGTCTTATACCAAGAAAAGTGTTTGTTCCAATCTCCTAATTGCTGAAATCATGCTATGTTACTTGTGCAAATACTACTAAATATTGAAAAGAAAACTAAAGTTTCCATGGCAATCGTTCAGTGCCACAAAAGATTAAACTGGTCAGAAAAGATTTTTAGGCAAATTGAATTTATTTTTCTGTTATTAGCAGTTTTCCTCATATATTATAGGGTACTCTGAGAGAAACATTTTTTTTTCATAAAGCAGCTCTTCTTCCAAGAAATACTGAATTATTTAAGTCCACAGCAATTCAGAATTCACTTCATCTGCATTTTCTCTTAGATGCAGAGTTATTATTTTAAAGATGGTGATTTTCTTATTTTAGTTTTTTTTCTCTGGTATTTGATATCTTCCCTCTATAGAAAAGCCAGAATGCACATGTATAAATATGTTGTAAAAAATGTATAAATATTAATTGAAAATTAACATGAACATTTAATTATAAACATGTTTCACTAGGTTGCTAATTCTGTAACACTGGGTTGGAATTTATTTGTTATAATGCATACATTTGTAAGTAGTATAACACCTGCTTGAATGAGAGGACTTTTTTTTCCAGTTATACAACAGGTGAAATAGCTGATGTATTTGAGTGGTGTTCTCAGTTGCAAAACTGCTGTCAAGAGAGTTTTGTTGGAGCACTTTGAACTTTGGTTTTGAATCTTCGTTCTCCAGCATGGCATGTAGCAAACAATAATTTCATTGATAATCTTTTAAGGTTTTTCAGGAGGATGTATTTAGAGACAGATGTATTATAAAAATTCTTTACAGAGTTATTTTCAATGAACATAAGTATCCAGAGGAGTGAATTGATGCTGGTACTCTTTAACTGTGAAGTGCAATAACTATAACAAAAAGTAGTATGCTTTTTATTATTATTTATAAACTTGTTTGAACATGAGCTCTGCATTACTAATATTACATTGATGTTATGGGCAACAACATTCCTCTAACTTCTAGTTAGAACAAATGATAAATATTTATCTATAACATGTCTTGGAAGTCATTGAACTATTTTTGTAAATAAATCATTAATTTTGTGTGCATGCTGGTGAGGTGAGCTGGCTACTGCCATCCCTAATCCCCTTTTGTCAGATCTCCCTGATCAGCAGAAGCAATATAGTCTTAAATAAAATGTTAAAACTTTAATTAGTGTCCATGCTACGTACTTACCAGTTATTGGGCATAGAGATATATTTAATTTATCATTCTTTTACAGCTAATTAAAATCACAACGTAGTGTATGCAACAGGATACTTCCTGTCAGCTGAGTTAATTTTAATACAAGAAGAGGAATAGTCAATTACATACTCTGAGATGGGATCTAGCTGCAAATTCTGAATACATTCCAAAGGAGACTGTCATGAATGTGCATTTACAATAATCTGTCTTTGTCACTGAATTGTCCTTGCTTGAAATAATTGTTTCTTGTGACCCAAAATAAGTATGTGTCAAATGTATGCATGAAAGTACAATCTGACTTGATTGCTTGACTAACCTGATCTCCTATGATAAGGTGACCCACATAGTGGGTGAGGGAAAGGCTGTGGATATTGTCTACCTAGACTTTAGTAAAGCCTTTTACACCATTTCCCACAGCATTCTCCTGGACTCAGTCATGCTAGCTTGAAAGAGGTTATACTTTGTTGTCAATAGTAAATCTCAGTTACTAAGTCAGTAATTTAAAGTATTTTTTTAAATAAGTGAATGCATACTATAGTGAGTTTTTGAGAAAAGTTTTCTGAGGAAATGATGCTTTCTCTTGCCTAATTCTGTCTCAGTGATATTTTTCAAATTTTCTAGGAGGATTCTGGTCAAGTGCATCACATAAATATTAATAATATGGAATTTAATTGCACACCAAAGCCCCTAAACTACTTTACTAGATAAAATTTGTAAGCAAATGACCAAAATACTTCATGGGGATGACATTATTATTTCTGGACCAGAAAATGGGGATATCAGTTATGTGGAAGGCTTTACCATACCTCATAAATGCATTGCTGTATCAGAATCCTGTAAATACACTAAAACTAGAGAGAAGCAGGAATGAATGTGAAATGTGTAATTACAATTTGAGCCTTATGGATTTGGAATTATGCAGTATGCAAAAGCCATCTGGGGCTGAGACTGTATGTTTTCTCTTACTGTCTTGAAAATGCTCACTGTCAAGATAAGAAAAAAATGCCAGTTGAACACCAGGGACACATCTGGTGGGACATAGGTCTAGGGAGAACAAGTGCCAGTGGACAACTGGAAGATTTTTCACAAAGAAAATCTTGTCAGGAGGCAATAGAGATAAATCAAAAGGAAAGAAAAGGCCACTTTGTTCTGCTCTTTGTTCAATACTGACTGAGTTCAAGGCATGCATGAAATCAAAATCTGGCATATAGACAGTAAAAGAGAGATGGGCTGTCCTGAGGTCTAACAGCAAAATCATGAGACAGCAGAGACCAATACCTCAGCTTCTGTTTGGCCCCCCTGAAGCCCATCCTTAGATCTGCATGTGGGAAAGAACTGCTGGAATTTCAGCTGAAGCATTCGGAGAAAGCAAGGTGACATTACATGACAGGCCTCGAGGAACACTTTGAATTTTATTGGTTCATACCTTCAGTTGTTCTAAGACTTGAAAACTTTACAAGGGCCATAGAATAATAATGTCTTCAAGGCAGATTGTGAATATCTGAATTTCTGAACAGTTCTCAGAAGCATGCTGATATTGGCTTACAGGCAGGAATTTTTATGAACGTTCTTCTAAGATTTCTAAACCCTAGTCTAGCAATACTATTAAGTGCTGCTTGGGAAAGAATACAAAAGATAAATGGACAGTTCCAAAAAGCAGAGACAAAATATGAATGCATGCAAGAAATAGAAAATCGCTTACAAGTAGTGGGTAAAAAGCCAATACAGGGAGGAATAAAAATCCTTAGAGCTGTGCAAAACTTGTCAAAATTTACTTTTTTTCTAAGGAGCAGCTGTTTCTTAGAAAATGTGATGTATGAATTCCAAGCAAAGGATGAGCTTTCAAAGCTTACAGAAGTCCCACTAGGATATGGATCATTCCATGAACTCAGCAAGACTACTGCTAGGAGAAAGGTCAGGCCCTAGAGGACTGTCTGTACAAGACCATGTTAACACAGTAAAGCCCCTGCAGGTCAGCAGCTACTCAAAGAACCAAATATTTCTATAAGGTCTTAGTCTGTGAAATGTCTGCAAGTTTAAAACCTGGCAACACCTATGTTTGTAGGTAATTTAATTAATGAGCTTTTCAATATCTCTAGTTCATTTGTGTTTTTCAGTTTGTGGTATGTTTGAAAATAAATAAAGGTCCAACACCTTTTCCTCAAAAAAATAGCTCTAGAGATATATGTGAGCTATTGGTGAACACGTATTTACTTTCCTAGTATATAACTTAGATTGTAAAGTGCTCTAAAATACCTTCAGTATGAAAGGGGCTGTATAAATCCAAATTCCAATCTGTGTTTCTGCTCAAACGAACGTAAATGTTAAGTCTGTGTATGGTAATTCATATACTATAAAATTATATTAATTCTGTTTATATTTGTTTTAACTTAGTTCTGGCATCACTATGAAAAAAAAAAATGTCCCTGAAGTTGTTTCATAAAACTGCCATACAGTGTCAAAAATAAAGTAATAGTTATCAGGCTCAGACCTTGACTGGATGGTTCATCTTCTTTTCAGCAGAAGTGAATACATTTTGGCCAAACTGGGAAGCAAATTCTGTTTGAGGGAGTGGGAGAGTAATACCTGTTCTCTGAAAATGGACTCATGATAGTTTTACAGACTAGCAAACACAGGTTTTGAGTTTTCAGAGTATAGGGTGTCTGTAGCTTTCACATACTTTCTTAAATTCACTTAACATTGAAAGCAAGATTCAAATGTACAGAAGTTTTTAGAACCTATTTATTTAAACATAATTTATTTATGATTACAAGAAATTTGGTAGCCACTGGTGATAATTCTAGGGAGTAATATGCTTGGCAAAGATGTATTACAGCAGGGTTTAAACTTAGTTTGTTCTGTATTTCATTCTGAGAATTTAAGGAGTGGCAGTAGAAACTACTTTGTTGTACTTAGCATGTTACCAGGTAACCTGATTTGACTTTAGAATTGTTTTTTCTAAATGGTTTTTCATTTGGGGGCAGGAGGGTGTCACAGACTAGCTGTTGAAAATTTTCATAAAAACAGACTGGTCAGCTGGGGTTTTTTGCCTTTTGCTAGTATGTTTTAATGGTGTGGAGGTTGAAGCTAATGATTTTTGCAACATTACATTAATGTACCAATTACAAATATAACAGCTCTTTTAGTCTCACAGATCCTCACCGTTAGAGAGCTTAAGCAAAACCTAATGAAATAAGTGTGGGGTTCTTGTGATTATTAGATGTGTATATGCTTTTCAGAGGTTCCTGGAATCTTTCAGAAGGACAACACTAAATTTAAATGTTGAAGAGAAAATGAAATGCAGCACCTACAAACTCAAAAGAAAAGTAGAAAGGACAACACAGAAATATCTTCATTGCAAATATGGACAGAATGGGCTCAAACAGTAATTAATTGTCTTAACCTGCCTTACCAATCTGTAGCGCTCACGCTTGTTAGGCCACAATGTCTCACACATACTTCTCTGCCTTCATGCCCTATTCTGTGACCAGTGTCTCACTACAAAAGCTGAGTGCAGCAAGGCTCAGAAGACCACTCTTTCCCAACATCAAAGCTGGTGCTGGCAGAGAAACTGCTTAGGGCACCAAGGAAAACATGATGTTAAAATCTGAGTAAGAGCATAGCTACATCAAGCTTCCCTGCTTGTAAAATTTAAAAGCATGATGTCTAATCTGTAAATGCCAGAACAGAGATGAACTGGAGGTGCAAATTCAAGGCCATCTCTTTGGAAACCTGTGAATACCAATGCTCTTTCTTTGAAGACTTTTATAAAATCTTGCATACATATAGGACATAAAATCTTGCATACAATCATGGGGCCCTCAGCACAACATCCTTCTCTCTCTCTCCTCTCCTCACTTAGATGGACTCCCTTAGGAGTCATAGCAGTCTACAAAGTACATGTAATGACTATCTACCCTTACATGGAAATGTCATGGTGGAATATAAAATCATTTAGGAGAATTTGTAGCTCTGAGTTCATTCCTGCCAAAGGACAGTGATGACACGTTTGAAATACATCATAAACAGGCCAAGGTCGATGGTATTCTCAGCTCACATGACCTACTTGCTTTGGGGAACTCAAACATGAATTCAGACCCTTTTGTCAAATCAGGAAAGACACAGTTAACATAACGATTAAGTATGGTAAGAACATCTTTATACAACCTACAGGTTACAACAGTGGTGTGAAAAAAGAGACAGAGAGGGAAGGAAGCACAGGAATCTCCCCTCTGTCACAATACTAAGAGCATGGGTTCTGTTAGGCTCTGTCAGTGAGAAGTGAAGGACCTGTGGTCGTTTCAACTCTCCTGTTAAAAGTGTTTTTCCTTTCTTTTCTTTGCCTAGAAAAGGGAAGAAGGGTAGACAACAGGGCAGTATGTGGAAGTGGAGAAGACTGACTTTCCTGTTCTGTCTGAACATTTTTCACATGCCACCAAAGGAGAACGGACATTTTGCGATGTAGGGGCTGCTTGAGGAACACATAGACTGGGAACAGGAACAAAAAAACAAAGCCAGTATATGGAATGAAAGATACTTTGTTCTACTACAGAGTCAAGGATTAGGAAATTGGCTACCAGTGAAGAAAGTAGTCGATTGAGGTTATCCAACCTTCACCTACAAGAGCATGTGAGGACACAGTAGAGCATGAAAGAGGGAAGGACTCTAGAAATTATTAGTTTGGGTTTTGCATTTTTGTTTCATTTTGCTCGTTTTGTTTTGGGGGTTTATCTTGACAGAGAGGTTAAGATAGATGAATATTTGTATGGTTTAGAAGCACCACACTGAGATTTCCTAGGTCGTAATTAAACAGACTTAAGGCATAGACAAGTTTGGGAATTGAAACTAGTTTCAGAGGAAGCCAGTCTCCCCAAAACTACTGCAAGACAACAATGCTTCTGTAGTCCTAAATATGAAGAGTTACACATGAATCTCCTACAAGAGGAAGACAGGATCCTATTGACAGATGCATGTACCAAGTAGAAATTTTTAAGAATCATGAATGATTATTGGAAGTTCATAGATGATTTCTACTGATAAAATAATGATAGTTTATCTACAGTACCTACTTCAGTCTGGTCATGTTAGTTGAATCTTGGCTGTCTTTCCACATGCCCAAGCTAACAGCCAAACATATCATAACAAATTTGAGACTATATAGGGAAAGAATGAATTATTAAAAAAATGACAGTGGCATTTTAAGACATACTGCTTTTCTAGAATATGGGTAACACAATAGGTATATTCACTCCTCATTGCTGTCATAAGTTATGACAAGATTAGTGAATAAATTACAGTTAATTACATCAGGAAATACTGCCAGTATGTAGCATGATCACATAGTGATGTATGGCACAGTAATGTTAAGTCTATCATATGTGTACTATATCTGAAATATTAGCCCCTTGACGTTGGCTTTTTATACAGTAACTCAGAATTTGGTGACTCATTTATCCCCATCCTCTCTAGTTTTTCTATATATAGTGGACTTAACAATTGAAATATTCATACCACTTATATAAAATTAGCTTCATGTCTATTCATGTACATTTGTAGCTCTTTCCTATTGGAACTTGGCTGAAATAATTAGCTTTAACTATGTGCTATGATGTTCTATTATTCCCGATTGCTGTTTGAAAAAGCGGCCATTTCACCTAGGCAGAATATTAGTGCTTTATTCATGGACTACTGTAACTGAAAAACCCCAATGACAGATAAAAAGTCCAGATTTTATTTCATTTTATTAAGTTAAAAGGCACCAAAGCTACAAAGAGAAGAGGTCTCCTGCCATATTACTAATTGTGGCTGTAATAGATTGAACTGTTAATTTTATCTTCCTCTAATCAGAGATTTGCTCAAGATTGCTCTCATTTGTCATGCACCAGAACAAAGACAGTGTTAATTCAATACTGAGTATGAATGCATAGAGACCATTTAGTCTTTGGGGGGATATTTTAATAGACCCCCCAAAGATATTATTTGTCTTCTGATGTATAATAGACATTCAGTAATGGTTTTATTAAAGTAGCCCCAACCTGACCTCAAAAATAAGGAAGGAGAAATCCCCACCAGGAACATGATCTTCTGCCAGCAAAGGCCTCAGTGTGCTGGTGACACCAGGAAACTGGCTCCCTTCCTCTGATTCTGCTAAAGGAAGACTGAAACTATCAGCTGTAGGACCCCAGGAACACATGTAAGGTAGGACAAACACTACACCCAAAGCTTAGAAACTCAGAAGCCTTTGCGTGACAATTTTACTTTATTAATGAGGCTTCCAAGTCTTAATTACATAGTTTAGACTATTATACTGCTAAGATACTAATTGGAGTAAGAAATCTTTGGCTCTGTCTGTATGGTGTGCTCCCTTTTGCCCACTACAAGATTTTGAGTGCAACAGCTCCTACCAGTCTCAAATGGTTATTTTTCCTAAGGCTGAAAATCCTAAAGAGATGTTTAGTTCATGGGTTGAATAGGGAATAGATGTTTCAGAAACACAAGAGGAGATTTCCTTGCACAGTGGTAGCTTTGAGTTCTCTAAGTAGTGCAGTGTGCAGCAAGAGATGTGGGTTAGGTAGTCTGATGGGAATTTAGAAAGTATGCTTTCTTTTGGAATGATGCTTCCATGCCACTGAAAGCATGGTTTTATATTCTCCCAGTGGGTAATGGCTTACACAAGCCTGGAAGAAACCTCTTCATTCTTTGAATCCTATCCCCATAGGCAGTCATGTAATATAAGCGTAGAAGGGTGCTTAGCAATAATGACGCAAAACACTTCCATAAACAGATTGAAGACCTTCAATATAAAAACCTAAAAAGCTTCAGTGTAAGCAGAAGACAGCAAGAGAATCCAAACCAGTCTGAGCACGTTTCCTTTAGCCTGTTTATTATCAGGGTAAAATGGGTGTCCAACATAATTGTGTTTGTTGGGTTGACTGGGTCTTCTGATCTTATTTCTATCATAAGGTGTGGGTCCATCCAAGAAGAGGTTCTTTTGTCATTCTTAAAAACCTTGGTCTTGTTTATAGTGAAATCAGAATAACAAGATGTACTTCTAAGAGCCAGATATGTTTTCAATTTTTATTATATATATGAGAACATAATCCCCTGAGTGACTTTAAGCCACTGTTTGTCTGGATTTTGCATGTGAACAGCACAGGAAGAACAATCATCTTCTGTCAAAATGCTGCAGGAGGCAAGTCCTCGTCAGTGTTTGTCACATCTATGTCTACTAAGCTACCGATGGGGAAAAAGAGAATGATTTTTCAAACGGTTGTCTGTGTGCCTCCTCCCTTTGATAAAGATTCTAAAAAATATTTAAAAAAAATATTTTTAAAAAAACATCCTAAAAATGTTGATGTGCCATGGCTACTTCCTGTCAAGTAGATCAATGCATCCCTGTGCTTTTTCTTCTCATCTGTTTCTCTCCTTTGATGAATTACAGTGAAGACTTTTCCTGAGAAAACAATCCCTCTTTTAGGTCACAAAGATGAAGTAATTCTAAATAGAAAGAAACCTGTTGTGGCATAAACAAATTTTGCTGCCAAATACTCGTATGCAGCACCAGGAAATACGGATCTGTGACTAAGATTTCTAGCCTACTATTGAAATAAATGTCTTATTCATGACTTTAATAATTTCAGTCAAGTCTGTTAACACTCTAGGAAAAAAAAATCTAGTTCTTTCTATGTCGTTATAATTCTAATAAAATGAAATATACATGATAGACATTACAGTGAATAGGATGTTTGATATGTTATTTTTTCCAGTGAAGCCCTTGCTAGAAATTATAAATATCCTTTGATATACTGCAGTGGCTTATGACATATCTCCCTACAAGATTTTACTGTTTCTGCATCTAAATATCAAATGATTAAAAAGAAAAAATGAAAAAAAAAAAAACAAAACACAAACCAAAACAGAAAAACCCACAACACCTGGAACATCTGGAACATTTCCGAAGCTATACAGTGTGTGTCCTGGTTTCATTAAAAAAGTTTTCAAAGCACACTTTCAAAAATTGAGTTATATAAATATGCACTCTTCTATTCACATTTCTATTTTCTAGAGCCAAATCTAAAGAAGTATTTTACTTTTCAAAATACAGATATCACTTAGTGACAGGAGTGATAGATTCTCTCTAATTATTTGTTTTCCTTATTTTTTTTTATTGGTTGTTTACTTGCTTATTTATTTTAACTTTGGTTCCCTTGCTTTCACTGATGCAATGAAGTACCGACAGTGACTATTCAGAAATGAGAGCAGAAATGCCACTTCCTTTTATGAAATAGCAGTATAGTGGCTGCATCCTGGTATTTTAAGTATTACTCAAGAGTGACTCATTAGTACAGACTGAATCTAGATTTTTGCCTTCATTGGAAATACGTGTTTAAGTTAAGGCTGGGAAAAGAAACCTTCCAATACATATTACTAAATTAATCCCCCTTTCTCTAGGTCTTCTATTTATTAATAAACACTACATGGTCATTTATCCTTGTTATGCTCAAAATCTTGTTTATTAGCAAAGGGGAAAAACATCTTATATATAAAGCCAATAATTTATTGTTATTATAATTGAAATCTTGGCATTCTAAGATGTCGTGGTTTAACCCCAGCCAGCAACTAAGCACCACACAGCCACTCACTCACTTCCCCCCCACCCAGTGGGATGAGGGAGGAAATCAGGGAAAAAAAAGTAAAACTCGTGGGTTGAGATAAGAACAGTTTAATAGAACAGAAAAGAAGAAACTAGTAATGATAATGATAACACTAATAAAATTACTATAGTAATAATAAAAGGATTAGAATATACAAGTGATACACAATGAAACTGCTCACCACCCACCAACGCCCAGTTAGTCCCTGAGTGGCGATCCCCCCACTCCCCCCCGTTTATATACTAGACGTGATGTCACATGGTATGGAATAACCTTGTGGCCAGTTTGGGTCAGCTGCCCTGCCTGTGTCCCTTCCCAACTCCTTGTGCCCCTCCAGCCTTCTTGCTGGCTAGGCATGAGAAGCTGAAAAATCCTTGATTTAGTACAAACACTACTTAGCAACAACTGAAAACATCAGTGTGTTATCAACATTCTTCTCATACCTAACTCAAAAACATAGCACTGTACCAGCTACTGGGAAGAAAATTAACTCTATCCCAGCTGAAACCGGGACAGTATCTACCCCTTATTCTATATCATCAATGTCGTGCTCAGTCATCCTGGCCAATCATCATCACCTTTTCCATCCTTTGATAGATATATATATATATGTATACACACACAGGAATATCATTCCTTTGGTTTATGGGTCATGTTAATAAAAAGTTCATTGGGTTCATTTAGTTCCCAACTCTAGGCTCCATCTGTCATACCAGTCTTTCTGGGCAGGAGGGATGGTGCGAAGTCCTCTCAGTCGGTAGAGCAGGATCGGGCTTCAGTGCGGTGTGACGAGCAGGTGACGTTGGATGCAGCAGGAAGTTGGTGTGCACCGTTGGATTGTTGCATGCTGGAGTCAGTTCTGGTTCTGTCACTACTGCGCTTCTCTCAGTTTTATCACAGTTCATTCTTGCTTGATCTAAGTGATTCTTACTGTAGTACTATAGATATAGCATATAACAATTATAGTAATGATACCATACAGTAGCAGGGTTATATAGCAACTAATATCATACAGTTTAA
>JANXJC010000028.1:23851400-23893706 GCA_027564655.1 Leptodon cayanensis
AATTGCCTTGTCAATGCCACCTTCCCTGGCAAGCGATCCCAGCTGCTTGGCTTCCCTACCTTCTAATTCCAGGCTACGAGCCCCACTATCCCAGCATCGGAGCAGCCAGGTGATAATGTGCTTACCTATATGACGGCCGAAATCTTATCCCATATCCCGCAGCTCACTCAAGGATAGGGATCAGGTGGTTACCTCTGGTTCTGCCTCTTCCTCCTGTTCCTGTGATGACCCTGGTTCACTTTCATCCTTCGCTAAGTGAACTGATCTTTTTGTATATTTCTTCTTTTGTACGGGGGCAACTGATACTGATGTGGGGGTTGGAGTGGCCCCAGTGCCTGTCACCTTGTTAGATCCAGAGACCTTCTCTTCCCCTTGAGGGTACTGAGTGGTGTTGAAAAGGGTTCAATAGGCATGGGCCAGGCCCCAGCACATTGCAGTGAGTTGTGTCTCCCTGGAATTGTCGGGGTGATGACAGCATATTTTTTCCAAATGTTCTGCTAGTTAATCAGGATTCTGCACTTGTTCAAGGGTGAAGTTCCAAAACACTGGAGGTGGGCAGACCTCTGGGTGATCTTCTTAAATAGTTGTGTAACCTTAAACAAGGCCTAAACCACATTCAGGACCATGCTAGTTCCTAACAATAGGACCATACTGGTCTCAACATACCAAGGGTATTCAAATTTTCCAAAATTCTCAAACGCCATTGTAACTAGACTGGGGAAGAAAGGTGTCTCACCCATAGATTGGCTCTCTGAGGAGGAAGGGTGAATGGTGTAATTCTTGACTTAAACGAATAATTATTTTTCTAGATCTAATTATTAAAAAAATAAGTTCCATACAGAAAAAAACAACTAAATAATACTAACAATACAATTAAAATTATAATACACACACTTCTTGGTTTCTATCCTTTTTCTTGATGTTACTCTCACTCCTCTTAAAGTGGGTAGCTTCAGGCTGCTGGGTTGGGCATTACAGCAAATCATAAACCTCTGGAATTCTTCACTGGCAAAATGTGGTGTTCATGTTGATGGTTTCTTCTTCCTCACTGTAGAATCCACAGGTTTTAACACCTTTGCTTTCTTCATTGGTCTGCAGCTCCATACTGCATACACCATATATGGTGCTTTTTGCTTATGTTACATTCTACTTCATTGTTCTCCTTGTTATCCCTAAAACTTTCTGTCTTGCTCCTGGTTTGCATTTCTTTTAACTGACCATTGGTGAGATGTTTATTGCTATGGGGTCTCCAGTGCCAAGATTCTGCCCCATCTCTTATTATCCCATGCCAGCACTGCTCTATGTTGTGTCCTGTGCCATCACTTCTCCAGACACCTGCTGTTTTACCAGTATTGTACCAGTATTGCATTGTATTTTATTGCCCTACAGTACATTATTGTGTTAGAGCCATAAATCTATCTGTCCAGAAAACCTGCTAATTACTGGTATCTATATAATACTATACTGGTAGTACACAAAGATGAACACAAGAAAAACAAAATAGCCTTTGTCCTGCGGTCAATTATAAACCTTACCATTGCAGAGAAAATGCCCAAAGTGAAGCTGCAGGCAGGTGATGAAAAGTTCCAACAGAGCAAGCTTGACAAGGCAAGTCCTGAAGCCTTGCAAACTCAGCGCAGAGCTTATGGCCTGTTACTAGCAATGGCACTATTGGGCTACACATTTACAGCCTTCTTCGAAGGTCTGGCTCCTTCCTGAATTGCTTTCCATCTGATGTTTTCTCTAACCTTCCTGGGTATGCTATAGAGTCTCATTTTTAAACAAGGAGAGTGAAATTGAGCTCTGAAGTGAAGAAACCTAAAGTATCTAAATGATGGATACAAGCTGCCTAGTCCTATCTGAGATCCCCTCTGGCTCCTAAGCTGCCTTTCCAGATGTGAAAGACTCTTATAAGTTTTCTGCCATATCTTGCAAACTCCATCCAGATGTCCTGGACAATCAGTGCATCTGAAATAGTATTATGTACCTATGTTTAAGCAAATAAATGAAACCATAGGTGTTACATGCTACACATATCTGGTGTTGGCGAATCAGTGGAACCTTCCCTCTTTACCAAAAGACACTGAAGGTCAGCTGCAGAGACCTACAGGTTCACTGGCCACTCTGAGGGAGCCTAAACATCTACCTTATATGTATCTGCTTACATATAAGTGTCTGCAGTCTGGTATTTGAGGCGAGCTGCCTCATAACAAAAAGCAGAAAACACATTTGACCTTCTTTTCTTACCACAATGGGCTGTTACAAGCAAACTCATTCTACTTGCTGCATTCACCCACCCTAATTTGCTACTTCTAATTCAGATATTCCAGTCACTGCTTTTCACTTTATTAGGAAAAGGCATTCTTGTGAGATGTGGATATTGCATGAGAGCTTTTTTTTTTTCAGTTCCAAGTGTCAGTAACAGTTCTGTCATTCTCACGTAAGCACATCTATGACCTTGTGGTTTGCAGTTATTTTATACTCTAATAAAGATACTTATATTTATAGTTGCTTCTAGTGCTGTGCCAGCTCTTGTTTACTACTTTGTTTGCCTCTCTTGATCTGTAAGACTCATGCAACATCCTGACAGCAGGGACGGAAAGCAGCAGCACACAAGGACTGATGTACACTTTGATTAAAATTTCAGTTAGTTTATTAGGTAAGAGATGTCATCAAGTAACTTACTATTAATGATAAGTACTAATATACCTACTCAGTGCTAACACTTACATAACTTAGTACCTGAGTTTGGTCTGTTCTTTATATATGATTACATGTATATTTGGTTACATTTTTAACTGTTACTTCTTTATATTTGATTCTTTTTCAGCATGATTACTTTGGAACAGCAGTTTCTCTTGAACATACTTATGGAAAAAAGTCAATCTACATAGTTCTTGTTGCTTTAATCTGTTAGTGGTATGTGATCAAAGTCTCAGATGGCATGAAGACCTATGATACACAGATCCTTTGAAGCTCTATGGTCATATCCATTGATTTCAAAGGATTATGGGTATGTTTCTATCTGTATATATTAGTTGACTGACTTATATTTCAGAGAAAATTGGTGTCCTCATACCGGTCTTCGAAATTTGCAGTAGCTCAGCTGTTCAGCCTTAGGAATTCTTATTTACCTGTGAAACCTGGACCTTGTTTCTGCTATCTTTCCTGCTAACAAGAAACTTCTGCTGACAAGAATCCTTGTTTAGTCCGTGCATATGGAAGATACTTTACACTAATCAAGTGCGCCAGAATTAATTCCACAAGGAAACTTCATCTTATTGCTGCTTCTCAGTTTGTCTACCAAGTGATCGGTCCACAGAATGAAGTTAAAAACTCAGTCAAGTCAGGAAATACAGGATCTAACCAAATGTGTGACTGGCCAGCTTCTAGCTTTCAAATGTGGTCACTATCCACATTTCTCTGGATAAAATGTTTGGTGTCAATTTTGTCTTGCACATGGACTTTCTGCTTTCATGATTTGCCTTCCTCTTCAATCTTCCACACTCAAACCTGGAAGGAGAGCTTGGTTAATAATGTCAACAGCAAACATAATACCCAAATGAGAAACTTCCCACCACAGTACAGAAGGAACAGTCTTAATCAACCCTGGAAAGTTACACTGCATCTAAACAAAGAAACCTCCTCAAAATCATTATAGACTGTAATAAAATAGAGATTAACATCTACATTTTAATTTGTTCCTTATGGGTTAAGAACTATGTTTTTAATGGCTTACATTAGAATTAATTATTCAACATTTATCATCACTATACAGGAAATCACACATTTAGATAATTCTGCAGACCACCTTTGTTTAATTATTCTGAAGGAGAGCTGTTTTATTGTACAACTCAATTAAAAGGTGATGGATCATACATAATTTGCTTCCTTATATGGATTGCAGATTACAGGTGATTTTATCTCAAAATGTCATTTGCAGTTTTGAATATATAATTTCACTCACAGTAGAGTATGATTAAATACACTTAACTTTGGTGACATAAGCTCAAGTTCTCTCCCCCTCTTTGGTGGGACAAATTTTTATTTGCTTAGCAGACAATATTACCATGTTATATTCTGTTCTTCAAAAAGGATGTTTGTGAAGATCTGACAGATAAAATTAAGCCTGTGACATTACAAAGCTATGAAAATTACCTCTATCTCTCTTCCTTTTATTTATGTGTGGAGGTTTGTAGTTTCTTGGAGCAAATAAATATTTGTTCATTAAAGATGAACTGATGAGGGACTTGTATTACATCTAATAAAATATGACAGAACGGAGCTATATTTTGCTGTGTTGTTTTGAAAAACAGTAACAGCAAAGCAGAAAAATGTAATTTTATTTTAATGCAATTTTGCCAAGATGCATCCTGATCACCTTCATGTACTATGGGCCTCTCCTAAAGCAATACCAGCCCTCAGTGGGAGCCAATGTAGAGCTTTAACCATGGAAAGGACCTGGCAAGTGATTTGGCATTCACAAGAGAGGACAATGCGGTTTTGAAAGCTGCACTTCCATGCCTGTTATTCTTTACCCTTTGCAACTTTATTCATTGCTCTCTATAACTTTTCTGAAGGTGCTAAGATCAACATTTTCAAAGTAGATGTAGTCTGAGTCTCTTGTAAATAATTGCACTTGTGTTCTTTCCTGCTGCATCATTTTGCTTCATCTTCATTTGTTTCCTCTCCTTTCTTTATCTATGCCTGTATGTTTTCTTCTCACCCAGATTGTTTCCTTCCTTTGAAGTCCAGAAGAGCTTCTACCTATCCACCCATTTTAGCCAAATGATGAGAGACTACAAAGAGTGCTTGACCAGTTGAGGTAATCTCTGTGTACAGAGTTTTGACCTTTAAAGTCAGTCTGGTTTATCATAGCAAGTTCACTGTGCAGAAATAAAAAAACTGGCTATTTTGGACAACAGCAAAAATTCAGGAATGCAGGGTTACAACCCCTTATTTCAACAGTTCAGCTTCTGTAAATCACCATGCTTTTCAAATGCATAGAGAGTTAGCTAGAACTCAGATATGGAGAGGTTTTCTGTTTGACAAAATGTGAGATTTCGAAGTCCCGCTCCATATGGGGTGGAGATGAGAGCTCTCAAAGTTTTGCTGCATTTTATCACAAAAATAATCATTAAAACTATGGAACTGAATCAAGGAAAACTATTTCCTATTAATGTGTTTGAGGCTTTTTTGGGGGAGAATTGTCTTTTTTTGTTTGTTGGTTTGTTTCTTTTTTCCCCAGACCAACATATTTACATGTAATATATTATTTTAGACTGACCAACTTCTTTTCGGTTTGGGTTTCCTTTGTTTTTAAGAAAAATACATTTAATTGCAAAATTCCTGGGCAATTAAAATTTTCAATTAAAAAAAAAAATTCTCTGTACCCAACTAAAAATCATCATTAGCAGAGAGATCAAATTAAATTGTCGTGTAACTTAGCTGGAAAGAGTGTTATTATCAAAAGGATGAAATAGGTCAGATGTTTTAAACAGATGTTCAGATGGTTTTAATACAATGGAAATAGATGTTGAACACCTCTTCAGAGCACTGGTGGTAGGGTTTTCATGGTGATACAGCAGCTATCTTCTGCTACCTGTGTTAGAAAATGAGAATATTACTAAAAGTAAACTGCTGAACCATATGTTAAGAGAAATTATAGTTTCCTGAATGGCTTCAAGCTACTGAGACTGATGAGTTTTTAAATAATTTTATTAACCTCCAAAAGCTGTGGCATTTACATTTTGTCCTGTTGTACATATTGTACTGAAATATCTATGGACCTGACAGCTAACACATATAGAGGTATTGCCTGGGTTTCTCACTAATCAAAAATACATCTTTTAACAATTTGTCCAAAGGAAAATCTTTTTATGCAATCTCATCTTATTTTTTTAACGGAAATAATTTGGAAATTGATGTTTCCGTCTCATTTTTTTTCTGAATGTGTGAGATAAGTAATTTCATTAACTGAACCTTCTTAGCTAAAGGATACAGATGGCCTCAGGATAATATTTCTTCAGCTAATCTAAACTTCTGAAATACTGGAAATTTAGTGGTACAGAAAAATCTGACCTGGCATGTTAGATACAAATCTGTAAGAAGTTAACAATAGACAGTCCTAGATCTTCCAATTGAATGATAATTGAAGCTTAAGAAAAAATCAGAATATTGCTTACAATATTTCTAACCAGACATAATTACTTGAACATTATTAATAAAAACTAAAATTATGTCTATAGTTTTACTTCTATTAGCAGAACAATGAATACAGATAAGAAAAATCCTGTGAATTAAGATATCAAGAAAAACATCACATCATGGAGAGAGAATATGGTTGCCAGACCCTACTGGAGACTGCACAAAAATGATCTATTTTTTTCTTTTGGTAGGAAATAAAGAAGTGTTTTTCCACATATTCAGTGTATTTCATATATGCACAACACTATGTACTGAGTTAATAAAGCACAATATGTGAGCACATCTTTTTCGTAATCATACCCTGACATATAATAAAATCATAAAGCATTTGATTTAAAAAAGCAAGTAATGGAGTTCAAACAGTGCTCTAACAGCATGTAGACCAGACCTAATTTACTGTTTGTTATTTTCTTTAGCAATTTTTTTTTTCATATGTTTCTCTACCACTAGACAATCTAATCAAGTATGCTTCAGAGTGTGATGTTGAAAGGCAAAAGAACTGAAGATTACTGGGTCGATACAATAAAGTAGAAGGCAATATATCAGATTTCCCATAAAGCTTAGTCATCAGTGTAATGTCCTTTCTGCACATGTTAAGTGTACATGTATACTTGGAAAAGAAAGGCTGCAGGCTCTATTTAATTTCCACCACTGCTTAAGACAACAGAATCCTCTTCCAGCATTTTGTAGGGATAGGAAATTTTCATCAACTAAAAGAGTTTACTAGTGTCTTCAGTAAATATTTCCATTGTGGCTTGATTAAACCAATACCTATTAAAAAGTCCTTAAGTCCTACATAATGCGAACAGAAAACAGCAGCAGATAGAAAACCATCATAAATAGCTGGATCAACAGCCAGTCAACACTGAATGGGAATATCTTGCATTTACACCTATAATGAATAACACTGAGACATCACACCAGCAGGCCAGCCCTGAAGTAGGAGGATCACATTTAATGCCCTTTGTGTAATCAGTTTTGTCACTGATGACCTTCGCGAGGGGTCTATAATATTTACAAGGTCCCGAGTGAATTACCTCACAGAATTAAAAGTATGTTGTAGTTCAATTCCTGCACTACTAAAGCTTTGGTATTCTTACATTAGAGTTTGTCGACAGCAATATTTCCATGTGGAAAGATGTGTATGGGCTACATTTATTATCAACTATACCATGCTGTTCCACAAGGTGGAATCTTCACTACTTCAGGTAATAAAGTCATGACATTCAACTCCATTTGTTGGAATAACTATTTAATTATGGAACTACATCAGTTTACTCTGGCTGGAGATTTGTCCTGATTTTTTGAAAGAATCACATGTGACCATTCTTAGAAAGCCAAGGAGATACTCTAGCCCTAAAGACTAAATTAATAAGCAAGCAAAATAAAGGCACAACTAGTCCTATAATACACGATAACACAAACTGATAAAAGATACTTTATTTGGTGAGTTATATATGATATCAATACTATGAGAAAATTAGTGTACACAATCAGATGAGATGCATCTTAATGTTATAAAAAGTTATGACAGGTATATAGCTGAAGATATATCTCATCTGCAGAACATAACATTTTACTACATATGTCTTTTCTTCTTCATTTAAAGTTTGTGGTTTTTTTAATGGAAATTATAAGTATACATGCATATTTTTTTCTTTGGCAGCCTTTTAATTTCCCTTCTGGATATCATGGTATGCTTAATCAAGACTATTATTTAAATTGCTCTAAATAAACAAGTAAACAAACAAAAGCATTGGCATAGCACTGATTTCCTTTGAAATCAATGAATTTTTTTGGTGAGTTGAACACTTTCATTTGCATTTTTATTTATATTATATTGTTCTATACAGAGAGTCAACACAGTAATGGACTAAAATTATTCCATAGTAAGCAATCTAAGCTGGCATAAATGAATTTCAAGGATCTGAATTTTAAGGTAATAATCAAGATAGGGTTCAAGGCATTCTGCAAGCCTGCCCACTGCCTAATTATATATTATTACAATTATTAAATATTTTTATAGTCTTATGTTGTAGTGAAGGCTGAACCAACACAGTGAAAATACCTACTATAATCTGCTTTCTCAAAAAAATGCTTGAATATATATGTATATATTATATGTATATGTGTGTGCATAGATATCTTTGGTTTATATCTTTACATGTGTATACACATACGTATATATGTACACACACACACACACTCAAGTGTGTGTGTATGCTTGTATATACCAGTGCCCCTATTGTATACTCCCACTGCTGTCTGTCCCGGTGAAGGAAGGCTGTGATGAAAATGCAGCACCAACCTGCAGCATGACACTGTACTTTTGGGATGCAAAGAAACCGTAAGTTTGGTGCAATGTCTCCCTGATTTTTGTTGATATTCTTGTTCATAGACATTTCTTCTAAATTTAAACAATGACATCTCCTCTCCCTGAAATTGAACCAAACTTGTATGCATCATGTATCCTGCATTGCCTCAACATCTTCTTACATCTTTTTCCTGCCTGGAATATAAAAGAGATTTTAAAACTTTTAGTATGCACAGACTGCACTTTGAATGCACTGTTTTACATTTTCCCTTTAAAACACCCATGTATTTTAAATAACGCATCATTACCTTGCTGTCATTCCCTTTGTGTTCAAATTAGTAAGATTTTTTGTACATGCATCAAAATTGTTTGATATTCTCTGATAGAGATGCTTTTAAAGATTTTTCATGTCAATACAGATGTAGAAGTCATAATAATCATATTTTCAGCTGTGACAATCTTTAATATTACATAGAACTGGTACTGTGAAAAAAGGAAATATTGGTTTTCTATTAGTTTTCTAGCTTTTGTAGGTCTTAAAGCAGTTTAGAGAACTATTCCAATGAAGAATTAATTTCTGCAGATCTAATAGACTAATTCAATACTTCAAAGCATTGTATTGAGTATATGAGTCGTTTAACACGCACTAGTCTTTCCCTAACAATGATTAATGATAGGGCATAAAAAATTGGATCAAACAGTTTTCTTGTTCTTTAATTTCATCTTTATTCATAGAAAATGCTGCTTAACTGCTTAAAGGTTTACACCTACTATCCATTTTTACACTTATAAATCTGTAAAAGGAAAGCTTAATTGTTGTATGTTGTTAACCTTCTTGCTTTAAAATAAGGAATGGAAATTCTGATATCTGCAAATGAACCTTAGTACCTACATATGCTCTCATTAAATACTAAATATAACAGTTCACTTCTTATTAAAACTGATTATATTTGTTACAATAATCATAATTTCATTTTAGGACCACTCACACTATTCTTAAAGGTAGCCTAAGAAAGTTCAAGATAAAAGGGAAATAATTTACAGAACATGAAGAAGAATTTTAAGGTAGATTTTAGAGTCTTTCTTGCTCTTGGCACTGAATGAGATCAGGACGATAGGTAGCAAAGCTTGATCATTAGGCAACAAAATTTAGCTGTGATCCTAAGGCATATCAAGTTAGTCTTTGCCGTCCTTAAGACAAGCAGTAGCTGGAAATCAAGAAAAAACAAGAGGGGAGAGAAAAAGGATGAGGCATAGCCTTGAGATGCAGTGGATATGACAAAAGCCTGACATTTATCATACTGAAATATTTACATGTTAACAGGTATCTCAGTCCATATTTTTAGAGAAGAATGCAAATAATATAATAACGTTAGATGTAGAGAATGCTAAATATTATTTCTGAAATGGAATTCCCTTATGGAAAAAATTCTGAGGCTTACCTGTTTTACTGCATGATTTTGAGGATATAATTTTTCCCAATTTAAGAAGGAACAACATTAATCTAAAGCTCATATTCTCAGCACTGTTGTGATGGTGCTTGATTAAGAATATCTTATTTCCCTGTCTTTCTTTATTCACAATTATTTTAGTTACACATCAAATTATGAGAGGTAACAGACATGCACAAACCAATCACACAAATACTAAAGGAATGTACACAAAGCTGATCCTTGTATATGCACAAGGTACCTATGTTATTTCTGGACCCTCTTATGTGCAAATGCATCATCTGCATCTCCATATTTCTGAGTTTACCTTAGGTTGCTTTAGCAGTAATGAACAAGCCCTTCCAATTTTTAATACCCTTCCTGGCATCAGAAACTAACATAGGTCTTCAACGAACCTAATGTTATGTACAGAAATTTCAGCATGTCTTTATGTATGTGTCCAAGGATCACATTAGTTCTTTCAGGAAGACCTCTTCACTAAGATGCAGTCAATCTACTGTAATATATAGTTCAGGCTGATCCTATACGCATTTTCTTAATCTAGCAGTCGGGATTCTGTGAATACTCTTTTTTTTTTTTCAGTCCACTAAGACATATTCATGATTACATGTCCATGACATAATGAATAATTAAAAAGTCTTATTTAATGTGTTACTAGGAGAGACACTCTTTGTTAGGGAAGGCAATCATACTGTTCCATCTTACAATTTTGTGTGGTTGTGAGCGTCTTGAAGTCATTCTAATAGTCATTCCAAAAGCAGTATTTTAAGGAGTTGTGATCCTGAATGTGGTAGCTAACTTCTGCTATGGTTTCTAAGTTTGTCAGATATGCATTAACCATCAGATGGATATCTATGTACTTCCAAGCAATCCAGAGACTGTATAGTCGCTAGTCAATACCTGGTAGAGTATCTGATATTACACCCATTCTGATAGTGAAGGATTCTTTTCAGGATTTAATTAATTTAAAGTTTTAAGGGAAAAGAAAGAGGGAGCAATGATTTAAATCCATTAAAAAAAAAAAAAAAAGAAAGTAAATCCAGAATAATCCTGGACAAAAGAGGGAGATAAGAGTGTTATAAGAAGCATTACTATATTGAGATTTTAATAATTAAATAAAATGCTCTTTTAAAAAGGTTTGGGGTTTTGGTGGTTTTTTTTTTCCCCTGTTTAAACCATATGAAGTGGGAACACATTATAAGGGTTTTTATTTGTGAAATTTATGTTTTTTTTTTTTTATTTTGGTCATGATACAGCATTTTTGTCTTTAATTAAGGTCCTTGTCTTTCAGTGAATTTATGGCTCAACCAAGTCACTGAACAGCTCAGCTTTTTTCTTTTTTTTTTTTTTTTAAGTAGTAAAATAACTTACTAATGAGAACAACAATATAACAACATGGGAAATATTATACAAACGAAAAAATAAAAGATGTCAAAGATTCGTGAAGCACATTCATTTTTGGATTTGTAAACACAAATCAAATTCAAAGAGTGCTCCCACAACTGGAACTTATTTTCAATTCATTGGCAATTACAAAAAAAAAAAAAATCCTCTGTTTTTTTTTTTTCTGTATGAATCAGGGCTTTCGACCCCCTTTCCCCACAAGAAGAAACGTTTTGAAATAATTTTAAAGAAGCAGAAATTTATAAGTTTTAAGTTTCTAAATAAATGCAAGTAATTCTTTGCATAAATAAGTATCCTTGTAGTGCAGACGGATTGTCAGATGCCTGTGGACATGTTTCTGAAATGTACATTGTATGGTAAGTTAAGCAGTCTTTCTGGATATTTCTGCATATTTATGATTTCTAAAATGCTTAATTTTTTATAATTGACAGTGTATTATTTAAACCAGCTGCTAGAAGAGATCTATAGCCATATCATATTCCAATATAAGCTTTTTTATACCATAAGTGGCTCCCAAATAGTTTTATTATAGTATGTAATATGACATCTTCTATATTATTTTGAGAACGAAGAAGCAAGCATATTTCTGTGAATAATAATATGGATATAAAAAAGATTCTAGTTGTATTGAGAACAAGAACTATGTCATTACTCAAAGAAGATACATAAACATTTGCCTCATAAATTTTATGGTGTGTTGTGCAGTATTTTAAATTCTAGTAAAAGTAAGATCTAATACTTCCCATAAGATTTCCCAGTGGACAACTGAGACTATTCTTCCTGGCTTCTGAACTTCAAATCAAGTCCATTGGCAAGAGTCTCATTATTTTTTTGATCAATCTACTGATGGGAGCAGTGCTCTAGTATGATCAATGTGACTACATTTAACTCCTTCTAAGCAGAGATTTTTATAAATAAAGGTCCATTCAGCTGTGGATCATTCCTCACTTGTGAAAGACTGGTTCTTTCATAGTACAGGTAAAATTCAGTCTACGTGAATTTTTTTTTTAATCTGTTTTGTGTTTTTACTGCCTTATATAATACAGACAATTATGTTGAAATATTATATAATGAGAGCAAGGAAAAGACGTTAAAATCTGTTGGGAGTTGCCCTGAATAATTTTCTTGGGAGAAATACATGAGCTTTCTTACATTTTGAATTTGTGAAATTACTTCATTTCTTGTAAAGGCTTTTTCAAGGCTTATTAATTTCAAAATGAAAAATGATGTAGAAGGTTTCCTGGCCAAAATGCTACCTTAGGTAATTAAATTATCTCAACCTAAAATTCCAACCTATAATTTTATTTCAATTATTTACAATGTATTTTTCATTTTCCTTCACAACTTTTGTGCACCATGAACAGAGATTTCTGGCTGGTAGCGACTCATCACCCCATAATTAGTTGCATTTTGACACCCTGGCATACGAAGGAATAGAATTCAAATCTGATAACACAAAAGCCAATATTATTTACAGGATATTCAATGGGAATATAATGCACATTAACTTATGTGCTATCTACCCGGTCCTAATTCTACATGAAAGCAGACGCGCTTCACAGAAATGAGTGTCCAGCAGCCGTCCATCTGTCCTGTGCACGGCACCGGGCAAGTGAGCACTCAAGCACATGTAGGGCACCTGTGAAGATGTCTGAGCCATCACTGCCATTACATTCTCTGTCTGGATGAAAATCCAGCTTCAGGTGGAACATGCACAGTCTACAAGTGCATTTTTAGAAAACCCAACATAGCAGTTATTTAACCACTCTCTCTGTGTGAACAGCTTTGGGACAGATTCATTTTACCTGAGGTGAAATGCTGACAATATGGATCTCTCCACATCTAGCCACCATCACCTCTCTTTACAGTAACTGCAGGGGAAAAAAAGGCATTTTTAGGACACAGCTCAGCTGATCTATTTGAGGTGATTTAGTACATGCTGAATCAGACTCTAGAAATGGCTACTTATCCCTCATGATCATGAAGGGTGTTTTGATAACTAATTCAGATGTCTGCACTTATTTAGAAAAAAATCCATTTTCTGTGTCCTGTATTCCACCTTAAATCCAGGTTAGGTATTGTTGATTTTTACTCACTAAGATGAAAATTACTATTCTCTGTGGAGTATATATGCAGGGCTGGATCTTGGTTGCTATAGTAATACTAATTCTTTCAGATTTATATTCAGGTCTAAAAATATATGAACTAGGGAAAGAAAAAAAAACACCAAAACTTTATATATATTTAGAATGCTTTGCTCGTACAAACATAAATAATTCAGTTGTTGTCTTTGCCCTGTGAATTTTTCCATATAGCTTTTCTCACTTTTCCATTTTTGAAATTTCTGAAATAATAGCATTATGAATTTTAAAGCTATGAATAAATGTTTGAAAGAATCTCTTTTAGCAGTCTTTATGGACTGATCTAAATAGATGGTTTTATGGCCATTTTTTTTTTTTAGTATAATTTTAAATAGTATTTCTAGTTTTCCATGTGTCAGCTTGACTTCTCAGGTGAAAGGAAAATGCTCTAGTGGTTCATTGCTGTTAACAAAGTATACAGATTACAATGAAACAGTATACAACTTTTAAAGTGAGCAATTGGCATTTTTTTCCTGAATAATATTTTTTTTTTTTTTTCCCAAAACCTATTACTATTTTTCTCCTTTTCAGGACATACTCTGCTTCATGTACATGATGTTTGTGCCAGTGGGTTCCAACAGCAATTCACCATAGTGCTGATTCTGTCCTTCGTCCTCTTCCACATAAGAAATGAATAGTGCCTGTAGCCTGCATTTTGCTGCCAGCTAGGCAACGCTATCACTTTATTTTTTGTGGTATATATACTTTGGTTTTAGGGTGCAACTTCTGCAATCATTGCACATGTTATCATTATGTTTATGTGTGCAGAAAGCCAAAAGCAGTCATTTTTCAAGTTCTTAAAGTAGTAACACAGCTGACGTAAATACTCTTTAGATCAAGAAGGTATAATGATCCCCCGCCACGTATCAGTGACATCTGTCACCTAGCCCCTAGGGCTGTGAAAAAAAACAAGTTCTTACCTGGATGAATGAACAGGAAGGTCGCGTATGAGAAATGTGAAGTACTCATAATAATGTCTCAGCTGCTTTGTGCCCAGTTCTTACAACCCTGTTTCAAAAAAGGCATGGACCTACTGGAGGGAGTCAGAAAGAGAAAAAGAGGAACAACCAGAGTTTAGAAAACATGATTTATGAGGAAAGATCGGAAGAACAGAAGTTGTTCAGCCCAGACATGACAAGATGGGGGAGAAATTAAACAAGAGTGTTCATTATTTAAAATGCAATAAACTAGATAGATAGACGCAAAGTCTTTAGTATAGGCATTACAAGATGTTTCTGATAAAAAGTGTTTAAAGATCAGAACCTTTTACACAAGGGAACTTAAGAAAAGATAAAAAATTTCTTGGGAGTGTAGCAGTTCTGGATCATCCAATCTGCATGGATCAAATTGCTGTGTTGGTTATTCAACACAGAGAGGACCATGACTTTCTGTGATTTTACATTTCTAAATTCCTCCCATGGCCTAAAATGTTAAAATTAATTTAGAACTACTTATAAAATCCTTTCTGATTGTTCATTATAACTCAAGCTACAGGACATACAATATGCATAATTTAAAATGTAGTATTATTTTTCCTTTAAGTTCTTTGTCTGTGTTGCCTGAGAAAAAATTGTAAACTCAGACCACTATTTCCCAGTCCTGCCTAATAATGCCCATGTGCTTATTTCTGTTGGACTTAACTGCAGAGTGGATATGAATCTGCAGTCTAAAGGTTCTATCTTTTAAAGTCATATTAGGAAAACACACATTCTTCTCCATGGTTCAATCCCTAATCCAAACCTTGCTGTTGAGCAGAATGATCACCATATATTATGGTTCATATTAAGGTCACCTTTGAATAATGCATATTGAAACTGAGTTACAATGTTTCAGAAATGTTTTCATGTCTGAAAAAAATGGTAAAGTATTTTTCTGGAGAGGGAAAGAAAAAGGTGGAGAAATAAGAGGGAAATACAAATTTCAGTCATAATCAAACCAAACTTTTCTAGTACAGGTTTATGAATTCTTGCAGAAGCGTTAAGGTTGATCTCTCTTTGACTCAACTAGAAACACTATGGATGAATCTCAGATTTCCGTCTATGGTATGTGTATTGTAAATTATTAGTGCCAGCAGACATGATTTAGAAAGAATGAAAGCATACTATTACATTACTGTTCTAGTTTTCCTAATCTGAAGCCAGTGGGGAACAGTAAGCTCCATGCATAAATAAGCTGATAACAGTTTATATGCATTCCTTGTCTATCACAGTGTTTTGTCTTGCCACAACTGGCTGCAGCCATTTTATGCTATTTCTACTAACCCATTAGAAGAATTCTGTTAAGAAAGAGTAGAAGTTAGAGAGAATTTGGGCCTTAAGTTAAATGTGTCCATCTTACTTGTTGACCTCAGTACAGACTTCATCTAGAGAGATGCTGTATAAGCTAGTCACCACAATCAAAGTTTATCATATCAAAGTAACAAGTTATCTTGCTTTGCTACTTCATTTGATCAGAAAGAAAGTTTAAAAACTTTATGAAAGGACAAAGACATATTATTAATTTAACTTTTTGCATTGTCATATTTCTGCTTGTGATACAGTTAAATTCCTTTTTCCAAATATGATGTAACCAACCCTTTTAGCAGAGAGCAAATTCCTTCTGATTAAAACATTTAGAAACACGCTTGGAAAAGCTTCCTTCTTCCTTTTCAATCCATCTTTTTCATTTATTGAATGATAGCAAGATGTGTGGTGAGTTTCCATAAAGGAAGACTTTTTCAGTGAGAGAGGCATTTAGTAATCTTAACTTCAGAAAATGCATAAATAAGGTCTTCATACTATCTTCTGGCCTACAGATTCCTGTTTACAAAATGATCAGTTGAACCATGACCTCAACTTCTTCATTCTACTAGAGAACCATAGGTAGGTATTAACAAGACTGATGATCTGGCTTTCAGACATGAACTTAATTTTTAGTTATGATTCTGAATGTTTTAAAATTTACCATTACTATCCATTAAGATATTGTACATACCCTGAACAGAGAAGAGCAATCATTGAATAATACATTATGAACAATTATTTTCATTGTTCACAATTTCTTTCATATCTCTGAAGTCTTCTGTGATAGTTAGTAAAGAAATCAGTGCTGAAAGGACATCTTTGAATTGAGCTATATTCTGAGAACTTGAACTCCCTGGACAGAAAGACTGGACAGAGCTGGTCTTCAGCACGACCTTGAATTACATCAGAAATAGTTGGATTTTGATTTATATTTCCCCCCTCTCATATTTTTCAAGGCATTGATGTTTTATTAATGAGAAATATTGCTTCACAGTATTTCCTTTCCTCTGCTCTATGAAGTTTAAAGTCAACTAATCATCACAGAAGCTTATTCACATTTTTTAAGATGCATCTGAACTAAAAATGGGACATTTTAAAGTTCATCCATCATTTGGGAAATAAGCAGCTTTTTGATGGAAGCCTTGAATGAACAGTTCTACACTTCAGCTGCAAAAACTATGTCAAATATATGGGTCAAGGATTTTATAACAGGAAGATGAAAATCTCATTCACATCTTGTTTTAAAGCTGTCCAGTCAGAAATGCCTAATAAAGAAAAAAAGAAAAGCAGATTTTTACAGTTTATTTACCCTCATGAATGTTTATATTTATGCAGGTACATTTCACTCAAAGAAATAAGTGCTACTTTAAGAGAACAACCACAGCTACTCAGCAGTCTTTAGTTTTTTTGCAATACACAAAACAACAGCCTCTCTTAATAGGCTTCCTATTATCAGAATACTCTCTCAGTTAGGTGCAGCAAAGTATTGATGACTACACTGCAATAAGAAAATGCAACTCTGAAATTACATTCCATCATTACTTGGTAACTTAGTGGCAGTGGTTTTTTGAACAGTATAGTCCAAATACATTCATGTACTACCTGCCAGAAAATGAATAGTCAGCTGATTTTATGTTTAATACTTTTTCCTTTACAAACAACTTAATCTTTCTCACCTGTTATTTTATCCCAGTTGTAAACACTATAGATGTACAATCTGTAGAATAAAACTGAATTCAGCCATATTTCTAAAGCTACTTGAGAAGAATTTTTTAATAGGAAAAAGCCAAAAAGTTCTATGAATGACCTTGTACCAACCGTGGAGGGAGAGCAAGGGGGAGACTTTCTGTTCTTAATGGAAGACGATTCCATTTTGAATTGTGGAATAAGAAAGCCTGGTTTGTTTTCTTTTAATGTATTGCACCAGCAAGATATTACTTGCCCAGCAGACTAACTGAATTGACTCTCAGGAGGTGGCTGGACATTAATCAAGACTCCTTAGTGTTTTCTAAGTTTTTAGTGGTTTCTGGAAACCTGTGTTCAATTTTCTTTTTGTACTGCAGTTTGTCAGGCTTTTGTCAGTTTTCCAAATAATTTGGTTTTGATGATAACAAAAATAACAAAAATATGAGTACATTGCTCATAATATAAAAGGCATCAAATTTATATAAATAAATACTTCAAGCAAATTATGTTGTGCAGTCACCAGGAATTTGACTTTAAGTCTCATTGACACCTTTTGAATAGCTGTTCCTAAAACTTTTAGTGAACAGATCTATGAGATTGAATTGGTGACAGATAATTTTATGACAGTGATTATTATTAGACAGAAAGTGAAATATTTGTAATGATAGCTGGTAGGGATGATTGTCAGATTGCTGATCCTTAGAAGAAATCTCAGCATGAACCAGAATACAAGTCAGGATTCCTAATTGATAAATCCCATTGTTTTTCTGTAAATATCATACCATCCCTGCCAAAATTCCTAAATACTATCAAGATGTTTATTAAAAAAACCTGTGCTACTGGATTATTGAAAACAAAATAACCTGCTGCTTAGTATTCCAGTAAGATTAGTAACATCCTGGATTTGTGAAACAATAAGAATTGGCTCAGTAATATATATATGATTCCTAGTTGCTTTATTATTCCTTCAGAAGTGATACATACGACTCCAACATCCAGAAAAGCATTTATTTCCATCTCACTAGCCCTGATGAGGAGATTGAGTTTAATACAGCACTATCTCAATTCATTAGTAGCATTGTTTCTTTTTCCAGCCTGTATTGGCTACATGAGGGCTTGAAGAATAATAACAGTCTTGTCCTAAGGCCTGCGATGAGGTCTGATTCTGATACTCAGCAATTTAAAATGTTCCTGTGTGACAACTTCATTGTCATGATTGTGAACTGTGCCTGAGGCGCTTCATCCAGATCATGTAAAATAATTGAACAGTAGGCACTAATAAGACTTACATATTGAGGATGTTGTAAATTTCCTGGATTTCTTTTCCTATATTTTATTATGTCTGGATGATAATGAAGTCTATAATTATAACAAGTTTCTTTCCATTAATGTTTCTGCTCATTGTCTTTTTCACAATGAAGCAAATGCTGAATTTTACAAGTTTCATGTGGGAGTCAAGAACTGCAATCTGAGCATTGCCACTCAGAATTAGCTCTGTATTTCACCTTCCCTCTAAGTTTGTGCTGTTTCTTTTGCAACATTTTGTTTCTGCTTATTGAACTACAACGCGATGAACTTCTTATGTAGCTCACATCTGTAAAAGGTGAGCAAGCTTATAGTTATTTCCAGACATTCAGTTGTTTCTAGAGTCTCTGGACATTCTCTTGCACGTCCTTTCTTTTGTGAGGCAAGCCCACATGTATTTAAAACTAACAGCAACATACTTCATAACAGCATCATTTTAATGCTAAGTTTCAGTATTATTTCTACCTACATTTTGCCTCAAAGGATACAAGTTTTTTGCTGATTTATAATATATAATACATAGATCCTTACAGTTCTTCTGAATGTGTGTATTTTGAGTTGACATAGGAGAAAAATTATGGTCTTGTTCTAGAAAGAAGATGATAACTTGTGGAGACAAATCCAGATGATTTTCCCTTATAAAGTTTACCATAATTTTAGAATAACACTTATGCAATCTGGGGAGAAGAATTTTTAATTAGCCTCCAAATAAATTTAAAAATTAGCTCGTAATATAAATGTGATCCAATGGTGCTGTCTTAAACTCAGCACTAAGGATTCTTTCCTCCCATTATTGTTTCTTACTTAATATCAGAAAGACATTTCTAAAGCATGCTAATTATAGTTTTGAAATGCAAACACTATATTCATTTTGGTGTCATATCTCTCTATACTGCCAAGAAGCCAATATGTTAAGTGTATTTGAGTGCAGGCTGATAGCTAAGTGCAGATCATGAGCAAACTAAGTGCACATAAATGGTTCAAGCTCAACCCATTCAGTTTCATATCAGAGTAACTGAATGACCTGGACTGTTGTGAAAATTGAGGACATGACGACATCTCTACACTGCATGAAAGAAACAGCAACTTTTTCAATTTTTTTCTCTTGCCAAAATGAATAAACAATTAAAATATTACCAGTGTGGTATTTATTAGATTTTAGAAAAAAACTGTAGAAAAAGTCCCAGACACATAATAAGGAAAGCATGAGAAGAAAATTGGACTGTAGGAGCAACTCTTCCTCCCTTGTCTTCATGCCCATGGACCAACAGAGCTTGAACTTCTAGTATTTACCAGGCCAGCCTGACATCATAACCACAAAAGGCAATAGCATGACTAAGCCTCAGCTGCTGGTTGTAGAGAGGTATAGAAGAGTCTTCAGGCTCATGTTCCTCCTTTTCTGATTTTCTTTACCATTGAGAGTAAAAGAATTGGGGGGGGGAAGTAACTGTAACAGAAAACTGTTCTGTAAATAGACTTTTAAGTCTACTATATACTTTCCCATACTTTGGCAACTTCTGAAGAGAAGGTAACTTACTTCATCTGGCTAAAAAAATAAATATTATTTCTGTGCAACAGATAGGATGCAACACTTATATCTGTTTTTTTTTGATTCATGCTCTGTCACATTTGCCTTTCAAAAATCATCTGGCCAGGCATATAGTCATACATCTTAGAAGAACAAAGGTGTCATCCACAGAAACTGATACTCTAACCCTTGACTATATTCAAAAATCATCATGTCTTGTCAAAGAGGATGAAGCATCAATCTGAGTTCATAATGAAATAAGATTATTCACTGCAGTTATCACATCACTGCTGGCTTGCTTTGTCTAGTACCAAAAGGAGGAAAAAAAGAAGATATTTTGATCCCAGATTATCATTAATTCTCTACTCCACTAAATATCTAAATGCATGTTTAAAGTATGTCCATCCTAAAAGAGGAGAATAGAAATCAAGGTATACTCTTGCACTTATTTTTGGTTCTGATGTGCCTGTAACAGCATGACTTGTCACAGGACGGGAATTTAATTATGCAGATAGCAAAGGAAATGTCCAAATATGAGGTTTCACTTGAGGTTTTTTTAATGAAAGAAAATATTTATCTAAAACGAGATTGAAGTTTAACATCCACTTACAAATATTTAACTCCTTTGTCATAGTCTTTTTCTCTAGTGTTCTAATTCAGCCTTTAAAAAGTTAAGTTTTTGTCTTGGTGCATGTTTATGGATTTTCTGTTTTTCTGCCAGGGTAAATATACAAAAAAT
This sequence comes from Leptodon cayanensis, assembly GCA_027564655.1. Classification (NCBI taxonomy): domain Eukaryota; kingdom Metazoa; phylum Chordata; class Aves; order Accipitriformes; family Accipitridae; genus Leptodon; species Leptodon cayanensis. Next base: position 23,872,458 of record JANXJC010000028.1, read on the forward strand.
ACATATGTGTATGTGCACATATATGCAGAAATACATATTTTTATATATATGTGCATGTATATATCATATACATGCACATGTGCATGTGTACATGTAGTGTATATGTGTTGTGGGTTAACCCCAGTAGGCAGTTAGATGCCACCCAGCTGCTCACTCATTCTCCCCTAGAAGGATAGGGCTCAGAATTGGAAGGACAAAAGTGAGAAAACTCATGGGCTAGGATAAAGACAGTTTAATAGGTAAAGCAAAAGCCTCATGCACAAGCAAAGCAAAACAAGGAATTCATTCACCACTTCCCATGGGCAGGCCGGTGTTCAGCCATCTCCAGGAAAGCAGGGCTCCATCACACCTAACGGTGACTTGGGAAGACAAACACCATCACTCCGAACATCCCCCCTTCCTTCTTCTTCCCCCAGCTGTATATGCCGACCATGATGTCATATGATCTGGAATACCCCTGTGGTCACCTGGGGTCAGCTGTCCCAGCTGTGTCCCCTCCCAACTCCTTGTGCCCCCCCAGCCTCCTCACTGGTGGGGTGGGGTGAGGAGCAGAAAAGGCCTTGGCTCTGTGTAAGCGCTGATCAGCAGGAACGAAAACATCCCTGAGTTATCAATCAACACTGTTCCTAGCACAAATCCAAAACACAGCCCCATACCAGCTACTGTGAAGAAAATTGACTCTATCCCAGCCAAAACCAGCACAATATATATACAGATTTTTGTATGCATGTATATGTCTACATACAAACAAATTTACATTGGCCAAAATGGAAATGTTCAAGTTCCAACATGAAACCTACTCATTTAGAGTTTTTTTACATTAAAAATATTCATATATCCATTTGGAACAGGATTCATCTAGAATGTGGGCAACAACATCTGCCCCTGTTCTGATTATGTCTGAGCAGAGATACACCATGCTTCTATTATATTTAGTGGAGAACTAATCACTAAGGATACCAGTGTTTTAAGAGTAAATAATAATCTCAGCCCCACAAAGGTATTTACTTTGGTTCAGATAAATAGTGCCTTTTGTGGCATTTACTCTATCGATTATATCTCCACCATTTACAGTGGTCACTTAGACAACTCACATCTACATTGTAGGCAACTAAAGTTACGTGAAATGTGACCTCTCAATAGATGGAGGTGTGTGGTCTTTCAATTTCTGAGTAGGGACAGGAACCCAAGGACTCTAGATTCCGTCCCCGCACACAAACACATTGATATAATAAATAATGTTAATCCCCACTGACAATCAGAAAATGCACTTGATGTTCTCTGTGATTACTTCTTTTATTTATTTTAATTTCATGACAGTCTTTTAAATAACAAAAATTAATATAATGCAAGGACTCACACTAAAGCCAGTGAAATGTGTAACTGAGGATAAAATATTTTGGAATGTTTGCTTGTTGTTTTGTAAATAATTCATACATTGATCTTGCTCTCCACAAATGATAATAAATCACAAGATGAAATTGATTTTACCATGTGAGAAAAAGTTAGGGTCACAAGGAACAAAATGTCTTATATGAAGGAATTAATTTTTATAATTTATAATTTGATGGCAATTATTGATATGCTAAGTATTCAAAGGACTAAAAAATGTTGATTCTTTTGAATAGTATTTACAAAAATATAATGAATTTAATAGACTTAACTATACAAAGATTTCAATATTGAGAATGGAATCTGATCGAATTTTGAAAAGAGAAACATGGCATAATGCACTCCTAAGGATATTGCTCCAGAGCTGAGAAAGCAAGTTCCCTTTTACAAGTCCCTTTGACTATTAGTTTATTGTGGGTTTGTTTTCTTCACGTTTTTTTTCCCACTTTTTTCAGCCCTGCATACAAAGACAGAATAGGAAAAGAATTGATCCTCCCTCTCAACAATAAAAGCCACAGAGTTACTGTGATGACCAAGAGTCCTTAAAGTGTAGAGTTGCTACCATTTAATGTCGGATGTTGGCTGATTTTTCACCTGCACTTTCCTTTCCATGAATTACAAGGAATGTGACCCACAGGTCCCCCGAGATTGTTGTTACAGAGCTTTACTGTAGCCTCACTAATTATTTCCCTCAGTATATACTTAGGACTCACTGATCTCCTTTTCCTGGCTGAAATTCCTGCTGTTATATCCAGTAGAGTTCTGTGTTTTACAAATGTCCATCAAAAATTTTTGCATCATGCTTTCAAGGTAAAAGGGAGCCTTTAATCTTCCCAAGCCTCCAGGTTTCTTGTTTTATCAGCTGGAGGGGAAAAGGAGGAGGAGTATTTGCTACTCCAACCTTTCAGGTTCAGGCTTTTCTCAACTTGTCTTCAGGACAGCATTGCTTGTGAATGTTAAGCAAGACGTAGTGACAGTTTTCATTTTTTAATTACAAATAGCTTTTTAAAGAATACATATGTGACAGATGACGATGCACACTTTTTTCCTGGATCACAATCTTCATAAAACCAGTTGGTAGTGTAAAAAGAAAGGATTAGATCTAAAATGCAAGAAGCCTTGTGCATTTGAGCTCATCGATATGGGTGTTGTTCCGACTGTCAGAAAAATAAATAGTTAATATTCCTGATGAAAGTCAATATAGGCTGTACATCATTTAGGATCATATGAACCTTTTTGTAGTGTCGATGTCTCATTGCTATTACATGTGAAGACAGAGGTAGAATAGAGATGCCTTAACTTTTAACCATATGAATACTTTGGAAGGTGAAGACATGCATGGACTAGTGAGTTGAACAGATGCGTGATTAAAGTAAATAACATTTCAGAGGCTTTCTTAACTAATTTGTACACAGGAAAAATTTTGCAGTGCTTTTATTAAATTTCAGTTTCTTATAAAGTCTGAGGCCTTGCAAACAAGCTGGTCAATAGGTAAGTTACTCATGGGTATCAGTGTGTGCTTGAATTGGCTATTAGTGAGCGTGGTGTTTTAATTCATTGATTTCTTCACTCTGTACAAAGCAGCCCAAGGCCAGGCTGGATGGGGCTTTGAGCAACCTGGTCTAGTGGAAAGTGACCCTGCCCATGACAGGGAGTTTGGAACTAGATGGTCTTTAAGGTCCGTTCCAAGCCAAACCCTTCTATGATTCTATTCAATGATTCTATGATGTTTATACGGTGACTCCTACATTTATTAAGGCTTCTAAAATGATATCCTGAAGTTATACACTTTTTCCCCAAGTTCGTTGGGGGAGATCTTTTTGCTTCCTCAAGATTTCCATTACCACAGCATTTTGTTACTGCTACAGTGCCAACTTTTCTGCCACAGGAAATATAAACAGACAGTTCCCATTACAACCAGCACTTCATTGACAATAGTTATTTTTGCTGACAACCTCCACTAGAAGTTACTTATAACTGTAAGTATTTTGAGCTGAATTTTTTATGCCAGGTGCTTGCTATAGGCTGAGAATCGCTCATATCAATAGATGATTTAAAACTTCAGAAATGCTTCTGCTTGAAAGCAGGAAATAAAACATTTTATTTGTCCATATTAAAACATATTTATACATCTCTTACACTGAGAAACTCGAGTAGTTTCATTCTTCAGAACAAACAAAATTAGTAATACATTCAAAGATGTTCTTGAAAAATTGGGAGAGGTTGCCAGCTAAATTCTCAGGGTCTCCACTTTGAGATGGGGCTAATGTTTTTCGTTTCTGAGACTCTGACATGTTACAGCAATGAGATTGCTGAAACTACACATGAGAACATTGTTAATGTTGGGTGTTCTATAGCCCATTTCTCTTGGGCACCTGTCTTGCACCTTCATTTTCAGTACCCAGTGAAAGATTCCATAGGAGTTCCTGCCATCTTTAGACTAATTCAAGTGACTAACTTTAGGCAGCAGGATTGCCCCTTAAAGGTCTTCAGTCCTCCCTGTCTTTACTTAAATTGTATAAGGAACTTGGGCACTTGTTTCCTTAGATGTTCACAGTTTCGACAAAAGTGGTGGATTAAGTTAGGCAGAGGGGACATTGCCCAGCTAAGGGGAGAGCAGTTGCTGTTGTTTACCTTGACTTTAGCAAGACTTTTGATACTGTCTTGCATAACATTCCCATAGACAAGCTGATAAAGTATGGATTAGACAAGTGCACAGTAAGGTGGATAGAAAACTGGCTGAAAGGCTGGGCCTGGAGTGTTGTGGTCAGTAACACAAAATCCAGCTGGAGGCCAGTCACTGGTGGTGTACCCCAGGGGTTAATCCTTCAACTTCTTCTTTAACAACTTGGTTGATGGGACGGAACACACCCTCAGCAAGTTTGCAGGCAACTCAAACCTGGGAGGAGTGACTGATACACAAGAGGTTCATGCTGCCATTCAGAGGGACCTTGACAGGCTAGAGAAGCAGACTGACAGGAATCTCATAAAGCTCAACAAGCAGAAATGCCAAGTACTGCCCCTGTGGAGGAATAATGCCAAACAACAATACATGCTGGAGGCCAACCACCTGGAAAGCAGCTTTGCAGAAGAAGACATGGGTATCCTGGTGGACACGAAATTGAACATGATCCAGCAGTGTTCCCTTGTGGCAAAAGCAGCTGGCAACATACTGGGCAGCATTAGGAGGAACATTGTCAATAGGTCGAGGGAAGTGATGTTTCCCCTCTACTCAGGACTGGTGGTAAACATACAGGGTATTGTGTCCACTTCTGGGCTCCCCAGTACAAGAAAGATACTGACTTACTGGAGAAAGCCCAGCAAAGGGCAACAAAGATGATCAAGGGACTGAAGCATCATCCATGTGAGGAGAGACTGAGAGTGTTCAGCCTGGAGAAAAGAAAGCTCAGGGGTGATCTTATCAGTGTGTACAAGCATCTGATGGAAGGAAATGAAGAAGATGGAGACAGACTCTTCAGTGGTGCTCACTAACAGGACAAGATGCAACAGACACAAATTAAAAACATGGAAAATTTGTTTTTGTCGTGGTTTAAGCCCAGGCAGTAACAAAGCACTGTGAAGCCGGTCATTCATTCCTCTCCCCCAGCCCCGGTGGGATGAGGAGAAAAATATAAAGAGAAGCTCATGGGTGAAGATGAAGACAAGGAGGGGTCACTCACCAATTATGGTCATGGGCAAAAGACAGACTCAACTTTCGGAAAAAATCAAAATAAATTTAATTTACTACCAATCAAATCAAAACAAAGATAATAGGAAGTAAAACCAAATCTTAAAACACCTTTCCCCCACCCCTCCCTCCTTCCCAGCACAATTTCACTCCCGAATTTCTCTACCTCCTCCCCCCAGCAGCGCAGGGGGATGGGGAATGTTCAACAGGGGTTGGGGTCAGTTCATCACACGTTGTCTCTGCTGCTCCTTCCTCCTCAGGGGCAGGACTCCTCACACTCTTCCCCTGCTCCAGCGTGGGGTCCCTCCCACAGGAGACAGTCCTCCATGAACTTCTCCAGTGTGGGTCCTTCCCAGGGGCTGCAGTCCTTCAGACACAGACTGTTCCAGCGTGGGCTTTCCCATGGAGTCCTGGCCATCTTCGGGGGCATCCCCCTGCTCCGGCGTGGGCTCCTCTCTCCCCGGGCTGCAGGTGGGCTTCTGCTCCCCTGCTCCCCTCCATGGGCTGGGGGGGGACAGCCTGCCATCTCACCATGGGCTGCAGGGGCATCCCCTCCTCTGGAGCACCTCCCTCTCCTTCCTCACTGACTTCAGTATCTGCAGAGGGGTTCCTCTCACATCCCAATCCCCCTCCTCACTGCAGGTTCCCCTTCTTAAATCTGTTCTCCCAGAGGTGCTACCACCTTCACTGATGGGCTTGGCCTTGGTCAGCAGCGGGTCCGACTTGGAGCCGGGGAAGCTTCGAGCAGCTTCTCACAGAAGCCACTCCTGCAGCTCCTCCCCTGCTACAAAAAAACCTCACCACACAAACCCAAAACAGATTTGAACACAGAAAAAAAAAATAAGTATGAGGGTGGTAAAACACTGGAACAATTTGCCCAGACAGGTTTTGAAGTCTCCATCTGTGGAGATATTCAACATCTGACGGGACATGATCTGGCGTAACCTGCAGTAGCTGACCCTCCTTTGAGCAGGGGAGTTGGGCTAGATGACTGTTGGACTAGTTGGACTATGGTCCCTTCCAGGCTCAACCTTTCTGTGATTCTGTGTTTCTGTGCTTGCCATATTCACGTTATTGAGGGATGGAACAAGTAGGGCATGGAAATGTGCTCTGCATATGGAAAATCTAAAAATAAGTGAAAAAAATTGAATATTTTAGAAATTCAATGGAAAAAAATGCAATCATTAAATAAAAATCCTGATATGTATTTATAAAATGGTTAAATTTTGACATTTCCTGCATTTCAAATGTTTGGCTTTTCAAACTAAATGTCCTTTTAGCGTTGTGAAGCAATGATACCTTGGTTTTGATTGATGATGTCTTTTTTAAAGGAAATGAATAAAAAGTTTTGTAGAGTATTATTCCTCCTCAAGAAAATGAAACTTTTGCAAATAAATATTAATGACTTTTCGTTCTAGGTACTGTTAGTTTCATTTCAATATCATAATGAAGAATAATAGTGTAGGGTTGGTTTTTTTTCTTAAGGTGACCTTACATTTACAAAACTATCACAGCAAAATAATTGTCTCTGTCAAATAGGATGTTAATTTCTTAAAAGAAATAAGGTAAGAAATTACTGGAATCAGCTTCTGTGCTTTAAGTATGCCACTCATAGAAAAATAGTTAAATGTGAAATAAAACATATCTTTTATCCTAAGACTGGGAAATTACATAAATTAAGGTAGTCACTTTTTTGGTCTTTATATCTTCTCTTTGCAAGACCTTTTCTCCCCCCTTGTATTCTCACATCACACTAAGTGTTTACCTTTTCCAAGGTGCTCTTTCAAAACAAGGCCATACCTTCAGCAACACAGGGAAGTCATTCAGTTAGTCTTGCTACTTTTTAGTTCTGAGTTTTATAGGAAAAAGAAAACCAGAGATTTACATAGTTTTCATGGTGATAGTGGCCTCAAATATCTTATGGGATATCCCAACACTTCAGGTTTTCTTTCAAGATATTTTCATGCAGTTAGTCTTCTTCAGCTGAAAGACATTTGTTTGGTCAGTGATCTTCTACTGAATACCCAAAGGATCAATCCATATGCTGTCACACCATAATTCAATCAAATTAACCAACATATGTCTGTCTCACCAAGGTCTATTTAGATCCTTCCTTGTACACACACATACACATACGCAAACACAAAATCCAACATTACCACCCTTCAGTCCTGCTGAAACAGCGCCTCTGTGAGATGGAGTTGTGTTTCACATTTAGCACAACAGTTCAGTATTAACTCTTGGCAACTATCCTTCGTTTTGAGTTTGCCCTTCACTCAGCTGATAAAAATAAACACAAAATCAAAAGAAAGTCAGATTGTGAATGCTAATGTGACACAATGGAGTTCATTTGTGGTTTAGCTTCACAAAAGTTAGTAAGGATGACGGTGTCCAGACAGCCTGAGGCCGACATGCAGGTAACACTTTGTTGTGTCCTCAGTGACTGTACTTTAGTAGAGTACAATCAGATGAATTCAGAATTCCAATGAAATCAAAGGCAATCTGTCATGGCTGTTACTTTCAGTGGCTTGAAGACCAAAGCCCATGTTCATACAATAAATGGCTCAATGTCTTCTGTAAAGTTATTCATACAAATCCACGCCAGTTAAATAAATACACACAAGCAACTTTAGACATGACTTTTGGCAGTCTGATCCACGTAACCAAGACTTTCAGAGAGTAAATGGAAAGAACTTAATACTTAGACGTCACATTGGTTTGACTTTTTTTTTATCTTTCAAGGCCAAAAAAAACCCCACCTTTCTATAGTTCTTGTGAAAGCTACATATTGCAAAGTGCTTTGCCACAACTCATAAGGCTCAAAGTCTCTAAAGCAATAATGCAGTCTAGCTTGAGAAAATTGTGTGTATTGTAAGTGTTTACTGATCAATTTACTTTTTATCCTAGTTACCAATTGGCATCTAGTTCCTAATACTTCTTATGGTATTTAAGGTTAATTTCACTTAGCAAGAATAGTTTTAAGTCCTAGACAGGCTAAAGATAATAAATAAATAAATAAATAAATAAATAAATGTAATAGGAACCATATTGTTCAAGATAGATGGCTTAGTGTTTCTGCAAGACAGAATGGACTAAAAATAAAAACAAATCTGTGCCGGACAAATGTCATGCAACTGAAAGGAAGATGCTTTGAATACCAGGTATTCTGAGCTATGCTGCTGTCCTGTGAAATCACCTCTATGAACACCCTTTCTTACTTCAGAAGTATTTCTTCATAAATTATTTCATTTTGTAAATATCTTTGACAGATCTTGCAGCTGTGATAAATAACAATCAAGAGATGTAGCTAAAATAGCCACATATAATTTGCAGTGTTTAATGGACAGTATACTACTTGCATACTAATACAAATATGATTACCACAAAGGTAAACAAATCAATTTTTTCTTGTCTGATGGGAGGCTTCTAATTCAGTCTAACTAGTGTGAAGCACGCATTTTAACACTTTTCTGGACTGGCATCAAAGGAGTTCTTATCTAAGGTGGTGAAGTCTAAAAATTATATGAAAGCTATCCTTATAAAGCATTTTAAAAACTCCTTTTCTGTAAAAAAAATGCTATTATAAATGTATTTGCTTATAATATGACAATACTTTATATATAAATTATTTAGATTATATATAGCACTACATTTTTAAATGATTGTAAAAGCCATACTACTTTGTTATTATTATATTAATTAATTGATTGTAACAAAGACGGTATCTTATTTACAAAGAGACATCCAGAGTAGAGTCTATATTACTTTGATGATTGGGTAACCCTTGGGTTTCTTATTTGATCATAAGTATCTTCTCTGCAATGACAGTGGTCAAGCCGTAATATTAAAATATATATAATTTTTTTTTGCTTTATGTACTTTAACAGTTTTATTTCCAATTTATCAATGCACACATCCACCCAGCAAAAAGTTCTCTCTATTTTTTAATTTTTTTCTTAGAATGTGGTATTATGCTACCATGAACCAAAGTGTTAAAAATTGCATGGATGTATTTATATACATTTGCAGGCATATATATCTGTATATACACATACATTTACTTGTGTGTATATATATACATAAAGGAAACATTTTTTTACATCTGTACTTGTGGAAACATACAAGTTTATGCAAGACAAAAAAATTTGAAAATTCACAATGTATTCTTTCTTCTGTTTATATGTTTTGAGACTCAATTATTATAAGAATTACAGTATAAATGCTGAAGAAGGGTAATTGACTGCTGAGATAGCTTGTTCCCTTTCCATTATTCTTAAGAAACACAAATGGCACCTAAATTGTATTTGCCTGATTATGTTCCCCAAGAGAAGCTCTATAAAACACAGTTTATATAACACAAAACGTATCTGCATACTTCATTAAATGACCATAGTACAGTAAGATATAGTAACAAAAGCAATGATTTTATTGCACTCCTTGAAAACAAGTGTATATAATTTTTGAAAGTATCCATAAAAGATGAGGCCTGCACTAACATATTTCCTTTAAATTATATGATTCAATCTTTGTGAAAAGAATGATACAGTGAATTGATAAAGATTTCTCCCAGTGTTCTCTCTTACTTTTTAGGTCTGAGCATTTCTGTCTACGAGCATCTCAGTACCTGAAGAAGCTAGGAGCAAAATTTACAGAAGACCTTACTGCATTGGTTGCTAAGGCATTTTGTGTCTCATTTGGTCACTGAAGCAAGCAGGGGTTTGACACTTAAAAACCTCTGACAGTTTGGGCCGTGGTAACTTGGACTTTCAATATACCTAAGACGCTTTGCAGAACTTTACTGAGGACATATACCTAATGTCTTATTTGTAGGAGGAGAACCTCAAAATATCTAATAATATTAAACAAACAAGCAAACAAACAAACAAAATGCTCTCAACTTTCATCTATATGAATATTTTTGTTAACTTAAAGGTCCTATAGTTTTTCCCTTAAGAATAGGCCAAATGGAGACAAATGGAAATTCAAAACAGGGCAAGGCTCAAGTCCTGAGCATAAAGAATGAAAATCAGCTATCCTGATTATTGATGATCCCACTGTAAGGAATCTCAGTCAACTGATCTGTCACACTTAAGACATATGTTCAAACATGTTAACAATAGAGGCCATAATGACAAACTGCTTATTAAAGGCAAAAGGAAAATAGCAGTTACTGGTTTTGTCTGAAGAGAGTAGTGTTTAATGGCACTACATTTTAAAGTGAAAGTTGAAAAGGGTGAAGCCAATTGCCACCTTTTATCAATTATGTGTCATGGATGCACACACACGTAAGTTTTGTATGACATTAACTGGAAGTAGATGCTGTTGTAGATGACTTTATTCTGTGTAGAAAGGTGTCTCTGACTAAAGAATGGACAGACAGGATTCACTATGAACAATTATATCCCAAATAATTTGTACCAGTTGAGCTGAAATTCTGAGCCTGAATCTCAATTGTGTTTTGTGTAAATTGCAAACTTTCAGAGGTTCATGCTTTTATTTTTTTTCTTTTGAATTCTTGAATTCATGTTGTATTGACTTAATTTACAGCACTGAAGTTTGGGTGACAACATTTCAAAAAAGCAGACTGAAATTTGTGTTCACAAGTGACTCTACAGACAAGCACAACATTTAACTTTCTCCTACCCTACTCCATAAGCCTGCCAGAACTTTTTTCTATGTCACCAAACTAGCCAGATTTGCTGCAAATTCTATGAAAATAGAAAAATACATAAAATAACCTGAATTATAAAAGAAGGAAGATTACACAGAATCACAGAATGATAGAAGTTGCAAGGGCCTCTGGAGGTCATCTGGTCCAACCCCTCCCTGCTCAAGCTTTGTCATCTAGAGCTGGTTGCCCAAGACTGTGTCCAGATGGCTTTTGAATATCTCCAAGAAGAGAGATTCCACAACCTCTCTCAACAATCTGTGCCAGTGCTTAGTCACCCTCAAAGTAATAAAAAAGTGTTCCCTGATATTCAGAGGGAACCTCTTGTGTTTCAGTGTGTGCCCATTGCCTCTGGTCCTGTCATGGACACCACTGAAAAGAGCCTGTCTCCATCCTTTTTGGACCTTCCCTTCAGGTATTTATACACATTGGTGAGATCCCCCTGAAACTTCTCTTCTCCAGGCTGAACAGTCCCAGCTCTCTCAGCCTTTTCTCACAGGAGAGTTACTCCAGTGCCTTAATCATCCTTGTGGCCCTTCACTGGACTGTCTCCAGTATGTCCATGTCTCTCTCGTAATGGGGAGCCCAGAACTGGACACAGCACTCCAGGTGCAGCCTCACCAGTGCTGAATAAAAGGGAAGGATCACCTCCCTTGGTCTGCTGGCAATACTTTGTCTAATGCAGCCCAGGGTACCATCTGATGCTTTTGCCACAAAGGCATATTGCTGGCTCATGTTCAACTTGGTGTCCACCAGGACCCCCAGGTTCTTTTCTGCCAAGCTGCTTTCCAGATGAGTGGCCCCCAAGATATATTGGTACGTGGGGTTGTTCTTCCCCAGGTGCAAGACTTGACATTTCTCCTTAGTGAACTTCATGAGGTTCTTGTCAGCCCATTCTTCCAGCCTGTCATGTCCCTCTGGACAGCATCTTGACCCTCTGGCTTATCAGCCCCTGCTCCAATCTGGTGTTGTCTGCAAACTTGCTAGGGAATTTGAAAATTCTTAGATGTTCAGTAAGTTTTGGCAAATTTTGTACACTAATGTGTTTTTAAATAATACTACTTTTTCCCCCAGAAAATAACCTTTGCTATTCTTTATCTGTGAGACAGTTTTCTGCAGTATGACTCTGTATGAAATTCCCTGCACAATCGTAAACCACAAGACTTCAATACATAAAATAATGAAATAAATTAAATACATAATTTATGTATTTATCATGCTTCCTGAATAGTCATTATATCAAGATGGTTGCTTATTTTAGCTTCAAGGTTACCTAAATTTTGTACAAATTTTCATAATTTCTACTACTGTAACATTACTGTTGGAAATTATTCACCTTGCAAAAACAAAATAAAAAAAATTGAGTTCTAGGAAGAGGGTTTTTTACTTCCTACATACTTTCTGAAGTGTCCTTCATTCTTTTTCTGCCCATCATTTCTTGCAGGAGTTGTTTTCTACTGCTGATCTTACTGGACTGAAGGTATAGTGCTTATCTCAAAGGATTTTCTAAACCTTTTAAAGCTTGTTTGTCAGTAATCTCTAGAATGCTCTGTGAGTTCTAATATATGAAGAAAATGTTTCCTAATTACACATTGGAACGGGTGATTACAGCATATAAACCCATACTCTAATAGGTGAAATTGACACATCTGGTGTATTTCTCCCATTCACTATGTTGCTGTTTTCAAGGCAGATTCAATTTTACCTAGTCTGCCTGAAGCAAGTAGGGGTTAACGCCTGTCTATAAAAAATGAAGCTGCATAATGAATAACATATATTTGTGGATTTCATAATAGTAAAAATTTGAGCTATGTGAACAATTCCTGTATAATTATGAACTCACTCAAATTAAGGGTAGGCTTTCTTTCTAGCTGTACTTTCAGACACTTATGTGAATGTTTATATTCTTAAAACATTGCATTAAAAGGTGCTAAAAGAATTCTCAATTCTATAACATTATTTCCTGAATTGTATCTTAAATTAATGATTTGGTTCTGGAAATAATTAATTTAATGAAAAAAAATTAAATAACAAATATTTATTAACTGTATTAAATTTTTAAAATACAGTTCTTCTATTTCTTTTCTTCTTTCCTTCCTTCATGAGGGTTAGAACGTGTCAAAAGTGACCAGTTACTCAGGAGTGGTATGTTATTAGGAAGTACACATACCCACCATTCTGATTAACCAAGCTAGACACTGAGAAATTTCTTTGCTTAAAAGTATCAGTGTTTGCTACCAACTATATTATTTTTTCTAATGTAAATTTGTCTTGATACAACTTATTTTGGAACCACTCTTTCAGGTCTATATTTTCTAGAAAACCAACCACTTATTTTTAGAAATTGTCATGGCTAAAGTATCAATGGAAACTTATTAAGTCATGACAGAGGTCAATAGACACATATATCTTATTATATCTTTCTTCTAGTCTAAATATGTAGAGGAACAAATTCTAAGTTTTTGTTTTTGTCAAAAGGAAAAGGAGGAAAAAAGTGGTTTGTTTTTTTTGTTTTTAATCAAGCTTCTGTTTCCTGCATCAGAATAGACTAGAAGCAAATAACCTGGTCATATTCATTTTGTTAAACTGAATGAATGGAAGTCCTTCAATCTTTCTGCATAAATGAATATTTTAGAGTATTCTGGTGACTTTTTCTTTTTACAGTATTCAAGAAAAAATGGATTTGGAACTTGTGCGTGGCATTTGAGTATTAGTCACACAAATGGCATATGCAGAGGTACTGTAGCACTTTTTATCATAAAAGAGAAATCTCTAGTAAACCAATCCAGATGACAAGCTATCCTTGCAGAAACAGGGTTTGCAATTTATTTGTAACTGGAAGCATAAATTAGCAGACAAAAACTTGGAGATTATAATTAAATTATCTAGATTAATTGGCTTTGACAAGGGATGTTCCCTCAAAGTAAGACTTCTGAAACCAGACAGTTAATGGGTACACTTTGTGTCCTGCATAAAACTTCTGTAAATCTCACCTTCTGATGCCGGTTTTTTGCTGCTTCTGCCTTAGTGTCTTGTTCCTGCATTGTTTTGGTGGGTTTTTTTTATTTTTTCAATTCTTGCACCACACAACCCTTAAATAGGATGTGGAAGAATGTTCTGCATTTAGGAAACAAACAAACAAACAAAACCCCACCAGTTAATTTTCTTTATGGATTAAAAGAAATAGCAGCAATTACCAAATACATGGAGGATTCACTAAACTATCTAACTTTGGCAGTGGTAGTGTTTCAGGGAGGGTGACTCATAAATTCAAGGGTTGGCTGTTGTTCAGTAGAATGTGTATGTAAAAAGAGTAGGAGAGAAATAAGAATTACAGAGAGGCAGATAAAAAGCTGCAGTAAATCAAAAGCTGCCAAGGAAATGATGATACTTCACCCCAAGAAGAAAATCAAAAGATAAAACTTCTTGGGATAAATTCTTCCCAGAAAAAAAAAACAAAAAAAAACCCAAAACCCAAAAATATGAAATGTAGTAAGGAAATAATTTCATGTTGTGTGATCCCACTACATTCATAGGAAGAAGATTTATACACCAGGTAAATATATACAGCAGCTTCCAAGAACTCCTTGTTACATCAGCTGTTTCTCCTCTTAGCAATAACTGTGGTAGCTAACCACTTTTAGCAACTATAGTAATTTTATTATTGACTTAGAATCACAAAACAGTTTAGGTTGGCAAGAACCTCTGAAAGAGAGGAACTCCTTCTCCAAAGTCAGATCAGGTTGCTCAAGTTTAACTCAGCTCCAGCTGAAATTTGAAGATTGTGCAACCTCTCTGAGCAACTTGTTCCAGTATTTAATAACTCTCACACAGAATTTTATGTAAATAGCATATATGGCTACACTGATATGGAGAACTTACACACAGGACTTTCTGAGGATTAGATCACTTAGCAGTTGCAAAGATATACCACAAATCATAAAGAGTTAAAAAACTTTACCAATCTCCATATGGCATCACACATAGTTTATTAATTTTCTGATTTATTCAAACCAGCACAACTTGTTCAGCCAGCTCCCTAATTCTTCAGAAAGCTGTGGCATTTTGTTTGTTTTAAAATTAAATCTTTTGTTATGTTGCTCAGATCCATTTGACTTACATTTTTAGGATAATTGTTTCAATAATAATGGCTCTGAAAAAAAGCATGAATGCCCCATTTATCTCCATGTATGATAGTTTTATGCCCACAGATGATAACATTTAGTATTAACTCTCCAATCTCATCAGAACAAGTAAGAAAAAAGAAGATATGATCAACACACAAAATGACAATGGACAGCCTCTATTGCTATCACAAATATAACTGGATTAGCAGATAACAGCCTTTTTTTCTGTCACTCATTCAACACAAAGTGTAAGAAAGCCTAGTGGGGCATTTAGGCATTTCAAAGAAATGTTTTACTCAAAGAAACAGCAATGAGAAATGTATGACTTACTGAAAGGAATTCTAAAGGCCAGATAGCAAGTACAATCATAGTTTAAAAAACAAAGTATAAATCACAAAGGCCAAATACATTTTAACAGATTTTTTCTAAAGTTCATTTTTTTTTCCTTTTATTGGTCTTTGAATGTTCTTAAAATATTACTGAGAATGAGTTGGGTCCTTACAATTTTTAAACCTCTGTGCTTCCGCTGTGTGAACAGCCCTGCTGCACACTGCTGACAACCAGAGAAGGAGAAACATCTTTTGCAGTGCTCAAGAAATATTTTACAGCCTGCAATAGTAATGGAAAATTTATTGCATTGTCTTCCATTATCTAAGGGTCATATCTGGCAAATTAAAGAGGGAGCCAGTGTCACTTAAAAGAAAAGAAGTTCCAGTCTGATACAGTACCTCCTCTCTAATAAGTAATATTTGATACCATTTTCATATGCAGTGGTGTATCGGTTTGTTTGCTAATGATTTATATGAATAAACACAGGGTATTCTAATCCCCAAAATTCTTGCAACGTTGATCAGAGAATGACATAGACATTTTGCACAATTTTCTGTCACATAAGTCTGCAACAGTTTATTTCCAATATTGAATTTCCAGAGGAAATTGTGTGGCTTTTACGGTTTTGAGTAAGAACTGGCTCAGGCACTCTGGTTCTTTTCCAGATTATTCCTTTTCAGTATGTGTTACAGGGCACTGGTGCTCAGCAAATATAGGATGCTTATAGACTCAGATATGATTTTCCTAGCTGCTAATATAAAATGAAAAGAAAATACCTCAAAGGAATTCTTACTTAGTTGAAGCCAAAAGGTTGGGTTGAAAAGTTGGGTTCTGGTTGAACCAGAAAAGGTTGGTTTGGAATCAAAATGATGTTGGGCAATGGGAATTGTGCAGACTTTTGCCTCTTCTGCATGACATTTTTCCGCTTCTAATTGGTGAATGTATTAAGACTTTTTTGTCTTATGACTGAAGGGCCATGTGAGGAGAGAATGGGAAAATTATATGGCAAAATTAGACCACAGCTTAAGAGTGGCACCAAGCGTGAAGTCAGGTTTTTTCCATTACATGATCATCTCATCCTAACCAAACAGAAATTGTTGGTCAGTAGGACATCTGGCCAACCACGTATGTGTCTGACATATAGAGTGATGGTGAGAGGGAGTAGAGTGAGAGCACAGTGCTGAAAATGTATGAGTCAGAGACCTGGCTGCAGCGGTGTCTGAGGCAGAGCCGGTTGTCTGAGCCTGACTCTCCCTGTCTGAGATTTGACAGATACGCACACTGCACAGGGAAATGCTAATGGTCAGGGAATGAAGGGACCTGGTGTCTGACTTCCTGCAGGTGAGCCATTCCTCCACAGAGAACTCAGAATACATGTTTCAGACTCTGCTGGCTCTTGCTGTCAGAGATGTTTCATGCTGCTCACAACGCTGTTTGCAGATTAAGGAAAAAGTATATAACAAAATAGCTTTATTCCTTGTAACCATGGAGAAGGGATAGACAATGCATATTCATCAACACTTCTTGTATTTATATTTACATCTCCCATTAACACCTCCATCTTTCAGTTTTCTTTCTTTCACACTAGTTTGGATAGTCTGATTCACCAGTTTCTTTGTATGCAGGGTCTGATGCATGGAGATCACACAGGAGGTTGTTAAAGCTTTGTCCACCATAATGGAAGCTCAATCCAGAGAGAAGTGTTTGTGGGTTAACCAAAACCAAGGAATGTTAACTGCTGATTGCAATTTCTTCCTCAGGTGGCATGCTGATGATATTAGTTATAGTCAGTTCCTGAGACCCATGAAGAGGATGGTTATCTTGAAAAGCAGCAAAAAATGAAACTGAAAATATGTTCAGTAGTACCCATAAAGATAGATATTCAGAGAGGGATATTAAGTACTCAGAAACAAGTTTAATAATGTTGATAAATAGACTTTCTCATTTCTGCCTAGATTTTTCAAACTGCTGCTGGTAGGAAAACAGGGAGGAAAAACCTTTATAAAAACAATTCATAAGATTTTTTTTTTAAAAATAACTCATATGAAATTATATTGATATATAAAAAATATGCATTTTCTAAGTAAATATAAGTAAAAATAAGTGAATGCAGATCTATTAATTCTGTTTTCTTTGGTTTAGTTTGTGAGGACAAATACATATTTAAGAGGGAATGAATATTTCTGTAACAAGCGTATTTCACAACTTCTTGGGTTTTGCTTTTTGATTCATAACTAGAGAGGTCATCGGCATTGAATCAAGCTTCATTCCATTATTCTAAAGTGCATTTTTTTCCTGGTATCATAAAAAAAAGCTGTGGAGGTAACTAGGGATCAGCTATAACAAAATGTTTTGGGTTTTTTTTGAAAGCATGGAAAGTGCCTGGAAATATATATAACTTCTTGTTTGTCGCTATACTGAACTAATCACAAATTTCCTTCTCCTAAACATGAACTTAAACCCAACAATCAGCTTTGATTTGACAAATAATATTTCAGCAGTTCAAGACTTGCTGATACAAGGAACCTTTACAGTACATGCAGATAACTCACCTCTAGATAACTTAGTCTTGTTTAAAACCAGCTTCATCTCAAAAGTAATTTAACTTTTGTCTCACTTTTCCCCTATTCTTCATTCATGTCTGTATTAATATGTTCTCCAGTTTTTTGCCATTTATGACAGCAACTAAACAGTTAATTCAATTTTAAATCATTTTAAACTATAGATGTATCTGAGATGCATCCTGAAACCTGATTTTAGTAGGTATAAACTGGTGTTTCATTGAAGTGTTAAGGCCAGTTTACATGAACTGAGAGTCTGGCCCATATATAATCTGTTAATGGATTAGGACAGAAATCAAAAGGACAAAATCCGAAAGTAGAAGCTGACTAAGCGCTTTGCTTAGTTTTAATGATTGCATACACTCCTACACTGTTTTTACTATGATGAACAAGAAGGGTCAGCTACAAAGCAGTTGTGTACATTTTGAGAAATACATTCCTTTGATAGATTCGGATGACTCCCCAGATGTCAAGAGGCAATGTGTGCTGTCAAGCTGCCCACTCACCAGCCTCCATGTACATTTACCAAAGCATGGCAGGGTCACGTTTCCCAGGAGGAGGTACAAGGGATCACAGTCTCAGCTACTACAGTTCAGAGCCAGGTAATTGAAATTCACCTCACTCACCTGTGTAGGCTCAGAGATGAACCAAATAGATGGCTCAGGATTTGCCCTGCATTCATTTATAGTTTACGTGTTTCACTATTAGCAAATTACTAGGTCCTTTTAGAAAGAGTAAAGGTGAGTGATCCCCATTATCCCCTTCCAGCAGAGACTCTACTATGTCATTCGTTAAATCAGGAAGTGAGAGAGAAGATAGGCAGTTGAATAGGACAGTTGAAGACAAAACCATCTTCCAGGTTCCTTTCCTTCAGACTCATTAAAAACAGGACCCGTGTCTTTTCTTACTTTCTGCTATCATGTAGATTTCCTCTACTGGGCAAAGAAAGAATACAATGGCAGCCTTGCCATTGGAGTATTTCAGAGGAAACAAACATCCTTACTTTATTCTCTACAGTGAAGTTTAAACCAATAGCATAGTAAAGAGTTTAAATGCCTTAGCAGTGATTTTGATAGTTTGCTGTGGTAGCAATATGTGCTGCACACAGACACATACATGATGAGAATCCCTGCTGATACATCCCATAACTCTGAGAAAAAAGCAAAAAAAATACCTGATCCACTGATGTCTGGAACACTCTGCCTTGTTATTACGGATCAAATGATGTATTGAACTTTGATGACTTTCAGCAAAATCAAAACTTTACTGATGTCAACAGAAGTTTAATCTCAAGAGGCTGAAACAATGTACTTTGGGTAAAGGTTCTTGTCGTGGTTTAACCCCAGCCAGCAACTAAGCACCATGCAGCCGCTCACTCACTCTCCCTGCCACCCAGTGGGATGGGGGAAAAAATCGGGAAAAAAAGTAAAGCTCATGGGTTGAGATAAGAATGGTTTAATAGAACAGAAAAGAAGAAACTAATAATGATAATGACAACACTAATAAAATGACAACAATAATAACAAAAGGAATGGAATATAAAAATGATTCACAGTGCAATTGCTCACCACCCGCTGATCGACACCCAGTTAGTCCCTGAGTGGCGATTCCCCCACCCCCACTCCCCCCGGTTTATATACTAGATGTGATGTCACATGGTCTGGAATACCCCTTTGGCCACTTTGGGTAAGCTGCCCTGGCTGTGTCCAGTGCCAGCTTCTTGTGCCCCTCCAGCTTTCTCACTGGCTGAGCATGAGAAACCAAAAAATCCTTGACTTAAGACTAAATATGACTTAGCAACAACTGAAAACATCAGTGTTATCAACATTCTTCGCATACTTAACTCAAAACCATAGCACTGTACCAGCTACCAGGAAGACAATTAACTCTATCCCAGCTGAAACCAGGACAGTTCTTTATATTCAAAAATATGTAGGACATTTTCAGGAAAGGTAAGACCTATATAGATATTTACTGTTCGGAATTAAAGCTACTATATACCTTGGAGAAATATATGCTCATTTTTACATCATTCTAGGATAAGTACTATCCAAAGAGGTTATTGAAGTCTTCTGGGACCATGGAAGAGAGAACAAAGAATTGTTTAGGAAAAAGCTTTTCTTCGAAACTTTTTTGTTTTAATTGCATTAAAACTTTTCATCAGTACAGAAAGCTGAAAAACTTTCATATACACGCCCCCCAAATAAAGGAAAACCTTTCATATAGCCAAATAAAAAAAATAATGTCTTGATCATGACTTTAAAGGAAAGAACTTTGTCCATATGTCTTTTTGTACTGCCCAGAACTGGCCCCAGCACTCCAGTTGTGGCCTCACCAGTGCTGAGTAGAGGGGAGGGATCACCTCCCTTGACCTGTTGGCAACACTCCTCCTAATGCAGTCCAGGAAGCCATTCGCCATCTTTGTTGCAAGGGCACATTGCTGGCTGTTGTTCAGTTTGGTGTCCACCAGGACCCACAGGTCCTTTTCTGAAAACCTTCTTTCCAGATGGTTGTCCTCTCAGCCTTTACTAGAGCATAGGGTTATTTCTGCTTAGTTGCAGGACTTGACATTTCTCTTTGTTTAACTTCATGAGATTCCTGTCAGCCCATTACTCCAGCCTATTGAGGTCTGAAAGGCAGCACAATCATCTTGGGTGTCAACCACTCCTGACAGTTTTTTATCATCTGCAAACTCGCTAAGGGTGCACTTTGTCCCATCACCTTTATCTGCTCTACCATTAATGAAGATGCTAAATAGTATTGACCCCAGTATAGATCCCTGGGGTACACCACCAGTGACTGGCCTCCAGCTGGACTTTGTGTCACTGATCACAGCCCTGTGAGCCCATCAGTTCAGCCAATTTTCGGTCCAACTCATTGTCCATTTATCTAGTTCATATAACCTCACTTTATCTGTGAAGATATTATTAGAGACAGTGTGAAAAGCCTCACTGAAGTAAAGATAAAAGTTCACTCTTCCCCTCTTTCATCCACTGAGCTAGTCATTCCACTGGAGAAGGCTATCAGGCTGGAGAGGCATGATTTGCCTTTCATAAATCAATGCTGACTACTCTCCACCACCTTTCTTTTAATATGTTTAGAAAACGTTTCCAGGATTAGCTACCTTCCCAGGGATAGAGGTGAGGCTACCCAGAAGTGTAGTGAGATAGGGGTGACACATTCCTTCCTTCATTCCTCATGAACCTCCTGCAGTTGCCATGACCTTTCAAAGATGATCAAGAGTGGCCTTGTAATGAGATCAGCCAGCTCCCTCAGCACTTGAGGGTGCATCCCATTGGGTCCCATCTCCACACCTCCAATGGAGGTTGTAGTGAGGTGGGTGTTACTTTCTTTTCCCAAGCAACAAGTGGTAAGATGAGAGGAAACAGCCTCAAGTTGCACCAGAGGAGGTTTAGATTGGATATTAGGAAAAATTTCTTCACTGAAAGGGTTATCAAGCATTGGAACAGGCTGCCCAGGGAA